>JARYHS010008074.1:313306028-313589924 GCA_031002005.1 Vandiemenella viatica | reverse complement strand
AATGTTCAGCATTGAAAGGTATGCCAGTCATAGAAGTTGTGTATTAATCTTTTTTTGTTTCCATGTCATTTTGTTACTAATATACATTTGTTTTTTATGTTTCAGAAATGGAAGCGGCTTCCAATCAGCAGCTGAATAAACGAGATGGGCCTCCAATATTGACTAACCCCAAACGACACCGAACAACTTCTAATGGTAAGTGCATATATATATATATATATTTCATATTACATCATTTGTTTTCATTCATGTTACTAAATATTTTTTTTTCTTATTCTGTTTCAGATTCATCCCAGTGGAGCTTAGATGGTACTGTGCCATCAATCCAAAGCTTACCATCATCATCCAGTATACCACCGACTCAATCATCACAGGGATGGATAATGCCGGTGCAATCAGTTAATGGTAAGACAATACTACTTCTTTAAATAATTATTTTTTGTTTACATATTTATTTATTTTTTTTTATATATTTTTTTTCCATGTTACTAAAATTTTTCCTTTTTTTCTGTTTCAGGTTGCTGTATACAGGGGTCGGCCGCATACAGGAATGAGCCTGCCGCCGTCAACGTGAATGATCCTGCCCCCCCTGTGGCGACCCTGGGAATCGCCAGCCACGGCAGCAGGTCCTGGCATGCGACCGACCCGGCATCACGCCAGCCTGTCGCCAGCACATCATCGTGGCACACCACTTCGTCATCACGCCAGCCAGTCGCTAGCACATCGACATGGCGACCGACCCCGGCATCACGCCAGCCTGTCGTCCAGCACATCATCGTGCACACCACTTCGTCATCACGCCAGCCAGTCGCTAGCACATCGACATGGCGACCGACCCCGGCATCACGCCAGCCAGTCGCTAGCACATCATCATGGCGCCCAACTCCGTCGCCACGCCAGCCCATCGCTAGCACATCGACATGGCAGCCGACCCCGGCATCACGCCAGCCTGTAGCTAGCACGTCGTCGTGGCGGCGGCATCCAGCAGCAGCGGCAGCAGTCACCCAGCAGCTATTAGTGTTAGTTCATTACCGTCTAGCAGCCACAACAATGCAGCAACAGGGGGTGAGTTGCCAGCAGCGCGCTTGATCCTTGAAGACCGGGAAAGTGCTTTTGAAAGTAGAATTTATACCGGTACCATTCTAAATTCATTAAATTATATTGATCCTATTAAATACATTGATGCTTGCCATGATCTTTTAACTGAAAAACTTCGCGAAATTGTTGATAGTCAGTCCTCCCCGTCCGTAAAAGTTCAGGTGGGGCTGATTACAACACACAAAATTCAGAAGGAAACCGCTTTCGAAACCGTCCGTCTGTGTTTTTTTACTAAAATGCGTGAAGTCACGCGCAGCACATCCCTGTCTGATTGGTATAAAAACTATGTGAAGTCGGAGCTCAATGTAAAATTGAGTGAGTTTCAAGAAAGGGACAGCGGCAAAGCTCTCGATAGAATCATATCCCTCGACATCAACATTCTAAATTCCAACCATTTTATCGGGGGTCATCCTATGTTGCTCTGCCAGCTGATATCCGTAGAAAGAATGCCGTTGTCAATGTGGAAAACACAGACGACTTATGCTTTCTATGGTCCCTTCTTGCTGCTCATGTAGGTGTGATTAAGAAAAACGGTCACCGTGTTGAAAATTATAGACAAGCCTTTGAGAACCACAGTTTCGATTTTTCAGGTATTGAGTTTCCGGTAAAACTCTCAGACATTTCCAATTCGAGAGGCAAAATCCAGACTATTCAGTAAATGTTTTTCGGTCTGGATGTAGATAATGGTAAACATGTAGTTTCCGGGGCCCTCCATCACACTGCAGACAAACGCGGTAAACACATAAACATGTTGATGATTACCGACGGTACTGGAAAATTCCATTATTGTTGGATTCACAACTTGTCGGCATTAGTTAGTTCTTCATTATCCAAACATAAGGGTGCAATATTTATTTTGTGACAGATGTCTGCAACATTTCAGTAGCAAAGATGTCTTGAAACGCCATGATATCGATTGCTCAAGGGTTAAACCAGTAAGAGTTGATTTACCCGGCGACGACGATAAGACCTTAAAGTTTAAGGATTTTGTGCACCAACAGCGTGTACCCGTTGTCGTTTACGCGGACTTTGAAAGTTTATTAGAGCCTTATGATTCATGCAGTCCTCCACCCAACGCCTCTCACTCTACTAGAGTCCAGAAACATGTCCCTTTCGCTGCCGCATACCAGGTCGTTTGTCCAGACGTGCCTAGTCTGTCGCATTTCGACTCCTACTCGGGCGTAAATCCCGAGAAATGGCTTGTGGAACAACTTGTTGTGCTTGCAAGAAAGTCGATAAAATTTACAAGAGGTGTATTCCTCTTGTAATGACAGATGAGCAAGAAGCAAAGTTTGTTTCTGCTACGGTGTGCCATATCTGTGAGAAAGACATTGAACCGGGGGCTGTCAGGGTCCGCGATCATTGCCATATCACAGGTAAATTTAGGGGGGCTGCACATAATGACTGCAATTTGCAGTTTAAAAATCCAACGTACTTACCCATTTTCTTTCACAACCTTTCTGGGTATGACGCTCACTTTATAGTTATGGCTTTATCCGACCTCGACGGTGATGGGATGGATGTGCTTCCCATAAACACAGAACGATATATTTCTTTTTCTAAAAAGGTTGAAATACTTCAATCACTTTAAGATTTCTGGACTCGTACCGTTTCATGCAGGCCCCATTAGATAAACTGGTTGGAACCCTTGACGACGGTGACATGAGCATTACAAGTGCTCATTTCAGCGATCCCGAGAAGTTCCAATTAGTTAAACGCAAGGGTGTCTTCCCCTACGAGTACATGGATTCGTGGGACAAGCTCACCGAGGCCACGCTTCCTCCAAAGTCAAAATTTTATAGTTCGTTGTCGGAGTCAGAAATTTCTGATGAAGATTACGAGCACGCGACACAAGTGTGGCGGACGTTCCAGATCAAGGATTTAGAAGAATATGCAAGTCTGTACATGGGCACAGATGTACGGCTACTTGCAGATCTGTTTGAGAAATTTAGGGATGTATGTTTGGGGAAATACACCCTGGACCCCGCCCACTATTTCACTTCCCCAGGCCTTTCGTGGCAGGCTATGTTAAGGATCACGCGTGTCGAACTGGACCTTCTGACAGATGTCGACATGCTGCTCCTTTTCGAACGAGGAATTCGCGGAGGTATTTGCCAGTGCGTGCACAGGTATGCCAAGGCAAATAACAGGTACATGCCGGAGTACAACCGCGAGGTGCCAGAAGATTTTATAATGTACTTCGACGTAAACAATCTGTACGGCTGGGCCATGTCGGAGTATCTGCCCTCTGGTGGGTTTCAATGGCTAACAGCTAAGCAGATTGCTAGCATAGATTTTATGAACGTTGCAGATGACTCACCTAGGGGATTCGTGTTGGAGGTAGACCTTACGATTCCTCAGGATAAACACGACGTTCTAGCAGACCTACCGCCCTGTCCAGACCACAAAGCTCCTGTAGGTTCCACCCTCCCCAAGCTAATGACCACACTGGAAGATAAGGTACGGTATGTTCTCCATTACCGAGTCCTCCAGCAATGTGTAGGCTTGGGGTTGGAAGTGACTAAAATTCATCGCGTGATATCTTTCAACCAGTCACCGTGGTTGAAGGAGTACATATCTCTCAATACGTGTTCTCGCCGTGACGCCAAAACAGATTTCGAGAGAGATTTTTATAAATTAATGAACAATTCAATATTCGGCAAAACTATGGAGAACATTAGAAAACACCGCGACGTGAAATTGTGTACTAGCTGGGCGAGGCCGCCGCGGTGCCCGCAAACATATCGCTTCACCACACTTCAAACGGGTAACTATTTTCAATGAGGACTTTGTGGCCGTGGAGAAGGCGAAAGTTAGGATTCTTTTCAATAAGCCAGTATATGTCGGGATGTGCATTCTTGACCTTTCTAAACTGAGGATGTACCGATTTCATTACGAATTCGCCATTCCTCAGTTTAGATGTCCTAAATTACTTTATATGGACACAGATAGCTTCATTTACTTAGTGAGGAACTGTGATCCATATGAAGTGATGCTTCGTAACAGAGAGGAATTCGACACGTCCGGATATAGCACCGGCAACCGTTTCAGGATAGAACCCTATAATGAAAAAGTTGTCGGTGTTATGAAGGACGAGGCGAATGGCACCCTGGTTTCGGAGTTTGCTGGGCTACGGGCAAAAATGTACGCATTCCGGCTTGAAACCGACCAAACCTGTAGACGGGCTAAAGGTTTGGCCGGTTCCGTCACCAGAAAACTCACAATTGAGGATTACATCAATTGCCTCCATGGAGAAACCCCTCGCTACCACATTCAACACCGAATTTCATCAGACCTCCATGTTGTAAATACCGTTCAAATCTCCAAACTGGGTCTGTCTAGAACGGATGATAAGCGGTATATTTTCCCCGACGGGGTAGAGACCCTCCCGTGGGGGCACAAATCTGTACCTAGGTGAATGTTTGTGTGTTAAAGTGTATATAGTGTGTGAGTGAAGAGGAAATATACCGTTTATCCGTGTATCTAGTTTGTAAAATATGTACACTAGTTAGGACTCTGTAAATATTTTGGTATCTACATAAAAAAATCAATGTTGTAAATATGTAGATAAGTTAGGTCAGTGTATCAATGTTGTAAATATGTAGATAAGTTAGGACTGCAAATTTCTCTATCTACTTCTCAGTTTATTAATGTTGTAAAATATGTAGATAAGTTAGAACTGCAAATTTCTGTATCTACTTCTCAGTTTATTAATGTTTTAAAATATGTAGATAAGTTAGGACGCTGTAGATATGCTTGTATCTACTTCCCAGTTTATCAAATGTTATAAATATGTATATAAGTTAGGATGCTGCATAAAATATAAATAGGCTGCTGTTAATATTTTTTGATCAGAGTTAATAAAATCTTTTTCATTTTTTTTTTTCATTGGCTGCTGGGGGGTGCTGCTGAATTGCTTTGTATGGCATTTTGTTTGTTAAATATAGTGTACAGAAGAAATGCTGTACATAGATTGTAAGGTTGCTTAGCTGTATGCTCATTTGCTTTATATTAGAGTAATTGAAGAAAAAAAAACACCCAATTGTTATAAAAAATAAGTTTATTGAGAAAAAAAATATACTTTACATTTTAAATAAATCTTTTTTATGAATCCATGTGTTATGCGATTTATCAAAACCCATCCACTTCACCAAGATCATATTTTTCCTTCTCTTTATCACTCGTTCAACCAAAAATGTACTTGTAAGTTTTGTTAGTTGTAGTTCTTGCTGGTAAAATGCTCCTGCAATATCTTTACCTTGATAATCTTTAAGTAAATAAGTTACAGGATTTGTTAATTTTACTTTGCTGATGGTAAAAACTTCAGTTGACCAGTTAGGCAAGTAGCCTTTCTCAAACTTTTCTTTAAACCTACTAATTCTAACATTGTCACCAACTTTGAATTTTGCAGGAGTAGTCATCTTAATATGACTGTACACTGTTGAAAGTAGTGAGTTGTCTTTAACATCGCAAGGTTTCATCTTTATGGTGCTGTGCCACTTATTATTATAAGCAGACATTAACTGAGGAAGAAGTTCAATCCACCGATGTGAACCACGTCTACTGAATTCCTGCCACATTGCATTCTTTATTGTCCTGTTGAGACGCTCAACTATTGATGCTTTCAGATGGGTATATGTTGAGTAGTGGTTAATGCCATAGTTAGTCATGAGCGTCTTAAACTTTGAATTGTAAAACTCACTCCCGTTGTCGGTCTGTAAATTTTTAGGAACACGATCACCAGTTAGTATCCTCTTTATAGCGTCGGTAACCACACTAGCCGTCTTGTTCTTGAGAGGTAGAGCCCATGCATACTTTGAATAAGTATCGATCACCATCAGTATATACTTGTAGCCACTGTTTTTACGTGAGTATGGGATCATTTCTACAATATCAGCTTGCCACAGATCGTCAAGTCCTTTGATTATCACACGCCGTCTTGGGAAATTCCTTCTTGCCGGTTTATGGAGTTCCGCCACAACTTGATCCATGTTACACGATGATGTCTCTCTCACGAAGTTCTTCAATCAAGGATAAAATTTCGTTGGAGTGCGCCGTATGTCCTGCTGATGCAGATGCGGTAAGTAATTTTAGTCTTTCGACGAGCTCGTTCGGATCGTCCCAATATACATATTCCTTCATGGGGAGAAGACCAGAACCCGACTGATGGTCAAGCTTAGAGATTATGTTTTTATACTTACTAGTCTTATTTTTGAAAACATTGTCGGATGGGTCAAAGTTTACTCTGTGGGCACTCGTGTTGTTCAATATTTCCAAATAGCTTTTCAAGTCTTTGTCAGTATACGGTATGGGGTTTTTTACAAACAACAACCTCATTAATCCTTGTGTTCGCTCATATTCATTACCATCGATTAGAATAACGTCTTCGCCAATAATCACAGGGGAGTTTCCAATCATTAGTGAATCATTCTTCTTTCTGACACCATACACTGAATCATAATCTCTCTCACGTCGACTGAGCGACTTCACGAAGTCATTGATCGTGCCAGAAGACTGCTGCTGCTGCTGCTGCCGATGTCGCGGAGGTAAGAAAACATTTTCTATTGTATCCGTCACAGGTCTTAAAGAATCTTTGAAAAATTTCTCAGAGTCGATCTGACCAGTCTTCAATTCAAGTAACTTGCGTCGAATAGCATTTCGGGCCTTTATGATGCCACGTTTAGTTGTTTTCGTATCCATGTTTAAGCATCGAATGAAGCTTATTACAGGTTACTGTATTATTTTATATGTTAAAGTCACATGTGCTGTAAACGGCTCGTGGGGCTCATATGCGGGGAAAAAACTAAGTTTATCGCCTCGATTCACATGGAGTACTCCTCCTTGATAGTTAACGTATACCCAGTTCAATTTTACGTCAACCCTTTTTCGGTTTGTCTACTGAGAGGATCATACCATTGACTTGGATTTCACGATAATTTCTACCTGTATCTAGTATGTAAGCATTATCTTGAAAGTCACCTGTTGCAATTATAGTTTCAACCATAGTCATTTCCATCGATTTTAAAAACATTAAACCATCATTAATAGCTTTGTTGGCATATCGTTTTGTTACCACATCGTCATCATCGATGGGGTCAGCTACATGTTTTAATATTCGACCCTGACAATCCAAACTACCTTCTTTTGTAAGAAGTATATATTGCGGTGGGTGCACCAATATCCTCTTGCCCTGTATCGATGATGTTCTACCAAACTTGTCCATGGCTGTAATGATGATAGTACCTAGTGTGCTTGTCTATTTATTCAAAAACGAATCAAACCCATTGCGGTACCGTCCATGATACATATCACAGTCTTTGTCAATAACTGCAAATCCATGCTTGCTCGCATTCCAGCAAGTACCACATAAGTTCTTAAACTCGTTGAACGGCATATCTGTGTTCACGTGGTCATTGTAAATGTGTTTGAGATTCATGTCGTCCTGTTTAAAGAGTACAATGAAATTAGCGTTGTCTCTAACCAACTGTTTTGGTATGCGACTATAAGTCTGACACAAATAGAAAGAATCTACTGACCTATGTCTCCCCATACAAAAGTAATCACGTATGTTATTCTGCTTCTCACATGAAACATCGTCAAACACAAACACAGAATTTGGTAGCGCTTCACTAGGTGGAGGCACATTCTGATTATCGTTAAATGTCAAATACTTAATTCCGTTAATGGGTTTTAGTATTTCACCTAACAACTGGTACTTTGGTTGGTACAACGACTTGGAAAACACATACACATTTTCAAATCTAAGTCCGTTGGGGTGTTCCAGCAGGGATAACACGAGATTGGTTTTGCCACAGTTTGATGGCCCACACACTATCGCCCTCACCGTATCGGGAAAGAGCGGTCCATTCTTCTTCTTCTTCTGCTTGGTGTCGGCAATATCTGCATTACTCACTGGTAATGTTGCTGCTGCTTGACGAATCGCATTTTGACAAGGTTTCTTTGCCGCACGGGGTATATATAGACGCGCGAATACGTAAAATCATTCAGTCGATTACAATGCCTCCTACACGGAAGGTGAAGAAGAGGGCCGTGGATTCTTAAACAAGATAATCGACAAAATGCCATTTGAAGCACATATCCCAACATACCAGTTCTGTGGACCTGGGACGAAACTGGAAAAGCGGTTGAAACTCGGTCAAACGGGGATCAATCCACTGGATGCTGCATGTAGGGAACATGACATTGCGTATGCGCAGGGTACTGACAGGACGCAATGCAGACCGCGTACTTGCGGAGAAAGCTTCAATCAGAATGAGGGCCTAAAGATGCAAAGTTCGGTGAACGGGCAGCTGCATTTCTAGTTAACGGCGCCATGCGTGCTAAGTTAAATTGGGCGCAGGCATTAAAAAGAAGAAGACGAAGAAGAAGGGCGGCATCCTACCTTTAATTCCTATTTTTGCTGGATTGTCGGCTGCCGGAGCTCTTGCTGGAGGAGCCTCAGCCATCGCCAGAGCAGTTAAAGCAGCTAAAGAAGCGAAAAAGCAGTTGTCCGAACAGAAACGACACAATGAAACCATGGAGGCAATTGCTATGAGGGGTAAAGGTCTTTATCTGAAACCGTACCGGAAGGATGGATCGGGATTAAAGAAGAAAAAAAAAGTCGGAGCAGCCGTTGACTGATGATGATATACGTAGACATGTAAGGCGTTTGCGTATACCTCATTTTCGTGGCGTCTTCATGCGCGATGCATTACCTAAAAAAATTCAGTGAACGTGAATGTGGAATTGTGAACTTGGACAGTGCTGAAAATGCTGGAACACACTGGGTAGCATACATCAAGTACAAGGATGGTGTAGTGAAATATTTTGACAGTTTTGGTGACTTACCTCCACCATTGGAATTGCAACGGTACTTTGCAGGTAACAGAATACTGTACAATGTGCAGAGACACCAGGAATTTGGTACACACATATGTGGACATTTGTGTTTAAAATTCCTGCATCAAAATGTATAGCATCAGTCTTGCATGAACCTTGGTCGGGGTAACACACATGTCTGTGACACTCTGCTTGTCCGGCAATAGTTCGGTCTTGAGCTGTGATTACTTTCCACCGATAGATTTGAGCGAAGGCGAGTATACAATCGGCTTAGTTGATTTTCAAACATACAATTCGATTCCGAACATTGATGAGACAAATAGTAAATTTCATTACTCGAAGAATAAAGTGATAGATATACCTACAGGATCGTACGATATTGACGATTTGGCAACTTATTTGGCTCGGCACGCAAATAACGAGAAACTAATTATTAGAGCAAACAACAATTCACTCAAGTGTGAGATACAAACACCTGTGGAAATAGACTTCACGAAACCAAACTCAATTGGTTCACTGCTCGGATTTTCGAGACGTATATTAAAGCCTGGATTTCATACCTCAGACTACACTGTGCAGATATTCAAAGTTAACGCGATACGTGTAGAATGCAGCATATGTACTGGAAATTACGTCAACGATAAGCTGGGGCATACACTACACGAGTTTTTTCCAACAGTACCACCAGGGTACAAGATTGTAGAAGTACCTGCAAACGTCATCTATCTCCCCATCACTGTGAAAACGCTTAGCAACATTCACATTAGAGTTGTAGACCAGGACGGCAATTTAGTGGATTTCAGAGGTGAAACTATTACTCTGAGACTACATATAAAGAATGGGCGCTCGTTATAATAAGAAGCGTCAGACTCCAACAGTTGTCAGTAGTGAACCGACAGTGAAACGGTTAACACCTGATAACGTGCTCTTCCTACAGTCGTTAGGCTATACAGTGAATAAAAATGGATGAGGTGCTTGATATAACTTCCAGTGTGGAATTTGGCGAGTCGGTGACGCGTAAACAGTTTTTGAGTCATCAGCCGCATACGCCAACAACGTTTAATAATAATGATGAAATTCGGATACCTATTCAGAACCAAGATACATATACACTGCCAGGCGAAAGTTACTTGCATATTGAAGGAAGATTTGTCAAATCAGATGGATCAGGAGTTACAAATTCACTTCTCACATCCAATGCATTCGCGTTTCTATTTGAGGAAATTCGGTTAGAACTTAATGGAGTTGAAATAGACAGAAATAGAAATGTAGGTATCACAAGCACATTGAAGACTTTTATTTCTGCTGGTCCTCAACAAATTGGTATGTTGAAGAACGCAGGATGGGGGCAACGTGATCTTGGAAATGGCTACTTCGATGTATGTATCCCGTTGAGTATGCTTTTGGGTTTTTGTGAAGACTTTAAAAGGATACTGGCAAATGTAAAACAAGAACTAATACTTATTCGATCTAGGGACGATACAAATTCATACGTGCAAGCCAATCCAAACCCTCAGAAAAGTAAATTTGCCATCAGTAAACTGGCATGGGTGGTGCCTCATCTGCAAGTTAGTGAAAGAGAAAAACTGGCGTTGCTTAAGATTGTAGATAGTGGGAAGCCACTTCGCATTAATTTCAGAAGCTGGGATCTTTTGGAGTACCCGCTGCTTCCTATAAGTAAGTCTCAAATTTGGTCTTTGAAAACATCAACGCAACTGGAAAAACCTAGGTTTGTAGTATTGGCATTTCAAACAAATAGGAAACGGAATGCCGAATTAAGTGCAGCTATCTTTGACCACTGTAATCTCGCCAATGTCAAAGTGTTCCTAAATGACGTTGCGTACCCGTACGAGAACATGAATTTGGACTTTAAGAAAACCGAACAACACTGTTGTATGACATGTATGCAAGATTCCAACAGGCTTACTACGAACGAGACCATCCCTCACCGCTACTAGAGCGAGAAGACTTTATTGCCACTGCTCCTATAGCTGTAATTGACTGTTCACATCAAAATGAGTCGATAAAAACAGGACCTGTGGATATTCGTATGGAGTTTGATAGCACTGACAATTTTCCAGCCTACACCGCCGCATATTGTCTAATCCTTCACGACCGTGTAGTGGAATACATACCGCTAACAAGTGTTGTGCGTAAACTCACATAAAACCAGATAGCGCCCATCATCACCACCCAGTATCATGCCGACCATCTTCCTGGACGTGCAAGGATTCAAGACGAGAGAATGGAGCGTTTATCTTTAAAGAAGTTGCCGTGTGTGTAGTACAATCAGACATCATTATTGCTACACATTGCATCTCTGTAAACTCACCAAGACGTGGAGGTAACGACCCAACAGTGAGATGGTTGACACATAATTACCATGGAATACCTTGGAATGCTACTGGTGTTACATTCAGTAGACTATGTACTATTTTACATGCAATCACCAATACAGATGACTCAATCATATATGTTAAAGGACTGGAGAAGGCTCGATGGTTTCAGAAGATTATCAGGAAGAAAGTCTGCTACAATATAGAAGATTTAGGATTGTCCACCTCTACGAGAACTCAGGAAGAATAATTTGATTAAACTTTGTAAAGGGACATTTATTTTGTAATGCTATATGTGCTGTTGAAAATGTATATTTAATTGCCAATGGTGGGTGAAATAAAAAGAAATCAAATCAAATACAATGCATTTTTTATTTATACTTTTTATACATGTATTTTATTAACAAAATTTTTCTTTCATATTGATGTACACATCAGTTCTTGCACTTATTGTCCACGGCCATTATATACGGTCCACAAACATCATACCCAGGATTGTAATTCTTAATTACAATGTTATTAACATCGGGTAATACAAGCAAATTTTTATATGCAATAAGTTCATATTTTAGTAGACTTATAATCCAATGACGAACTTGGTGTCACTTGAGCCACACTAACATCGTTAATGTACATATCAACCAGTTTTTGCACTGTGGCCATATTAAAGTCTCGTAGCACTTTACTTGACAAAATGTCCACAAATTCTATGTAGTATCTTGCAACTAGATATCCCCACCTCTTCTTGACGGCCAAGGCGCTGGAAACTGCAGGCTGCGCGTCGATGATGTTCTTCCAAGTCGAATCTCCGAAGTAGACGCCGCTGGCAGGATCGGCATTTGGAGCGAAGTATACTGTTTTCACCCCGGCAACCGTACGGCAGGAGACGGTATGCTCACCAAGAGGAATGTCGGCCTGGTCGCTCGCTGTGTTGAACAAATCTGACACAACGTCCAGTACTTGAGTCAGCACGACCCATTCTTCATACGTTAGTATAACCTTGGTGCGATATCCAACTTTTTCTAGCACTACTACTGGCTCAAATTCATGTTTGGACGATAAACCTATCGTCAAACGTTTTGAGTCACCGGCGTTGAGCTGATAAACTGCCGAGAACAACAGTACTGGGCGAGACATGTCTGGCAACTGAGGTCAGCAGGCCGGTTGGGTGGTAGTCATACTAGCTGGAGTGGTGGTGGGGGGTGAGTCTGTTCAAACCCGCCGATGAAACGGTGCGGTACACCTGGCGGGGGCGGTTAAGTGCTCTAGCAAAAGAAAAATTTTCATATTGACGTACACTTCACTTTTTACAATTATCATTCACAGGTGGTACAGACGGTTCCCAAAAATCATAACCAGGATTGTAATTCTTAGTTATAATGTTATTGTCATGGGGTAATACAAGCAAATTCTTATATGCAATAAGTTCTTGCTTCAGTAGCACATAGTCGAGCGAAGAACTATAAGTCACTTGATCCACAGAAACATCGTTAATGTACATATCAATAAGTTTTGCACAGTGCCCATATTGAGGTCTCGTAGCACATTAGCAGTTAAAATGTTCACAAATTCGGTATAATATTTTGAAACTAGGTATGCCCACCTCTTCCTGATGTCCAAGGCACCGGTCACTGCAGGCTGCGTGTCGACAAGGTTTTTCCACGTCGATTCGGCGAAGTAGACACCGTTGGTAGGATCAGCATTCGGGGCGAAATATATGGTTTTTTACCCCGGCTATCATACGGCGGAAGACGGTGTGCTCGCCAAGGTAAATATCGTTATGGCTGCTGGCCGTGTTGAACAAATCTGACACAACGTCTGATACTTGCGTCAACACTATCCACTCTTCATATGCTAGAGTAACTCTCGTGCGGTTGCCCCACTTTTTCGAGCAGTACCACTGGCTCAAAATCGTCCTTGGACGATAAACCTATCGTCAAACGCTTTGAGTCTGCAGCGTTGAGTTGATAGAACGAAGAGAACAACAGTATAGGACGAGCCATGATTAAACACTGAAGCCACCAGAGCGGTTAGGGCCGCATGGTCCGTGGGGGTTGAGCGTTTCACATACTATGATCCTATTGGGTAAGAAATCAGTGGAGTGACGGGGTGTGCTTAGAATACCGCGATCCGATTGGGTGAGAAATTGACTCCAGTGGAGTGACGGGGCGTGTTAAAATACTGCAGCACAATTGGAGAAGTGGAGTAGTCCACGTGGACTAAGGGGGCGTGGTTTCAAATGCTGCAACACAATTGGAGAAGAGAGATCGTGACGTCATACAATGGCCGCCCGATTGGGGTGTGAGCAGTCCAGTGGCTCTCCAGTCCTCCCCTCTAGTCAATTGGCCGAATTAGTGAAGCTTGAATGCACCTGTGGGAAAGGCAGATGACGGTTAGAGGGATCCGTTGGCGAAGGACACTTGAACAAGTGAAGGACTTGGTCACTCAAGTGGTCTGGGAAGCTGAGGTTAGTCAAGTGGCTACTTGAGACAAGTGGCTACTTGAGACAAGTGGCTACTTGAGACAAGTGGCTACTTGAGACAAGTGGCTCTTGAGACAAGTGGCTACTTGAGTCAAGTGAGTCAAGTGGCTCTTGAGTCCTCCCTTCTAGTCAAGTGGCCTAATTAGTGACGCATGACTGCACCCCACCCCTCGGTCGAATTAGTGACGCCTGAATGCACCCGCAATTCCCTACTACTGCCCCACAGGGGGCAATTTGGTTTTTTTAGGGGGGCAATTTAGAATTGACTTGATACGACTTTACCGTTTTCTCTTTGGGTTATTTAAACACAATGCCAGATATGGTTACAAAATATAGCAAAAAGCAAATTCTTAAAAGGATCACACTAAATTGCAATAATAAATGTTTATTATAAATCTTTTGAATTTGAATTTTAGTATTTCATTATATGTTTTTTAATTTTACTTACTGTGTTTTATGATAATATTAAAGTGTTTTCTTTCAAAAACCATCCTATATCAGTTTCTTTAATAACAAATAATTTTTTTATTAAAAATTATGTATGGGGGGCAAATAAATGTTGAAAGTGGGACATGACCCAAAAAAGGTTGGGAAACACTGGTCTAGATAAAACACTCTTCTGCACCTTGTTACTGTTTGGAGACTTAACAAAGATGATAGGAATAATTTGACCTTGAAAGGAACGCACTTTCATACTGCTAGGCGCTGGGTAGGATTTCTCACAGATTCGTAAGTCAACATTAGTCGCCACTCGGGATTCGGGAAATTCATCAGGATTACTATTGCAAATGCTATTTACTAGCAGGTTACTACTAAAAATATTCTTTATGATTCAGAAGGACAATTTTACGCTGTTTATTCCAAAACACAAATGAACAGGTCGCTGCCAGTTCCCTATTACAATGAAAGTTTAGTCATCGTACTTCGGCTTGAAGATGGCAGATTAGCAATTAGAAAATCGGCACCCTAAATAGTATACGTTGCTATTATCGGACTACCGCACGAATTCGGCAGTCTTCGTGGTTCACAACTTTACATTACGGCTAGTCAAGATAATAGACAATACCAGCGACCCGGCGGAACACTACACATAGTTCACATGTGAGCCCACCACGAGTGACAAACACGTCAAATCACCATAGCCACTTGTAAAAAACTCGCTAATAACGGCGCTGCTCTGTTTCTTCTTAGTCTTGCACCCAATCGTATTTCCTTGTAGTCGTCACATGATCTAACAAGCCAATCATGTGTTTCTTTACCACCTTGTACAGAGATTACTTCTTGGTGTAGCCTGTGCACTCACTCTACTTTCTCCGTTTAATTCTGAAGTTTACTGTTCTATTTCGCCAGCTAACATACCCTTTGCCGGTTCGGCCACTGTACCAAACAGTTCACCAACTCTGCTGTCTTAACACTCGCATTACACGTTGAGGTGATAACGTGAGTAATGTAAAAAAACGTATTTTAACTTACGTTGTCTTTTCGTAGATTATAAGTACGCCTATGCAAAATAAAGAACAATACTCTGTAACAGTATGGTCCGCAATCGTGGCGGTAACCCCCAACTCACTTTTATGGAAACAACCAAGTGAAAACGTTAAAGTAGACTGAAACAAGAGGTCATTAGAGGGGGAAAGGACTGGGGAAAGGCAAGGAAAGGAATTCGGCCATGGACTTTTGAAGCAAGCATTCCGTCATTCGCCTGAAGTCATTTGGGGAAACGATGGAAAACCAAAATCTGGATGCCTACACGGGGATTCCAATCAGAGTCCTCCCGAATGCGAGGTCAGAGCGTTAAGCCGATTGTCGCTGCGGTGTACTATCGGTGAAGTGTGAATCGATAAAACACGGGGATTCCCCGAGTTTAAATTAGAAACACGATGAAAGTAACATGACAGAAGGTTCAAGTAGATTTTCTTATGCACGAGAATCAAACAGTAATGAATTTTTCGTTATGTTTTACACTTAAATTACAAAAAATATTAATATTCACAGAAAAATTATTTAATTATTTTACCATTAATCTTACTTTTTATACGAATGCGATATTGAATAAATCCAAACTAGAAATTTTGATTAGGTACTTATTACTAATATATATTCTACTATCAATTAACCAACTTGAATTCATTGTTATCACTAACAGGTAAAGATAATATATATATATATATATTTTTCTGTTTTGGTTGTCCCGCGAGGCCCCTCTAAAGGCGCGTTCCCACGATCCCTTGTAACGAAGGCGAGACGGGACAGGACGGGACGAATACTCAACCACACGCCATGGGAAATGGGCCGCCTCTGCTAGCGGAGACGAGACGCAGCTACCCACTCTGAGTCGGTAAATATCACAGGCGTGTGTAGCAGTGCACTTTTTCCATCGGTTTGCAGCAGCGGTGCGCACCCCTTCTTTTGCTGTAAAGTGCTCTGTGCCAAACGACACTAGGCAACGTAGTGCGGAGGTGGCGACGAAGTAATCTAGGACTAATCTGCGGCCCGCGGTTGTCCCTACACTTCGGATAGTGAGGTCCCGTCCCGTCTCGCCTTCGTTACAAGGGATCGTGGGAACGCGCCTTAAGAGCAAGACCACTCTAAGGCCGGTCGTCCACTGCAAGCGTATTTGAGCGACTAACAGGTCTCGCGTAGTCGCGCGTATTGATGCGACTGATCCCAACACACGGTACGTTACTGAACAGCGTCCACTGCGAGCGATCTTGAGAGACCGATTGTAGCCGACGGCAGGCGACGAGCGACGGGTCCTACCGGAGTTGGGTTAATCGCTTGTAGCAGCCGTTACATATTATACGCTCCACGTTATGTTGCGTCCTGGTTGGCTTTTACTTCCGCGAGCGGTTCGGAAGATGAGAGCTCAGAGGAGACTGTCTAAAGTTACCTTTAGAAGTCTCAGAACTAAGTTGGATTCGGGTTTTCAGACAGGGGAACTCGGAGTGGAATAACTGGTAGAAATAAACAAACACATAGAAATTACAAGAAACAAACTTGCAACTCACTAAGAACCGATAAAGTCCCAAGGAGAGGGGCGGGGCACTGGTAAATTAGTGTTCCAATACATATCTCGAAGTCATCCGTGCCCTAAGTCGCTCTAGCCATTGACGAATCCTTCGCATGGTTCTCACTACCATCCTATAGGTAACAACATTCCCCTGAGGGTTGATTAGCGGGAAATTCCAATCTCCCACATCCATGAATCTAAGTGAGTGCCTTCCCACCTATGTGGAAACCTAAGTCCCAATTTCTAACTGAGACTGGAGTTGAGAATCGAAGTCCTAGCCCTCTGACTCCGCTACTCTACTATGCAGTGCTGCTAGGCCCCCGGCACTAGGCAGCTACGACCCCACTCACTGGCAGTCGTTCCTACTCTAACGTTTGTTAGCTCAGCCACCACTATTTATACTGCTTAATGACGGCACTCTCCGTCCTATCGTCCTTTCCAGAAGCTAATCTGTGGTCAGACACGTCCGCATCACATGGACCTCCACGTGAGATTTTGTAAGGTTGGAAACTCTCTTTCAGTGACCTTACCCTGCCTCTCGGTTTCTTCCGTGCCTAGGTCCGGCTTTGAAAGTCTGTGTCTTAATATTGTCACCTTCCTTGAGGCACTCCAGACTTTCCCTCTGTTGACGTGCAGTGGATGTCTTAATAGTTTCCTAATGCGTTTGCTTAATGACCTCCCGTCTCTGTGTTGGCTGGCTGGCTCCTAGTATTTTAACATTCACAATTCAAATAAATCTAACTCCTTTTAAATAATTATAATTCGCGAACCCTCGCGAATGCCTTTCGCGACACCTCCCCCTTTTGGGGAAAATTTTGCAATCTCTATTTGAGAGTGCAAAATTTTCTATGCGGTCGTGTGAGTTGCTTACTTTATTTATACCTTCATGTTTTATATACATTACATAATATTTTTATATTTTGTCTTCTTTAGACCACCTGTAAAAAAACAACATATTAACGTTCCTTCGTTTATGCCAGTTCGTCTGTTACTTCCTGGAACATATAAAATACACCATTTTAACACTTTTACATGAGATAGTATTTTTCATTACCTTTTACCAAGCAGAGAATATAATACATTCTTATTATTTTCATGTTAACGTTTGTCTGTCTTAGACCAATATGTTAGTGTGTTCCTAGGTTCATAGGTTACATATCTTTCTGGTCGGCGCACACGCTCACTAAGCACTGCGTCACTGCTATTAGTCACATACCGACTCCTCACAGGACCAAAAGTAAGTTGTTCACTTTCGTCACTGTTCATCTCAGCCGGATGATACCTAACAACTCCTGTGTCAGGGTACTGATTCACAATTTTGTTTTTCACACAAATTCTAGTGCAGCAGTCATCACCTATAGCTTTGCAAAAGAATCTAAAACAATCTCGGCAGCATTTACAGTATCTACATATACAGAAAATAAATATTAGTACTACGACTCCGGTTCCAGCATAGCCCCAAACTGGTATAGTATCTAGTGAAAATGAATCAAACCATGTTCTTTGTTGATACATGATTTCATCTTCTAACTCATTTAATTTATGACCTGCGGCTGTTAAATCATCTAATTGGCGAACTACTGGTTCAATTGGTAAATATAATGGTATTTCTGAAATGTTTTTCTTTTCCTTATTCACCATACAACAATCTATGTCTAGGCTTAGATTTGGAACGATATCATTAATCGGTACCTTTGATCTAATGATATGTTCAGACTGTATTACTACTTGGGCTCCATAACCTTTACACTTGTTTAGAAATTTGAGCTTTCCCGTTCCTTTAATAATTACGTCTACTGGCTTACTATTATTGCACACTACTGTCAGCCCTTCATTGTTTGGTGCTACAAAAAGCCATTCGTTCCCTCTAATTTGCGTCCAAACGCTCGCATTTAATGTAGTGTATTTTTGAATGCAATCATCTGGTAGTTTTACTATGGGTTGAAGCATTCTAGCTTCACATACTTCATGATCGTAAGTAGACAACAGAACAAAAGTTTGTTTACAAACATTATGAGTGGTTTCTAATTTTTTACATAATAATTGCTCTTTGTCTAATTTTACATATTTCCTTTTGGCTTCGTCCATTAACAGAAATTCTTTTTCTGGTGATAGATATGTGAACAGTCGCTTGTCGTGACTTACTTCGATTGGTAGAGGCCATAACTTGTAAATATTATACCTTTCGTTATCCACGAGTGGGATATTCAAAACATAGCTTCAGTATACTACCTGAAATGAAAACATCTAGGTCAATTGCTCGCATTAGTTGATATCCCTTGGCTTCAGTTAATTCTATTGGGAATTTCTTATCCGAAATTTCATCTTTAATTAAATGCAAATATCTGACCACCTGTACTGGATTAATTAGATGTGGTTCTAGAATGCCCTTTTGCGCGTTCACTATAGCGGTAATAATCAAATCGTACTCCTTTTCTATTTCATTAAATATTGACGTCAGCTGTATCAACTGCTCATTTAATGTTACCCTTATGCCGAGTTGGGTTAACTTTTTATCAGTACCAATTTCATAGTTATACACGTGCTCATTTAGTTTCAATATCCCCGAGGTAATTATCCGTTCGTTTCTTTCTATTGAGTTGACTGTGTGATTAAAACTAGTTAATGTAGTCCTTACGATAGTGACTTGCTCTTTCGAAAGCTTTAGCAATTGTTTTTGTTCTTGTTCTAATAAATTAATTTTGGATTTAAAATATGATGCGTCATCTTCGTCTAACGTCCCGAATAAGACTTTACTGATTTCACCCACAAAATTAAGGATTCCCCTTTTTCTTCTACTCTGTTCGTGTCTGGCTAATTGTCCAATTAGGCTTTGCGAAGCTTCTATTTTACTCACATGGTATTCTAATGCTTTTTTCATACTATCACACCCTGCTACACTTGTATTCACTTGTTTAAGTCTCTGCTGACAATAGTCTACGGCTTTTAATGTTGCCTCCTGAGTTGCCTCATATTTATGCTTTAAGTCTTCCAGATTAAAATAGCTTACTATTCTCCAGGTTGTCGTGTACAAACTTACAGTTCCTTTGTGGTCGTAGTATAATCCCGGTGATGACTCAAATTTTGTTAACTGCAGATCCTGCTGTGTTGTTGACGTTGCACCCATTATTATCATCATTGCCAAAATTACTCTCCGATGTCCCGCCATAGTTCCTGTAATTTTAAAAGAATTCTTTTAGTCGGTTGGCGTGTACCTTCGTAAACTTATTTCTTTTTAATTGAATTACTACATTTGGCCCTTTAGTTTCAATTACTGTGTACGGCCCTCTCCACTGACTGTCCAATTTCTTTGAGCGACCCCTACGTACACTTTCATCAAACAACAACACTCTATCCCCTGGTTTAAATATTACTGGGTTTTGTGTTTTGTCGTAGTTCTCTTTACTCTTTTCTTTTGCTTGCGCCGTTGCTTCTTGCGCGCACTGGTGCATGATTCTTAATCTTTCTCTTAATTCTGTTACATAATCATCATAATTATAAATTACATCGGCCGGTTTCTTCTGTAGTGCTCCCGGTATATTACATATTCTTCCGAAAAACAACTCATGTGGCGTATATCCTGTGGTACTATGTGGCGTTGTATTAAATACAAATACTGCATATGGGATCCAGGTATCCCAATCTGTTTGACCTCTGTTTACGTAATGTCGCAACATTTCCGTTAGAGTGCGATGCGTTCTCTCTAATGCGCCATTCGCCTGCGGGTGGTAGCTTGTGGTATGAATTTTCTCAATTCGCAATAACCTACACGTTCGCTTTATGACGTCACTCATAAAGTTACTTCCCATGTCACTCAACAAAATGGTCGGTATTCCAAACCGTAAGATTATTCTTTCTACCAATACTCTTGCTACTGTATCCGCATCTTGTTGCTCTATTGGTTCCGCCACTAAAAACTTCGTTAGAGCGTCTTGAAAGGTAAGTATATATCTATTTCCTTTTTCTGATCGCTGTAACGGGCCTACAATATCGATGTCACATCTTTCGAATACATGCTCTGGGGTTTTTGTAATCTCCATCGGCATTTTTGTTTTATTTTGAGTGATTTTATTCTTCTGGCAACTTTCACAATGTCGAATATATTGCTCAATGTCGGCTTTCATGCCTTCCCATCGGCAATACTTCTTAATTCGCTCATAGGTCCTACCTATTCCTTGGTGCATGCCCATCGGCGATTCGTGGTATTGCTTTAAGTATCATCATCTTCTCCTCTTGAGTAAGATTATCGCTTGGTACCACCTCATTATTGTCTCCTTGTTTGCTGCCTTCCGCTACTTCAGCTCCTGCCGCGGTTTTCCTATTTTCGCGTTCATCTTCATCATTATCACTTATTTCGTCATCGGTCTTTCTAACGTTCCGGATTCTTGAAAGCGCATCTGCTACCTGGTTTCTTTTGCCGCTCTTATACACGATCTCATAGTCATATTCCTCTAATTTCAACCGGAACTTCATTAGTCTGGATGACGGGTCCGAAATGCTATTTACCCACGATAATGGTTTATGATCTGTGTACACTGTGAATTTCCTTCCAAATAGGTACGGTCTGAATTGCTTCACTGCCCAGCAAATAGCTAGCATTTCCCTCTCTATGGTACTATAGTTTCTTTCAGCTTTATTCAACGTCCTTGATATGTAAGCTACCGGTAAATCCTTGCCAATTTCTCCTTGGCTTAACACTGCTCCAATCGCATCTTGACTTGCATCCGTAGTAACTATAAAATTTTTGCTGAAGTCGGGATATTGTAAAATTGCAGGGCTCAACAGTTTTTCTTTCAACTGTTGGAAAGCCTCCTCCTGCTTTGGTCCCCATATATATGTGACTCCCTTTTTCAACAATTCATACAGTGGCTTAGCAATTTTACTGTAGTTACTTATAAATCTCCTATAATATCCGCTCAGGCCTAAGAATGCCTTTAACTGAGTTGTATTACTTGGTTGGGGATATTGTTTTACGGCTTCTACCTTTTTCGGATCGGGCTTTAATCCTTCCTCGGTGAGTACATGCCCCAGAAATGTGACTTCTTTACGTAGGAATTCGCATTTATCTACTTGTAATTGGAGGTTATATTTTCGCAACCTTTCGAAAACATCCTCTAACCTCGCATTATGCTCCTCTAATGATGACCCAAACACGATGACGTCATCTAAGTAGATAAACACTTTCTCACCCTGTAATCCTACCAGTACAGAGTTCATTAATTTCTGGAAGGTATTTGGCGCCGTTTTTAGTCCCATAGGCATTCTTTTAAACTCGTAGTGTCCGTAGGGCGTACTAAAGGCGGTTTTTTCTTGATCCTTCTCATCCAGTAACACTTGATAATAGCCCTTGGCTAAATCAAGCGTGGAGAAGTATTTCGCCTTACCTAGACCATCTAGGATTTCATCTATTCGCGGCAGCGGAAACACGTTATTTACAGGTTAAATCATTCAACCGTCTGTAGTCTATTACAACACGCCACTTTTGTTTTCCACTAGCATCCATTTTCTTGGGAATTATTAATACTGGCGAGTTCCACGCGCTATCGCTGGGTACTACAATATCATCTTGCAATAACTTATCTATCTCTCCTTGCAAAATTTCTTTTTGTGCTTCGGGTATCCTGTACGGTCTCAACCGAACTATTTTTCCTTCTGCTTCGGGAAGAAGCTTAATTTCATGCCTGATGGCCTCTGTGTAACCTAATGTGTCTCCCGGCAAATGGAATACATCATTATATGCTGCGCATATTCCTAATAACACCTCTCGTTCTTCCTTGTTCAAGTGATCAACTCGAAGATTTTCTTTTAGTTTGCTCAGCCGTGATTTGTTCTCCGACCGTTCTCTTTTAACTTGCCTTACTTGAACTTCTTTAACTTCCGGCACTTCTTCAGCTACTAGTAAGGGGTTCTTAATTTGACTTCTTTTTCCGTACTATTTAACATACTTATGATACACGTTCCGTTTCTCACGGATACTAGTGCTTCTGGCACATATAAACCTGATTGCAATTCTTGTTTCGGGATGATCGCTTCTGATACGTCCCCCAGTGTAATTCGCACTTTAACAATCTTTTCTTCGCGTGGACCTATTATTACTTCATAATTTTGAGCTCTCCCAGCTCCTACATTTTGTTTACTACCGCGCCTATTTTCGCCACTTCAGTAGCCCTTATTTTTGTGGTCTTAGCCACCTCCGCATAAGTGCGCTTTACCGAACCTGCTCCAACAGCATTCGGTCTATTACTTTTTAACAATGCAGTTTCTACTGCTATCGACTCGGCTTCTACCGTATTCGACCTAACACCTCGCCTTTTCGCGGGGCTTACTGTTTTCGAGGCAGCACCCACTGCCCTCGGAAACATACCGTCACGTCGCACAGTTCCTTTAGTGGACGGACAAACACTGCTTCGCGTCGCAATCCCTACGACATTTTTCTTCTCGTCGCGCCTCACAATTCCGTTAGTGAGCGGACAATCTCGCTTTTTCACGAGGCCATAGGCCCTGCCTATTGCCTTCGGAAAATTTCTGTCCCGACCCACAAGTCCGTTAGTGGATGGACAACTACAATGTCGTGTCGCGACCCTTACGACACCTACATTATGTCCGTCGGTGTTCCCTACCGACTTACCTACATTTTCACAACACATCTCGCGTTGTTCCTCCCGCGCGGTTTCTAACTTAATTCGCCTCCCGCGAATCTTAATGGTCCTCGCTCCGTAATTTATTACGGCCTTGTTCTTCGTCAGGAAATCTCTTCCTAATAAACCTTCAAATGGCAAGTCTATATCTTTGCCTATCAGATAGAATTTTTGCCTTAGAATTAAGCCCTTGGTGGCTTGTAGCTCAACTACTACGGAAGCTTCAGTTCTTACTACGTTACTGCTAATTCCTCTTATTCTAATATTGTCATTAGTATCGCATTTCCCCTTTTTGCTTATGTTATCTGCTCTCATTAAGCTTATTTGGGCCCCACTGTCTACAAGAAATCTTACCGGATTATTCTTTGCATCTTTACATCGCATAGTCACATAGTCATTTTTATCTGTGCAGTCAATTTTAAACACCTTACTAGACCAGGCGCAGTGTGACTGCCTCATTACGCCTCTTAATAGTTTACCGGGTTCTTATCTTTTTGCTTCGCCATCCACATATTTTCACGGCACTCCCGGGCATAGTGTCCTCGCTTATTGCATTTGAAACATATTACCTCGCTAGTTTTTGTAACCGGCACCTTCACCCTGGTAAATTCTTTTTGCGCGGCGCCCCCGGTATTTCTTTTAAAACCTTGCTGCGCTGTGGCTATCCTAATGGCACTTTCCCTTTCTAATTTCTTTACTCTGGAGAGTAGGGCGTTCAAGCGGTGGTTTATTTACTTCACCTTCTTTTTCGACTACCCGTATTCGCCTCGGTGTCTGACAATTTCTCGCCGTATGACCGGATTTCCCACAATTGAAACAGTTTGGTAGGGACCCTTTTTCTACCTTTGGTGGCCTGAAGGGCTGTCGTGATACCGGTTTCTCTCTTGCCGATGCTATCGCACTTTCTTCTGTGGCTGCTAACTCGACGGCTTCTGACAGGGTTATCGTCTCTCCTCTGGCTCGCACGATAGTTTTTATTCTATCGTCATACAACCCTTGTATGAACACGGCCCTCCCTAGTTTTAACACGAGAGCAATACTTCCCTCGAGTTCAGTTTCTGCCATCACGCCCTTGATTGCCTCCCTGAATTGGTGCTGTAAAGTATCTATGCGCGAACCCCATTGCGCAATGCTTTCCCATGATTCTTGCCTACTGGCAAACATTTTACAGGCATAGAAATCTAAGGTTCTTTTACAACCATAGTTCTCTACTAAAATTGCACGAACAGCCGGCCAAGTGGTCGTCAAATCTCTTACGAGCAATTTACTCCTAGCCGTTTTCACAATACGAGCCTTAATAAATCTTAATAGTATTTCATGTTGGGCTGGCTCTATTAGCTCGAATGCGCTGTCGCAATTGTCCAAAAATTCATTTAATTGGGACTTATCACCGTCAAAGGAATTTGGAATTAATTTAATCACTTCGTTTAAACTGATATACTGCCTAGGAGATGACTGCGCACCCTGGCTACCTGACACAGCTTCGTTAGGCATGCTTGCACTTGCTGCGGTCTCACCTGTGGAAATTAACTGTGGCGTTGACTTCTATGTGATGCTGTGTACGTTGCCGGCCTGGCTGCTGACTGTGGGCTGCGTCGTGCGTCGCTCGCTTGGCTGCTCGCTGCTGGCTGCTGGCTGCTGACTGCGACCGCCTGTTGATCCCTTGGCTCGCCCCGTCGACCTCGGCTGCGTCGCGGCTGCCCTCGGCTGCGTCGCGGCTACTGTTGTCGACCCTCGTAGACCTGGCTCGCTGACCTGGCTCGCCTCCTCCGTGGATGCTGCTGACGGATGCGTTGCGGCTCCCTTCGCTGTCGAGTGGCCCCCTCTCGTACTCGACCAATGGATCCTCTTCTTTCTTCTGCCGCCTACTTATTGCGCTACCCCCTCCTTTTGTCGGTCTTATTCTCCAAGCCGTCAGTCTGACCTGACTTCGGGCTGAGTGCTACCAGAAGGTTCTAAACTCCTATTCCTCAAGTCTGTGGCAACGTAGGCTACCGCTGTTGCAGTGCTGACCTGCGAAAAACCTTGCCAAAACCTTGCCAAAACCTTGCCAAAACCCCACACTATTGACACCAAATTTAAAAGGACCTATGTTGCGTCCTGGTTGGCTTTTACTTCCGCGAGCGGTTCGGAAGATGAGAGCTCAGAGGAGACTGTCTAAAGTTACCTTTAGAAGTCTCAGAACTAAGTTGGATTCGGGTTTTCAGACAGGGGAACTCGGAGTGGAATAACTGGTAGAAATAAACAAACACATAGAAATTACAAGAAACAAACTTGCAACTCACTAAGAACCGATAAAGTCCCAAGGAGAGGGGCGGGGCACTGGTAAATTAGTGTTCCAATACATATCTCGAAGTCATCCGTGCCCTAAGTCGCTCTAGCCATTGACGAATCCTTCGCATGGTTCTCACTACCATCCTATAGGTAACAACATTCCCCTGAGGGTTGATTAGCGGGAAATTCCAATCTCCCACATCCATGAATCTAAGTGAGTGCCTTCCCACCTATGTGGAAACCTAAGTCCCAATTTCTAACTGAGACTGGAGTTGAGAATCGAAGTCCTAGCCCTCTGACTCCGCTACTCTACTATGAAGTGCTGCTAGGCCCCCGGCACTAGGCAGCTACGACCCCACTCACTGGCAGTCGTTCCTACTCTAACGTTTGTTAGCTCAGCCACCACTATTTATACTGCTTAATGACGGCACTCTCCGTCCTATCGTCCTTTCCAGAAGCTAATCTGTGGTCAGACACGTCCGCATCACATGGACCTCCACGTGAGATTTTGTAAGGTTGGAAACTCTCTTTCAGTGACCTTACCCTGCCTCCCGGTTTCTTCCGTGCCTAGGTCCGGCTTTGAAAGTCTGTGTCTTAATATTGTCACCTTCCTTGAGGCACTCCAGACTTTCCCTCTGTTGTTGACGTGCAGTGGATGTCTTAATAGTTTCCTAATGCGTTTGCTTAATGACCTCCCGTCTCTGTGTTGGCTGGCTGGCTCCTAGTATTTTAACATTCACAATTCAAATAAATCTAACTCCTTTTAAATAATTATAATTCGCGAACCCTCGCGAATGCCTTTCGCGACAGTTACTTTTCGTATATATCTCCGTTTTTGTTCGATTTACTCATCAATATGGGTAGTGAGAAATTAATCAGTGTCGAAAATACCGTTGTGATATATGAGAGACACGTGATATTTAGCGAAAACTGTGGGGAAAAAGTTGCAGAATAAATTGATAGTAAAGATGGTAGGTAATGTTGACAAGTTTACTATCGTAGGTACTTTAAAATTAATAACCTGTATATTTTAATTATACTTTTTGAGATTGCGATATTTGCGATTACTCTACAGAAAATACCGTTGTGATATATGAGAGACACGTGATATTTAGCGAAAACTGTGGGGAAAAAGTTGCAGAATAAATGGATAGTAAAGATGTTAGGTAGTGTTGAGAAGTTTACTATCATAGGTACTTTAAAATTTATAACCTGTATATTTTAATTATACTTTTTGAGATTGCGATATTTGCGATTACTCTACAGTTACATTTAAATTACATATATAAAGTATACGCAACAGCTGCATTATTACATCAAGCACACCTGATAGAAAATATCTATAGAATTTATATTTCTTGAATGAATATTTGTATTCTTTAGAAAGTATTTCCGACAAGATTACAGAGTTCACAACTTGATGTAATCATTCCGTTCGCATCTATCACAATCAAGTCTTAATTTATTTTAAGAAGTTCAGTCGCATATTGCCTGACGCTGTATCATTATGTAACTGCACTCGCATATTTGTGGTTTAACTAACGTTTCTTCCATGCTATCACAGCGTAGAAGACTGCAAACATATTAGGTACACAGATAAGTAGCTAAAGATTCCTTATGATTATAAGATGGTACAAAACTGTTTGTTGATAGTGTGAAGAGTAAGTAACTTGCCATAACGTTTGATAATAAATCAGCTGGGCAGAACACACTGACAGGTAGTAGGAAAGGTTTATAAAATCCTTCATTTGCTGAAGAGGGTCAGGAAAGAATGTACCAAAGAAGACAGGGAATTGGATTACAAAACATTAGCAGACCGTTGTTTGAATATGGTGGTGTAGTGTGGGAGCAAGATTTTGGTATCAAATTCAGGAGTTGGAGAGAGTGCAAAGGAGAGCAGCAAAATTTGTTTGTGTAAATTACCGCAAGACCCAGTCCGTAATTGATGTGATGATGGAGCTGGGTTTGGGAGTCATTGGAGGAAAGGATGAGGGTGAAGAGAGTGCTTGGAATTTACAGGGCATATGTTGATGATGGGGCTTGGAGGGATATTGGTCAAAGAATTAGGGAAGAGTGCATGGAAGGTAAAATATGACCATGAGTACAAGCTGGCACTTCGCACTCGATTTCACGCATAAGGGAGTAGGAATTTTTATTTTTTTGTGGATACGAGCGTCAGGGGCTGGGATAAATTATCTAGTGAAGTGATGAATAATTTATCAAAACGCTGAAGGAATTTAAAATTAAAATTCGTAATTGACAGAAGTGGATGGGGGAGGAATTTAAACACTCAAAGGATATAAAATCATAAAAAAATACTAAGAAAGTGGTAATTAGATGACTAGGGAAATATTCACCGGAGCATACGGTCCATCGCAATTAATTATTAATTCGATTCAATATATTAATCATTCAAATACCAGGTATATTACTGAACCGAGGGAACTAAAAAGAAACAAATCTCCAAAGGGGCTTCTGGACAAGACACGGAAGATAGTTTGGGACATGGCGTCAATTCACCTTCTTTGAAACTTTGAGCACAAGTGCAATAAATGTGCAACGCTCCAACCCATCCGTTCAACCAACAACAATTGGATTCCACCCTATCCTGACTAAGCGCAAACAAATTGATCATAGCATTTCTGACAAAAATTTTCTTTAAATCGAGAAATTACAATTATTAGCAGGGCCGCTTAGGGAGATAGTAATACTGAGTTTTTTCAGTGTTTTACTACTTCTAAAGAACTTTCCTCTTCATAGGTAACTGGCAGTTTGTAATAAATTGAGCAAGTTTTCACCGATAAGGACATCTCCAAACCCATCTTTTCCATATTCATCGCCCAGGTCCGCTCAATGAAACACTCCAATTCCATCTCTGACGCCCAGAACAATAGATTACCTGAACCCGACGACGCTATTCACTCCTATTCCAGTAAAAAATATTTGTAAAACTTTCAAATGTGCCAAAAAAACTGTGTTTGTCTAGTATTTGGTAGGGAATGTAAACAGTTTTGTTTCTGTTATAGTTTAGTTAAAAAAGTTTAAGAAATTATTATTATTATTTCCAAATAGACCTATAAAACTAAATTATTATCATTATTTGTTTCTGGATTTTCGCCTCGTCTACGTCGAGGTCATTAGAGGCGGGAAGGGACTGGGGGTAAGTAACGGGAAGGAATCCGGATGTCCTTTTGAATGAACCATCTCGGTATTCGCCTGGAGTGAACCAGATGGCTGGACGAGGATTTGTAGGTGGAATTCTCCTAATAAATTCCGTTTTTCTAACATTGAATTAATCCAGCACGAACCATGTACGATGCGTCGTCAGGCAGGGACATTCCAAAAAATAAGTGGTCTCTGCATCCATTTCATATAATTTTGAAACTCTTAAAATATTGGCACGAAATCACTAGCACAAATGTTGCCCGCGAGAGACGCGGTCGAGAACTGCTGCAACAATCACAGTCGCATGACTTAGTCGGCTACAGTGGACGGCCTCAGTCGGTCCTTGTTACCCCATTCAAAGTCGTTTATAGTTGCTTGAGTTGTTAATCGCTCAATTACGCTTGCAGTGGACGACCAGCCTAAGAGCAAGGCCACGGGCGATTGCCCTTTTCGCCACCCCTAAAGGCCGCCTTTGGTTATCACTTCTCTTCAGCTCTCGACGCCCTTCCGGAAACGAATTATTCAGTTGCAGCAACAGAGGCCTTGTCCCCAAGGCTGACCATCGAGCAATTTGAGTTCATAGTTATAATCGTGACTTGTTATTAAACATTTTTCAGTAAAAAATTTAAGCAAAGCTAAGTAGGCTGAAAGTGTATTTATGAAAAGCTTCACAATTGCTGGAATACAATTTAGAATTGGAGAAAGAGTACAGGGGTTATTCGTCTACTCTGATAAAAGCTAGAGAAAATTACTTCTTAGATTGCGACATATACTATTCTTACGCCAGTCAGATCCCGAAGAAAGTAGAGATTTTTTAAATATGAGACCGTAGATGAGACAGCAACAGATCCAGAAGAATTTTTTACAATCAACGTGTTTTCGCATATGATCGCCACAATTGAGAATGAGTTAGTCAGTCAATTTACACAACTATTCAAATTTAATAATACAGTGTCGTTCTTACATATTATCAAAACAATTCCTGAAAAGTTCGAATTGGAATAATCCTGTGCAGATTTAGAAACAAGTTTAACTGATGGAGAAAAATGTGACATATCTGGCTGTTAGTTGGATGAGGAACTTTTTAACTGAAACTGTTGCTGATGGTGTTTGAATCAGAAGAACCAATAAAAGTTCATCTTATGAAACAAAATGGTTGGCAGGATATATTTCCGAATATTTGGATAGCACTTCGAATTTTGCTAACTATTCCTGTAACTGTTGCTAAGGAGAACGAAGTTTCAGTACATTAAAACATCAAAACTTATTTACGGTAAACGTAGACTCTAGATAGACTGTCAGATCTTGCAATTTTATCTGTAGTAAATAATATTGCCCAAGGATAAAAGTGAGGAAAATGGCAATCTAGGCCTTCTAATTACAATTTTATTTCTTCAATTGTTTGTTTTTAAAAAATATTAAAAATTACGTTAAATTGACGTTTACGTGATGTGAGCATTTTGTTCGCTACAGTGGCTTAAATAAACCTTTTCAGACATACAGCATTCCTGTTATTTCTCTTGTTTTTTATTCATACCGCTGCTGTCCTATACTAATCTTTCTGAGGTTTGAGTTATATCTATCTATATATCTATAAATGAGAAAATGAGAAATTTCGGATGTGTGTTTGGATGTACTTCTGGAATCCATCACGCCTTAACAACTCAACATATTTAAATGAAATTTGGCATGACGTCAGTTAATTGTGTGCGAAGTGACATAGTATAGATGTTATCCCGCAAAAACGCATAGTTCTTTTAGAAATTGTCATTAATATCAATTCGCAAACAGCAAAGAGTTTCCTACTTCGTAGACAGCCGTGCAACGTTTACTCTTTGCATTTTACGTAAATCGCAAACACAACTTTTCAGAACTAAAAGCGAAAACCTTCTTACATATGCAAGTTTGTGTTTAGTTTAAAAGCCATAAAACCAGCGAACTTGACAAATAAAAGTTTGGAAACAGGAAATATAAATATGTACTTAACCTTAAATTTAAAAAATGTAGGTACTGTTGTTAAGTTCGCAAAGAGATGTCTTCATCTGCGTACATTAAATAGTATAACATCTCAAACATTACACAATAATTTCGATCGTAATATACTAAATGTGAAAAATCAGAGCTTGAAAAAAAACAACCTAAAATGCTATGAGTATACCAGCACGAAAGTCGATTTACTAAAAGTGCAAAAAGACGGTGCTCGAAATGTCGTATTTATAAAAATGTTACAGATTCCATTCTATCTCGGTTTAATTTATTTCCCGTGTATCTTCTTTTTGCTACTGTACAGTCTCTGTAATATTACAAATTATTTTTGCCAAAATTTAAAACTTAACTAACCCTTTTTTGTTAAACTTTTTTGTATAAATCAGTACAAATAGTAGACTATGATTCACGAAACAATGCTTTTTACTTACTGTTCAATTTCTACAAATATCTAATAAATCCTTCACTTAAAACGAATGTATTCAATGGCCTAACGTAGAAATTTATTGTTTCATGAACAATATTGGAAGTCGTTTACAACGCGATACACCTCATTTACATGGAGCTTATGAAAGCTGCTTATTTATTCCTAATAATAACTAAATGACTTCTGCCTTATGCTGTAACAAAAACATTCTGGTCCTGGCAGCATTTCAACCAAACCACTATTTTTTCTAATATTGACGCTACATTACAGGTGGGAATTGGAATATCAACACATCCTGCAGACTAGACATCACCCAGACCTTAATTTGCAATAATATCTTCCATCCTCACCCTGTACACTCATCACTAGATAACACGTTAGATCCGAGTATATCTATAAACATTATCAAAAATTTTCGATATTTTTTCATTATATATTATTATTATTTTTTCAATGATCATTATTATTATTTCCCATTTTAATCTTTCTTGTCATTTATACTTGCGGTTAAATTATCATTGTTAGACCCACCAACTTCGACGGTCAATTTTATTCTATGAGTGGCTGCATCCAATGCAAGGCTTGTGCGTGCCTGGCCACTTACTTCTTTTAACTTGAAAAAGGGTTTAACCAGAAATATTGTTTTTTTGTGCTTAGGTGTTGTTTTGTGTTGCTGCTGCCATCTTCCCTTCAACTTTGGTGAGTGTTGGGTGTATTTTATCTGTCCTATCCATATATATAATTATAGAAAAGTATATAAAGCAAAAATCAGTTAGATAGATAGATATGTTCGCTTTGAACCCATTAGAGAATAGTCTCAGGGATGTGGAACAGTATATCCACTTATTAATAATATCAATTATACACAATAACTATAAGGATAGTATTGTAAGAGAACAGCGCGAAATGTCTTCTGGAATTAATAAGGAAAAATTTATGCCACGTGGGGTAAGAGGTCTAGGCAAAAGCCATGTGAGGATACTTGTGTGTGGATTGAAAGGGGGGAGGGTGTTTCAAAAAGGCCAAAATGGAGCCATATAGTTTATGGATATTCCCTTGACATCACACATTCCACAACTCCTCTCGATGGGAAATAAATAAGTAAGTACTGTAGCATGGTGGGCTAAGTGGCTAAATGTCACACCACATTACTATTATGTTTTGGGTTAGCCTTGGCATCCACCAAGGTTTGATATGAATACTTGTCTTTGAATGTACATCATGGAAAGTATTGGGTTAAGCTAAAGCAGGTACTGTATATAGACGCTGACTGAGATACTTACGAACACATCCATAAATTTATATCACGCATATCTATTTTACAGTAAAGTAACCTACTCATTGAAGATGAATATCATATATGGAACACTTCTATTTATTAGGTAAGCATTTGATGGTAGATAAACATATACGTGTATTGTAATTCAACCATGGATAATAAATGCATAAACATGTTGATAAGAAGCTTGTTACGACTAATACCCCTCTACTGGTAGACTAATGGCATTAGGTTGAAATGAGTGACTGGAGTGGATCATATACAGCCGAATATCTTAATTGGACACGATATGATGTGTAGTCTTGAAGATGTTACAAGCCCATAGCTGGTGAAGGACTGACTTCGGAAGGATTGGTGACCCTTTGGGAAAGCTAATTTGACAAAGATTGCAATTTTAATTGGCTCACTGAAAGCCCTATCAGTAAAAAGATTTGATCTAGTTGGCTAGTGGGTTGACAGTAAGATGGAGTGGTGGGGAAAAAATTCTGTACTTACAGATTCCCTGCTAATGAAATGGTTCTCGCACTCTTCGACTCACTCGACTCTCTCGCTCGCTGCTCTCGACTTCTACGAAAAGCAATGCCCAATGAGTTTAAAAATATTCACCTAACCCTTGAAGCGCGCTACAAGGAGGGGCCGAAATGGATGGTCCTAAGTATGAATGCAGAAGACTTCGTCGCAGATTTTACCGAGGAGGCCCGCCAACTGTGGAAGCGCCGACTGACTTCAAACAACCCAGAAGAGTGGACTCTTTCTGTACTTGTACACCACGACCACGACAACAACTTCGTGTACGTTCTGCCAAACAGCTACTAGAACTTCATGAAATGCCTCACAAGGAGGGAATACAGCCGTCTCGCTAAGCAGCGGATCATCAAGGGCCACGCAAGATGGCCAGAAGAATGGCCTGAGGCGCTGGTGTTCCCGACACTGTGGGTCAAAGACTTCAATTTGCAAGAATATATTGAAGTTCTTAAACGACGATTTCTCCTCATGCCATACCCGCGTGACGATCTGCAAGAAGCTGACCTGGCAGTAGAAGAAGATGGTGCTGAAGAAGACAACGCAGGGGAAGAGGAGCAGCGACTGGAGGGGGAACCGGAACAGGGCCCTGTCCTTCCATTAACGGCGCTGTACGACGGTGGCTACGTGGAGCTTATCGCAGAGCTGCACGCCTTTACTTCAGATGTCATCCTAGCCATCCCCATCAAGGGTGGTCTGAAGTTCATCCCACAGCACCCACAACAGATGAAGCTACTCTGCAAGTTCCTCGAGGCTTACGGGATAGAGCACGCCCCTCAACTGCCCTGGAAGCCCGCCAAACTGGTGGTCCGTGGACTACCAAGCAACACCATCGAGGAAGAGGTAGCTGCAGGACTGAATAGCTGCGGGATCGCTACCCTTGCGGTCCACCAGATGCGGCGTCAGGGTACGGACGAGCGCATCCCGCGATACACCATCCAACCAGTGGAAAAAGTACCGTGGGACCAGTGACCTTCCAACCTGTTTGGACACAAGGTGCGGCTTGATCCTAAGAAAAAGCCGCCTCTTTCAATGACACAGTGTTTCCGGTGCAATAACTTCGGACACCTGGCCCGAAACTGCACCTGGGAACAGAGATGTCTAAGATGCGGTGAAAATCACAGGGTGGCGGACTGCCCGCAACCAAGGGATGCAACAAAGTGCTGCAACTGCGGGCCACTACCCATGCAGCGAACTGGAGTGGGTGCCCGGCCCGTCTTAACACCCGCCAGACCAAGAAGAAGCTGAGTTGCAACAGCAACGCATGACTCGGCAGCACTGGAGTCCTCGGCTCCATACGCAGCCCGCACCAAGGCGAGAAGGGAGCAGGGCACGCCCACAGCAGCGGCAATGAGACAGCCGTGTAGCACCACTCAACAGACGGACTGGTGTGTCGTGACTTCAGAAAGCCATACCGATGACGTTGGAGTTGGAGTTGGAGAGCAGCGGCAATCGAGTTATGGACCGCCACAGGAGCGTCGTATGCCTGTCCGTTGTCCTGCTTCAAGAAGAGACGACATCGAGGCCACATCAGCTGAAACTGCAAGACAGCATAAGAAGAAGGACCCACAGAAGACCGACAGTCCACACTGCATCCACCCCTGCACCTGCCGAGTTCCAGGACAGCGAGAAGACCGACTTGATGGCCTCATCGATCTGCTCAAGAATCTCGTCAACCACCTGGCTGCGAAGGAAGACGCGCGAATCACGCTGCGGCAGCCCTAATGGACACCACAGCAAAATTTGGTGTATCATTTCTGAGATGGCAGATGCGCCGGCATTCCATCCTGTGAAGAAATATCATTTGAAGACAACAACTACAGCCAACATAAAGACATACCGACTGTGAAGATATGACTCGTCAAAACGTCTTGGAGGCAATGTCTAAGGACAACATACTCCGCAGTATACCAGCCAAAGGAGCTGTGAATAGGCTGAAGACGACGAAATGGTTCTCGGATCTATGCAGCTGTGCCAATGGGTTTCTGTATTAAATCTGGGAATCTGCAATAGTCACTTGGTAGGTATTATTTCATGCTAGTCTTAGGCTTTGCAATAATATTCAGACCTCCTGGCAGCCAAGCTTTCCTACTGCGCAGGGTGTGAAGTCTCGAGTGGCTATCTTGCAATTGTACCATGATATGAAAGACTTGAATAAAGTTCGAAACGTTATTCCCTTATCCCTTTAATATTTAAACTTATAATTATGTATTCAAGGCACACAAAATAGAATTAATGCATAGAAAAAAGGGAAAAAAAACCTGTCTGCCTGGTAATTTTATCACCACCTTCAGGTTGCAATAGAATGAATATACATTAGGTTGTGTGATGGAGTTTTAATTACTATTATTTGAAGCAAGAATATTAGCTGAGATTATGGTTAGATTATAATATATCAAGGCAAGAATTACAACTAGCCTCTTTTGGTAGAGCATAAAACTAGGAACCTTTAGTATTTGTTCTAATTCACATTGTTTCAATGAACACGATATATGTAACTCCAAGGATTTGCAAGACTTTTCCCACCTATCAAAAAAATGGTATTAACCTCCAGGAAATTGCATTCATTGCTTCCAAATGATGTGTTCATCACGTTCCCCAATCACATTTTATGGGACAAAATTGTCATAAATTACATTAAAACAATTAAATATGTGAGTGTTACACAGTTATCAGATCAACACAAAACTTCAGTTGCTTCCTTCACTGTAATGTGTTCTTAGCATTTCAGCTTCTCTCTTTATAAAAAAGTTGTATGAAATTTACGAACAGAGAATTTGTCAGCACTTTCGTTCAGCTATGCTACTCATGTTGTGTCGACAGAGGGAATCAATTGCTTTCGTTGAAAACAAATGCACTATTTTCAAAATGGACACAGCAGAACAAAATTGCAAATTTATTTTATTATCTTTACTTATGGTTTACACTTCATCAACGTCAAGGTCATTAGAGTTGGGATGGGACTGGGAACAAAGAACAGGAATGAATTCGTACATGGCCTCTTGAAGGAAGCATCCCTGCATTCGCCTCGAGTGATCGGGGAAACCATGGAAAACCCAAATCTGGTTGCCTGGACATGGATTCAAACCGGTGTCCACCGGAATGTAAGGCCTGAGTGTTAACTGTTCACCCACCACGGTCTTTTGGTGCAGGCTGAATTTTAACCTAACCAAAACCTCTGTGAGAAAATATGACAGTTTAGGTTGATATGTATGATCCCTGCACTGGCAATTTTATATTATCTTTGCAATGCTGGTGGTATTTCCAAGACTAGAAGCCGTCTCATATTTTGGCAATTGGCTATTTGACTATTTTTTGAAAATGCTTATAAATAGTTTATTGATACACGTTATTTACAGAGTACTATTAATTTTTGACAAAAGTGCTTATTTTACGTAAAATTTAACGTTAAAATTTAGAGTATTTGAAAGTCCGCCAAAACGCCCATTTGCTGCCTGACGCGGGCCAACGACACTCGTGACGTCACGTGCCAGCAGGCGCTCACTCTACGTAAGTAACTTTTGGTTTGTTTTTCTGAATTTGTGTATAAATTGTTGGAAATACGGTTTATAAATAGTATGTAGTACATCAATGTACTACCACAACAATAAAAACTCTCAAAATAAACATAAGTGTTCCCGCATTAGCTGAAATAGGAAAAAAAAGTCGCTGCAACTTGCTCATAGAAACTCAGACGACATTGCGACTAAGTCGCATATCATTTACTGTAAATATAATTTGCACCATAATTTCTTTCAGATAATGTAGTACGCTGTATCAGTAATGTTAGGATTCCTAGGTTCGATCCTCGCTTTGGTATATGTTTTGTTATTTGTGAGCGTTTTCTTCAGATAGAAGTTGCTGTTGGTAGCCGCATATTTTTTTTCAAAGATCCACCAAAACATTAATATTTTTTCCGAATGTTAGGCAAAACATATTGGATAGCAAGAATGTTATAAACATTTGAGACATAACCAAAAAGACTTCACAACTGAAACTGGACGTTACTTTTACACCGATAAAAAGTTTTAAAATTTTGTTAAAAATACTTGTACATTAAGAGTAAATACCGCTTAAATAGATGCATATGTCAGAAAGGCAACATACAGTTGTATCATCACGTAAAAATTCCAACAATTAGTACTGAAAGCGTTCCGGAATTGTTGCGAGATTAGCGTGCAATGTTATTGTTAAAACAAATCCTATTATTCACTTGGGTTTTGTTGCAATGATGATGTATCTCTGGTATATTTCAAAATTAAGAGCAGGAGGTTATCTTTTTATAAAAGTTTTCTTGTATGACAGGTATTTATGTTTCAAACGTTTGTATGACGTTTTATGGCTCCTTCTAATAAAAACATGATTATGTAAAGCAACAAACGGCAAACAGAAGCAAAAAAAATGTACACACGAAAAAAATATTATCCTAATCAAGGTTCAAATATAGGATCTTCAAATTTCTATAGCACTCTTTAACCGTGTAGCTACCTGGAAACCATGGCATCGTTACTTATCTTCTCGTTAATAGTGAACACTTAAACATCACAGTCTCTACGGAAGTGAACGCGGTCGGTAAATAAACAGACAATAAATTCAGTTTCGTTGGAAAGAAATTATAATTTATCTATAATTATTTATCTGTAGTTGAGAAAAATTGTCCACACATACAGTGCTTACCTTATACTACATGCATTTTTATCGTAAATATCTTCTAAAACAACTAACTTAATTTAAAGTTTTAGTCATTCTTATGATGGATTTCTGTTAATCTCTAACTTCCAGTTAAAATATAAATGATTCTTGAATTGAAGTTATTACATTCTCAAGCTCGGTAGAATAAACGTCAGTAGTTGTTTCTATAGCTAATCCGACAAATAATTTACGGTATTTTTCCGCTGTAGGCTTCTACAAATTGTTCTTCATTTTATATTCAGCACAAAATCTCATTAGTAACAAGAGATAACCAGCAAGAAATAGTTGAAAGCTTGGACAGCGGGAAACACTCCATACATAGCCGCAGCGCCTACAGGCAGGTGACGTCACTAAAGCGATCTCCAATCCCAGACCGTTTTCTGTCACGTGACAAGAGGCAAAAAATTATGATTTTTAATTGCGCTTTTTTAAATAAAAAATATCCATCTCTCTTTTCAAATTTAACGAAAATAGCTTCCTTAAGCATTGATCTACATGAATGACTACAATTTGTAATATATTTTGATTACTGTCAAATAGCCTATTGTAATTAAATCATAGCAACTTTTCTGCAGAATATGAGTGTGGAATGTGAAGAAAACATCAGGCGGAAGCAGTAAATTCAAATCCCAAGAGGTTAATACCGTTTTATGATATGTGGAAAAAGACGTGTAGCTACCGCAGTTAAATATATGTAGCGATTTAAGGAGTAGAACCAAAAATTATTTTATTTTATTTTTTACGCCAATCGGCATTATACAGAAAAGCCAAGCATAATTGTTTAGGTTAAATACAATGGTTATAACACTATGATAGACACAAGAAAATGATTTTGTAAACTTAATCAGTTAGTAGTAATTTTTTAGTGTTTACTGAAAAAGATGATAGTGAACCTCCAAAAAAGATAATGACTCCTGAGCACAGGTTCACCAACCTGGCTAATCTGTTTCTGGGTGCATGGTAGACATAGTTTTAGTTTGTGCTTTCAACTGCAAGCAGCCAACCTTCTGGTTCTTTACACAGAAGCCAAAGTCATCTAAGATTTCTGACGAGTCAATCAGCCCATTGACACCGTTGAAACAGAATGACAGGTTAACCACTTATCTACGACTTATTAGGCTACTCAGCTTATTCTGGTGATAAACAGCTCTAAAATTTATTGCGTCATCAGAATACTTATAATAGTATAAACATTTACAAAATTTTCGCTGTATTTTTTCAATACAGCGGATGTTTTGATCAGTGAATGGAGACAGACTCATATTCCAGTATGGGTTTGACGAATGTTAAGAAGTATGAATGTGTTGGTATTTCTAAACTCCTGGCCTGCTCTACAAATAAAGCCTAGGCTTCGATAAGTACGAAGTGTTATGTCATTGATATGATCAGAGAAGGTTAATCTTAGATCAATAACCACACCAAGGTCTTCTATTGCTTTTACTGTCTGAATAATTTAATTGTCAAGCAGGTAAATTGTGGGCAGTTGGTTGTGAGATCGCGAGAAAGAGATCACTGCAAATTTTTTAAAATGTTTAATGTTAAATTGTTCTTCGTGCACCATTTTACGAGCTCATAAATGTCTTGGAGGATTTGTAGGTCTTGTTCAATTAAAATTACTCTGTAAATCTTTATGCCATTTGCGTACAGTTGGTATTCAGACTAGATGTTATCACCAATATCATTAATAAAGATATAGAATAGGATTGGACCTAGATGTGAACCCTGTGGACGCCAGAATTGACACTAAACACGTTTGACAAATGACCAGCAACCCGTACCTGCACGCGCCAATTGGAGAGGTACGAGCACATCCATTTATGTGTTTTTGATCTGACACCATAAAAACGCAGCTTTTTAGCAGGACTTCATGGTTCACAGCATATATAGCCTAGAGGCCCACATAGCGCAAATGCGGCCCTGCATATTACTATCATGAACATCTCAGGAAATCCAGTGTCAGCTATACACAGAGAAATTATGGATAATGAAATATTTCCTATTACCTACCTGCAATATGATCGAGAAAGGCAGTTGTTACCCAAGAATTAAGATTAAGAAACACTTGGAGTAAGCACCAACAATAAATGTGTTACCTGCATAATAACATGTTTGCATCTACCCCCATTTGGAGTGATTTTATTTTATTTCATTTCTATACATTTGATCATTCCTTACAAACTTTTTTTAGTACATGTGTAATAAATTTCAGAACAATTCGACATTTCTTGAAGGTTCTGTCTCACTAAATCACAGTCCATTTGCATGCTTTAAAGGTTAAAGCAACCACAAATATGTAGTTAGAATCGAATGACAATCTTGTAATTTCAGCACGACAGGTCTAGACAGACTAAAAAAAAAGAACCCTCAATATTAAATGAAGAAGTTCTTCTATCAGTATAAAGTGTATTTAGAACTAGCAACAAATCAGGTGATAACTTATTCCTGCAGCCAAGATCACAGTCCTGAAACAGACAGTCGTCAGTATGATGTAGTTAGCATGATGAGAATTGGATTACTGTAGCTATTAAGCTAACAACTCTTCAGTTACATGTAGTACAGTTGATCAGTCCACACTGATTAATAAAAAAATTAAAAAGAAGATCATGTCCTGATCATCACTGTTATTCACATTTATCATTTACAAAAAGAAACAAATTACAAGATTTACACTAAATAAAATCCAATGTACAATCTACATGAAACCAACACAAATGGCAATCCCTACCCGTTAACATTAAAATATTTTTCATGCCTTCTTAATTGTCTTGATCCAAGGAATTCTTGAATTATTTATTTAACAGTGAGGCAAAGAACATAAAACTTATTTTTTTCATAAATTTATAAAGTTTTAATATACTGTAACGTGTATCATAAAAAATTATAATATGAATGATATGTATATTGTTTTCCGAACGTCCAAAACTCAACCGGCGGGTACATCAAATTACCAAAGTATAAGTAGAAACGAAAACAGCAAAAAACAAGACCAAAACGCAAAATGATCAACGCTCAGCGTGGGCATTACAAAACTTGTACTCTTGTAGCTTACCCAGATCTGCAGACACTGTATAATCTTTGTTGCGAGATCCAGTTTCTGACCTTCTTCTTCGTAAATTTTAACGAAGCTCTCCCTTTCCTTAGCACACAAACGGCATAGTTTATTACGTATCATGTCTATGTTCAAAGTGAGTGACACTTTACATCATTTCCCGCACATACACCCACAACACTTGTTTATAAACAAATCTCAAAATACATAAACGCAATCCTCAACCCGAACCAAACCTAAAAAAGGGGCATATCTTCGTAAATACGAACGCCGACAACAGAGGGCAGCACATGTTATTAGCAAAACCAATCAATAGCAGATAACATTGTTGCAAGGGGAAACTATTTAATTTTTTTCACTTACATTTTTGTAGCCAAGATACATAAAAAACATACTAATGCATAGTTTAATAGTTAATGATGCCTAAGAGTGTTTGGTTCCCAAAAAATTGTTTTATCTATTTTAAGTGATACTGCTGACATATTTCGGGAAAGCATTTCACGAATATTATAATTCACGCAAAATGCCAGTAGTGCTCACTTGAAAGGTTCTTGCAGTTTAGATATTATATTCGAGTGAGAAAAATATTATTTTTCAAATACTTGAAGTTCATTAAACCAGTTTAATCACGATAGTTGAGGCAAACTGAGTAATTTTGATAATTCTGATACTTCAATGTGTAATTATTTCGCCAGAAAATCGTATGTATCGTTCGATGATGACTTTCACGAACTGGATAACAAATATGTCTTGAAAAATTTGTCCAACACAACCAATCTTTATTTTTGCAACTGACTTTGTTGATGCTTGACTTATATACCGGTATTCTACACTTTTTGAAAGACATTATCGCAAAACGTACAATGAACTCAATTTAAAAAATAGTTTATTAATGACTTTTTAGCAAAAAGTTCTTACAGAGTTTTCCTTCCCCCCAGGAAATTCAATTTAATGCAGAATTTGTTTTCGAAACCCATAGTAAGCAAGAGTAATGCCCTTATACTAAGCAATTCGGAGGAGACTAGTGAGTATCGTCGATCGTCGATTTAGCTGCGAGTATGATACCCACAGACGACGACTTAGTGCCACAAAATGATTCAATCTATTCAGTCTGTTCTAGTCATGGCTCTAGTCGTAGTGAGTATCGTTTGAATAATCATCTCTGTTGTGCAATATCTCTGGTTTTGTTTATCGTGGTAACCAGATTTGTAGCTCCGCTAAATTAGCTTTTAAAAATAGTTTACTGCGTTGTAGTTGGACTTTTCATAAGTGATCATTATTCACCGTAGTGTTCCAGAGACTTAGTCTCGGAACACTATGGCAGGAAACTCCGAAAATACACCTCCAATCAGCAGTCAGTGGGCGCGGCGTTACATTCACACAACAGAATGCAGAGAAAGAGACAGTTTGGGGCAATGAAGAACTCCAGGCCCCTCTGTCACCTCAAGACAACCGCCAATTTCCAGTCATTCATATACCGCAACACGGACAAGCATACCCTGAACTCCACCCGCACTCAGCCATCGAAGAGATCTAACTCGACCAGTTGGTAGCTTCCACTGCTCTTCAACAATCTCGACAGACTCCAAAAGGGTGACTCCACTCCCGCCCACGTTCACGTTCTCCGCAGGGGATCAACCATTCTAACCCAGTGAGTAAACGAGCGAAACAATTTGACTTAAAAGTGCAACAGGTAGAAAGTTTAAAAGCAATGACGCAGCCTAGTAATGTAATAGTTCCACTAGCTACGGAAAGCATTCCCACTTACGATTCAAGCTCAACCCTAGTACTAACATCTCAACCGCAGTCGGCTTCAATTAGCAACAAAGCTAGCCCTAATAACCGTTTAATTCAAAATAATCAAAGCAATAGGTATTCACCTATAGACAATGGGCCTTACTTGGTAATAGTGGAAAGCTGGAATAATAATGTAGGCAGACTCCACCCCATGGCAGTAGGAAAATTACTCTTTCAACATAACAACCAACTAAGATCAGAAATTATTAATATAGCATCTACCGGTCGCAACAGAATCAGGATTGAAACAAAGTCCAGTGCCTCCGCTAACTCATTAGTTGATCTGAAGATACTTAAGGATAACCTTTTAGACGCATACATCCCTTTTTATATGACCAGGAAGCAAGGAGTAATTCGGAACATTGGTACCACTTTATCTCCAGATGAAATCCTAAGTGAAATATCCTCCCCCTTCCCAGTTTTAAAGGTTAGGAGATTCACAAAAAAAGCCATGGTGAAAGTGGTAGCCAGATCCGCCCTCTTCCAATATGCATGCTAACTTTTCAGTCACAAACACTCCCCCAATTTGTCTATCTGTTCGGAATGCGATGCGAAGTGCAACCGTATGTGCCACCTGTCATCCAGTGCTACCAGTGCCGTAGATATAATCATACCCAAACCCAATGTAAAAGCCAACCCTGATGTAGCAGATGCGCAAGCCTCATATCTTAAAAAACTGTAGGGCAGAACTCCAGCCACACTGTATTTATTGCCAAGGAACCCACCTATCTACAGAACGAGCGTGCCCAGAATATAAACAACGAGTGGAGAGAAAGCAAAAAAATGGTAAATAACAGTACTCATTTCTGGTTTCCAACCGTGAATACAAGATCATATGCTAATGTAGCAGCACCCAGCCCACATCCTGTCGAAATAGGCAACCAACTTCTAAAGGAAGCTCCTACTCTTGCAGTACCCAGCCAAGTGGCCCCGCCAAGTCTCCTTCCCACTTCCTCTGCAGCGCACGACGGTAACAGCGGCGAAATATACCAATCCTATATTCACGATAACACCCCAAATACTATCTCACGCTGCCGGACAAAAGCAAACCCAAACCCTCCCAAAGCAGCGGGAAACAGGGTCAAGATCCCCAGTCATCTATTCTGGAGAAGTGATGGCCCAATAAACCCAATAATCAATAACCTCCGCGAACCAACAACCCATTCAACTCACATTCTAGGGAGTACAGAAGCTACACTCCAATCAGCAAATCTTCACTACTAATTGAAAATCTTCTGATTTTTATTACTTCCATGATCGAAGTGGCTAGATCAGGGGGCCCAATCGACCCGATCTCCATTGGCAATCAACTACAGGAAATACTAATCAACAACGGAACATAAACCACAAAACTATGGACAGCAACACAAACAATTCTTTAACCTCTCACCAACTAAACATACTTCAATGGAATGGGAGGTCGGTATGGTCAAATAGAGAGAGCCTTATTACAGAAATAATACGAAGCTGAATAGATATAGCGGTGTTATCTGAAACATGGTTTAAACCAAACACAAAAATCACGTTCAACTCATACACCCTCTACAGAAATGATAGAGCAGACGGAAAAGGAGGAGTGGCCATAATGGTACACAATAACGTGCCTCACGACCCAGTTCAACTCAACACGGACAATTTACCTTTCCAAGCAGTGGCGGTACGGATTCGAGCCAGTCAATTACCATTCACTATAGTGTCTATTTACTGTAGCCCTAGCTCAGTAATCAGATCGAACGATTGGTCAAAACTGAACGGACAAATAAACCCACCATATTCTGGCCGGAGACTTCAACGCACACAACAAGAGTTGGGGGTGCCACTACAACGATCCACGTGGTACGATAATTAGTGATATGGCAGAAGATTACAACTTGATAATTGTAAACGACGATAACCCTACTATGCTCCAAAAACCAGGTAAACTTCCGTCGGCTGTGGACTTAACCTTATGTTCACCTAACTTGGCCTATATTTCTAACTGGAAAGTCCAGAGAGACCCAATGGGACCCGACCATCTCCCTATTTTGTTAACAATTGTCTGCCCGTACACGAAGGATATCGCAAGCCACCTAACTATCCAATGTAATACAAATAGTGCAGACTGGCCCCATTATAGGAGACTAATGGAGGAAAAAATAAGCCAAACCAGTCAATATTCAACGGGCGCTGAAACTTACAGAAATCTGGAAAATATAATTTCAGAAGCAGCTGAAAAAGTAATTCGACGAAAAAATTTTAACACCAGGAAAAACCGTCCGCCACTATGGTGGAATCCATTATAATCCAAAGCAGTGGCCCAAAGACGTCTCGCACTATCTGCATAAAGAAAGAATTCTGATCTGCCCCACTACATAGCATTCCTACAGACCAATGCCAGGACCAAAAAGATTTTAAAAAACCAAAAACGCCTAAATTGGATGAGATACTGCGAAGCTATGGGGAAGAACTCAAACGTTTCCTCTATCTGGGCCACAGTGAGAAGCCTCAAGGATAACAAATTCAACAAGGGCGCCCCTACTACCAACACATCGATTTTGGAAGATATTATGGACAGAATCGCCCCTGCTATATTATCGAGGGAGGAACCAAATTTCAGATTAACCCCTCACGAGCCTTCCAACCACTTTCTGTGCAGGCCGTTCGACATTAAAGAATTACATCAAGTCCTCAAGCGATCATCTGACACCTCCCCTGGGATAGATGGTATTCACTACTCGATGATATCAAACATGCCCCCAAGCTGGCCTGCAGCAACTTCTAAATAGTTTCAATCGGATTTGGATGAAGGAACCAATTCCATTAGAATGGAGAACGCAAGTCATAATTTCTAAAACAAAACAAAGACCCCCTGGCAGCGACTTCCTACAGACCCATATCACTTATGTCCTGCGTAAGAAAAACGCTAGAGCGACTAATAAAAAATAGATTAGAATGGTGGGTGGAAGCGAAGAACTTGATACCTAACTCCCAAACAGGATTCAGAAAAGGGAAAGCCACAACAGACAACCTGGCTATATTGTCCTCAGATATCAACCTCGCCTTTCTTAATAAACAATTCCTCGGAGCGATCTTCCTAGACATACGATAAAGTTAACATATCCATCCTCATTCATAAATTGCAAAAGCTAGGAATCCTGAAGAAATTTGTGGCAGGAGTTTTCTCCCTCCTATCGGAGAGAATAATATTCGTCAGTTCGAAGAAGAACAAAATAGATCCGCGCATAGTCATCCTAGGGCTGCCTCAGGGAGCTATATTAAGCCCGCTTCTATACTTGATATACTCAATGGACATTAATTCTCATCTTCCGACTAGAATCATCTCTTTACATTTCGCAGACGACGTGGTGTTCTACGCCATCGGCGATACTCAGGATGAAGTCCTCAATCTTTTGAGCGAAGCTATGATAGCCCTTTCCATTTGGCTACATAACAACGGACTAGACCTATCCAACGCAAAGTCATCAGTGGTTTACTTCTCCAAAAGGAAAATCCTCTACAACTCCAGCAACCTACAGTTAAAGCCATATAGTCTAGCTCTGAAAAGACAAGGCCGATTACTCGGGATGATACTGGACCATCGCCTCAACAGGGCCCAACACATAGATCAACTGATAACAAAAGCCATCTCCCGACTCAAAATAATAAAAATGGTATCAGGCGTCTGTTGGGGCGCTCACCCTCAAAGCCTACTCTTCATATATTGTTCTCTGATCAGACCACTAATCGACTATGGCAGCATGTTTTATCAAAGATGCCCTAGGAAAGATGCCCTAAACAAACTAGATAGGCTACAATCACGCTGACTTAGAGCCTGCTTAGGAGCCGTTCGGTCCACTCCCACAAATGTATTACTAGTAGAATCAGGCGAACCTCCACTCCACATTCGACGAGCATACCTAACTGAAAAGTTTTTGACGGAAAGACTATCACTTAATAACCACCCAATTCATGAACGTCTCGAGAGATTATTAACAATTGCAAATAGAGGGAAAAGTCGAGCTCGTCTTCCCCTATTAAATGCCTATAAATTTTGGCTAGAACACAAAGACAAATTATCCTCGTATAACATGCTGCCGATCTTTCAAGAACCTTTCGAGCTTCGTCTAGAAAGAATCCACACAATCCTCTGGGAGGAAGACAAATCCGGAAATTTGGTCCACAAGGTATCCAGATTCCTATCAAAACCAGACAACAGCAATCTTAAAATATTCACAGACGGTTCTAAAACCACTGGAAATAATAGAGTAGTAGCGGCATATTTCTCTCCCAACACAGGTAAATCGACTCAATTTTCGCTACCCGAAGAGGCATCCATCTATACAGCTGAAGCAAAAGCCCTGCTGGAAGCCATCAGATATAGCCAAAGTACCAACATGGACAAAGTCGTCATCCTGACGGACTCCCTCAGCGTACTAAAGAGCTTACAAAATACTACGTGGAATAGCCATACTCAAACTATTGTTTTGGAAATTCTACAAAAATTGAAACGGAACCGGGAACTTGGCATTACGACTACTCTGATGTGGATCCCATGTCACAGCGACATCGAGCATAACGAACGGGTGGACGCCCTGGAAAAACAAGCTATCAATGAGGGAGAGGTAATCAACATGCAACTCCCGATCTCGGATATAACACATAACATCAAAGTAAGAGCCAAGGAAAAATGGCAAGAGGAATGGATGATCTCCTCAAAAATCAAAGCCTCATATTATGCAACCATTGAACCGAGCATATCTCCAAAACCTTGGTTTTACAATTGGAACAGTAGCAGACGATTAATCACTACGATATCGAGTGCCCGATTTAACCACGGTAACTTCCCCAGCCACCAACACCGAATAGGGTTTAGAGATTCCTCATACTGCGACTGCTCAGACCAGGCAATAGGAGACATCAATCACATAATTTTTTCATGCAACAAATACCATCAACTCCAGGACCAAATGATGAAAGATCTTGCCAAGAACGGCTTCCCCCTTCCGACAAACGTAACCCTACTACTTTCCAGCAACAACAAAATAATACTTAGCATCCTCGCCAGATACTTAAAAGATGGAGGGATAGAATTCTAACCAATCTTGGAAGTTAAAACAGGAAATGACTATACTTCAAACCTAAAGCCCAAACCACAGCACAACTCCACTTTCGCGCAACCACAACAACTAGCTTGGCAAAATTAACAGTATCCTCACCAATCTACCGATTGAGGCCAACACCAGATAGATCAATCCTCTACAGGTGATGTGTCAAAGAAATACGGCGATTTAGACTAATCAATAGAAAATAATGGATATACAGAACCGACGATTACTAAGTCTAGTTGTGTGTATTGTCTAGCAAAGCTTTTTAGATTACGGTACTCAAGAAGGCACTTGAATTTTGAATATTGTAAATAGCATATTCATTCAACAAGATTGTAATAAGTTAATCTAATATAGATAAGGAAATATGTAAATAGATAAGTTATGCAAATGGATGAAAGAAGCTTTGTAAAAATGTAGAATGGTCTCAAACCGAATGCCAATAAAATAAAAAATAAAAAAATCTCTGTTGTGGCTTCTACTAAAGATTTTCCATTATGTCAAGTAAGCATGATGTCACAGTTATTGTTTTAATTACTATAAGAAAGAAAAATCCTTAGAAGGCTGTGCCATTTTTCAACGGTACATACCAGAAAGAGGGGGAGAAAGAGAGAGAGAAAACGTAAGCTTCTGTTGATAAAAAATTTGAAAATAATGTTTTATGAAATTTTGAATTTAAAATTGGTGATAAGGAAAACTATTGTAGGTTTGCACGTTTCGTAATAAATAACGTTTCCAATGTGGCTAAAATGCGAAAAGACATTCAAAATGAAGATACTATATTTAACATATGTTGAAATGAAGTCTTCACGGGTTTACCGCCGGATTGTGTTTTGAAACACAACCCGGTGGTACACTCGTTAAAAATTCATTGCAAGTATACGCCGGGAAGGCTCCGTTCTTATAACATATGGTTGTTCAGCACATTTGCTAAACTTACTATCAAGGGGTTTAGAATTCGATATAACCAATGCAAAGGAGCCTGCAAATTGACAAATATTTCAGAATCATTCCCGCTGCAAACCATTTAAAAAAAGATGGTGGAACAAACTTTGTACTATTTTTATTAATTCAAATGAGATGGAGCACACGGTCTGATGGCAATTCCCTGTCATCTAGTTACCCATTTTTTATTTTATTTTTTAGTTATATAATTTAAGTGTTAAATTCCTCCTTCATCTGCATTAGCAATTTACAAATTTTAATTTTAAATTCTTTCAGCGTTTGTGGTAAATTAGTCATCACTTCACTTGGTAATTTGCTCTAATCCCTGACACCCGTGTATTGCCACAAGATGTTGATTTATTGTTTTGAAATATACATTTCCGAGTGGAAGAGATATTGAAGATTTGTGAACAGAACAGAAATATAATAGACATCGTAATTGAGCAAAAAGTTTAAAACATGGTAAAAAACATCAGTTGAAAAATTTTTGAGGATACTGAAACCATTACAATCACACTGGAACTCTACAAAAAAGTAATATTCCTTTGTCAGATGCAGTAAAGGCGTGGAAAAGATATTGAAGCCAGATGAAACTAAAATTAGCCATATACACAGCTGGGTGGAAAACACTTAATCCGTTAATCATTAGTAAACGAAGGTAACAAAATTGCACAAATTTAACTTTTAAGTTAGCTAAAAAATCATTAAAGGTCTTCTTAACTTACTACGTTAAATTGAACTTTCGTTAACTTTAATTTGTTACATTGGTTGTCGACGTCATTTCATTTGTTTGAATTGTGCGCCACGCCACACTCGGCGAGTCGAAGGGCGAACTAATTAGATAATGTGAAGTGTGAGCGCAAGTATTGAGCGTGTGAAACTGTTATTCCAGAGATTAGAATATATGAAGCAAGGTGATATGTAGACATAAAGAGGGTAGCATAGGATAGGAAAGATTGGAGGATTGGATCAAACCAGTCGAAAGACTGATGACTGAAAAAAATAAACTATAATGCTAGGCATATGTGGATGTGAGCAAGAACGCTATAGTTATATAGTGATAGTATTTTACGCCTGCAAACCGAAACTCACTACTCGTTTCAAATTCATTCGGCGATTGATTTTGAGATTTTTATAACTTAACTTTTTTACTGGGAGGAAAATAGTTCCACTTTTTAGTTTGTGTTGGTTTGGTTTGTTATTTGAATAAATTTGATATTCGTTACATGATTAGATCCTGGAAAATGAAGATTTAGAATCGGTTAGTGAAAGCAGCAACACTAGCAATAGCAACGAGAAGATTAAAAATCCATGATCACATTTATGCGACTATGTTGCATTTGAATCGAGATTGAGAGTACAGTTGATTTATCAATGGAAATTGTTTTTGCCTAAGCTTACTGCAATCAATACAATACATTCATTTTCGATTGATCCCAATATCAGACACTGTGGGATGTAGAAAGTTGTCAATTTACAGAGATAAACATCTGCATAACAAAATAATACATACACCAGTAGATGTACAGTCATAGCATATATGGTACATTAAACAATTCCATAAAAAACAACACATACACCAGAAGATGTACAGTTACAGCATACATGCTACATTAAACAATTCCATAACATAATAATAAATATACCACATGATGTATGGTCATAGCATACATGGTAGCATAAACAATTGCATAACAAAATAATACATACACCAGGAGATGTACAGTCATAGCATACATGGTAAATTAAATTAGTTATGTAAACTACATTTACACAAGCTACTGGCAGCTATTTTGTAGATACCTTAGAAATAAATTCTTCGACACAGTAGAAGGAGTTGTCAATTAAAAAAAATTTCCTGAATTTATTCTCATCATCTGCTAGACATTTAATATGTGTTGGGAGCTTAACGAAGATATGTATCCCTGAATATCTGACCCCATTTTGAACAAATGACAATGACTTGTAATTCTTGTGAAGATCAGTTTTACTTCTAGTGTCATAATTGTGTATTTTACTATTTGTTTCAAAAATAGTATAATTTTTTACTACAAAGGACATTAATGTATATATATACTCAGATGCTAATGTTAAAATCCCTTACTTCTTGAACAGCTCTCTACATGAAGTTCTATTGCTAACCCCACACATAATTCTTTGGGCTCTGAACCCTTTGTCTCTATGGTAGAATTGCCCCAGAATATTATTCCATATGACAATAAGGAGTGAAAATAAGCAAAATAAACTAGCTGCCTCATACGGAGATCACCTATAGCTGAAATTGTATGAATTGCAAACATGGCTGCACCCAATCGCTTTAGTAAGTCAGAAACATGTACTTTCCAATTTAAATTATGATCAATATACAAACCTAGAAATTTCACACTCTCTACCTCTTGAATGGAGTGGCCTGCAAATTTTATGTCTATATCTGGTGTTAATCTATGTGATGTACTGAATTGCATATACCGTACTGAGTTTTATTAAAGTTTAAAGACAAGCCATTAGCTGTAAACCATTTATTAATCAGTTCAAAGACATAATTTGAAATATATTCTGTAGATAAATCTGGAGTGTTTTTAATTCCTATGTTTGTGTCATCTGCAAATTGGACAAATTTTGAGTTTTTAGATGAAATACAAGGTAGATCATTTAAATATACTAAAAACAATAGTGGCCCCAATACAGAATCCAGAGGTACTCCATATCTGATTAATTTCCACTCAGAAAACAGTGGACATCTTAAGGCAGCCTTAAAATTCTCCATTGACACTTTCTGTTTCCTATTTAGAAGGTAAGAAGTAAGCCATTATTAACAATGCCATCTATACCATAATACTTTAATTTCCGTATCAGAATTTTATGATCTACACAGTCAAATGCCTTAGATAAGTCACAAAATATTCCCACAGGAATTAATTTATCATGTATTCCTTCTAAAATATTGTCAGTGAATGCAAATATAGCTGGTTCTGTAGAATACCTAGTTAGAATATTATTATTTTTAAGGTGTTCATAAACTCTATTGCACATTGTTTTCTTAAAAACTTTAGAGAAGGCTTTTAGTAATGAAATTGGTCGGTAATTCGATACGGCTGAGTTATTTCCCTTTTTATAGAGTGGTTTAACAACAGCATACTTAAGCCTTTCTGCAAAAGTATCGTCAAGTAAAGATATATGAAACAGATAACTTAATATATTACTTAATTCTGTGGAGCAGAATTTAATTAATCTGCTAGAAATCCCATCATAACTGATGCGTCTGTGGGTACACCCGATGCTGTGCGCGAATCCCCCCACTCCCTCGGCCCACGGAAGTGACGGGGCAATGACGATACGTGTAACTTCTTTGGTATTGAGTTGCAGCACCAGCACATTATGTGTTTGTTTTTGTGTGTGATGGAGTGCAATCATAAGAATTTAACGCTGAAAGAGTTACTCCTTCAAGACGAAGCATGTAATCTGTCGAAGTGCACGAAACAAGAACTGATTAACAGGCGAGAATTCACAAGATCAAAGCGAATTAAACCTTGAAAGTACCGTTGAATTTAGCCTTCTTGTCGGCCTTTCTCTATTCTTTTTTTGAACCGCTTGAAATCATTTTTAACAATCTATAGATGTCGGATTTTAGGCCAAAGTATTTTATACCTGTTTTTTTTATTTTAAGTTTTGAGTTGCATTTACAGGTTACAGAGGAGAGAACAATTCCCAAACATCAATAAAACATTACTTTAAGTTGAGTTAGTGCGTCCGGAGGCAGTGTACTAATTTCCCGAAGATGGGTTTAATGAGATGTGTGCCGAATGAGATTATCTCCATTAAAGCTTTGTGTGCGGCTGCAACTACAAAGAATATGGATTATAGGGTGAAAATGGTACTCAGTAGATAATCCAGAGAAATTTATTAGGCTATGTGCAGCTATGTCCAGCTAGACCTGGTTGGTCAGTAACATCTAAACATGTTGCTGCAGTAAGCTACAAATTATAACATTATCACTTGTGTGGGGAATCCAAGATTAGCCAGCCATAGGTAAGAGCTTGTAAAATTGAGCTTGTAGTATTAATTACTGTAATTTGCCTAAATGTGCATTATATAAGTTTGACTTTAATTTGCAGTGGTGGGGAAAGCCTACATCTTGAAGGCAAGTAGGCTGTTTGAAATCAAAGGCCAATCAAAGTGGTTTGAGAAGAAGTGTTCAAAGGCATGCTGCTTGCCATGGAGCCACGAGGCCCATTACTTGCCCTTTGATGGCATAACTCCTCCCGCAGTGATTCTGGACCATCAAAATGTACACTGGAAGGGACCAAGCCGACAGTGTTCAATGGAATTCAGCCCAGCCAAAAATGATAACAGGATCAATGGTCTATGAAATTCTGCGCACTGTGGAAGCAGGTAGTGTACTAAGTATGAACTGTCATAATAATAAATATTATAGCAGTTTTCTTACTTACATAATTGTTGATCTAACTTTTATGTACTCATTTTAGAAACATTGTAAACTTGTTGCAACAGGTAATTTCTGTGAAGGTCTAGCCAGGAGACAACTGAACCAAAAAGAGCCTAAAAAAAGATCCATCTCTAAAATGGGGATTCTTGAGAAAAAAAAAACAATACCTAAGTTGTCAGATCTTATGAGAATCTCATGGGGTTGAAGGTAATGGTGTGATTTTTTTTGCCTTTATGTTGATTTTGTTATTATATATGGCCAGTCCTCAGTCTCAGCCACTGAGCCAAACTGTTATTTTGTGCTATATTCTTGTGGTGTGAATAGATATAGTCATCTTCTGACTTTAAAAAAATGCTGTTTATTTATCCAACAGGTGTAATCATATGGACTCTTCCAAAGTAAGGAGTGGGATTACTTTGGTGATACTCCAGGTGGCATTACTGAGGATGGAAAAACCATAGTTGAGCCTAAATGCCCATACAGTGTGTGATTTAACAAAACATCGCTGTGCCCTTCTTTGTCCGCAAATGGAAAAGTGATGAACAAAAGATATTATGTGCAAATGCAGGCACAGCTGTAGTGACTGGAATTGATAGATATGATTTTGTAATATGGACAACACAGGGAAATGTTGAGGAGTGTGTTCTTTTAAATAGATCCTATTATCATTAATAATTACTAATTGATAAATTGCGAAGGAGCAAATACTCCTATGACAATCTCCCTACACACCCATCCTTCTCCCTTCCTCCTCCAACACACTTTTGCCTTCAACCAATTTTTACTATGAAGCAATAACAAGTTTATTTTTGAAAGGGTTGATTTTTATGAAAGAGCTATTTATTTATTTTTAATCAATATATCAAGATTATTAATTTTGTGATATTAAGCTATTGAGAAGACTGCCATTTAATTAAATTGCAATGGAGTGCAGGTTCTGGTGTCAATTTCCCTACCACCCATCTTCCCCCTTCGCTGCCCCAACATACATTTGCCCTCGCCAAATTTTATCTTTAAATTCTTTAAAGCTTTTGGTAAATTATTCATCATTTCTCTTGGTAACTTATTCCAATCCCTGACACCCTTACCAAAAAATAAATAAAAGAGAATCATCCTACACCCTTGTGCCTGAAATTGAGTGTCAGCTTGTTGTCATGGTCAACTTTTCCCTTCCATGCATTACGTTTAGTTCTTACAACATTATTTTTCCATGACTCATCACCACTATAGGACTTGTACACTTCCATGACCCTCTTCACCCTCCTCCTGTCTTGCAATGAATCCCATTCCAGCTCTTTTATCATATCTGTAACTGATTGCATTCTGTGGTAATTTCCACAAACAAATCTAGCAGCCCTTTTTAGTACACTCTCTAATTCCTGTATTTCATGCTCAAAATGTGGGTCCCATACTACAATACCATAGTAATGCAATGGTCTGACCAAAATTTTGTAACCCATTTCCTTTACTTCTCTCATGCATCCCCTCATCACTCTCTCCAACAAGTGCAGAATTTTGAAACCTTTTCTTACTACCTAACCAATGTGTCCTGCCCAGTTAAGCTTGTTATCAAATGTAATGCCAAGATATTTACACTTCAAGTCTTCAACAAGCAATTCTTTCCCCACCGTATAGTCATAATCAACCTTTAGTTTTTATTTGTGTAGGTATCTAATAACCTGGCTCTTAATCAACACAATTATCCATCAGAATAATGAATAGCAATGAACCCAATACACTACCATGGGACTCACATTTAAACTTCCACTTCTTATGATACTGCATTTTCTACGCTAACTTTGTTTTCTACTTTTTTTTTTAAATTCTACTACCAAGCAAATCACTTTCTCATCCACTCCAATAGTTCTTACCCTATATACTACCATTTATGGCTCACTCTGTCAAACGCCTTCCACAGATCTAGTGCTACACAATCAATTTGGTCTCCCTTGTCCATTTCATCTAAAATATCTTACATATATCCCACCAACTGAGATTCGCATGGATATCCTTGCTTAAAGCCATGTTGCCTACTTGAAAACCAATTACGGACCTCACATATGTTTCTGATGTGGTTGCATATCAATCTTTCCATTAATTTTCCTACCACTGATGTCAAACTGATTGGCCTATAATTTTTGACGTTATTTCTCACCCCTGCTTTATGTATCAGCACTACCATCGTACTTTTCCAGTCCTATAGTAAGCAGCAAGTATCCAGACTCAGTTTAAATAATATTTCAAGATAAGGTACAATGTCAGTCCAGCTATCTTTAACATATCTGTAGTAATATTATCTACACCAGCCCCCTTAATGTTTTTTCAGCTCTCTTATTACCTTTGTAATGTACTCTGAATGAATTTCAAATTTTTTGATCTGTTCATTTCTAATTGTGTTGTTAAGCTCGTTCTCCAAGTTAGATCATGCCGTTTCTGATTCATTCTCCCTAATGCTCTCACTAAACGAAAACCTCATTATGGCACAAATCTTGTTTGTCTTTATGGAAGGAACATTTTGTACATGTTCTCTGTACTAATATTGGGTCCTATTCATGTTATCTCATTCAAAATTTGATTATTGCTTATAAAAGTAAATGATTTGTTTCTCTATTAAGTAGTAATTTTAAAAGTTGGCAACTTCCTCAGAACCTGAATCTTTTTGCGTAGTCACTAACTTGAGTGGATGGTTTTGATATTTATTTTAAATACTGTTTAATCATTTTGTATTGCTTTATTATGTAGTCTAAATGGTTGTGTTTATTATTTTGTGTGAACATTGGTGCAGAGCGCAATTAGTAACTGATATCATAATAGAGTTAGATTGGAGGCACATTGGAAGACAGCAGAGGGTTCAAGAGAGTACTGGAAGTGTACAAGGTATGAGGTGTTGAAAGATATTGGTGAAAGAATATAGAGTAAAGCATGGAAGGGAAAATATGACTTTGGCCACAAGCTGGCACTTAATTTCTGTAAAATTTTCTTTCACAAATAAGGGATCAGAGATTGTAATAAATTACCAAGGTAAATGATGATTAATTTACCAAAAATGCTCACAGAATTTAAAATTAAATGTGTAAATAGCTTCTTATCAAAATATGCTTGTACTTAGGGTACTTGTTATATTTTATTATACAATAATTTCTGTAACAACTTATTTCTGAAATTTTATCATTTTTGTACAACAGAAAAATTCGATAAATACTCTATATTGTAAATACTCTATATTGTAAACCACAATTGTTTTAATTGGTCATCTAAGTTGTGAAAAATCCTGTAAATAAAAGGTGATGTAGTTTTTAATACATAGCTGTGTTTCAAGCATTCATAAAAAAAAAAAATTGGAACCTAAGAAACTTAATTTTTTCTTTTTATAAAGGCTCATATACAATTAAAAACAGTGGTGGAAATCAAACTGCTTTTTGTTTGAAGTTACAAACGTTGAAAAAAATGTAAAATATCTTATTTGCAAGACGACATGTGTACGTTGGCATTACTTGGGGTAAAATAGCATATATTATTTAGCTTTTCCTATCACTTTTTTCACCACAGTATGCAGATTTGCGATAACCCTGCTAGTCATTTGGAACTTATGACACTCTGAAAGGTGTAATGTTAAGAGTGGCTCCTTTGGCTTCCAACAAATCAAAAATTAAAAACCCTAGTCAATAACAAACAAATATCCTCCTTGTAAAAGATCAAGGAAGCCTGATAACTCTACCATTTGAGGATCAGATGTTGCTCCACCATATAAATGGGGACAATATAAAGCTACTCCAAACTCAATAATACCTACAAGTGCTTTAAAAGTATGAATTCCTTTGTAATGTGAGTATGTGCCTTGAGCATGGTCAGGGTAACCACAACAGGGTGTTTCAAAAAGGACTTTACAACTTTGAAAATTCATATAAATTTTATGAAACAAGGTACAGAGCTGGTTTTGGTGTTGTTTTAAAGTTAGCACTTCAAGTTTTTTTACCCTAAACTAAAGATGTTCTATGTGACTTCCGTTGGTTATCCTGCAGACATCCCATCGGTAGTCGATTTCTTCCCAGACTCGCACTAGCATTTCAGGTGTAACTTGCTCAGCGTAAATTCTTCCTCTAATTTCAGGTAGAGTGGCCGGCAAAGGAGGTACGTACACCATATCTTTTATGAAACCCCAGAAGAAAAAATCTAGCTGTGTCAGGTCTGGGGAACCGGGGGGGGGGGGGGCATGCAATTGGCGCATCACGGCCAATCCATTGACCTAGAAAGCGCTCATTGAGAAAATCCCGGACGTCAGTCAGATAGTGTGGAGGTGCGCCATCTTGCATAAAGAAAACATTTCGTTCTCGGTCATCCTCATCAATCTGTGGTATCAAAAATTGTTGCAACATATCAAGGTACACTATCCCGTTGATGGTTCTCTCCTGGGAAAAAAAAGGGGCCGTACATTTTCCTCTTGCTCAACGCAAAAAAACGTTCACTTTAGGGCTATCACGAACATGTTACAATGTTTCATGTAGATTTTCACTGCCCCAAATCCTACAGTTATGTGTGTTAACCTTGCCACTTAGGTGGAAAGTTGACTCGTCAGAAAAGATTATCTTGTCCAAGAAATGTTCATCATCATCCACTCGATTTAACATATCCACACAGAAGTTCATATGTGTAATCTTATCAGTGTCTTTAATTGCTTGTAAAAGCGAATATCGGTATGGTTTCCAAATGCAAACGTTTTCTCAACACACGCCAAACCGTCGAATGTGGGACTTGCAGCTCACGAGATGCACGCCGGGTCGATTTTGTAGGGCTGTTGACAAAACTTTTTCTCACTTGCTCAACGACCTCGTCAGATGTGCTTGGACAACATGAGGATTTTTTGTGTTTTACTGAGCACCCTGTTTCTACACAAAATCAATGCCACTCATAAATTGTAGGCCTACTAGGAGGATCTTTAGCGTTCTTGGTACGAAAATTACGCTGAACTGTTGTCGCAGACTTCGATTCTTCAAACCAAAACACACAGCTAGCACGCTCGAGTACAGTGAAGGCAGCCATATTTAACGTAACTGCCGCTAGTGCTTGTGCAGTGCGATTAGGCACTAGCGGACTACGCGAGTCAAAACTTGAAGTGTTTTCCTTTAAAACAACACCAAAATTAGCTCTGTACCTTGTTTCATAAAATTTATATGAATTTTCAAAGTTGTAAAGTCCTTTTTGAAACACCCTGTACTTCGTACTGGAATCTCAGTACGATCAATAACAATGTTTTATTCTCCATCCACCTTTTTGTACATTGCCTAAAAATTTAATTCTTTGAATGAATTATACACACAGGTGGGAACAGTTAACCGAAAAGTTAACTTTGTTAATTGTTAATCCACTACTTAAAAAGTTAACTTCGATAATCGTTAAAGCGTAACATTTTTGCAAAATTAGCGCAAGTTAAAGTTAACCATTAAAAGTCAACAATCCAAGAGTGGAACAGATGCTTATGTGTTGTAATAGGTATTACTGCAAGCAATACCAAGGTGCTATGTACCATGAAGTGAATCAATAATACATCTACCAAATGTCATTCTGGAAACTGAGTTTTTACCGGGGTTCAGCGTTTTCATCAGCTTCTCAAACGTATCGGATTCTTCAGCATGTAGTGGAATCATGTTGGCAACTTAAAGGATTGCAGTACATCGCTCCACATCAGCTTGTAATACGATGGTCCCGGTAGCTATGATACCAAATTTTTTGTTGACGTAAACTTTTATTAGCAGATTGCGATGAAAACAAAACAATCTTGTGTCTGTATATAACAGAAGAAGCCACAGCACTTGAGGCTTTGAATTATTTTTCTTTTTTTTTCCAATGACTTAGCTCTGTTTTTACTTTTTCTTCAAACAGTTCATACCTATTTGGATATATGCAAAGGCTAGATATGTGTGTCTTGATTGTAGAAAGTTTAGGAAAACGCAGTTTGAATGAATAAATCAACTGTTTCAGTCTAGATTTAAGTTCAACACATACGCATAAATGTGGCATAGGATTTTTAATATTCTAGTTGCTGTTGTTAGCATTGCTGCTTTCACTAACTTATTGAAGAGCTAAAGTTTCAATTACGTAATCATCTAACGAATGTCAAGATTAACTTATTTCACTAACGAATACCAAACCAGTTCCAACTAAAAAAGATAGATTTTCAAAACCTTCTTTCCTCGTATAAATTAGCATGGTAGCAGTAAGGGCAAAAAGAACTAGGAAATAAAATTCAAATACCCGTCCGACATTAAGATCTCGATTTAAAAAGTTGTCTCAAAATGTTTCCAGGCGAATGCCAGGATGACTTCTGCAAGAAGCAATGGCTGCATTTGTTTCCGTTCTTGTCCCAAAATCTCTTCCATCATTAATAAGCTCGACGGCAACGAAGCGTAAAGCCATAAGAATTAAGAATAGTTAAGGTATAAAACAGAAGAGCGTTTTAAAGAGGAGAAATTATATTTTTAACATACTATCAATCATGGGCGCCGGCAGGATTGCTTCTAGGAGGGTGCACCAGGGCTGCATTGGTGCCCCCCCTCCCCCTATCGGCCCAAAAATTTCCGGGCTGGGCGACCTTTTTTTTTAGCTCTACTACTGCCCAGACGGCGATCCGGGATGTAGGGGGGTGCACCAGGGCTGCATTGGTGCCCCCCCCCCCTATCGGCCCAAAAATTTCCGGGCTGGGCGACCTTTTTTTTTTTTTAGCTCTACTATTGCCCAGACGGCGACCCGGGATGTCAGGGGGGTGCAAGTGCACCCTCTTGCACCCCCCTCCCGGCGCCCATGCTATCAATCCATATTACCATAACTGAAAAATAAAATCTTAAATGTGGAGAATGTTCTTTCTTTGTAGTAAAAATAATGTACTTCATAGAAGGCAGATCCTTCATTCGTCCTTCACGAAACCACATTACAGCCCGATATACTTTCTATTGACATCTCAATAATATAATTAGGTTAGTTTAAAAATATTATTCGTTATTGGGTCGGTTCAGCAGTCATAGAAAATTCTCATTCCTTTTATTTGTAACGCTCATTGTTTGAAGCATTTAACATTAATTTACAGACCGAAACGTTAGTCATAACATACCGTTATCATTCTGTAAGCGATTCCAACCTAGTAGTCAGGGGCGGATCCAGGGGGGGGGGATAGGGGGCTCAAGCCTCCCCCAAAAGCATCTAGGTCCACCCCCGACATTGTATTTTTGGAGACTTTTTTTTAGCTTGTCGGATTCGAGTACCCGAGGAGGCTATAAAGACTACCCCATGGCCGACTCAAGCCTCCCCCCCAAAACCAAAATCCACTGAAGGCAAGCCCTCTGAAACAAAATTCTCTCAAGCCAAGCCCCCTCCCCCCCCCCAAAATATTCTGGATCCGCCCCTGCTAGTAGTATTCCTGTCAAAACATTTAACAGTTACCAAATTTCTATTTTACATTATATAGTCAAGATACCAATGAAGGAAGATGTAAATCCATCTTAGGTATGACGAGAGAGATGACCGAAGTCAAAATGAAACGAAATATACAGGCGAGTTGCGCTATAGGTCCATTTAATCGTTACGCTAAAATAGATTGAAATTACTTGCTTTACGTGTCCCATATGAGTATCATAGAAACCGCTGGGGTAGATAACGTTTATTCGATGTCAACACATAGAAAATATTTATCGACAAGACAGGTCCATAAAATAGTAAAATGCTTAAAAATTATTATTTTTTTCACTTTTGCACCAATTAGTACAATTACTTAACAGTTCTGAGACTTAAAAGCTTTCATTGGGAAGCAAACCTGACCGGTAGCGTGGTTTGTTTGGTTTGCGTCCTCGCGAATACAGGCGAGTTGCGTTATAAGTCCATTTAATCGTTACGCTAAAATAGATTGAAATTACTTGCTTTACGTGTCCCATATGAGTATCATAGAAACCGCTGGGGTAAATAACGTTTATTCTAAGTCAACACACGGCAGTATGGAAAAAGAAAAATTAACGGCTGGTGTACTTATTTCGTTTTTCCTTAATTGCTAGGTCCATTTTTTCTTCGTGTGTTGAATTGATTGTACCTATTTGCTAGTGGTGGTATTTAATGGTGGAATTATGAAGTACTGAAGAAGACAGTTATTCACTTGTCTAATTTGCAACCAAAGATGTTACACGTATCGTCAATGCGACGTCACTTCTTCATGCCGTGGAGTGGGGGGATTTCGGCTAGGCATCGGGTGTATCCACAGACGCACGTATCATAACCACTTGAGTATTTGCTCTGAAGGGACCTGATAATTTTACTTATTTCTTCTGGAGCAGCTAATTTTACAGACATAGAGTTAAATTTTTCTTGGAAGCCTGTTCTAAAAAAGTCATTGTTTCTGTGTGTTACTGAGCTATTAACAGCCAATTTATCAGCAACAGATAAAAAATGTTTATTAAATATTTCAGCAATTGAAAAATTAGATTATACAAATTTTCTTTGATAAAAATATCATTACTTGTTTGATTATTTTTTCCTATTTCCTTTTTGACAATGTCCCATATTGTCTTAATTTTATTTTCAGCATCTTGAATTTTATGTTTGTAGTATATACTTTTAGTAGTAGTATTTTATTTGTCCTCTAAATCATATACATATACTTTATACATAATGATATGTGACACATCAATTATAAAATATGATTTACATTAAATTATTTACATTACATTATTTTCTTTAAATTAACTCATGCAATTCAGATATTCTTCTATAGAGTAAAATGAGTGATATTGAAGGTATGACATCAACAATTTCTCAAAATTTCCCTTTTCTGATGTTGCTTTTACATTAAGCAGTAATTTATTAAAAAGCTTAATCCCTATGTGAAATGTTCCATTTTGATACATTTTTGTTTTTGTATGCATAATATGCAAATCTGACTGTTTCCTCGTGAAATGATCATGTACCTCATTATTTGTTTTAAGAGCTGCATCTTTACCTATGACATTATTTCTAAAAAAACATAATGGTTTCAAACATGTAAATGCTTGATAGTGGAAGAATATTCATATATTTAAATAAGGGTCTACAAGATTCCCATGATTTGTGATTTGTCATTATTCCTATTGCTCTCTTCTGGATTTTGAAAGTACTTAGTGCATCTGATGATAAACCCCAGAATATAATTCCATACTTTATTTGCGAGTGAAAATGGTTAATGTTAAGATACGTAATGCATAACAGATTTGATTTAATTTAGAATTCAAATATTGAATATGTCTATTCCATTTTAGATCAGATTGAATCAATAAACCTAGACATTTTGAATCTAATTTGTCTGAGCGCTCAAAATAACATTTGGGTTGTCAGGGTTCCTGTTTTGACAAGTATGGAAATGTATTGCAATGGTTTTTTCACAATTTATTATTAAATGATTGTATTTGGACCATTCAGATAGCTGTTTAGTGGTTATTAATAGTTTGCTGAAGAACTTCTTCAGTTTCACCTTTCATTATAAGTGTTGTGTCATCTGCAAATATTCTATAATAATCTTTTTCAGTATTTTGCAGTACTGTTTGTAATGTGTTTTAACATTAGCATTCTCACTGTTTCTAGAGGCAATATACAGCTTCCTTTTATAAATGCATGAATTTCTATTGCCAATAATTATCCAAGGATTTGTTCTTTTCGAGAAGTACTACACTTTTCAAGGGGAAGCAACTTTCAAAGTAATTTAATGCAATGTTACTAAAAATGTTGTATTTTTCATCCATACCTTGTGCACTGAAAACGTGTTCCCAGTTTGTGGTATTGAGGCACTTTCTAAAATACGTAACTGACTCATCTTATATTACACGCTGAAGTTTGAACACATTACTCTTAGAACTAGTTCCTATTGAGTGTTGATGGTTAATAACTGGAAATCGTGATCCGAAAGTCCATTGATGGATGGTTTGATGGTATAACTGAATTTTGAGGTATCTAGGAAAACATTGTCTATAGCTGGTTGACTACTATTCATTATTCTAGTTGGAAAATTAACTACCTGAGTTAAATTGAATGAACTGACTAATGATTCTAACATGACTTTACAGGGTAAGTTATTTAGAAAATCTACATTAAAATCACCACTTACGACTATGTTGACTTCTTTTCTGCTTAAAAATGTTAATAAGAGTTCAAATTGGTTCATAAAAATAGAAAAGTTCCCCGATGGTGCTCTGTATACTGTTACTATTATGAAAATCTCATTATTGAAATTTAGCCGTGTAGCACAAGCTTCAAAATGTTTATCAACACAATAATTGCTAATACTTATGTCCTCAAAACTATAACCATTTCTAACATAAGCGAAAACTCCTCCTTTCTCCAAGTTCGTTCTACAGTAATGAGAAGCTAAATTAAAGTCAGTTACATTTGACATAACTATTCCTGTAGTAATGTGGTGTTCAGACAAGAATAAAACATCAATTCTATTGATATCATTTAATTAATTTATGTGGACTAGCAATTCATCCAGTTTGTTTGTTAACCCTCTGATATTCTGATGTAATAAATTAATCCATACACAATTTTTAATTTGGTATCCGAAAACTCATTATTGCTTAAACTTTCTGGCTAATACATGATCCTAATCTAAAAAAGGAACTGCCCTAACACCATTAACAACAGGAATCTTTTCATGTGAATTTGTGGTCCCAATTAATTGTTTTTCTATCAGACCTGAAAGAACCCCCTTCCCTCTACTATTGAAATGTAGGCCATGCCTAGTATAACCCCACCTATCAATAGCACCTACAGGTACCAAGCCCATGCCAGAGCCAATATCAGACATAAGCTACCGTTCCATTTCCAGAGTCACTCGTCTCACAGCAGAGTTCATCTGTGGCCGATCATAGCGACTCAAGACTAACATCACACTGACCCGAGTGTGGCACGTTGCTTCTGCTGTTTTCTCCAGGCCATCTCTGATACTATACCTGTCATTCAAGCCCAAATTATTTCTCGCACCTCCCACTATCACTACATGATCCTGATCTGTGAAATCATTACATGAAGAACCCATATCTTCTACTACCTGAGCAGGACTAGCACTAGGTTTGAAGAAACTCATTACCTGGAAACCTGATCATAATTTTTCCTGCACCAATGGCCCAACACCTCGTCCATGACTACTACCTAGCAGCAGGACTTTTTTTTTCTCCCAAATCCCTGCCAACCAGACTTAACTACACAGCTTTTCCTACAAGTCTGCTGCTTATTGCCTACACCTACAGCTACCGAATGCTCATCCCTGTCTAACTGTGGCAATAGGGCAAACCTATTTTTCACCACAACAACAAAATAATCAGAAGCCCTTCTTTTCTAATTGCCCTTTTCCCTGTTGCCAGTTCCCAACTATCTCTGTTTCCCTCCCTGCGCCTATCGAACTCCTTTGTAGCCTCTATCAGTTCAACCTCAAGGGCACTAATCCTTACCTCCTGCTCCAATATCTTCCTAGTTTTGAAACAATCTTTGCTGAACCATGGGGGAGCCTCCTCAATTTCCTCATTTTCGACGCCACTACAATTCACTCCTCAATGAAACCATATCTCACACCCTTTGCAAGAAATTCCCACCCTCAAAAATCTACGGCAATGTCCTCTCATTTCACTCATGATTACAAGAAACTAACAGCAAGAAAGTACACAATGCGAGAGAAAAAATTTGTTGAACTTAACCTTTTTTTTAAAAAAAATAATTAATTTACAAGTAAGCTTTATCTAAATATATTTACGCTCTATAAAAAAATCTGAACTTAAGCCTAGCGTTCAAAAATGTAAACAAACAGAAAATAAACACCGAACAACAGACCACAGCAAAATATCACAAATAAATTTTTTTTCCCAAGAATAAAAACATTCACCAACTCCCACAATAGTAAAGTGTATTCGAATTTAGAGTTTCAAATTAGTATTACAACAAAAACTAACTATTAACTATATTTATTTATAATTTAAATACACACGTTCTTGCGGTACGTGTTTCCACGGTATTCCAGACCTTAATAATCTTTAACAACATATGAAGAGGATGTATATATCCAAATATGTACAGTCTGAAGAAAATGTAAAAGTAGGACAGTGTGCAAGGGTTTTCTGAAGAAAACATTACGTCAGCGAAGACAAGAAAAGCAGATAGATTACGATGGAGTGAGTCAAATTTGTGTTTTCATAAAGACGTCCATACTTGCATCACAGTACATAACACCTTGATATAGCGTGTGGTAATACCTGTTATAATACTTAAATATCAGTAGACCTTTTGGGTGGTTAACTTTTAACAGATAAGTTAAACATGCATTAATTATACAAAAACGTAATGCTTTAACGATTATCGAAGTTAACTTTTTTAAGTAGCAGATTAACAATTATCGAAATTAACTTCTGGATTAACTGTGACCACCTGTGGCCCTAAGAGAAACAACCAAACTATGAAGCTCAAACATTTTCTGGTGTATTTATTAGACCCAACTCAAACTTAATTCGGGGTGACATAAGAAGAGAAAGAAAGTGCAATATAATCGTTCGGGTTAACTGCCAATAGTTATAAAATTAAATCCACAATCAGAATCCTTCAAATCTGTGATGATTACTTAAGAAGTTTTATGTCACAGCTCTGTAGTAGCGGAAGTCGCAAGAATATATTTTTAACTAAAAGGAACAACCCAATTTATACCCAATTTTTATGTAGCTATTTGGAGCCATGACATCATCAGCGACTGTGAAAAGAGTATTTTCCACAGTCGCACTTGTCCAGTCTAATCCACGAAAGAGGTTGGAGAAAACAGGAAGATTAATGTTTCTTCTTAAGGTTTACAATTCAAACACTGATTAGGAATTTACTTTGATTAGTCCAATAAATGACAATTTGATTAAATCCCTAACTTGTATTTAAAAAATCATTGGATTTAAATCATGATTTTAATCAAGATAATTTAAGTAACACCATGTTACAAACCTTGCAGTTTTAGTTATTTTTCAATACTTTTTTTAATCACCTATTTTAACTTCAAAATTTCTTAAAACATTATTTTCAAATTTTTTATCAACAGTAGGTTACTTTTTTTTTTTCTCTCTCTGGTATGTACCGTTTAAAAATGATGCAGCATTCTCCAGATTTTTCTTTTTCTAGTAATTACAGCAATAATAGGAGACAGTGGCATTAAGATTGGCAAAGTTGCTTCATAGGTCCAACAAACCTCAGGGCGGCGGTGACTTTTTCAGGGCGGCGGTTACTTCAGTATTTCATAATTCCGCCACTAGATACCACCACCAGCAAACAGGTACAATCCATTCAATATACAAATCATGGCAGGTGTTCCTCAAGGCTCGGTGTTAGGCCCGACCTTATACTCACTCTATACTGCTGACGTGCCAACTCAGCCAACAGTCCATACTGCCACCTACGCTGATGATACGGCGTTCTTTACCAGCAGCCACAGCAGGTCAGTAACCACCCTCCGCTTGCAGGAAGTCCTGCAGAAGACAGTAGCTTGGGCGAGGCGGTGGCGGATTGAAATCAACCCCGCCAAAACTCAAGCAATTATGCTTACCAGAAGATTGAGACCTCGTCAGCGAATTCAATCTGACCTTCAGCTTCAGTTAAATGGGAAAAGCATACCATGGGCCAGAACAGCCCGCTATCTCGGTGTGACACTCGACAGTAGACTGACGTGGCGTGCACACGTTGAAGATGTTCGGAAATGAGCTACTGCCAGACTACAAGCCCTGTATCCAATTTTGAACAGGGATAGCAATCTCGCAACATCTATGGGTGTGCGTCTTTACTGCTCATTAGTCAAGCCGATACTCGAGTACGCCTGTCCAGTGTGGGGATACGCGGCGGCAACACATCATCGCCACCTGCAAACAATACAAAACAGATCTCTGAAGAGAGCCTTACATCTTGACAAAAGGTTTCCTACCTCTGCCCTGCAAATCTACCAATGCTGAAAGATCGGTTCCGCGAGCTTGCGAAAAAGTTCTACAAACAATGTTATAAATCTAAAAATCCATTGGTTAACGAGCTTGGCAATTATCCGATGGATGTTGCAGCACATAACCGACCACTGAAGATTTTTCATCAATAATAAAAAAACGCCTATATGAAGACATACCATACGAGAAGACATGCAACATCTACCACAAATAGGAGGAAATGTCAACCAGCAAAACCTCCATCATACCCTGCCTGTTACAATAAGGCAGTGAAGGCGTGTGCTGCTGCATTCAACATACATGGTAAAAATGGACCTCGCAATTTCAGAAAACGAAGTAACTACACTACCCGTTAATTTTTCCTTTTCCATACTGTCATTTGTTGACTTGGTATAAACGTTATTTAACCGAACGGTTTTTATGATACTCATATGGGACACGTAAAGCAAGTAATTTCAATCTGTTTTTACGATAACTGTTAAATGGACCTATAACACAACTCGCCCGTATTCGCGAGTACGCAAACCACGGTACCAGTCAGGTTTGCTTCCAATTATAGCTTTTAAGTCTCAGAACTGTTAAGTAATTGTACTATTTGCAGCAAAAGTGAAAAAAATTACTTTTTAAGCATGTTACTATTTTATGGACCTGTCTTGACGATAGATATTTTCCATACTGCAGTGTGTTGACATCGAATAAACGTTATTTACCCCACCGCACAGTGTGTTATTTTCTAAATATAGAGGGACAAAAGTGAATTTTGACACTAGTCTACACAGGCAAAATAGTTATTTATATTTAAAGTAGACAAACTTGACATAATGGAAAATCTTTGGTAGAAGCCACAACGGAGACGATTATTCAAACGATACTTACTACGACCAAGGAGGAAGGAAATATATGAAGACGACGCAAGGGACCTTCACCACGCACTGGAGTGAAACCGAGTAGAGAGAAGTAGGGTGGGGAGGCCGCCATATTGTTTGACCCTAGAAACAAGGGGAATAGGCACAAAAACCTCAAGGGAATCATGAGACACCCGTCGCACCGAAATTTGATGATGGATTATCATGTAACTCGACGAGACAGATAAAAAATGAAGAATAAATTTTTTTGATATCGTGCTTAGTTCGCGAGATATATTGTCTCAAAAGTGAGGTTGTTAGGTTTTGAGGGGATTCAACGATAACCGTGGCGCCGCAATTTGATGACGAATTCTTATGTAACTGGATGAGAGAAACTGAAAGTAGAGAATAAATTTTTTTGATATCTCGAGATATTGTACCTTAAAATTGACGTGGTTAGGTTGAAATGCATCCTGGATCACAAGAAAATTTTCACCATATCCAAATTTGATGATGAATTCGTACGCAACTTAACGAGGCAAATCGAAAATAAAGAATAAATTATTTTAATATTTCGCTTACTCGAGATATTGTACCTCATATATGAGGAGGTTAAGGTGAGATCTGGCCTGGACCAGAAAAAAAAATTCAAGGGAACCATCATATCTACACTGTGTAAATGCAATATAGGTGTTTTATTTTCTTCCTAGTGATTGTTGTTAGGTTGAAATACGGCCCGAAACAATACAAAAAGTCACCAAAATTACAAGGAACTATACCTATAATTTTTAACATGCTATATCTCGAAAACTTTATTTTCGATTTGTTTCGTTGAGTTCTATAAGAATTCATCATCAGATTGTGGCGCTACGGTAATGATAGAACTGCCCGTTATGATGCAGACTGGGCCAAAAGCTAATTTTTCTGCACATGCAGATTGGGTATTTTTTTTGGTGCTAATCCTTGTGTTTAGATTGAAATGCGGCCTGGACCAGAATAAAAACGTCACAAAAATCTCAAATTTTAGAAATAGCCTAAGTCAATGTTTAGAACGTTTTAATATAATGATCACTTGAAAAGACCTCATAGTTTATCAGCTTACTTAGAAGATATTGAGCTGTTAGTGGCCTATATAATTTTTCTAAAAAAATCAGTGCATTCATAAGTTAGAAGTTAACAACTAATAATAAATAAATTGTTTGTTCTCTTCTAGTATACACCGCATTTCAACCTACCAATATTTCCATTAATATTGCCGCTACAAAATCAAACTATGTAGACACAACTAAAAACATAAACTTTATAGTATTAGAAAATTTAATATTCTCAGTAGCAGACACAGTGCAACCAGCCCAATGTTTTGGGGGGATCCCAATGGCCACCGCGCATGCGCAGTAGGAGAGCAGTTTTTAAATGAGGTTTCACGGATTTAGCGTTTTTTTGTCTCCATATATTCCTTCCTCCATGACTAGAGCAGACTGAATAGATTGTACCATTTTCTGGCACTAAGTCGTCGTCTGTGGGTATCATACTCGCAGCTCAATCGACGATACTCACTAGTCTCCTCCGAATTGCTTAGTATAAGGGCATTACTCTTGCGTACTATGGGTTTCGAACACAAATTGAGCATCAAATTGAATTTCCTGGGGGGAAGGAAAACCTTGTAAGAACTATTTTCTAAAAAAGTCATTAATAAGCTATTTTTTAAATTGAGTTCATTGTACGTTTTGCGATAATGTCTTTCAAAAAGTGTATAATACCGGTATATAAGTCAAGCTTCAACAAAGTCAGTTGGAAAAATAAATATTGTTGGTGTTGGACAAATATTTTCAAGACATATTTGTTATCCGGATCGTGAAAGTCATCATCGAACGATACACACGATTTTCTGGCGAAATAATTACACATTGAAGTATCAGAATTATCAAAATTACTCAGTTTGCCTCAACTATCGTGATTAAACTTGTTTAATGAACTTCAAGTATTTGAAAAATAATATTTTTCTCACTCGAATATAATATCTAAACTGCAAGAACCTTTCGAGTGAGCACTACTGGCATTTTGCGTGAATTATGATGTTCGTGAAATGCTTTCCCGAAATATGTCAGCAGTATCACTTAAAATAGATAAAACAATTTTTTGGGAACCAAACACTCTTAGGCATCATTAACTATTAAACTATGCATTAGTATGTTTTTTATGTATCTTGGCTACAAAAATGTAAGTGAAAAAAATTAAATAGTTTCCCCTTGCAACAATGTTATCTGCTATTGATTGGTTTTGTGCTAATAACATGTGCTGCCCTCTGTTGTCGGCGTTCGTATTTACGAAGATATGCCCTTTTTTTAGGTTTGGTTCGGGTTGAGGATTGCGTTTATGTATTTTGAGATTTGTTTATAAACAAGTGTTGTGGGTGTATGTGCGGGAAATGATGTAAAGTGTCACTCACTTTGAACATAGACATGATAAGTAATAAACTATGCCGTTTGTGTGCTAAGGAAAGGGAGAGCTTCGTTAAAATTTACGAAGAAGAAGGTCAGAAACTGGATCTCGCAACAAAGATTATACAGTGTCTGCAGATCTGGGTAAGCTACAAGAGTACAAGTTTTGTAATGCCCATGCTGAGCGTTGATCATTTTGCGTTTTGGTCCTGTTTTTTTGCTGTTTTCGTCTACTTATACTTTGGTAATTTTATGTACCCGCCGGTTGAGTTTTGGACTTTCGGAAAACAATATACATATCATTCATATTATAATTTTTTATGATACACGTTACAGTACATTAAAACTTTATAAATTTATGAAAAAAATAAGTTTTATGTTCTTTGCCTCACTGTTAAATAAATAATTCAAGAATTCCTTGGATCAAGACAATTAAGAAAGCATGAAAAATATTTTAATGTTAACGGGTAGGGATTGCCATTTGTGTTGGTTTCATGTAGATTGTACATTGGATTTTATTTAGTGTAAATATTGTAATTTGTTTCTTTGTGTAAATGATAAATGTGAATAACAGTGATGATCAGGACATGATCTTCTTTTTAATTTTTTTATTAATCAGTGTGGACTGATCAACTGTACTACAGGTAACTGAAGAGTTGTTAGCTTAATAGCTACAGTAATCCAATTCTCATCATGCTAACTACATCATACTGACGACTGTCCTTGTACCTAGAAGCGATGTGTTTCAGGACTGTGATCTTGGCTGCAGGAATAAGTTATCACCTGATATGTTGCTAGTTCTAAATACACTTTATACTGATAGAAGAACTTATTCATTTAATATTGAGGTTTTTTTTTTTTTACTCTGTCTAGACCTGTCGTGCTGAAATTACAAGATTGTCATTCGATTCTAACTACATATTTGTGGTTGCTTTAACCTTTAAAGCATGCAAATGGACTGTGGTTCAGTGAGACAGAACCTTCAAGAAATGTCGAATTGTTCTGAAATTTATTACACATGTACTAAAAAAAGTTTGTAAGGAATGATCAAATGTATAGAAATGAAATAAAATCACTCCAAATGGGGGTAGATGCAAACATGTTATTATGCAGGTAACACATTTATTGTTGATGCTTACTCCAAGTGTTTCTTAATCTTAATTCTTGGGGAACAACTGCCTTTCTCGATCATATTGCAGGTAGGTAATAGTAAATACTTTATTATCCACAATTTCTCTGTTTATAGCTGATACTGGATTTCGTGAGATGTTCATGATAGTAATATGAAGGGCCGTGTTTAGGCTATGTGGGCCCCTAGGCTATACATGAGGTGCGGGCCCCCCTGTCGGGCAGTTGGCCCCTCTGACTGGTCATCGTCGAGGGCTGGCTCCGGCTGTGGATGCTAAAATTCGAAATTCGGCCTTAACAATTTATATGCGACTTTTTTTTTCTGTGGTGCGGGACCCTAGGCTACAGCCTAGGTAGCCTAATTTAAATGCGGCCCTGCATAAGGCATTAGTGATTTATTTTTTGCTATTATCTTAAGCTCTTTCGATTTTTCTTACCTGGTGTTGGATAGGTTGAAATTCAGCTTGGACTATAGTGAAAACTAATACTACTTTTTATCGCATAAAGCTGCCATGAATTTAGATATTTGAGATCAATCTTTTTGTTCTGTAACCACATCCTTCTTTGTAGTAGTTGGCTGTCATATCAAATATTTCACCATAATACTATCTCAGGAAATCCAACATGGGAACTAGGCACAGAAAAATTGTAGATTTGTTGTAATAAAGAATTTCCTATTTCCTACTTATAATGTAAATGCAAAAAAAGAAGAAAAATATAATGATATTAGCCAAGGATGAAGACCAATAGACATTTGAAAAAAATATGGAGTGGTGATAAAGTCTATTTTATTGTAATTACAAGTACATCTCTATCCACATTTCAAGTGATTTTAATTAATTTGGTGGCTACCTCCTACACTTTTCTCAAAAGTACCATCTGAGTACGCATGTACCAAATTTCGAACTGATAGTATTTCTTGAACATTCAGGCATACCAGCAAAAGTAAACTGAAAAATTATCTCCAATATGCTGGTACTCTACACTGTAACATGGAATGTCCAATATACTTTCTAGTCACATGTGCATGCTATACTGTGATGTGTTGTGTATTGCGGAATAGTGGTGCCACTCATCAATATTGGACGGTGAAATAGTTGGCAACAACTATAATATTTTTAGGAAGGATAGATATATGAGCACTAGCAATTATAAGCATGGTGGAGGTGTCTTCGTCAGAACGTAATATAACTGTTGAACGAATTGATGTTATTGATAGTGGCCTGGAGCAAATATTTGTCAAAATGGCAGTTCTATCATTACCGTGGCACCAAAATCTGATGATGAATTCTTGTAGAACTCGACAAAACAAATCGAAAATAAAGAATAATTTTTTTGATATCTCGCTTGGTTTTTGAGATATAGCATGTTAAAAATCAGTCATAGGTATAGTTCCTTCTGCTTTTGGTGTTTTTTCTTCTGGTCCAGGCTGCATTTCAATCTAGCAACAATCACTAGGAAGAAAATAAACCACCTATAGTGCATTTCCACCGTGTAGATATGGTGATTTTGGTGAAAAAAAAAATTATGGTCCAGGTCGGATCTCACCCTAACCTCGTCACTTTTGAGATACAATATATCGAGAACTAAGCGAGTTATCAAAAAACTTTATTTTCCATTTGTCTCATTGAGTTACATACGAATTCATCATCAAATTTGGCTATAGCGAAATTTTTCTTCTGGTCCAGGCCGTATTACTACCTAACTACGGCAATTTTGACATACAATATCTCAAGAACTAAGCGAGATATCAAAAAAAAAAAAAAAAAAAAAAAAAAAAATTCTTTACTTTCAATTTGTCTTGTCGAGTTCTATAAGAATCATTCATCAGTTTGTGGCGCCACGGTAATGATAGAATCCCCGTCAAAATCAAGGGATTTCACAGTCACATTGTTATAGGATGTGTATATTTACCCCTGCATTCTCGCACTGGTGGCTACTTAAGTTACTTGTCTGCTGTTAACTGTATATCTTAATAATAAACTATTGGTTTTTGGTGACTATAACATTTGTAGCAGTCTGTCGCTAGAGTGTGAAAATCTGTTAAATTAGAAGTTTCTTCTCGAAGGATGTCTCCAACACAATAGAGTCCACAACGACAGCATGGTAGAATTCTAGACTTTTCCTTCATCGACCTTGACATTGTTATTGACACAACACCTCCAGTTGTTGATGAGGACAAGTATCACCCAGCCCTGTCTGCTCTTTTTAAATTCTGTTCTAATGTGAAACAGAATGATACCTCTTCATATGCATTCAATAGTGCTGACTATACAGCATTAAATAATTATTTTCTTAGGGTAAATTGGATTGTTCTAAACTAAATAGACGATATTGATAATAAAGTGAATTGGTTATGTGACATTGTAAATGAAGGAATAGATAAGTTTGTTACATTAAATATATATAAAAAAAGAATAGAGTTATCCGTGCTGGTTCTCCAGTGAACTCATATTCACTACTAAGCAAAATAAAGTAGTGCATAGGAACTTCAAATTGAAGAAAACACACAGTAATTATTTAATTTTTAGTAAACTGAGGTCACAGTGTAAAAAGCTAAGTGCATCTTGCTATCAAAAATATTTAGATAAGGTTGAAAATGGCTTGAAAAGTGATACAAGCAAATTTTGGAGCTTAATAAAGAATAAACGCCATAGTGGTGTTGATATTCCAGCTACCATGGCCTGGGACAATATATCTGAAAATAATGGCAATGAAATCTGTAATTTGTTTACCTCTTTTTTCAATAGTATTTATGAAACCACACCTGACAGACCACTTGATCCTACTGATTACCTAGAAGACCTTACAAAAAGTAATGAAACTCCAGATGCACACATCACAGAGTTTGAAGTCTGCTTTAATGTGGTTTTTTGTCAACTTTCCTCACTAAATCTTAATAAAGGTGCTGACCTGACAGAATATCAAATGTTTACTTAGAAACTGTGCAGTGAGTCTAAGTGATCCTATCTTACATATCTGTAATAAACCTGTGGAAACTGGCAATTTTCCAGGTTCTTGAAAACTGTCCTACATCAGCCCCATCCATAAAACTGGAGATGAATCAAATGTGGCTAACTATAGATCAATATGTATCCAGTCATCACTTGCAAACACAGTAGTCCTACCAAAATTGGCGTTTGCTTTCAAAAATATTATAGATACCAGACAACTTTTTTTGGTGGCAGATCCACAACCACCAATTTGTATCGCTATGTTAACTACATGCTAAATTCACTGATCATAGGTAAGGAAGGCCTTTGATATGGTGAACCATGAAGTCCTGCTAAAAAAAGCTGAGTTTTTATTGTTTCAGATCAAAAGCGCTGAAATGGATGCGCTCGTATCTCTCCATTAGGCACGAGCAGGTACGGGTTGCTGGTCATCTGTTAAACGAATTCAATGTCACTTCTGGTGTCCCACAGGGTTCGCATCTAGGTCCAATCCTATTCTATATCTTTATTAATGATATTGGTGATAACATCAAGTCTGAATACCAACCGTACACAGATGACATGAAGATTTACAGAAGACCTACAAATGCTCGAAGACATTGATGAGCTTGTGAAATGGTACACAAAGAGCAAGTTATCTTGGTCAATCCATTAAAAAACACCCAGATAAAAAAAATTGTTACTCTACATCTTTGTTTTTCTCTATTTTTTTACCAGTTACTCCCCAATACTAAGTGACCTCAAAACTGTGTTTACATTTTTTTTAGGCTTTTACTTCATTATGGCGGCCATTTTAAGTTTGCTTCCAAACCGATTTTTAGCTGAAAACAAGTTTTGCGTAAATGTTTATAACTCTGTTAATTATGAAGATATCAAGACAAAATAAAAACCAAAATGTTCAGAATATAATGCTCTAGATTTTTTGCTATAACATAGTTTTACCTAAACAGTAAGGAGAATGGAGAAAAAAATATGTAACTTCGAAGTTTAAATTAACTAAAAACAAGAACTTCAGAGCTGTAAAATCACTAAAAGGAAGAAAGACTTACCTTCAATTTTTTTTTCTTTTGTAGATTTATTGTAAGTAAGCTTGCTGTAAAAATATGGAGCTTGAGAAATTTGTCCTTTTTTTGTATATATTTAAAAAAAAAAAATACCTAAACAGTGAACTATTTCATTATTTGTAGAAGATTATCTAAAAAAATACTGAGTAAAAAATTATGAAATTAATTCACAAAGCACATCTTCATGATATAAACATTTGTTAACAAATTGGTGACTGAGACTCAACTGGTTCCAGAGTTACAGTATATGGAATCAAAGTTTTCAGAAAAACTGTGCCGTACGCACAGTACGTATAATGATAAATCAGGTTTGAAACTTACTTATTCACTAAGAAACATACTTTTTCAGTAAACAGCTAACAATATTAGGGATTCACAAGAACACACTGAACGTTATCATTAACTTTGATGTAGCCTGTCTTACTAAGCATAAATAATTAGTCACATTTGGATGAAAATAAAACACATACGTGACTGATGCACTAAAAACGCAATGTTTTATTAATATTTTAATTTTACCAACATTAAAAAAGCTTGGCAGTTCATTTACCCAATTAGGCCTTAGCATGAAAGTTTGTAATTTGATTAAAATATTAGAGAGTGAAATTTCGTTGCACAGTTTTTCACTAATGTTGTGAGTTCTCCCAGAAATTGTTGTTACTTCTGTAGGAGTGATCTTCCTTACAACTTTACTCACTGGAACCCATACCATGTCCTTTTTAGATATCTGGAAAGCAGTTTTTTGTGCCAGGTGGATAAAAAAAACCCAGTAGATCATTGTCTTGATCGCTCTTGTCTTGGACGATACCCAGCCACCACTGATCTTCATAAATGCATGCAACAAAGTCATTGTTTATAAAGGATGTTGTGTTAGTGAAAACAATTGAATTTTTTTTGCTCATCAAATTATTTACTTGTTGATGTGGTGTAACATCTGATTTCATTTTCACTCACAGGAGTGAATCCATGATACCTTCTTGTACTCGTCACAGGCAAGCAAAGCTCAAATCTTTTTGTTAGTTTGTCCTCCGTTTGTCTGATTTCTTCTACAGGGACAAAGATGTATGTTATTCCAGTTTTTTCCAGTGCAGTATTTGTACCTGTACTCTGCAGTAAGCATTTGGTCATTGTAAGGTATTTGCATGCTGGCTCTGGTGACTTCCCTTTTGGTAGTACCAACAAGAGTTTTTTTCCACGAGATGTAGCGAAGAAATTCCACTCAGCTATCAAGCCAAAATCATTCTCATGTTGGCACATATTAATAAAGTTTTCTTATTTTTGTACTAGCTGCTTGCACCATCACTGAAGTAAATCATCATCTTCACGTTGGGTAAAGCTTTCTTTACTTCTTTGATAAGATGCTTTTGAAATTCATAAACCGTAGAAGTGTCATGAATGAGATGATCAATAATGATACAAATACTTTTGCAACAAATTTCTTCTTATTTTTTAAAGTAAAAAACAAATGGGTGTAGTGTTGCTTGCCTGTTAGTCCAGTGAAAGCTTTGAATTTCATCCTGAACACAAAATGTAAAGTTTTCTGCAAAGTCACCAATGCCTAACACTCACTATCTTCGAGATAATCTTTAAGTTCTTTAAAATAATCGGATTGAATTTTTGAAATGAAATTATGCAATTTTAGTTTTTCCATTTCTTCTACAAGATGATTTTAAAACTCATCTTTTCGTAATAATCTTTTGATGAGGTCAGCTCTGTCAGTTTGTATCCATTTATTTAAAACAAGTTCTTCTGGCAAGTTGTCAATTTCATTTGCCAAAACTTGACGAAGTCCTTCTGATCCAGGGCATTCTGAACATTTGTCCAGCATACAGCTGTCTTTCGTAACATCACATATGAGATATTCCATCAAGTCTCTGTAACTTACAGTGAGCTTGGCTCCTTCAATGATGAGTTTGATGGCAGTTACATCGCAAACGCTATGGGTGCCAGATGATCCTGGTAGCACACACCATTTTGATCACAGGACACAAAACATTGACCGGCCAATTTTAGGGGTAGGATAAGTCTGTTTGAAAAGACTAAACAGCTCATTTAAAGGAAGCAGAATCAGCAATTTTTTTGTTTTTGAGCTTTCATGTTGTCAACAGTTATAGAAACATACTCTTTTTCCCCCCCCAGGGCCCAACCGGCTGTTTACATCATCCTCTTAAAATTCTATACTTTTTTTAATAACTTCGTCACCTACTTTCTGAAATTTCTTTTTAGAAATATGTGGGAGGATCACAACATTTTCTCCCAAAGATATGGTTGAACTTTTCTAAATATTTAGTTTTATGGTAATGGCTAATCATATATATTATTTCTATAAGGTATTTTTTTGTCACAAGCCTATATCTTCCTTCATACTTAACCGAAATCTATGAATGAGGTGTCATTTTAAAGCTTATGGTCTTCACTTTTGTCACATCATATTTTAAGAAAGGAATTTTTGGGAATTCGACCCTTAAAGGGCGAAATTGTCAATATTTCTAAAATGCTGTTTTCTGTGTTACGAGTCACTTATCTTCCTAGATATCTATCTGAAATCGTTTAATGAAGTATCATTTTAATTTGAATATTTTGGTTTTTATTTTGTCTTGATATCTTCAGAATTAATAGAGTTATAAACATTTACACAAAACTTGTTTTCAGCTGAAAATCGGTTCGGAAGCAAACTTAAAATGGTCGCCAAAAAATTAAAAGCCTAAAAAAAATTTAACCAATGTTTTGAGCTCACTTAGTATTGGGGAGTAACTGGTAAAAAAATTAAGAAAAACAAAAATGATGAGCAACGTGGTCTGGGTGTTTTTTAATGGATTGACCCAGGGATAAGGGAATAACTTTTTGAAGCCTTTATTCAAGTCTTTCTTATCATGGTACATTCTCAAGATAGCCACCTAAGACATCACACCCTGCGCAGTAGGAAAGCTTGGCTGCCAGGGGGTTTGAATACTATTGCAAAGCTGCACCTAAGGCGCTGACTTGAAATAATACCTACCAAGTGACCATTGCAGCTTGCCAGGCTTAATACAGAAACCCATTGGCGCAGCTGCATAGATCCGAGAACCATTTCATTAACAGGGAATCTGTAAATACAGAATTTTTTCCCCACCACCCCATCTTACTGTCAACCCACTAGATCAAATCTTTTTACTGATATTGTCTAGGGCTTTCAGTGAGCCAATTAAAATTGCAATCTTTGTCAAATTAGCGTTCCCAAGTGGTCACCAATCCTTCTGAAGTTAGTCCTTCACCAGCTATGGGCTTGTAACATCTTCAAGACTACACATCACATCATGTCCAATTAAGATATTCGGCTGTATATGATCCACTGGATGTCTCTCTCTCTCTCTCCAGTCACTCATTTCAACCTAAAGCCATTAGTCTACCAGTAGAGGGGTATTAGTCGTAACAAGCTTCTTATCAACATGTTTATGCATTTATTATCCATGGCTGAATTACAATACACGTATGTGTTTATCTACCATCAAATGCTTACCTAATAAATAGAAGTGTTCCATATATGATGTTCTTCTCTAATGAGTAGGTTACTTTACTGTAAAATAGATATGCGTGATATGATTTTATGAATGTGTTCGTAAGTATCTCAGTCATTGTCTGTATGCAGTACCTGCTTTAGCTTAACCCAATACTTTCCATGATGTATATTCACAGACAAGTGTTCATATCAAACCTTGGTGGATGCCAAGGCTAACCCAAAAAATAATAGTAATATGGTGTGGCATTTAGTCACTTAGCCCACCATGCTACAGAACTTATTTATTTATTTCCCATCGAGAGGAGCTGTGGAATGTGTGCTGTTAAGGGAGCATCCATAAACTATATGGCTCCATTTTGGCCTTTTTGAAACACCCTCCCCCCTTTCCATCTACACACAAGTATCCTCACATGGCTTTTGCCTAGACCTCTTACCCCATATGGCACATAACTTTTTCCTTATTAATTCCAGAAGACATTTCGTGCTGTTCTCTTACAATACTATCCTTATAGTTATTGTGTATAATTGATATTATTAATAAGTGGATATACTGTTCAACATCCCTGAGACTATTCTCACATGGGATCAAAGCGAACATATCTATCTATCTAACTGATTTTTGCTTTATATACTTTTCTATAATTATGTATATGGAAAGGACAGATAAAATACACCCAACACTCACCAAAGTTGTAGGGAGGATGGCAGCAGCAACACAAACCAATACCCAAGCACAAAAAAACAACAATATTTCTGGTTAAACCCTTTTTCAAGTTAAAAGAGGTAAGTAGATATATATATCAATTTATTGTGCTATCTAGTGATGAGTAAATGGTGAGGATGGAAGATATTATTGCAAATTAAGGCCTGGGTGATGTCTAGTCTGCAGGATGTGTTGATATGTCAATTCCCACCTGCGGAGTTCAGATTGGGTGGTAAGCAGTTTAAGGGTTGCGGGTGTTGTGAGTACTGGCATGGTGAGCAACAGGAAGGTCTAGGTTTTGGGAGTAAACTGTTTGTCTGTGACCATTCATTCTGATGGATAATGAATTTGTGGTAAGGCCAATGTAGGAACTTTGACAATGGAGGCAGGTGAGCCGATATATGAGATGGATTGTTGTACAAGTGGCATGACCTATTATGGATTAGGTTACACCAGTAGTAGGGTTGCAATAGTTAGTGGTAGGTGGATGCATAATGCATGTTTTGCAACTGGGTCTCTTAAACCATACTCTTCATTTGGGCTAAGACTTTCTCAGATCCTTTCCTGAAATGCACCACATTCTTCCCATTATCCTTCCCACCAAACCCTGTGTCACCTTCAGCAGACTGCCAAATCTAAAAAATATACTGGTACATAAATATCAACCCTCTGATACTCCTAAACCACTGTTTGGATGCTTCCCTTGTAAGATACCCAGTTGCAAAACGTGTAGTATGCATCCACATATCACTACCTATTGCAACCCTACTATTGGTGAGGCCTACCCTGTAATAGGTCATGCCACTTGTACAACAACCCATCTCATATACCCTCTCACCTGCCTACACTGTCAAAGTTCCTACATTGGCCTAACTCCCAAAAGCTAGACCTCTGTTGCTCACCATGCCACTACTCACAACACCTGCGACCTTAATAACTGCTTCACAGTCAGAGCCATTAGGGCACTTCCAGCTACTGGCTCCTAATCTGGTGGGAATTGGAATATCAACATATCCTGCAGACTGGACATCACCCAGGCCTTAATTTGCAATAATATCTTCCATCCTCAACCTGTACACTCATCACTTGCCAGCACAATAGATTCATATATATCTATAAACATTGTCAGCATAAGTGTTCCCTCTCATCGTAGCTGTCCACTTTGGTATGTGGTTGGTTAATTTCCCTTTCTTTTCTTATTTATTAATATTTTAAATTTTTTTAATTATATACTATAATTTTTATCATTATTATTTTTTCAATGATCATTATTATTATTTCCCATATTAATCTTTCTTGTCATTTACACTTGCTCCCCCCACCACCTCCGACGGTCAATTTTCTTCTATGAGTGGCTGCGTCGAACGCAAGGCTTGCGGGCACTCAACCACTTACTTCTTTTAACTTGAAAAAGGGTTAATCCTGAAATATTGTTTTTTTGTGTGTGTTGTTTTGTGTTGCTGCTGCCCTCCTCCCTTCAACTTTGGTGAGTGTTGGATGTATTTTATCTGTCCTTTCTATATAAATATTGCCTTGCAGCAGTTCCTTCCCTCCATTGTTACCTTTCTATAATTATAAATATTCTTAATGGAATGGTAATACTACTTCTGCAAATGATCAATTGCTGGGAAAACCTCTTTATCGGGTACAGTCAGGGATCCATTTCTTCCTGAGGTGTTGCTAAAGCTTTCCCCTTATCTCATTCATCTTTGTTTATTAATTGATAAACTGTAAGAAACTACACCTGCTGAGAACCACTTTGCTCCAGAAAGCTCCTTCTGAGTCCCAGTTTGATGTTGCAAACCAAAATATCTGTCCCTTTTTTCTTTTTCTTAGAAAGCTATTTATATAAATGCTGTTCTGCCTCTTTTACTGCATCTTTACGTTCAGTCTACTATTATAGTTATCATTTATGGCCAGTGGTGGCCGTAATCATTTCGAGATCCTGGGCGACAGAGTTTTGGGAGGCCCTTTTCCTTTGTGCAAAGTATGTGTACCGGAAGTAGGTATTACTTATATTTGACGACAAAAGTTATTAATTTTAAACTATTATATTAGAACATTTATAAAAGTTAATAAGACGACAAATTAGGAATGATGATAAACTAAAGTATATAAATGCCTTGAAAGATATACGTCGGGATTTAAAAATAATGTTTCCGACTATTCCTAAGATTGAGATCTTTAAATAAAGCACCAGTTTTCTTTGGAAAGCTTCTTTCCTTTTTGATCCACCTGACTGACATTTTCTACCGGCATTACGATCACACGAAGTCATTCTTAAATCTTGTTTTGCACATAAAACTATTCAGAAATAAATTACAATTGGTTTTACACTGTTTTTTAACAACTCACTGTTTACCTACTATTAGTACTATTAATAACGAACCTTCACTAAAACTTAATTTCATTTAATTTTTATTTACCTACTGAAAGATATATAAGATTTTGTAACGCATTCAGATCAGGCCACACTAGATTAATACTGATCCACACAGTCACGATACCAACACTTTTATTATTAGCGCTCAAACGATTTTAGTTAGCCATCCAACACTTGACCGACGCCCCACGGTCATTGATTTGGTTTACTTTTTGACGGTGTGGGCCATTGTTGGACAGGTATATATTGAGAAGCATAAGGAGGCAATTTGGAAATTTTCAGTCCTTTATAGTTAAATAGTATTTTCGTGTTATCGAATAACTTTTAAAAAAAGTTTATTTTCTTCAACCTCACATCCGTGTTTATCAGTTGGCTGTAACATAGATTCTGAAGCAGGGTTTCTCAAACTCGTGGCTCCAAGTACCTCTTCAAAAAATTTTAAACAATGGCGAACCCGTTAAAAAACAGGCTTTTTATTTAAAAATAAGTACTTTTGTGTAAAAAAGTAATACAGTCACAAAGAGCAATATTCTATTCATTAATTTGATGGATGGGCTTGTTTCTTGTCGCAGGTTGTGTCGTTAGAAGCAGTTTTGCTCATTATCAGTATCAGTTCATCATGTTGCATGTTGTACTGTCGAGATACCCAGTCAGTCGCCATAACGTAAATCTTGTCACGATCCCCCTACGTTCAATTGGTGAAGCCCTGGGGGTTCGTGTACCCACTTTTGAGAAACCCTGTTCTAAAGTATTCATAAAATTTCATTTCATCATCCATCACATACTGTGACAAAGGTAGCACCTCATTTGTTTCTGTTTTGGGATAGCAGAAACAAAGTACATTGTACAGAAAAAGAGTAAGAACATTTATTTTATTATGCTTGAAAACATATTTTTCTTTACTTATAAATTTGTCCCAATGTCTTAGGTTCCTATGGCGTGCGTTGTAACTTTTATGTGCCTTATAATTGAATTTTACCTCTGGCAAAGCATTGATTTGTTAATGTGAAATGCTAGGACATTCCATGGTTGGAATTCCACATTAAACTGTAGGTATCCTTTTCCTAGTTAGGATTACCAAAGTAAGTTAGGTGGCTACGACAGAGGTGCACTAAGCAGCCAGTAAGAAACTCTGTGACTTCGTCTCTGAGACTACATGAAATTTTGTACGGTATCTTTACAGTCTGCATTTAAATTGAAATATTTAATGATCTCATTCTTTATTAAAACAAAATATCGAATGAATCGAAAGTAACCACAAACAGTAAAAAAACGTCAAGTGCGAAGTGATTGACATTTCATTGTGATTGTGTTCAGAAATGTGAAATTCTTTCAATCCAGTATAGTGTCAGAAAGACTTTCAATGATGGTTTGTGAAGACTACGTTTGAATACCAATGAGTTGATAACGTGACTCACGAAAATAAAGTATTTTGACATACTTTATTACATTTGTAGATTATAAAGTGATTTACGCAAGTCACTTTTAAGGTACGGACGGACAACTGTAGATGTGCGAGGGGCCAGCTGTCGATGCGGTGAGGGTGCGGACCATTATCGGTCCAAACTTAAGCTGCTAGCAAAATAAGTGTAAGGCTGTGGTCACAGTAGATGCGTGCTCTGACGACATATAACGCATACGAAAATGTCGTGCGTGCTCGTCAGTGTGGTTGTGGTCACAGTGTATCAGAGTTTGTCGTGCGCGCTCGTCAGTGTAGTTGTTGTCACAATGAAAATTGGAATTACTTGATCACTTCATTAAAAATGTAAGGTGGATGGATGTTTTTAGATAATTCTGTACGAAGACTATTCTTGTTGAAAAATGAAAAAGAATGTTGGATTAGTGATATTAACAGGAAAATTCAAGGAGAATTTGCTTTAGTTTTCCCTGATCTAATCAGAGATGATGAAATATTCTTCGGCTACTTCAGAATGCGGCCAGAAACATTCAACTATATTTTACACAGAATAAGTTCGAAACTTGAGAAACAGTGTCAGGGGTGTAAATGAATATTAAATAAATTATTAATTCAACTAAAATATGGCATAAGGCGTTGGCTGATGAGTGCTTACATCACGATGAGGCTTGGGAAACCAGGTCGCGAGAATTGCTGATCGCTGAGCAAGCGGGAGCGACGCATGCAAGCAACGCTGCAGGACAATGGGGGCAGCGAGGTTTCTTAATAGCTAATTGCTAGTTCCCAGGCACTTGAACTTGTGATTCGGGACTGACACGAACGCCTCAGGCACGGCCACCGACCCCACGCTACGCCGCCATCTTCGCCTTTACTTCCGTTAAGTCAGATACAGCAGTAGTACCTATCGCGGTGTGGACCTTACCTTTCAGGCGTAACTTGTACTGTAGTCTACTACAAATAAACACGCTGTACATCACAGTCTCAACTTATTTCGTAGTAGAGCTAGAACCCTCTCCGCCGTTCATACAGCTGGTGTCAGACCTGATTATTCAGGAGAGTGGCCTGTGCAAGTAAGTCCATTCATTCACCACTCGCCTTCCTGACTACTCTCGGGACCTGCACGCACACTGCAGAAACGTCCCATACAGATTGGTGTCAGAGTGGCCTCAAACCCGGGACTCTACGAGATTCGTACCAAGAATTGGAAGATACGATTCAGTGTGCGGATTCGAGACGGGACAACTGCTGGAGCCAACGGAGGATCGACGTCAAGGCATCACGACTCCACGGCTACACTACTTCGGAAGAGGCAGGAGGGCGGCTGCAGCGACGGCGGGCGTCGGAGATCAACGTGGGCAGCGGGCGTGAGCGACAGCAGCGCGCGTAGCGGCTAGCGACCAGCGGGTGATAGCGGCAAGCGACAGGCAGTTGCAGTTCCAGGCGTCACATTCCACTCCAGGTGGATCAACAAAGCGGGTCTCTACGTGGGCTCAGCGAGGTGTCGTGCGGGTAACGGTCTCTCCAGGTGTGCGAGCAGTGGCGGCATTCAAGGCAGTTTGGTGAGTAAATTCCAACTCTATTCATTATGGCAAAGACTCCGCAAACAGTCCAGGATGTTGTCACAGATTCGGCCGAGAAAGTGGCTAGTTTAGCGTCAGAAAAGGGTAATAGTAGTAATGCTACCGACGGAAGTGGGAAAAGCAATAGTAATAATGTTACAGACGGAAATGGGAGTGGTAAATTGCAGTTCCTAGGTTCATTCTTGGGACAGGATGTGGTATTTGGTGGTGGTCCTGGGGAAGATATTCAAGAATTTATCCTAAGAATCGAAAATCTTCTAGATTTATTACGGTTGGCACCAGAGGAGCGATTAAGAATCTTGAAATGTCGTTTAAAGGGAGACGCGTTTCGGCAGTTGTTGCACAACGAAGACTTTAAAAATTCTGAAAGTTTTGTAGGTTTGAAATACGAGCTGTTGAAATGATACAAAGACAAGTCCAGTGCACGTTCATACCGGGAAAGGTTAAGAAAATTGTAGTGGTTACCAGCTGAATCGATAGGGAATTTCACGGATCGAATAAAAGCTTTGAGTAGCCATACATATGAGTTAACTGGAGAAACTGTACATTATACAGCTGTCAAATACCAAATTGATTAGCTAAACTTGGACACTTTGTTAAGCGGTTTGTAAGATGTAATCGCGGAATATGTAACCTTGCAACGGCCGTGAACCTTTGCTGAGGGGATAGAGATAGCAACATTTTTTGACCAACTAAAGAGCAGAACTACCAGTGAAGGTAAGTGTAAAGTTAAGCATGTTTTCCATAATAAGAGAGTGATTAAATATTGGGAATGTGGTAGATTGGGACATGTTCAGAGGGAGTGCTTCCGCAATCCAGCTAACAATTTCAGAGGGAGAGGTTCACATGGGAATAATGGAAGCAGTAGAAATAATTTTAATGGGAATACTTTCTCTAACTGCAATGGGGAATCTATGCAAGTCAGTAATGGGGCTAGAAGAGGTAACAATGGTGCAGTAAGGGGGAATTTTGGGAGACAAAATCAGGGTAACAGAAGGTCAAATAACTTTGAGCACCAGGGAAGTAATAGTAATTCTCAAGGGGGTAGCGAGACTGGGCCAGTACGAGGTGAGTATTCGTCAAGTGGGGGTACTAGTGATTTAAACTAGGAATGGGTAGGTGTAACCCCGACGAACTACCCAAGGTAATTAACGTTCCTGTGACTCATAGGCAGGACATTACGGGGGTAAGTAACACAGAATTGGTCCTAATTGCATCAATAAAAGGTAAGTTTTGTCGTTTGTTAGTTGATTCTGGAGCTTCAGCGTCGTTGTTGTGTGTTGATATTTGTGGAAAGGAAGGTTTACGCTCCACAAATTCTAAAATTATTGTTGTGAAATTCCTGTGTTAGGGGTAAAAAAGGTAGACGTTTCTGTAGAGGGAGGAACGTTTGACATGTTGGCATATGTTGTTCCTTCGTTGAGTTTAGGATTTAACGGTATTGTTGGAATAGAATTTTTGAGGAAACATGCTGCAATTATCGACTTTGCTAAGCATACGATTAGTCTACGACACCCATCTATGGGACACGTACTAATCCAGCTTCAAAGACCCGATGAGCACTCAAGGGATTCGATAGGCATATCTGAACCCGCTATTCGAGTGTTCAGGGTCAATCGCAAAGGCAGACACTGTGCAAATTATACCTCCAAATTCTGGCAAAATCATCCATGTTCCTGTGGCCAAAAGCTTGGCAGTTGATCAAGAATCAGTAGTATTAGTCGAGCCTCCAAAAGATGCTGAATTTTTAGATAGACGTAGGGTGTATGTTAAAAGAAGTGTGTGTCATGTTAGAATAATGGAGAAAAATTCGTGCCAGTAGTAGCGGAAAATTTTAGCAATTGCAATGTAGGAATACCGCGAGGATGTAGCATAGCAGTTTTGTCAGTACTAGACAGTACAGATGTCGATGATAGTAGTAATGACTGTAATAATGAATCATGTAGTGGAAATGTGAAACAAATTATCTATACTATTATAAATCTGTAAGCAAGCTGCGTTTGTAGTGAGGCTTGATCTCTAATAACGCAAAAACTACCGCATCAATTTGCATGGTGTTTCCAAATTTTTAAAGCTAATGTTGCTGATCAACATCTGCAGAAGTAGCTAACGACTAATATGTACCATTGGAAGAAGCAAGTCAGTAAAAAACTTCAGAAAAGTGAAACTGTAGACCACAGATAATTATACACATTCAGACGGTCACTCCTTTCATAAAGAGACCTGACAAAATTTAGGATTTCCCTTTTTTTTTTTTTTTACTTCTGCGATTCCTTTTTCTGGACCGCAGTACTTCAAAATAAAAAGAACACGTGAATCAAGTATAATCAGCATTTACTTGAATCGTAACAGGTCTGTTGAATTACGAAAAAGTTATATTACTAATATTGAAGACACGTATTGTCTCTGTATAACACAGTTTGTCTCTGGAACAAAATTGCTACGTGAACGCTGTACAATACAGCCACAATAAGCCAATACTTAATACGAAATTCAATTTTTTTTCGAAGAGCGATGTCTGAAAAACAGCTATTATAAATATCAGCAAGTAATAAAACATACTTCTTTCATAATGACTTGTGCGGAATTGCACATATTTGGAAGTACTTTATTCGATTAATATGTCTCATGGCTATAACGTGCAAATATAACTAGGCATCCGAAAATTCAGGTACATGCGACTCAAAAAATTACATAGAAAATACGGATATATTGAAAGAAACTCAAATAAAAAAAATTTCATATCCTAATGCTACACCGCGTAAATTATAAAGCTAAAAGCATCGTCCCTTTGGCCTATAACAAAGCATATCAGCTGTCATCACTGTCCAGGTTGCATTTCAATCGATTTACAACTTGCGATAATTTTGCCACTCAGAAATAATTGCTTGAGTTACATGCAAATTAGTACATATACTATACCGTGATCCATTTTGAAATTTTTGAATTAATTATATCTGACTGAAATAACGACAATAATGATACGACGATTTGAAACCAAGATTAACTCCAATTCATGTAAATTTCTATTTTAAAGCAGGAATAATTGTTGGTGTATCAACATAAAATAAAAACCAATATCCAAACAGCAAAAAATAAATAAATCAGAAAAAATTGAGATACTGTGATTATTGGTAACGAATTTTTATTTCAAATATAACTAGGCATCCTAAAATTCTATTCTACACCGCGTAAATTTTAAAACTAAACCCGTTATGCCTGATGCTAAACAAAACGAGTCAATTGTCATCTGGTCCAGGCTGTTGTTTCGCCAGGTACTTACATGCGACTGAAATAATTACATAGAAAATACGGCTATATTGAAAGAAACTTAAATTAAAAATGTTTCATATCCTAATGCTACACCGCGTAGATTATAAAGCTGCAGGCATCGTCTCTTAGGCCTATAACAAAGCATCATATCAGCTGTCAGGTTGCATTTCAAGCGATCACAACTTGCCATAATGTTGCCATTCAGAAATAATTGTTTCAGTTACATGCATGTTACTACATAAACTGTACCATGATCACATCTCGACATTTTTGGATTAATTATATCTGACTGAAATAATGACAGTAATGATACGACGATTTGAAATCAAGAGTAGCTCCAATTCACGTAAATTTCTATTTTAAAGCAGGAATAATTGATGGTGTATCAACATAAAATAAAACCAATATCCAAACAACAAAAAATAAAAAACAACAAAAAATAAATAAATCAGAAAAATTGAAATGCTGTGATTATTGGTAACGAATTTTTATATTTCAGCACACTTCCAAGAGGACTAAGTCGTAGATTACTGCTATATTTACATAAATTTATGGCACCGGGGTTATGTTGCAATCCTCGGTATCCACATTTAAAAATAAACTTTTTTTAGTTAAGTATCATGGAAACAATATTTTTCATTATATCCACAGATATATCCTTAACAAAGCTTATACCTAGCTATATAATCCCAGGCAAAGTTTACACATAAAATCGCCAAAACAATTACACATAATGATTATAATATCAGCTTTCTTAACTTTACAACCGTTACATATCCATTTAAATTTTCGGTACCACGGTTAACGTGGAATCCTCCATATCAGCATTTAAAAATATTATGTTTTAGCTGAGTTAAATATTGCTTTCAGAAATAATATTATTTATTACTACCACAGATATTCTATATTGTAACCAAGTTTATGCTCATCTATATACTCGCAGCCAAAGTTCACGCATAGTGATAATTGCAGCTGTGAAAACGTTTTGTTAGTGCTGAGTTGGGTAAGTATAAAAGTTTATGATATGCCCTTGCGAAAGAGATCTAATCTGTCAGGGTCAACTTCTGCAGCTAAAAGATGTCGCCGAAATAAGCTAAATGAGAGTGAAATAGACCGACAACATCGTCTGCAACGTCAAAGAGAACGAGATGAAATAGCTAGAGCAAATGAAAGTAACCTGCACGGAGAAAAGCGATTGACCTATAACCGGGTTCTATACGCTAAATCCATAGCTTCTGAAAGCGCACAGAAGAAAGAATGTCATTTGAACCGTGAAAGGGTTTCTCAGGCTTTGGCTAGAGCAGCTTAAACTAGCAATAACCGAACAAAGCGTTTACGGATGGAGCGTGAACGTCAAGTGCAGATGCGTCTTAAAAATAAAAAAAAGCTCTGCTAGATGCAATAGAACATCAGTCACAAGGGCGTTTTGTGAATGCAATGTGTGAAGAACTTGTAGAAAATAAACAGATTTCACAGGAGCAAAGCAGTGAACAATCTGATTTGTACCAAGCTGATGACAGGCTTAGAGGACCTACATTACAGGTATCTCTCTTAGACGGTGAAGGGTCAAATGGATGTGATATAAATCAGCAAGTAGTTCCATGGGAAAATAAATTTATGAGTGGAAATCGTGCGTATGACTCTCTACAATACCCGCTAATGTTTTGTTGAGGTGAGGATGGATACCATTTTGATCTTTACAATGTTAATCCATTGTCTGGTGTAAAAACGAGTAAAAAAACATCTGCCCTTCAATTTTACGCCTACCGTTTAATGGTTAGAGAAGGGACAATAAATTATTTGCTCCTGTTTCCCCAATTACTTAATCAGTATTTGGTTGATATGTTTGTTAAAATAGAATCAGAACGTCTGTTGTACATAAGAACTCACCAAAGCCGTTTACGAGCAGAGAATTACATACATTTACAAGATGCTCTGAGGCAAGACGTTGCTATCGAAGATATCGGTAAAATGGTCATATTGCCATCAAGTTTAATGGGCGGACCCAGCTATATGCACGAACGCAGCCAAGACGCGTTCGTTTATGTACGGAAGTATGGGCGTCCTGATTTATTTATAACAATTACTACCAACCCAAAGTGGGATGAAATTAAGAACGAACTTTGTGAAGATCAGGTATCTTACGCACGTCACGATATTATCTCTCGTGTCTTTCATTTGAAATTAAAGAAACTAATGGATCTCCTAATAAAGAAAAAGATTTTTGGTGCTGTTCAGTGTAATATGTTTTCCGTAGAGTGGCAGAAACGAGGATTGCCTCACGCCCACATTCTGCTATGGTTAGAGGAAAAAATTGGACCTACCACTATGGACAAAGTTATAAGTGCAGAATTTCCAAACATAATCACAGATCCTATCCTCTATGAAATCGTAAAAAGCCACATGATCCACGGACCTTGTGGACCACTCATTCCTCATTTCCCATGTATGAAAAATGGTCGTTGCTGTAAGAGGTTTCCGAAGTCACTGAATAAACAGACAGTAACCGGAGAAGATGGCTACCCGGCATATCGTCGCAAATCTGTTGAAGATGGCGGGTTCATTGCTGAAGTTCGTATGTGTGATAGAGTTATTGATGTTGATAACAGATGGGTTGTTCCATATTCTCCCGTACTTTTACGCACCCTGAAGACCCACATAAATGTTGAATATTGTGGCAGCATACAGGCCATCAAGTATTTATGTAAGTATATAAATAAAGGCACTGACCAAGCTACATTTTGTATTCACAGTAATCATGATGAGGTGGTGCGATACCAATCTGGAAGATACCTCAGCTCTTCTGAAGCGATATGGCGAATTTTATCATTCCCAATCCACGAAAGATTTCCACCAGTTTTTCATTTGGATGTCCACTTGGAAAATGGACAGCGAATTTATTTTCTCCCATCCAATATCCAACAACAAGTGAGGAAACCTAGAAATACCACACTTCTTGCATTCTTTCAACTGTGCAAGCAAGACACATTTGCCAAAACTTTGTTGTACGAGAAAGTTCCTGCATATTACACCTTCAACAAACAAACAGGAGTTTTCAACAGAAGACGAAGGGGTACCCCAGTTCCTAACCATCCTGATGTCTATAAGGAAAAGGCACTGGGTAGAGTATACACCGTCCACCCAAAAAACAGTGAATGTTTTTATCTTAGACTACTACTTAATACTGTACGAGGACCTACCTCCTTTGCCTATCTGAGATCTGTTGATAGTTTTGAACACGCTACCTATAAAGCGGCATGCGTCACTAGAAATTTGCTGGAATCTGATAGTCACTGGGATAATGCTTTAGAAGAGGCATGCCTCAGTGATAGTTCGCCTAAACTGAGAAAATTGTTTGCTGTAATGTTACAGGCCTCTATTGGGGGCAATACTCTAGAGCACTACGGACTGCCGAGGCCCACAATGGAGAACAAATCAAAGAATATAAATGAAGAGGGAACAGGTTATGACATCAATCAATTAGCGCTTCTCGCAAAAGAGAAAGAAGCGGAACTCAATGCCGAACAACGACTGGTATATGAAGAAATCATGGATTCTGTCAGGTGCAGTAAAGGGAAAATATTCTTTCTGGATGCGCCAGGAGGAACAGGAAAGACATTCGTGGTAAATCTATTACTAAATAAAGTGCGTAGCGAACATAAAAATGCGTTAGCTGTAGCATCATCAGGTATTGCAGCAACGTTGCTACCAAGAGGGAAGACCGCGCATTCCTGCTTCAATATTCCACTGAACATCGAGTTCAATGACAGTGCAGTATGTGACATATCCAAACAAGGTAACAAAGCCGAAGATATCAGAACATGTGAACTTATTATATGGGACGAATGCACTATGGCACACAAAAATGCAATTGAGGCTGTTGATCGTTCGTTACGAGACATTCGTAATAATAACAGAATAATGGGTGGCATTACATTTCTTTTTTCTGGAGATTTCCGCCAAACGCTACCTGTAGTGCCAAGAGGTACAAGGGCGGATGAAGTGAATGCATGTATAAAACAGTCATCTTTATGGTTCAGCATACAAAAGTATTATTTAAAAACGAACATGAGAACATATCTCCGAGCAGATCCAAAGTCTCAACAATTTTCCAAAATTCTGTTAGCAATTGGCGAAGGAACCATGCCAGAAATAAACGGAGAAATAAAATTGACTTCGTCACTTTGTATTATGGTGCCAAACATCGATGATCTAATTTCGAGTGTGTATCCTGCCATAGTAAATATTACCAACAAAGAAAAATCTTGGTTTTGTGAACGTGCGATACTGGCACCCAGGAATGATGACGTGAATGTCGTCAATAAGTATATCCTGGATATGATCAAAACAACGTCGATGACTTACGTCGCTATAAACATGGTTGAAGATCAAGCCGACGAGACTACTTACCCAACCGAGTTCTTAAATTCCCTCAGCGCATCTGGTCTACCCGCGCATGAACTGAATATAAAAGTTGGTACTCCAATTATGCTAATGAGAAACATATCACCACCACAGCTGTGCAATGGGACTAGACTTCTGGTGAAATCATTGCACAAAAACATCATTGAGGCCGTTATTTTAACAGGATGTGGACGAGGGGAGAAAGTATTCATTCCACGAATACCATTGGTTCCTTCAAACTTCCCGTTCAAATTTAAGTGCCTACAATTTCCCGTAATGTTATGTTTTGCCATGACAATTAACAAGTCTCAGGGACAGACACTAGGAATCGTAGGCATTGATCTTCGGACACCATGTTTCTCGCACGGCCAGCTATACGTTGCTTGCTCCAGGGTGAGTGGCAGATCACGCCTGTACATATGTACAATGAACAATCAGACCAGAAACGTGGTCTACACAGAGGCATTACAATGAGTGACCTACGAAGTATGCTGAAGATAGTATATTATTTCTCTTAAGCATTGCTTTATTTACTTATAATGCAAAAATAAAAGTCTTTCTAAACAATAAATGTTTATACTTCGCACAATAATTACAACCACGAATTACTACTGTTAATTTTTCAGGAACCTTTTCTACTATTGAATCAATTGCATCACGTTAAAATATGAATAAAACAACTCTCTGGCATCAGTATGAAAACCGAACCTAACGTATTAACCGAAACAAACGAAACTATTCAGAATGCATTAACAGTTCATGCCTTTCCACGTTAATGTCTGATAAGAGAATAAAATCGGTAAATAATTTCTACACCTGCCAAGGCACGCGCGCGTGAAGCAGCGGGCAAATGCTAGTGTTGAATAATGTAGATGTTGATATAGATTTTAGAGGTAAGTTAGAACATTTGTCTTGGGAACAACGGGATAAATTGCAGAAGTTACTGGATGAGTATAAAGTTTTGTTCAATACAAAGCAGGACTTGCCGGCCACAGATCTGATCGAGCATCGAATTGATACAGGAGATGCTAAGCTGACCAGGAAGAAGCCGTATCAAATTCCCGTACATCAGAGAGGGATAGTTGATGAGTTCATTAACAAACAACTAGAGGAAGGTGTGATTCGGGAATCTCAGTCTGCTTGGGGGGCTCCCGTAATATTAATAAAGAAACGATCTGAGGATGGGGAGACCAATTATCAATTCTGTGTGGACTACGGGAGGTTGAATAGTTTCACAACACCAGATGTATATCCTCTACCATCCATAGCAGAAACGGTGGATTATTTAGGGGGATGCCAATTCTTTTCAACCTTGGATTTATGGTCGGGGTATTATCAAGTTCCTGTAGCCAAGCAAGATGTTCACAAAACCGCGTTCATATTACCGAACGGACTTTTTGAGTTCCGCCGATGTCCTTTTGGTCTACGCAACACCAGTTTGTTTCAGCATTTGATGGACACTGTGTTACATGGTTTGAAACCCCATGTAACACTGGTGTATCTCGATGACGTTTTAGTGTTTTCGAGAGCACATCGAACATCTAAGAGAGGTTTTTGAGAGGATGCGTAAGGAAAACTTGATGCTTTCTCTCAAAAAGTGACACTTTGTAAAAAAGGAGACAGAATATCTTGGCCACGTCGTCTCATGGGAAGGGATAAAACCTCACCCGAGACTACTCGCGGCTGTGAAGGATTTCCCAACTCCTACGAATGTTAAAGAACTCCAATCATTTTTAGGGCTGGCAAACTATTATAGGAAGTTCATTAAAGATTATGCCCATAAGGCGAAACCTCTTACAGAGTTGCTGCGGAAGGGAGTAGAGTTTAATTGGACACCTGAGTGTGCACGAGCTATGGACGAGCTTAAAGAGCTGTTGACAACACCTCCCGTCTTGGCGTACCCTGACATAAAAAAGCCTTTTGTCTTGGCTGTGGACGCCTCCGGGGTTGTACTCGGAGCAGTTCTTTTCCAGATAGTTGATGGCTTGGAAAGACCGGTGTGTTATGCTTCGAGACAATTGAGCCCTGCAGAAAGAAATTATAGTACTACGGATCGAGAACTGACTGGGGTTATCTGGGGTATCAAATACTTTAGGTGTTATCTCCTAGGTGCGAAGTTTGAACTAGTCACAGATCATGCTGCAATTAAGTACCTGTTGACTGTTAAAGATCCGTCGAGCAGATTGACCTGGTGGGCTATCCTACTCTCGGAATACGAATCTCCGTCATAAGCCAGGAATTAGTCACGGAAACGCTGATAGCCTAAGTCGCAAAGTGAGGGCGGTGACAGCTAAGGAAGCTCCAACTTTATCTCAGCTTCCCGTGGAGCAGTCGCAGGACCTCGAATGCGAAAAGTGGCGCAAAGACAGAAGATTCGTGTTGTGGGACGGATTGTTAAGGCGAGTAACGAGATATGGAGAGCGCGTAGTAGTATCTTAGTCATTACGTGAAACACTGATCAGTCTACATCAGGACAGTGTCTATGCTGGACACATTGGTTGGAAAAGTGTAAATAGAATGGCTGCTAGAGAGTTTTGGTGGCCTGCGAGAAGACAAGATGTGAGACGGTATGTACAGAAATGTATGATATGCAACGAACACGCGGAAGTTCCGCAAGCCAGGTAGAAATTGCAATCTCTTCCTGAAGTAAGAACACCTTTCGAGAGACTTCATTTGGATTTGATGGGGCCCTTTAACCGAAGCAAGGAAGGTTATTCATATATTCTAACAATGATCGATGCGTTTTCGAGGTATTTGGTCATGATACCGCTCAAAAATCAACTGGCAGGTACGGTTGCAAATGCCTTTGTGGTTCACTGGGTACTTCGCTTTGGTTGCCCCTCGAATCTTGTCTCTGATTGTGGAAAAACTTCTCGTCTGAGTTATTCTCTCAAATGTGCAAGCTTTTGGGAGTAGAGAAGCTTAAAACCTCGCCGCACCATGCCATGGGCAATGGCGTTTGTGAACGCGTTCAAAAGACAATTATCAAATCATTGAAATGTTATCTGAACAAGTCTCAGAGGAGCTGGGCAAAGTTACTTCCATATATGGTCAACGCGTACAACGGGAGAGTGCACAGTTCAACGGGGAAAACACCTTTTGAAATATTATACGGTAGGGAGAAGAACGCACCATTCACGATGTTTCCAGATCGGAAAGAGGTCAGCAATCCAGAGTAAGGAGCTTAGCTCATAAGTTAAAACGGATATGGAACAGTGTGCGTAAGGATAACTTGAAGGCTTTCGTCGCCTACAAAAGGCAGTATGACAAGAAAGCGAAACTGCAGAACATAAGTGCAGGATCCTACGTCATGTTGAATTTTCCATACAGGAAGCCAGGTCGCTGCTCTAAGTGGAAAACGAGGTGGTCAGGACCACATGAGGTACTTAGTTGTACATCAGCTGTGAACCTAAAGCTGCTGGTAAAAGGTAAGGAAATGATCGTGCATAAGAATCGGGTACGACCGTATGTGTGGCGTGAGAGCGGGGGAGGAGAGGAGCGAGAGAGGCTTGAACCGAGCGCTGGAGGAAAGGAAGCAGCTGGCGTCCCCGCCATAAGCAGTGGATCCAAGCAGAGAGAAAGGTAGGCGTAACTACAACCTTAGAGGTAAGACGGGTCGCAGCGGAGCCAGGGGCCAGGACAGTGCGGCAGAGCCAGCGGTGAGTAATTCACAGAGTATTGGTAAGAGCGGGAGAAAGACGAGAAGTGTAAATAATAGTGGGTACAATCTTAGAAATAGGCGGTAAGGGTAGAATACTTTTGGGGGGAAAAAGTAGAATTGAGTATTTTGTTAGTTATATACTTTCCAGGATTTTCATTGGGACTGCACTGTCCAGGAGTGAACCAAGGACTCCAGGATAGAGATCCAGTACAGACCCTGCTCTAAGAATTCTTAGTTGGAATATCATTGCCTATGTATGCGACACGGATACTTGCTGTAATTCATCGGGTTGGAATTTGGCTGCCAGATGGACGAGTTAAGTATTCGCTGACAGTAAACAATTCTTGCCGTCATGTTTCAATTGCAGCATTGCGTGCGTGCAGTGAGCCAAGTGGGGCAGCCGACACAATGCTGACATTGGGGATTACGACAGACTGCAAGCAGCGACTGTAAGTGCAAAGACACTAAGTATTGCAACGCATGCATGCTACAATTTAGTACAAGAGGAATAATAGGGTATTGTAAAGGTTAATAATTTTAGGGGATTCTATGTATTATTGAGAAGGGATATTAGTATTAAGTTTTCATTTTGGGATAGTTAAGGTAGATAAGACTCTAGTATTTAAGTAAGAATTCATTTCATTGTAATCATGAAGTTGCTTAAGCAAGAATATTTTTCCTTACAATATTTATGGGAATAGTGCAGGTACAAATGTTTGTAGTTACGCCCATAACAAGTGGCGTCATCTTTTCTAAAGGAGCTAACGTGGTAGTAACCAGTTTCCAATGGACCATTCTTGCGCAATATGATTTTAGTGAATTACGGAATCATAGTGCGCAGCTAGAAAACATTTTTGGGATTTTAGAGCAAACATTTGAAAAGAAACCCTTTCATTATAACGAAATCACGTATACAGTTGCGGATAGTTGGCGAGTACAGTATCAAGCATTGAGTCAAGAGTTTCGGGATTTAATCTATCTCCTCCCTAGAGAGAGCAATCGACCCAAACATGCTTTGTTTAACCTGGGGGGGTCCATATTACGTTATGCCCTTGGAACCCATACAGAAAGTGATTTGGATCAATTCCAGAAACGACTAGACTCATTAGAGCAATCTGATGATGATGTGTGCATGAGTCTGTCGAAGCAGCTAATTTTAACCATGAATTTGGAAGCCGCAATTACTAATAATACGGCTTCGATAAGGATGCTTGTGGATGCATTTATTGCAAAAGCAAGTGAGCTACAGGTTACCATGAACCACAATCTTAAGGAAATTGAGGCATTTTTTGTTAAGCAATTGTATAGCACGCAAATTTTGCAACAGTTGGTAATGGCAGTAACTAATACACGCACTGAATTAACGCGGTTAAGAATAGCTCTGATGCAAGCTGCTGCGGGTAAACTTAGCGATGTGCTTTTAGGCCCGAAAGCTTACCTGCAGTATCTGCAACTAATCCAGAAACAATTAGGCACCGAGTGGTTCATGCTGTTTCCTTGTACACTAGAGAACATACATAGGTACTATCAGGGTGCAACAGTTAATGTGGCATTGATGGGGCAAAACTTGAGGGTGGTAATAACCTATTAGCTCTGCCGACTCTGTTTTGGATCGGTATGACATTCACACATTTCCGATTTTCTGGGAGCAGACTCACCACCATATGAGGTGGGCGACCCATGATATACTGTTAATTAGTAAGAACCAGCAATTCTACACTATTAAATTATAACGACTTAGGCAGATGCAAAAGTTCCATCGTTACCATTTGTCCGACGATGACGCTACTGGACAATGGTGTAACTAATTGTGAGGCATCAATGTTTTTTTCTGATGACTTTTCGGAGCAATGTCGAAGCGAAATTATAATGTTACATAGGCCGTACTGGGCACCATTGGAAAACAATTGGATTTTTGCTGTGCCTAAGCCAAGTAGTATAACCGTAACATGCTGGGAAGACCAGATGCAGACGCATGTCAGCAAAATAGAATTAAGAGGGGCTGGTATGATTGGTAATGCAACTCATTGTCAATTTATAGGGGAGAATTTCATCATTCCTCCTATCCATAGATCTTCCACTACTTATAATCTTGAATTTCCACAATACCACCTTCCAAAATTTAATAGGAGTATTTACCATAGTCATAAGCTTGTAGAATTAAATAAAACTGATCCAAACCTACTTAATACAGAAATAGAAAAACATTTGAGGCAGTCTCAAGATTCCATTAAATATAACCAGATATTAGCAGCAGTAGAGACGCAAATTCAAACACAAGGAAGACATAAGTTTATTGTAAGTACCATAAGTTTAAGCAGCATTGTGGGAGTATCTGTTATTATTATCCTGATTCTGTATTTGTACCGACGCTATTCAGGGCAAGTAGCAAGGTTTAATGCTGAAGCAGCTATACCAACGGCGGCACAGATTCTTGTTGACGTTTCTGGGTCGACGCTTAATGCTGACGCTAGTGCAAGCACAGCGACACACATGTAGAAGGCTATGCATAGTCATGTAGTTTTAATCACTGTTGTTATTGATGAATGTCATAAGGGAACAAATTTTAATAATTGTTTATGTCTTCAGGATTGGACACCTGGATCTAGCAGAACGGGATGGCTTATTATTTTTCTTTTGTTGTGTATATCTTTGTAAGCAGGAAGGTACAGTCCACAACTGCATTGTACACAAGCTTAATGCAAAAGAAATATGAAGTGGCGCTTTAGCAGAGTAACGCTGTTTTGGTCGGTGGGAGTGTGTCAGGGGTGTAAATGAATATTGAATAAATTATTAATTCAACTGAAATATGACATAAGGCGTTGGCTGATGAGGGCTTGCATCACGACGCGGCTTGGGAAACCAGGTCGCGAGAATTGCTGATCGCTGACCAAGTGGGAGCGACGCATGCAAGCAACGCTGCAGGACAATGGGAGCAGCGAGGTTTCTTAATAGCTAATCGCTAGTTACCAGGCACTTGAACTTGAGATTCGGGACTGACTCGAACACCTTGGGCATGGCCACCGACCCCGCACTATGCCGCCATCTTTGCCAATACTTCCGTTAAGTCAGATACAGCAGTAGTACCTATCGCGGTGTGGACCGTACCTTTCGGGCGTAACTTGTACTGTAGTCTACTACAAATAAACACGCTGTACATCACAGTCTCAACTTATTTCGTAGTAGAGCTAGAACCCTCTCCGCCGTTCATACAGCTGGTGTCAGACCTGATTATTCAGGAGAGCGGCCTGTGCAAGTAAGTCCATTCATTCACCACTCGCCTTCCTGACTACTCTCGGGACCTGCACGCACACTGCAGAAACGTCCCGTGCAACAGAATAATTTCCAGAATTGCATTGCACCTATGGAGAAACTAGCAGCTACATTAAGGCTTGCGCGATATCTGGAACGGGCAAAATACATTATGCGTATTGTCACAAAAGCTTATTCAAAATGTTTGTTCACATGGGCCAATCAGGAACACGTTAAGCCTTCGTTTTAGATTGAATTTGCTTGGTGTGTATAACTAAAGTTGTTAGCCTCTGAAGGGGACCTACGGTTTAACGTGGAATCTAAACCGCTGTTAGGAGGTATTTTACATAAAGCTGTGCAAGAGATTGTGATGACACAAGACATTTGAAACCATAATTAGGAACTTTAAGAAGTAGTATTTAATTAGAATAAGGTTAGAATTAAGTAATTTTAATTAGGTAGCGAGCGTGAGGCGGAGAGTATTTTTTAGTCTAAGATTTTCAAGTGGCTACAGATACTGTCATGCCAGCTAAGCCATGCGGGAGAAATTCGGACACCTTGCTTCCGCCCAGAGTTTAGTGGGGATGGGATGGTATTGTAGCCACACCACCTCCGGTGGGGTAACATCGGTGGAACTCTGTGTTCCCTCCCATTTGGCAGAGGTGGTCCTCCCACCAATGGGGAAGTAAGAATCCAATGTTGGTAGTACTCCCCCCAGAAGAAGATCAGCCCACCCGAATCCCGTTAGGCGGGTGTTATATAAGCCCTCCCAATGGGACCAGAGGCCCTCAGTCTTGGTCAGTTCTGCTAGATGTGTTGTTCGGTCTGTGCCCAGTTGGCGATGTGATCGAAGTGATGACTGTCTGCGCCGCCGGCCTGCCAATATGATGTAAGACAAATTTTCTCTCTCTCTGTGTACTGAAGGCTCACTCTCGCTACAAGTTATGATGTAAGAAACATAGAACTTTTAAGGGAAAGTGTTTGATTTCCATGTGTTCAATATCAGGAGAACTGTATGGACTTGCCTAATCGTGTTCCGATTTCAATTATAGACCTGTGTATGAATGTGAATGATCAGAATACAATTTTAATTTTGTGGGATTCATAATTATCCGCATAATTTATTTCTTTGTGACTGTATCCCCCCGACCCTGTCACCAGGTGATAATGATGAAAAGAATGCCAGTCAATCTTCGGCTAAGAGGTCCGATAATAAATCATTAACAAAGTAGCCGGAAATTAATTAGAAGGAGGGGGGAAACGTTACAAGATGAAGGGCGGGTTAAGGACCTTTGAAAGGTATTTGAACTGGGAAACATTCAGTCTCAAATCAGACGCCTTAATCACTGAACCATCAGGCTGGTCGCTTATTCAATATAAAATAAGAATTTTTCTTACATTAAGTTCCCTTTATAGGAATTTATTGGTTTAATAATATAAACTATTTGTTCCAAGTTATTTAATATTAATCACATTTATTCAAATCAAGTAGGTACAGCAAGAAGGTCATTGTATAAAAATTTAAATAGAAATTAAAGTCTTTCCCTACTGAAGAAATGATTTTAACCATTTCGGAAGATTTTTTTTTACCAATGTAATTTTCCTAACTGTATCGGCTGTATTGATGGAAAGCATATAAGAATCAAATGCTCTCCCCATTCTGGTTCATTGTTTTTCAGCTACAAGCAGTACTACTCCATCGTGCTTCAAGCAGTTGCTGATGCAAATTATAAATTTATCTACATTGATGTTGGAAGTGATGGTGGAATTTTTACTAAAAGCTTGATATTTCATCGCCTTGAAAATTCACTACATGTTCCTGAACCAAGACTTCTACCAGGTTCCTATATTATCTTGCCTCACGTTTTACTAACAGATGAAGCTTATCCACTGTAGCCATATTTATTGAATCCCTATTCTCGAAGAGATTTACGGGGAGATGAAAAACATTTAATTTTAGACTTTCGAGAGTAAGGAAAGTATTTGAGTGTTCTTTTGGCATACTAAGTTCCAAATGGAGGGTACTGATGAAGGAAATAGATATACGCCCTGAAAACATTGATACAATTGTCAAATGTGTTTGCCTGTTGCACAACATAATCATCGATAAAGAAGGCTTGTCGCAAAACACGCAACACCAGATCTTTGCAAATATTGATAGTTATTCCTTACAATCACCAAAACCATCACGAGTAACTAACATGGCCAGCATCAGAGCTTATGAAATCCGTGAGGATTTGAAAAGTAATTTTGTGATGTCCAAATGAACGTCGATTGAAATAAAATGCATTGCAACCTTTATAGTAATCGATAACAGTTAATAGTTGTAACAATTATAAATTACTAATTATAAACGATAGATTGTAAATTATAGCTAAATTAGCTTTTAATTTTTGGTAGATAATTTTTGATGAAGCACTTGGTCTGTTACTTCAGTGATAAAAAATAATTTCGATAAAATGGTAACTCAGTATTTTAACAACAATACAATACATTCATTTTCCATTGATCCCAATATAAGAGACTGGCTCTGTGGAAAGTTGTCAGTTTACAGATAAACGGTTGCATAACAAAATAATAAGAACACCAGTAGATGTAGTCATAGCATACATGGTAAATTAATTATTTAAACTACATTTACACAAGCTACTGGCAGTTATTTTTTAGATACCTTAGAAATAAATTCTTCGTCAGAATAGGAGTTGTCAATTAAAAATTCTTTCAATTTTTTCCTGAATTTATTCTTATCATCTGCTAGACATTTGATATGTGTTGGGAGCTTATTGAAGATATGTAACCCTGTGAATATCTGACCCCATTTTGAACAAATGACAATGACTTGTAATTCTTGTGAAGATCATTTTTACTTCTAGTGCCATAATTGTGTATTTTACTATTTGTTTCAAACAAAGTATAATTTGTGACTACAAAGGACATTAATGTGTAAATATACTCAGGTACTAATGTTAAAATCCCTTACTTCTTGAACAGCTCTCTACATGAAGTTCTATTGCTAACCCCACACATAATTCTTTGGACTCTGAACACTTTGTCTCTATGGTAGAATTGCCCCAGAATATTATTCCATATGACAGTAAGGAGTGAAAATAAGCAAAATAAACTAGCTGCCTCATACAGAGCCGCATTTAATTTTGCCACAACTTCTTTGGCACATCACGGTTATGGTACTCTTTTGAGGTCTGATCCCATAAAGCTTTTCTCTCACAAACTAAAGAAATCAACCTCTGTATTCATTTTGGACGTACGTGCATGAAGCAGAATCCAAACAGACTTGCTTCCAGATTGTGGTTGTGGGCCCGCGCGTCAACTGATGGCCAACTCGCTTCCACTGTGACCACACTGACCTGATTTACAGTGTTTGTTTCACTCCAGCGAACACGCGCGAGCACGCACGTCCAATTACTCGTCAGTGTACGCATCCACTGTGACCACAGCCTAAGACGACAAGAGTTGACTAACGAAATAAAACACGAAAATTCCCCGAGCATAAATCAAAAACACGATGAAAGTAACAAAACCAAATGTTCAAGTGAGTTTTCTGATGTGCGAGGCACGAAATTCAAATAGTATTGAATTTTCCAATCATGTTTTAGTGTAAAATTACAAAAAATAATATTTAATGAAAATTAATTTTGATATCGTTAATCTTTTATACAAATTTGATACTGAATAAATCAAAATGAGAAATTTTACTTAGGCACTTATCATTATTAATATATACTTTACCATGTATTAACCAACCTTCTTATTGTTGTAACTAACAGCTAAGGATAAAATAAAAAGTTCTAAATATAAACATTTTGTTTTTTTGGATTGTTGCATGAGGCCCCTGCAAGAGCGAGGCCCCAGGCGTATTATCTTTGACATTACAGGCTAACTTAGATTTTTGTTTTGTTTTGATTGTCTGGTATAGAGGTTCTCATTCTGAGAGGTGCAAATACATGTCAAGAGGGAGGGGGAGAGTAAGGTAGCTGTGCTGCCACAATACCTTAACTCTACACCATTGCAAATGCTATGTCCTCTTCACAGCCTCTTCAAAAGCTTTACTCTAACACACGTATTCTGTGAGTTTTCTTTGAGATGTCATTTTTAGTACTGAGAAGTAAGGACTTACATTTTTAATAATAAAATTGTGGTTGTGGAGGGTGGAAGAGGGAGTGGGGGGAGAAGTAAAATCTTGGGAGAAGTAAAATCTTGGGAACCCCTAGCCTAGTGGAAATTTTACTGTGATTTTGTAAACGTCTTGGTCCTCCGGGGCTAATTTGTTAAGTCTGTGCATGATTGCAGTGGATCTTCAAAATGCCTGGAAGTTTTACAAGAGACTAGCGTGTGGTTTATATCTCCCTTGCTAATCTCATTAAATCAAGAAAAGGGGGATGATACAATGCAATCTACAGTGATGTTTGGTAAAGCTGCTATGGTTGAATTTTAGTCACACTATAATACGCATTGTTTTTATTTTAACAATTGGTAGCATTGGATGCAGAAGACTGTTTTGTCAAATCTTAGTTTCTGTCAATTTTTCTCATATCTTTTCCCATGTTTGGTTCATAGAGGTCTTAACCATAGGTATTATATCGGTCTCTGGGATTAAAGAATGATGTACACCTGATTTTATTTACATTTTGTCTAGGGTAGCCAATAATTCATTTCATGTTAGGCCAGTGTGAGCTTTAATTCAGATCAGTTGCACCTGTTTTTTAAAACAATGTTAGTCCAAGCAGCAGAAACAGTGTATGGAAGGACTGGTAACACCAAAAAGTGGAAAGAAACAGCATGGTGGAAAGACAGAGTAAAACAAGCAGTGGAACTCAAGAATAGGGCCTTTAGCGAATGGTTCAAGCAGAGGACACAGGAGACAAGGGATGACTGTGTAAAGGAAAAGAAGGAGGCCAAAAAATAGTAACGGAGGAAAGGAGGAAGTGGCTGTAGAAATGGACCAACATGATGGAAGAAGATAGCAAAGGAAATAAAAAAGTACTATATGGAATGGTAATAAGGAAGACGAAGGAGCAGATAGAAAATGTCAACGTGCTGGATAAGGATGGAAACGAAATAAACAGCTCAGAAATACTAAAAAGGATGTGGAAGGAGTACTTTGAAGCCTTACTGAACCCAGATTGGTCACAGGATGATACAGTTGTTCAGGAGAAGCAGGAAAATAACAGCCATGTAGGAGAGAAAGAGAGGATCTAACTTGAGAAGAAGTGGAAACACCTCTGAGTAAGATGAAGGGTGGAAAGGCACCAAGCATCGATGAATTGAGTGTGGAAATGATAAGGGCAGCAGGAGTAGTAGGAAAGCAGTGATGAGAAAGGTATGGAATCAGGGCGCAACTCCAGAAGATTGGAAAAAATGAATAATTATACCTATATTCAAAAAGGGAGCAGGAAGGAGTTTAAAAACTATAGAGGTATTACACTGATATACCACTGTGCCAAAGTGTATGAGAAGATCATTGAAAAAAGGATACGTGACAGGGTGGAGAAAGGGATAAGGGAAGAGCAGTATGGCTTCAGATCAGGGAGATAGACAGTAGATCTGATATATGCTATGAGACAGCTGTAGGAAAAACATTATGAGTATGGAAAGGATCTACTGTTGGTATTTCTCGATATTGAGAAACCATATGATTGTGTACGCAGGAATAAGGTATGCAAGGCCTTGGAGAAGAGAGGAGTTCCCAAAGAAACCATCAAGAGAGTGATGGAACTGTACCAAGGAAGTGTGAGCTATGTGAAAATAGGGGAAGGAAGATCAGATTGGCTGGAATAAAAGAATGGACTAAAACAAGGAAGTGCCCTATCACCTCTACTCTTCATTGTAATCATGGTGGAAGTAATGGAGAAGGTAGCAGTTAGGATGGGAGAGGAAAACATCTGATGATCTGGAGAGGTGATGAAGAGGAAGTGCAACGGCAGTTGGAAGTATGGACAGGCAGTGTGGAGGAATATGGCCTGAAATTTAATGTAAAGAAATGTGAGTACATGGTAACAACCAGAAAGAAGAATAGGTTAACCCAGGTAATTGTGATGACAGGGGAATAACTAAAGAAGGTAAACAGGTTCAAGTACTTGGGGAGTGTAATTGAGGAATGTGGAGGAAATGATGACGAGATAAATGAAAGAGGAAGACATGCAGAGGCATTTCTAAGGAACATTAGAAGCCTGATATGGAATAAAGAGGTGCCACAGAGAAGCAAGAGAGTAATCTGCCATACATACTATGTGCCTATCTTGACTTATGCTGCTGAAATGTGGACGATGAAAATGCGCGACATCAGCAGAGTACAAGCAAGCGAAATGAAGTTTTTAAGAGGTAGAATGGAAGTCACTAAAATGGACAGAATAAGGAATGAAGCGATTAGACGAACCGTAAAGAGGAACCTCTACAGGAAAGGGTAGAAAGGACCAGACTGAGATGGTATGGACATGTAAAGAGAATGGAGGTTCAGAGAATCCCAAGAAAAATACACGAAATTAAGATGCATGATAAACAACCCATAGGAAGTCCTGAAAGGACTGGAGGAGCGTGTATGGAAGAGAGGAGAGAACTGGAACAAAGTGGTGACAGAGAGGTGGTGGGATGAAAGAAGGAAATGGAGAAACTTGTGCATGAAGCAGACCCGGCCAGAGGCTGGAAACTGTTGAGGATGATGATGATGCACCTGTTTGTAGAAGCTGTGAAGGTGTTTTAACAGTGCCATGATTTTTTAGCATAGGATATTGTTTCAGTTGTTAGTATGAATATCATGGAAGGACTCAAGCATGCTTCTTGAATCTGATAACAGTCTTATTTATAAGTGTATCTTGCATATATTTTACTGCTTTTAAAATGGCTACCATTTCTGTAGTATACGCATCCTACATCCACTTCTGTCTTAGAACAATCTTGTAGATGTGATATGCATCCTTTTCCTAGTCATTCTGATTCAAATTTTCCCAGAGTGGTATGTTAAGCATAGTTTTTGGTCTCATAATTGTTACATGATATCTAATTTCGAAGCATGGAAGTTTTGTCATGCCATGATGAAACTAATCTAGCATGCATTTCCATCCCCAGTATTAAAGTGATCGACAATTTCTTTCTAAAGTTGATACAGCATTCATTAAAGTGTTGTTTGGCAGTTAAAGTTGTCTTCACTGAAACTTTGTGTGCACATATTGCTGACATACTTCCAGTGGCTGTTCCACTGCTTCTATTAAGAAGGCATTTGTGGATTTTCAAAGCATACCCTGGTACACAAATTGCCTTGGACTAGATTTTTTCCGGACGTTGGATCAGTCTTTCTAAAGAGCATCCATAGCACATACAACCATAATCAAAATATGGACAAAGTAACAATTACTATTAATATTATTATTACTCTGCAATTCACTAATAGTGGAGCGTGCATTACAACTGTCCTATAGTGTAATTGTTTGTGAATAGGAAGGGATATATGGAATATGGCACGAGGCACTCATGGAATTTTTTGAGGAACCATCCCGGCTTTTACCTGGGGCGATCTGGGAAACCATGGAAAAGCCAGATTAGGATGGCCTTAGCGGTTTATCAAGGCCTTCTCCTGTTGGATTCTAAATTTTCTCGCTTGACAAATCCTTCCTATTCCATTCCCAAATCATTCTCAGAAAAATGAATATAGAAATGAATCGGTTCTGGTCCTGAATTCTCTTATCTAATTTTCTTGACCATTCCTGGATATGAATGTTGCTGGTAGTAATGTGTGTTTGCTGTCATCCTGAAATAGGTCTGTCACGTATTTTTCAATTAGTTTCTGACGAGAGCAATGCCTTCGGTGTTCCAGGTCTTCCTGGCCTAACTCCTTCAACATCGCACTTACGCTTTCCCTCCTGTCATGAATCAGACTGCTCTTCTTTGGATCTTCTCCAATGTCTCCATTAAGCCTTAAGTTCTGATTTGAGCTAGGTCATGTAGGCTAACTTCTTTATCTTAATGGCATCTTGCACCTGGTTATTCCACTACCACACTTCTTTGTTGATGAAGTGCTCACGATCTTGGTGGTGCAGTTCTTAATATGGTTGGTGATTATTGTCATCAAAATGATACAATGTTCTGGCATGCTTATAGTGCATAAAAATGTTTTCAGCTGGATGTGATGCTGCTTTAGTTTCCACCATTTAATTTGTACCAATGTAGGCTTCAGGTTTTTCTTGTAGAGGTCGAGGCAAATACTAAAAATGAGGAAGAGCAGGTGACTTCGGAGCACGATGTTGTCCAATACTATGACTTTCGCATCAGTTACAAACTTAAGGCCACCCCTTCGAATTAACCAATAATCAATCTGCGTATTCCTTCCACTGTTGCTAAAGGTGATGATGTGCGATGGAAATTTTCAGTAAAAAATGTTAATCACAGCTAAGTCAGCACCTCAACACATTTCAGGATTCTCATCCTCATTTTGCTCTACCAAGCCCTGCCCACCATGTACTCTATCATGACATGTTTCACATCCCAGAGGTCCTTCCTCATCAGGGATCCATGAAACTAGATTGATAAATAAATAAAACGATTTCTATTCCTTCCTATGTGTAAATTCTGATCACCACCAATGGAGACTTCATTTTATTCAGCAGACTGCAGGTAAGTTTCAAGATTGTTCCAGAATTTATCCTTTGTATCATAAACTATGCATAAGGTTTTGGTACCCCAAATGATCTTTATAGACATCAATCAGTCAGAAAGATTGTTCACCTCAGTGGTATGGTCTCAGAACTTTGAACTCGTAGCTATATCTAGTCTATTCCTGTCTGTGGTCTTTGTGTGATAGAACAGCTTATATTCTTCACCTTTGGATTTTGAGCCAGTCCACTTGGTTTCTGGGATGCAGGCCATATTTACTCACCGGGTGTTCAGTGCTTCAGCGAGCTCTTGGCTTCGGCCCTTGATGTGGTATACAATCTGATCTGTTGAACTTGTTTCTTCAGCCCACTCCATCATTGAATGGGTAACTCTTATCCATTTCTCACACCATTCAGGCAATACTGATGTGCGTCACGTGGGGAATGCCAAGCATTTACCATGATATTTACTTGGTCAATGATGATGTAACATTTAAATTTCGGTCGACTTGACGCTGATTCTGACACCTAGCGTTTTAGAGCTACTGTCGGCATATGATTCGGCCAACCCTAACATAGGATACAGACACTGTTTGTAACCACTCGCTCCTGGTCAGACACTACTACATAGTGATAGTTTTGGTCTTCCACCCCGGGTATTTAATTTTCCCGGAATCACCCCTGTCTGATCTGGTGAGGTGCGTGACAACACCTTTCTGCAGAAACTTATCAGTCACATATATGTATAATACGGAAAGGAAAGATAAAATAGACCTATCAATCACCAAAATTTGAGGGAGAATGGCAGTGACAAAAAACAAACACAAATACAATATGTCGGGCTTTGAAAATGGAAACATGTGACTGACCTCACATAGGTATCCATGGTCAACACAGCCATTTGAATATTGGCCATGTGCAGCATGTGTGGGGAACAGTGAGTAGGATTTCACGAAAGGAAAGTAAAAAGTGATGCCCACAGCGAATAATCATGTAACAACTTCAAGACCCGGTTTCATACTAATTGAAATCCCATTAATTAACTACATTTTAGTCCGAGAAAGATAAACATTGATTGATTATAGCTTTGTATATTTTTTATATGACTACTAGCAGTTACGCGCGACTTCATCTGCTTGAAACTGTGTTAAAATATAAGAGTTTTTGTTACTGTTCGTAGTACAACTAGCTGAAAAATGTATACTTTTGTGTTGAAAATATGGTTAACTGAAAGAAAAATGTACCTCAAAGCTGGGAAATAGGTAACAAAGGTGTAACACGCACTGAAAGACTCAGTTATGCACATTACTCACTTGCCATCTTGATTTGATTCTGACATCATTATAGTCAGAATTTGGAACGGCTGCCACCTTCTTCCAAATCCACTATCCATGATGGAATATTACTAGTCATTTTGATTATTCACATATATTATGAACGAGACCGAGCGTGGTGGGTGAGTGGTTAACACTCTGGCCTCACATTCGGGAGGACGCCGGTTCGAATCCTCATCCGGGCATCCAGATTTGGGTTTTACATGGTTTCCCCAAATCACTCCAGGCGCATGCCGGGATGCTTCCACCAAACGCCATGACCAAATTCCTTCCCGTTCCTTGTCCCCAGTCACATCCCGCATCTAATGACCTCGATGTCGACAAGGTGTAAAGCCACTAGTAAAAAAAAAAAAAAAAAAAAAAAAAAAAAGAAACGAATGGAATTGCGGTGTTATACCTGAAGTGTCATAACTATTTAATGTATACAACTGAGGACATCTCCCTGTGAACTTAATGACAGTACAACTTTAAAAAGTTTTAAGATTAAGTACACATTTTTATTTCCTGCTCTGGAACTATTATTATAGATCTTTTGATGCAATTTCAGCACAACATGATACGTAATGTCACTAAAGTGGCACTCTAGAAAGCACCTTAAATTATTAATAATGTATCATTGTCGTTTTGGACCAGGCAGCATTTCAGCCAAGCCACAAACTCCACTCATATTGCCGCTGGAATATCAAAGATGTCCAATTGCAGTTCATACCAAAGGTGTATAATGAAATTGATTGTGATAATTTATGCTGCACTAATTAGGAATCCTGATGTAGAAAATGTTGCTACTACCCAAAATGTAGTTCTGATGTGGTGTTAAGATGTATCTGTGTTGTTTGATTTTGTAGCAACAATATTAGCAGAGATAGTAGCAAAGTTGAAATGCAGCCTGGACCAGAATGTTCTTACAGCATAAGGCAGGAGGAATTTGGTTATTATTAGTAATAAATAAGCTGCTTTCATGAGTGATATTGTAAACTATTCCCTCATACACTATTGTTTGCACTGATTTATACAAAAAAAGAGGGTTAGTTATCTTTTTTTAAGTTTTAAATTTTGGTAAAAATAATTTTGAATGTTACATAGAGTGTATAGCAACAAAAAAGAAGACACACAGGAAATAAATTGAACCTGGGTGGAATCAAAACCATTAGATATTTGCCATAAACATACAAATACAACAACATTTCGCGCACAGTCATTTAGTGAACCGACTTTTTTTTTCAAGCTTTGATTTCTCACATAAGTTATGATGCATATATTACGAACAGAATTATGGTGTGGTACCAGAGGTGTCATACTAACCGAAGACATCTCCTTGTGAACTTACGATTTTTAAAATATAAATTCATACTTCCTGCTCCAAAACTATTATTTTCAAGTTCATCAGTTTTAGGACTTTTAAACTAAACACACATATGCATATATCAAAAGGTTCTTGCTTTTATTTCTGAAAAGCAGGGTTTGCAATGTACATAAAAAGCATAGAGTAAACGTTTTGTCTAGCCCTTATTTATTCCTGAAGTGTGATGGATGACTATTTTAATTATTTGTCTGTAATTTTAATTATTTTTTTTATTTGCCCATTGAGTTATCGGTCAGAGCAGTGTTGATTTTCTTCAGTATTTAATTTGGTGTAAAAGTTTGTTCTGGGGCTATTTTTATTTAGCTGTTATGATAAATTACTTTTGCGGGATCTTGAAGCTGTTTTACTGAATTCTTTCTATTAATTATTACTTGCTTATCTGACGATAGTTTTAAATAAAATATATACCATTCTTCTTTGAATGTAAAGCTATATTATCTGATGTTTATTTTACTTTAGAAAATTTCTTTCTCTTGATCATATTTTGGCACATGAAAAGTGGTAGAAAAAGGTTACAAAATCGTTTATTTACTGGAGAGGGTGATGGGAGGATGTGCCAGAGATGTTAGGGAAGGCTATCAAATACAGGAGTTGGAGGGTGTGCAAAGAAGAGCAGCTAGATTTCTTCATGTAGATTATAGCAGGACCCAGTCAGTATCTGAAATGATAAAGGACTTGGATTGGGATGGGATTTGGAGGGATATTGGTAAAAGATTAGGAATGTGTGGAAGGAGGAAAGGCGACCATGACGACAAGCATGCACTTGATTTCATGCATAAGGGAGTGGGAAAATTTTGTTTTGTTGGTAAGGGTGTCAGGGGTTAGAAAAAATTACCATTGAATAATTTACCAAAAATGCTTAAGGAATTTAAAATTGTAAAAGTAAATGGGGAGGAATTCAAAATTCCACTTATAAAAGAAAATTTAAAAAAAATATATATAAAAATGGGTAATTGATGACTAGGAGAATTGCTTCCATCATAATTAAAATTGACAATAATAATGATGTCAACACACACTAACTATGATGTCACTCATGAACTTAGACACAAATCCCATTTTACATCCTAATTTTAGCTTTACACTGTTATCATATATATTATGTCTATAAGGTATTTTTTTGTCACAAGCCTGTATCTTTCTTCATACATAACCGAAATCAATGAATGTGGTGTCATTTTAAAGCTTATGGTCTCCACATTTGTCACATCATATTTTAAGAACGAAAGTTTTTGGAATTCAACCCTTAAAGGGAAAAAATGTCAATATGTCTAAAATGCTGTTTTCTGTGTTACGAGTCATTTATCTCCCTGGATACCTATCTCAAATCGTTTAATGAAGTATCATTTTAAATATTAAGATCTCCACTTTAGTGGCGTTATATACAAAGACAAACTTTTTCGGAAGTCGACCCTTAAAGGGCAAAAGTAGCAATATTTTTGCAATGCGTTTTTGTGTCACGAGCCATTTATCTCACTTCATATCTAACCGATACAGATAAATGTGGTATCATATTAAAGACTAAGGTCTCCGCCGTGGTAACATTATATTTTAAGACAGGATTTTTTCGTAATTCGACCCTTAAAGGGCAAAAATGTCAAAATTTCTAAAATACGTTTTTTGTGTTTCGAGCCACTTATCTCCCTGGATATCTAACCAAAATCGATAAATCAAGTAAGATTATGAGGAATATTGTCTCAGCTTTGGTGACATCATATTTTAGGAAAAAAGTTTTGGGAATTCAACCCTTAAAGGGAAAAAGTATAAATGGTTCTACAACACATTTTAGTGTCACGAGCTATTTATCTCACTTGATATCTAACCGGTATAGATAAATGAGAAATCATATTAAAGAATAAGATCTCCGCTGTGGTAACATTATATTTTAAGAAAGGAATTTTTCGTAATTCGAACCATATGGCAAAAATGGCACTTTTTCTAAAATGGTTTTTTTGTATCTCGAGCCATTTATCTCCCTTGACAATTAAAGAAAATTGATAAATCAGGTATGATTTAAAAGATAGAGGTCTTGGGTTCCGTTACCACATTTAAAGAAAGAAATTTCAAAAATTTAATATTTTTATAACGCATTTTTCTGTCACCAGCTATTTATTTCCCTTGATACCTAACTGAAATCAATAAATGAGGTATTGATTTGAATATTAAATTATCTGCTATGGTCACATCATATTTTAAGAAAATACTTTCTCAAAATTCCACTCTTATGGGGCAAAAATATCATAATTTCTCAAAACTGTTTATTTTACCTCGCTTGATAACTAATCGAAATCGATAAATGAGGTATCATTTTAAAGACCAAGGTGGCTGCTTTGGTCGCACCATATTTTATAAAAGGAATTTTTTGGAATTTGACCCTTAAAGGGCGAAAGTATCAATATTATTTATACAATGTGTTTTTATTTATTTTATATTTATTACAAGCCATTTATCTTCTTCGACACCTAGCCGAAATCGATAAATGACATATCGCTTTAAAAATTAAAGTCTCCAGTTAGGTAAAATCATAAATTAAGAATTTTTTGGAATGTGGTGCTTAAAGTGGTAGCGCGTATGAGACTGTTCAGAGTCAAGTCCCTAGATTGCATCAGCGGATATCACAGAGATGTCAATAAACTTGTTTTTATTCTATAAGTAGCTTTTCGGATTTTTTTTCTATTTCGGAAACGCTGTCGTTTTGCTATAGCAATTCCAAAGTAAACATTTTATTCACACAGTAACAAATATTTCAGAGATGTTGATATGTTGTATGCATTTTGTTCAAGTTGGTTTTATTCTGTTAAGGTCAGCGACAGTTTCTCATAAACGCAGAGTGTTTTAAATTTTTCTAGCTGTTTCGTAATATGTTGCGAGTATTTGTTGCGTACCTATTAAACTTTAAAAAAAAAAAAATTGCTACAAAAGTACGGTTCTACTTTTATTATATTACAAGCATTCAACCTCACTATTAATCACATTTTATTCACCAAATTTTTGCGTGGGTCGTTTAGTTGTATTTTTATTATATTTAATTGTGGCTATCATTCTGCCATATTTTCAGCTTTCTGTTTATTTTATGTTTAATTTATTTATCCCTGTAAAAACATACTTAGGTTTTAATGACAAGCTCTAATTTTTGTCAGGATGTTATTAGGGTCTTCGGTGGTTTAATTTATATATATTGATTAATTAAAAAGTCCACCAGAAGGTTATGTTGAAGATTTATTTATTTGCTCAAAACGAAGTCAGCGATTTTCACAAGCAGATACAATACAGAGATACACTTCTGAGCTGTCGCAAATAAAATCTCTGTGAACTCAACTTGAAAAACTAACTGGATGAATCTCTCTGTAAAACTGAATACTGACTCTGTCCAGCCGATCTGTTTATGTAGTCTCTATCGAAATTACGAGAATTCTTCAAAGGCATCCACCCGATATTTCTCGAACATTAACAATCAATCAAACATATTAAAAACAATCGGAATTAATACAAAATTACGTAACAACATTACAAAATGATCAGAAATTGTAATTAGAGATACTTAAATACAAAATTATTTGCAGAAATCATCTCAAACTGTAGGAAAATTGTCCTGTAGACATCATAACTTGCATTAATACATGGAATTACAAACATTTAAGAAATACTCTTGCACCATTCGGTTCTTAAACATATTAAATGGACTTTAAATAATTTTATTTCCTAAAACAAAGTCTATATACACTGATTTACAAGAAATTACAAACAAACATACCAGATCATATTCAAGCAATCTTTAGCTCACTACAAATACTTCATACAGTACAATACTATTCAAATTCAGGTATAAGGGCTGTTGCAATGTGTTCCTGGGTGTTGACAGTATATTGTCATAGTTAATTTTAGTTTATCTATGTGAAAAAATTCTTTTTATTGTTACACCCCAGAGTCTTCTCATCACTACTTTATTTCAACCATATGGCATATAGACTTTCAGATATAGGGTAAGTCCGGTGTTAGATGGACCACCGGGTTAGACGGACCAGTCGAATATTTGGCTGGTCTGCCACAGCAGCGCTGCAGTCGGTGTCTGGAATTGTTATTGTTGAGTAGACGGACCCACGCTTAGTTTTGCTCGGGAGTTTCACATGTATTTTAGAAGAAAACTTCGTTTATTTCTTTTGGTGAGTTGAAAAATATTTTATAGGGGATTTCTTTGTTATGTGGTTAAATTAGTTTAAATTATTTCAACGTAGGGTCAATGCTGTAACCTAAGTGTATACTTTGGTACAATCTTAACCAAAAATTACGTGTCGGTAGCGTTGTTTGTCTGAACGGGGAGCTGGTCCATCTATCGCGACAGTTAGGGATAGATGGACCAGTGAAATTTGGGATAGTTGGACCACTTAAAATAACCTGGGATAGTCGGACCATTTTCTCCTATTAGGGATAACTTTCTATATAAATGAAATAATACGTATAAAAACTTATTTTAAATATAAAAGCTGGGATTTTTTTTCTGTTACTTAAAAATGCCTACTTTTTATAAAAGAAAAGGCACGTCGGGGGAAGGAGAATGTTCTGAAGACAGTTTGAAAATGCAGTCAAAGCTGTGGAGAATAAGGAAATGGGAGTTAATGCTGCAGCAAAATAGAAGAAAAGAAGAAAGAAATTAAGAAAAGAAGAAAGGCAAGGAGGAAAAGAAGAAAGACAGGCAGGAAGAGACGAAAAGGAGGAAGAAAACGAAGTTAAAGTGAGATTAATAAACGGAAGAAAGAACTTACGTCATCCTCAGAATCTGAAAATATCGATATTAATACAATTTGCAACGACCGAGCATGGTGGGTGAATGGCTATCGTTCTGGCCTCGCATTCGGGAGGACGCGGGTTTGAATCCCCGTCCGGCCATCCAGATTTGCTTTTCCATAGTTTCCCCAAATCACTCCAGGCGAATGCTTCCTTCAAAAAGTCCATAGCCGAATTCCTCCCCGTTCCTTTTCCCCAGTCCCATCCCGCCTCTAATGACTTTAGCCATCGCCGAGGCATAAAGCAATTTAAAAAATTGCAACGATAACCTTTATAAAAGTGGCTGGGATTTTATTATTGTGTGGTGTAATGAGAACTACAGTAAAACAAAACTATATGAAAATTGGATTGAGTGTGTCATCCTCTCGCTGGACACATGAAGGTTGCACAAGATTCAAAAAATAAATGCAATTACTGTGGGAATCGAGATTCTGGAAAGTAAATGACTGCAGAATGATTAAATCTTCTTAACCATGTGAAAATAAATTAGAATTCCTATATTTTCTATGCATGTTGACTATCAAATTTACTTATCCTTTTTCAAATAGTTTATACCCCTGTACTTATCACTTTTCATGCAGTTTATATCTTTGTATTTGTAAATAAACAATGTTTATACCTTTGATAACTTGTATTTCTTGTGTTACACCCTGATTTACCAGGTCCATCAATCCCTAGAAGGTGGTCCATCTATCCCGAGTACCCTCGGTATAGATGGACCACCGAGTAAAAAAAAGAAAAAATCATAACTTCACATGTGATCAATCTAACAGCTGAGAGGTGTATACAATTGTTTAAGGTCATATATACTTATTATAAAAATATATAACAAATCATAGACATTGCAAAGTTTCTGAAAAAATTACTTTAAAAAAATGTGGTCCACATATCCCGGACTTACCCTATAGTAAAATTTTTGGACACTACAAATTTTGCTTAAAAATCCTTTACTTGTACTACCTGTGAAAATGTTCGCAAAGTTTTTCTTATAATTTATTTTTTTATGTGTTTATATGGTATCAGTCTTAACATAGGCGCTTGGAGGGGGGTGCAAGGGGGTGCACTTCCACCCTCCTGCTATTATAGAGAATACACAGAAAAAGATCAAGAAACGAAAATTTTATTATTAAATTCACTGTTTGAATAATTACTTAAGGCACCTAGCTTGTTGTCCAAATTTGTTCAATACTTTGTCAATAAATTCAACATCCTTAGTTAATATATATATATATAGATTGTTAGGGAACAGAGGCACTAAAAGCGGATATATTAAACATTGGATAGGATAAAAAAACCACCGCTTACCAAAGAAGGGAATTCCAGCGGCGTTGGTACACGAAAAAAACACGAACACACAAAGAATAGAATTTTCGAGCATGGCTCTTCCTCAGTAGAAGTGAGATGGCTGCACGCAAGTGCTGCTGGCAACCTATATATATATATATATATAAACCAGTTGCAACCCCTTAAAATAATCCTGGCGGCACCCATGAATCTTAATATCATTTTTATACTAATATCATTTATTTATTTTAAAGGCTTAAAATTATCACCCTTTATGGGCTCTGTGAAGCTAATTCCTGTGTTACTAGTGGTTGAAATGAACTTAATTTGATTAAAAGCAGTATCTGGAAGGTTAATTAAAAGACTAATTATGAATGCTGCCAATAGGAATTTTAACTGTGGAATTGTTTAATTTGCTCAGTTTGATGTTTAAAATGCCTGTAAATATTTCTAATGTAATTTAAAAGCATTTCTTCATGATTACAAGCAGTTTTGTATGAGTTTTAACAGTTTTTGTTTGATTTCTATTGTTGAACAAATTGTCAATGCTCCAGAAGCTATACAGGTGACTCCTTTAATGTTCCCTCAGAATTCCATTACACCTATTCAAGGTTCCCGACAATCGCTCAGAACAATGGCACTATGTCATTTGCTTATTAATGTGTCTTAAATCTTGTTCCTGTGTGTTTTTCAGAGTGTTTTGTCACAATAAGTCAGGTTAAAAAGTTTATCAATGGTGTTTTTGTTTGAGAAGTTATCCATTGTTGAGAAGTTGACGAAATTCATTCACATACTTTGTTGAAAGTTTAAATTTTTGGCAGTCTGACAAATTACCTATAAATCTTCACAAACATATAAAAGCACATTACTTTAAGAACAGATTAACAGTCTGGTTAATGGACTCAGTACCTTGAGAAAACTGCATGATGAATATGGGACTGTCAACAGCCTTAGGGTCTGCAGATTGGAATTTGTGGGTGGCTTGTTTTTGTACAACATCAACAGAGTAGCAGCAGGAAATGTGGGCTTATGTTATATTTTCGAAATACCTGGAAAGTGATTCATGACCATAACAGATATATCTGCCACAGATTTAAAGACTATAAGGAATGGGCGTTTGTATGGAAGGGTTGACAACTATAGGTTGTACATTTGTTGGCTTGATGAGCACAGAGGTGCAGTAGTGTCTTAGGGAGATGTTCACATGTCTAAATATTGTAAAACATCGTTATTTTTTTGTCCTTATTTGCAATAATTGAATGGCTATTTTCACTAAAACAAAGGCTGTATACAGTGCAACAAATTAAACATTTGGATAGGAGAATAATCTCATCTTATCAAAATTGAAGGCTAGAATGGCATTGAAATGTGGGTTGACATATACATACTTTGAGTGTTCTAATTTTTGGTTTTATGTTCTTCCGTCAACAGTAGAAAGATGTGGTTGCTGCATGATAACATTTAACAGAGTTAGCCACTAATGGCCATTATGCAGCAGTTGCCTCGTTCTACAGATGATGGAGGGACATAAACCAGAAAATTACAATGGTCAATCTGTGTACGTGTCTGTGTTTCAATTTCATTACAGCCTTCAAATTTGGCAAGTGGTCGTTATTCTCATATCAAAAGGTGTGATATATATATCTATACTAATATTATAAAGCTGAAGAGTTTGTTTGTTTGTTTGAACGCGCTAATCTCAGGAACTACTGGTCCGAATTGAAAACTTCTTTTTGTGTTGAATAGACCATTTATCGAGGAAGCTTTAAGCTATATAACATCACGCTGCGACTAATAGGAGCGAAGAAACAATGGAAAATGTGGAAAAAACGGGGAAAATTATTCATCTTTGAGGGCTTTGTTGCGTGCGCTGCGAAAACGGTTCAAGATACCAAAAAAATATGTATGAAAGGATTATTCCTCTTGAAATGATCTAAAAAAATGTCCGCGACAGTATATGTCTATCTTTTAAGATTAACTCACTAGAACCGTTTTTATGGTAATCAAATTTGGTCGAAATTAATGCATTATTACCAATTATTTGTTAGAGTTGTATCAACATAATAATATTAATCTTTATCCAAATAAATGTGTTGTTGATTAAGAGTATTTAATTGTGAACAAAATTGTCTTTGGCATCACTTAATTTCAATGAACATCTTAGAAGATATTACGCGCGGTCGGCTCCCTTCTGAACGGTTGTATGCAGCGTTATTTGTTTTTGCGATATAATATTGTCGTGTAATAATACTTTTTAAATACTATTTCATTTTGTTTTAAGGATAATATTTTGGTTCTAATAATTTCACAATTATTAACACTTTTTTTTAGTTTTGATGTAAATAATTAATTATAAGTAGGTGTCATGGTTTTCTTTATAGTATTGTTTGTTTTAAGGATAGTATTTTGTTTCTAATAATTTAACAATAATTAACACTTTTTTGTTTTGTTGTAGATAATACCTGGAAATAGGTGTCATCTACATAATTATTGTTATTAGGTTAGGTTTTACTTTAAGCATACAGTTAGTTTACCTTATTTTCATTTTATGGACGTAATTACCAAATACAGGTAAAAATAATTAGGTTCCTAATTATTAACCTTACGTTTGTTTTTTTTTATATTGATTATGAATTACGGTTAGTTAAGTTTTCATTTCCTACGTTCTTTCTTCGTCACTATAATGCCTAGAAAAAGATCTCAGCTTTCTCGGCAGACTGCTACTGCAAAGCGGCTGCGAGTTTTGCGCAGCAATGAAACAGAGGATGAAAATATGCATAGGTTGGCTACTCAACGAGCAATCAGTGAACAAAACCGTGCTAATGAATCGATCGTTGAACGTTCGCAGCGTCTAGCCTCACAAAATTTCCGAACTTCGGCGAACCGACAACGGGAATCAAGCGCTGAACGTTCTGAACGTTTATCCAGGGCCGGCGTTAGGGAGGGGTAAGCGGGGCAAAAGTACCCGGGGCCCAAGCCCAAAAGGGGGCCCTCTGTCCAGCGTGTCTAGCTAAATAGAAATTAAACAAAACAAAACAAAAAAATCTGAGAAAGGTGTTATTTGATTTTTTTTTGTTTTTGATTAAAATTTTCTGACTTATCAAAAAATCAAAGTGTAAAAAAAAAATAGAGGCGAGGGGCTCGAGAACACTTACCTGGGGCCGAGAATCCTAGCGCCGGCCCTGCGTTTATCCTTACAAAATTCCCGAACTTTGATAAACCGAGAACGGGAATCAAGCGCTGAACGTTCTCAATGTTATCCTTACAAAATTCCCGAACTTTGATAAACCGAGAACGGGAATCAAGCGCTGAGCGTTCTCAACGTTTAGCCTCACAGAGTTCTCGAACTTGGTGAACGACTACGGGAATCAAGCGCTGAACGTTCTCAAAGTTTAGCCTCACAGAATTTCCGAACTTTGGCTAAACCGTGATCGGGAATCAAAGACTGAACGATCCCATCGATTAGCACAGCAAAATGCACGATCAGCAAGAAATAGAACTCGCAGGCAACTTAATTTATTAAATGCTTGTGTTTGCTTATGATTGTACCCTTGACTATACTGAGCTAAATGATATTGATATTGGCAGAATGGATAAAATATGCAACTTATGCCAAGCAAAAAAATGGGCGACTGAAGCTCCTGGACTGTGTTGTAGTGGTGGCAAAGTAAATATACCTACAATTCCGGAACCAACTACAGTTTTAAAAGAACTGATATCAGGCTCACATCCATCATCAAAGCATTTCTTAAATCACTCAAGACAATATAATACACTATTTCAGATGACTTCATTTGGTGCCAAAGAAATTCGTGAGGGAAACTTTATGCCTACTTTTAAAGTCCAAGGGCAAGTTTATCACTTGATCGGTAACTTACTTCCAGCTGAAGGGGCACAACCCGAATTTTTGCAAATATATTTTGTTTCCCATGCAGATCAGGTATCCTTGCGCTCAAATTTAAATCCAAGCTTGCAAACCGATCTTATCGACGTTCTCCAAACATATCTTCACGATCATAATACGTATATTCAAAGTTTTAAATACAATCTGGAAAATAGACCACCGAATGACTTAAAACTTATTATTCATGCTGATGTGAAACCTCCTAACGAGCATCGAGGTCGGTATAATGTGCCAATAGTAGATGAAGTAGCTGTTCTTTTGATAGATGAAGACAAAGGTCCCCGAGATATTGTGTTGACTGCGCGAGATGGTGGACTTCAACGAGTTTCTGAAATTCATAGATCTTATGATCCACTTCAGTATCCTTTACTGTTTCCCTTTGGTAATGACGGATATTGTATAAATATTCCACAGCAGAATACTGCTGCTAGATCTAAAACTGTATCATGTATGCAGTTCTATGCATTTAGACTCATGGTGAGAATAAATGACTTTAACAGCATACATTATTTCAAAGGATTATTCAACCAATATTGTTGATTGATGAGAGGCTTGACTTCATCAAAAGAAATAAAAAAAAATTGAGAGCAGAAGAGTACATTCATTTAAGAGATGCCGTGGTTAATGATGCCAATATAAACGCTTCTAATATTGGCCAGCATGTTATATTGCCGTCGTCATTTACAGGATCCCCCAGATACATGAACGAAAAAAGTCAAGATGCCATGACATATGTCAGGAAATTTGGAAGACCAGATCTCTTCATTACATTTACGTGTAACTCCGAATGGCCGGAAATAAAAATTGAGTTATTACCCGATCAACATTCTTACGACAGACATGACTTGGTTTCTAGAGTGTTTCATTTAAAACTCAAAAAAATGATAGACCTACTAACGAAGAAAAATATTTTTGGACCATCGAAAGCCTTTGTTTACAGCGTAGAATGGCAAAAAAGAGGCTTACCTCACGCCCACATTTTATTGTGGCTGGCTAACAAAGTACAACCAGATTCTATAGATGCAATAATATCGGCTGAAATACCTGACAAACAACAAGATCCAATTCTTCATAATATTGTCATAAAAAATATGATACATGGTCCTTGCGGATTTCATAATCCTGAGTCACCATGTATGAAAGAAAACATTTGTTCTAAAAAGTACCCTAGGCATTTTATTTCTGAAACACAAACCGGGGATGACGGTTACCCAACCTACAGGCGCAGGTCTCCAGATAATGGTGGAAACACAGCAATAATTCGTGTCAAAGGTACAGAAATGAGCGTGGATAATAGGTGGGTTGTTCCCTATAATCCAGTGCTATCACGAATTTTCAATGCACACATTAACGTAGAGTTTTGTGAATCGGTCAAAGCTATTAAGTACATCTGTAAGTATATTCATAAAGGTTCTGATCAAGCCACATTTTCGTTACAAAGTAATAACGATGAAGTAGAAAAATATCTAAATGGTCGCTATATAAGTTCCTCGGAAAGCGCTCTGGAGTATTTTCCAATTTCCTATTCACGAACGTTTTCCGGCAGTAGTTCATTTAGCAGTTCATTTGGAAAATGGACAAAGAGTTTATTTTCATAATAATGCAAACCTTCAAGTTCGCTTTAATAATCCTTCATCAACGACACTTACAGCGTTCTTTGATCTTTGCAAAAGTGACAATTTTGCAAAAACCCTTTTATAGCACGAAGTACCCCAGTATTACGTATGGAAAAGCAATTCATTTTCTAGAAGAAGACGTGGGCAAGATGTTGAAGGATATCCCGGTGTAAAAAAGACACAACTTTAGGCCGTGTCTACAACATTCATCCAACTCAAACTGAATGTTTTTATTTAAGAATGTTACTGCAACATGTTCACGGTCCAATGTCATTTGAACATCTAAGGACCGTGAATGGTGTTATTTGCCAAACTTACCAACACGCTTGCAAGGAGTTAGGTTTACTGGAGGGAGATGAACATTGGCAAAATACAATGTCAGATGCTGTCATGTCCGAGCCAGCCACAAATTAAGAGAATTATTTACCATCATCCTTATATTTTGCCAACCATCTGACCCTTAGAGTTATGGAATAAATTTCGTAATGCTTTATGTGAAGATATATTAAACAGAATGCGTAATGAGAATCAAGATATGACATTAACATACAATGATGATATATACAATGATGGACTAATCATAATTGAAGATAAAATTCATGAGATTTGCGATAAATCACTAACCGATTTTGGGCTTCCTGTATCAAAAAGGATTAATTCACTTAATCATCTGGATCCGTTAGAAGTAGCGTTGCGAAAACTGTATGATCTAAATGAATTAAATGAGTATATTACTCAAAATGAACCAAAATTAGTTAATGACCAGGTGACCGCGTATAATTGTGTTATGCAAAGTGTTCGTTTTAATGAAGGAAAAGTATTTTTTTTGGATGCTCCTGGTGGAACCGGCAAGACCTTTATTACTAATCTTTTATTAGCAAAAGTAAGGTCTCATGGAAAGCTAGCTTTGGCAGTAGCGTCGTCAGGTATCACTGCAACTTTATTAGCAGGTGGACGCACAGCTCATTCCACTTTTAAACTGCCCCTAACTGTTTTCTTACAGAAAGATAGCGTGTGCTCTATACGTAAAAATGGTCCTTTGGGAAAAGTTTTACAAGATGTCAGTTTAATAATCTGGGACGAATGTACCATGATCCATAGAACTCATGTGGAGGCTCTAGATAGGACTCTTAGAGATATTAGAAGCTGTGATAAAATCATGGGTGGGATTACTGTTATGTTTGCTGGGACTTTCGACAAACTTTACCAGTAATAGTAAGGGGAACTAGAGCAGACATTGTAAAGTCTTGCCTTAAAAGTTCCCCATTATGAAAGTTTGTTAATATTTTAAAATTAACTACAAATATGAGAGCTCATTTGGGGAGAGGTACTATAACTTTTCCTTCAAAGTTACTTTTAATAGGAGACGGGAAAGTACCTCATTTTGAAAATAAAATTGAAATTGATCGCGATTTAGGAGAAAGAGTAAGTAACATTGAGGACTTAATATCGAAAGTTTACCCTGAAATCAGCGAAATAGAAAATAAAGATCATCAATGGATGTGTCAAAGGGCAATATTGGCGGCGAGAAACAGTAGTGTGGACGAAATTAACGACCTAATTTTAAATAAACTTCCAGGAGACATAGTTACCTACACATCTATTGATAACGTAATGGATCAAGAAGATGCGGTACATTACCCACAAGAGTTTCTTAATTCTTTGAACCCAAGTGGCCTTCCCCCATATTCCCTCAAGTTAAAAATAGGTGCCCCAATAATTTTACTTAGAAATCTCAAACCACCAAATTTATGTAACGGAACCCGACTTCAAATTAAATTTCTACGCAATAACGTGATCGTTGCAATAGTTTTGACTGGTCCAGCAGTTGGTCAAAAAGTGCTTATACCTTGCATCCCAATGATTCCAAATGATTTACCTTTTAATTTTAAAAGAATTCAATTTCCCGTTAAGCTATCTTTCGCCGTTACAATTAATAAATCACAGGGGCAAACATTTAAACACGTAGGAATCGATTTATGTCAAGACTGCTTTTCACACGGCCAACTATATGTCGCGTTGTCAATATTGGGTTGCAGAGAAAACCAATATGTTCTTCTGCCACAAGAAAATAAAACTAAAAATATAATTTACGCAGAAGTACTTTAAAATAATTATGTTCTTTTAAAAACTTAAAAACTAAATTTGCAAAAAATTGTCTAAAATAATAACAGAAATTGACGCGGACAAAGTCGTGGGTAACTGCTATAATTTATAAAGCTGAGGAGGTTGTTTGCAAACATAAATATGATGCCCAAAATAACTATTCCACGCGGACGAAGTCGCGGACACAGCTAGTATATATATAACTAAGGAAGAAAATATGACCCAACACTTGCCACAGGTCAAGGTAACTGGGAACGACGAACACAAAAAAACAAACACAGAAAAGTGCAATATTTTGTCATACAGCCTTATTCGCGCAGAAGTGAGACACCAGGCGGGGACAGGTGCATGCACAGAGACAGCCGTCTGGTGAAAGGCGTAACCGGCGCAGATTGTCATGGTTCTTCGGTGGTTTAATTATTATAGTAATTAATTAAGTAGTCCACCATAAAGTTCAGTTTAAGAGTTTTGTTTATTTTCAAAACAATGTCAGCGATATTATTTACATGCAAAGATACAATCCAGAGATACTACTGACGCAATCTTTCACAGTTCCAAAGTGAATCTGTATGAAACTACTGTAAACTAACTCTGTCCTTCTGCTGATTTCTTTATATATCAAATTTACACATTTAGTCTTATTCTGTTCACAAATTTCTGTAACCTTTTCAAATTTCTTCTGACATTCTGTTACTACCTTCCCCAATTTAGAATCCAAATTGTTAATATCTTCCTTGAATTGAGAGCTAAAACCCTGAAATTGCTCTGCGATTTTTACATCAAAACATTTAGTCAAGTCAGAGAATGTTTTATCATTGTTTTGTTGCAATTCAGAAAATTTAGAATTAATTTCAGAAAATTTGCTGTTGAGATTTAAATCATTTTTAAATTTAGCAAATTTAGTTTCAAATTTGGCTACAAAAGACTAGAAATTCTTGTAGATTCTGACTATCAGCCATTTTCAGTTATTAGCAAAATCAATATGAAAACAAAGTTCAGAAGAATTGAAATTTTGCTAATATGCAAAAGCAAACATTTGAATATTCAGTACTTACAGTTTGTCGTCAGTTTGGTATCACTTAAATCAGGTATGGGCAACCTTTGCTTAGCTGAGGCATAATTTCGGGATTAATCAGGTCGCGGGCCATAGGTAAGAAAGAAGTAGATAGTAGTGAATAAAAAGATGATGAAAATTCACACTTTTTTATTTTGTGGAATTACAATATGATAATCAAACATACAAAAAGCAAACTAGCAAAAAAGATAGAAAAATCAAATGAAAATTAATGGTGGTTTGAAGCGTTATTTGAAATTTTTGAATCTCTCGCAGGCCGGACTGAAGTTGGTGGAGGGCTGGATCCAGCCCGGGGGCCGGGGGTTGCCCATATATGACTTAAATACTTGTCGTCACCTCAAATTTCACCTAGCAGCACTTTTTCACCACTAAACACCACTTTTTTCACTAATTAAAACACTTAACCACACTTATCACACACAGAACACTGCAATGCCTGAAGATGGTATCCTGAGGCCGAAGGAAATCCGCTCGCTGTCGGAAAATTACTGCCAATGGAAAATCTCCAATGAGTGCTGTCAACTCGTTGTACTCAGTTTCAAGTTGTTGCCGAATAATTCACTCGTCGAAATTCTCCAACCTGTGCCGCCTCTTCTGAACGTCGCGTTGCCGTCCGTCGATAACTCGTCGCAATTTGCTGCAGATTCATTTAGAAAATTAACATCTCACAGATGTTTAATGATTTCTCGTCCTGTCACGGTCGCCATGTCATGGTTCTTCGGTGGTTTAATTAATATAGTAATTAATTAAGTAGTCCACCATAAAGTTCAGTTTAAAATTTTTGTTTATTTTCAAAACAACGTCAGCGATATTGTTTACATGCAAAGATACAATCCAAATATACAATGCCTGTTCCTGGTTCCAAAGTTACATCAGTTGTGTGGGGCATACTGGACGAGACAGTAATAACAGGCCATGAAGACGGTTCTCTAAGACAGTGGGATGTTAAGACAGGTAAAGAGAGGCTGTCAGCACAAGACAGCCTCTCTTGTATATAGCACAAGAAGTCTATATACACTGATTTACAAGAAATTGCAAAACAAACATACCCAATCATATTCAAGGAATTTTTAGCTCACTACAAATACTTCATTAAATACAATTCTGTTTAAAGTTCAGGTATGAGGGCTGTTACAAGATGGTAGTGTGTGTGTGTTGGGGGGGGGGGGAAGCTCAAACATTGTATCGATACTGTTGACGGTATAATATCATTGAAAGTGGTAGACCAACATAATAACTGAGTAAGGCTACATATATAAATCAAATCTTGAAAAACTATAAGTGAAAAATAAAATATAAGAATATAAGAAATATAAAAAATATAAAATAGTAGAGATAATAAGTGCTGGGTCTGGTGAGAGGAATTTATCAGAGATTGAGGCCTGGAGGATGTCTGGTGTCAAGGATATTCTGATAGGCTAGTTACCATCTATGTAGTTCAGAGGAGGTTGTGTTATCAGGGAAAACTCTGATCACCCTAACTGAGAAACAGATGTTAAAATTATTCAGTTTGTGGGAACTGGCATGTTTTGCAACTAGATGGGCCTCATTGTTAGTATATACTGTCTGCCCATTCTGATAGCAAGTGGGTTAGTAGTGAGGTCTATATATGAGTTAGAGCAATGAGGCATGTAACTTGATATATGAGGTGTGTTGTCATACAAGTAGCATGACCACTGATGGGGAATGTTTCACCTGTGGTTGGATTGAAGTAAGTGGTAGTAGCTGGATGCATGCTGCATGTTTTACAGTGGGATCTGTTGCAAGGCAATGACCCCTGTGGTAGTTTGGGGGAATTACTGGGGGAACCAAGATATATTCTAGATTTGGTGGCCTGTTAAAACATGTGCGTGGGGCAGTCAGTAGTATTTTATGGAGAATGGTGCACATACCTGGGAAGGAATGTAGGAAGTCATGCCCACAGTGAAGGATTAGGTTAATAGACTCAAGACCAGGGAAGAACTGAGTGATGAAAGTTATGCACAGGAAGGGCTATAGCACTAGAGATTTATTTGTGTACTAAGTAAGGGGTTGCTGCAGGAGATGAGAGCTCCAGACAGGTTTTGTGCATTGGGAAAGAGATTCTTCATCAGAGTAGATGCTCCTTCCATGGGCGGCCAGACTGTAAGGAAGGGAACGTTTGATGTGAGAGGGATGACAACTGTTAAAATGATGATACTGCTGCAGATTTGTAGGCTTGATATGAACAGAGGTATGCAGGCGCTCATTGTGCAAGGAGACGTCAACATCAAGAAAGGTAACATGACTGTAGGAGTATGTCCAGGTAAAGTTGATGGAGTGGTTGTTTAGGGAGTTGAGGAAGTCTATTAGATGATTCTCTTTGTGGGTCTGGATCATAAAAATGTCATCTATGTATCTGAACCACACAAGAGTTTGAATGGAAAGATTGTTGATGAATTGTTGTTCCAGATGGCCCAGGAAAAGGTTTGAATAGGAAGGTGCCATGCGGGTGCCCATAACATTGCTGCATATCTGGTAGTAAATTTGAAAGTTGAAGGAAAAGTAGTTGTTTGATAGGATGAGGTTTACCAAGGAAATGAGGCAGGATTTCTTGGGGAGGCTGTTAGGAGGTCGCATTTTCAGGAAGTGTTCCATGGCACTGAGGTCTGACTGTGATGGATGTTGGTGTATAGGGAAGAGACATCTATGGAGACAAGGAATGAGTCAGGTGGTAGAGGTATGGGGACTGTGGAGAGTCCTTTGAGGAAGTGTGGGGTGTATTTTATGAATGAAGGGAGGTTCTATACAAAATGCTGGAGGTGCTGATCCACAAAAGCTGAAATCTGTTCAGTTGGTGACCCAGATGCCGCAACTATAGGTTGCCCTGGATTTCCAGTTTTGTAGATCTTGGGAAGAAGGTACAAGGTGGGGGTACAGGGGTTCTGCGGGGTAAGATTTTGAGGACAATTTGGAAGTGAGGAATTCCTGGATCATAAGGAGGGGATGGTGTTGAGGAAGGAGAGGTGGGTTTGGTTTGGATGGAGGTTTGAAATGCTCTAGTTAGGGGTCAGTCTCATTGTGCCAAAAATCACTACCATCCTCTGTGTCAAAGTGGTAATGCCACTGGAGAGTGCGGCAGAACGCTGAAGAGTCCCGGACCAAAGCGGCGTGGTCAAACTTCGGGGTTGGGGAAAATGACAATCCCTTAGAGAGAACAGAGAGCTGAGATTCTGATAAAGGAGAAGATGAATGGTTAGCCACAGACTGCTGTGGTTTAGCAGTAGGTAGGGAGGAGGCTTTTGGAGTGGTTGGATCGGGGAGATTGAAAATGTGGGCAAGACAAGGAGTTTTGGAAATCAAGGGAGCTGTAGGAGTATGTTGAGTATGATTGGGATGTTGGTAAGATAGTTTTAGACCCATAGCCAGATTACTTTTTGCAAGTACAGAAATCTTGCACAGATGTTTTTGCACTTGTTTTGCTTCGATCTGTATACAATCTGTTAGAATCTGCTGTAACTGATTAATTGCATTCGGGGAAGACAGGCAAATAATTTTGTGTAGGGGGATAAGCTAGGCAGAATGCCAGTCTTCTTTGAACAAGAGCTGTTGAAGGACAAGTTTGGTGAAGTTGAGTGATTGGGTAAAACGAAAGAGGTGTTGTAGTGGCTGGATATGTGGATGGCAGCCAGAGACAGGGAGTTTAATGGTTAATACATTTGGAGGAATATTTAGAGAGAGGCAGAATTGAAGGAAGAGAATGTGTGAACACAGTTTGGCGAGGCGGAAGGCGAGAAACTTGTAGGAAGAGATGTATGAATCTATGGGTGACATGTTAGGGGAAATTGATTAATATGACTGATGAGGCCTAAAACTGTCCAAACAACTGTTGAGATGAAAGGTTACGTGTGACAAAGGGAATCTCTGAATATGCTATAAAGGAAACAGCATAGCAGAAAAATTCAGAAATGAAGATAAAATGTGATAAAAAAAATATGAATATTTTAGTGCTGTATGAAGGAACAGCAGATATATTGTCCAAAAACAATAATTTAGAAGAATCGTAAACCGTGAAATGGAATAATGAAAGAAATGCCAATCGCGGGAAGAAAAAGTGCAACAAAACCAATTACACAGAAACAGAGCTAAAGTGTGAAAAAATTATTAATATTCAGTGCTGTATGGAGAAACAGCAGGAATATCGTGCAAGAATGATTAATAATAACAGAAAAATTGTAAAGCGTGAAACGGAATAAACAAAGAAATGCCGATTGCGGAAACAAAAATGTGCAACAAAATCAACAACTATAAATATTTTGAAAGAAAATAATTAATAATTAAATTGCAGATGAAGCACAGAAAAATAATCAGAATCATTGTACGAAATTACAAAATGGAAGAGTGAAGCAACAACTGGTGTTTTCCTGCTCATTGTAATCATATATATTATTTCTATAAGGTATTTTTTTGTCACAAGCCTATATCTTCCTTCATACTTAACCGAAATCAATGAATGAGGTGTCATTTTAAAGCTTATGGTCTCCACTTTGGTTAAATCGTATTTTAAGCAAGAAAGTTTTTGGAATTCGACCCTTAAAGGACAAAAATGTAAATTTTTCTAAAATGCTGTTTTCTGTGTTACGAGTTAGTTATCTCCCTGGATACCTATCTGAAACCGTTTTATGGAGTATCGTTTTAAAGATTAAGATCTCCGCTTTAGTGACGTCATATATTAAGCCAGAAAGTTTTCGGAATTCGACCCTTAAAGGGCAAAAGTATCAATACTTTTGCTATGCGTTTTTGTGTCACGAGCGATTTATCTCCCTTAATATCTAACCGATATAGATAAATGAGGTATCATTAAAGAATAAGGTCTCCGCCATGGTAACATTATATTTTAAGAAAGGAATTTTTCGTAATTCGACCCTTATAGGGCAAAAATGTCACTTTTTCTAAAATGCGTTTTTTGTATCTCGAGACATTTATCTCCCTGGATATCAAACCAAAATCGATAAATGAGGTAGGATTATGAGGAGTAATGCCTCAGCTTTGTGACATCATATTTTAAGAAAGAATGTGTTTGGAGTTCAACCCTTAAAGGGAAAAAGTATAAATTTTTCTATAACCGATTTTTGTGTCACGAGCGATTTATCTCCCTTGATATCTAACCGATATAGATAAATGAGGTATAATATTAAAGAATAAGGTCTCCGCAGTGGTAACATTATATTTTAAGAAAGTAATTTTTCGTAATTCGACCCATAAAAGGCAAAAAAGTCAATTTTTCTAAAATGCGTTTTTTGTGTCTCGAGCCACTTATCTCCCTTGATATCTATCCAAAATCGATAAATCAAGTAGGAGTATGAAGAGTAATGACTGAACTTGGAGACATTATATTCATCCTCACTATTCATCGCATTTATTCTCGAAATTTTCGCACGGGTCGTCTAGTATATATATATAATGAGAATAGGGAAATAAACCACCCATTATCTTAGATGAAGAGAAAGCAATGTAGACACATCTAACTAACACAAAATTATTTGTGATTTTTATGTCTTTAGCGCTTCATCATTGAGTAGACTGCCTCAAATATCAGCGTTGAACCACGCAAATTGTGGGGGTATATATTCATCCAAATTATTGATCTTCCTGTTGGGCCACATTAATATGCTCTTCATTGATTAACACATTCATCCTGTCATCCAATAATGATGATTTTCTTTAATTACTTTGTCCTCCAATTTAAATATTGCTGCCATTGGTCACCAGAGGGTTTTACCTTCCTCCAGAGGTTAAATAGCTTTAAATAATTTCATGAAATGACAACACTGACAGATCACTTTTATCTTTATATTTATTTCTTTGTGAGCTCCATAATAATGCTAGACGTGGGTCACAATCCTTCAATACACCTTTTTAAAACTCTTAGCAATCACAAGAAATATTTATCTTTTTACAAATTATATAATTTTCGTACAAGTTCACTTCCTTAATTCCTATTTTACTAAATAACCATTTAATTACACCATCGTAAGCCTAAGGTACAAAGTAATTCATTCACTATAGCATTAAACTTTTTTTTAGAGCAGATAAACTACTTATTTATATACACTTTTCCATCCTAAATACAAAATCATATATTTACATGTAGTTACTTATCCCTCCCTGAAACTTGCATTCCAATAACTAACTAACACTAAAGCAGCAGATGTTAAGACACCCCTCCCCGAGACATCCCTACATCTTAAAGTAAAAGTGGGTTTCAGGATTTACCTGAATACTCAAAACTACATAAATTCCTTAACAGATTACTTTTGAACGTATCAACAGAACAGCTGTCAGATCACATGGTTTTGTTTTCATGAATTGTTTGCCACTACAATGCAACATTACTGAATCAACCAACACTACAGATTTAAAATCATCACTAATAAAATTCAGCCTCTCATTACTTCCAACTTCACTATGCATTAACCGATAATTACTATCCGTACCTGAAAAATTATCTGAATCTATAAAAGTATTCCTAATATTTGACTCACAGAATTTCTCCACAACATAACACCTGTTTCTTCAGTTATCTCTTCAATGTTATCCCTTACGTCAAACAATGAACTAAACACCGTGTCAGCTAGGTCAATTTCAGGACATTTTCTGAAGTTAGAAACAGCTAAAGGAGCCTTCTTGCTCCTGCCTGTTTCTTCTATATTATCACCTACATTAAACAGAGAATTGAATACCGTGTCAGCTAGGTCAAATTCAGGAACTTAGGTACCGGTACATGGGTCTTTTTTATTCTCAATTGCTTCAGTGAACAAACATCTTATCTCATGACTTTCCCCCTCATATAAAATCTATTGACACCACAGTATTACCCTTGTCTTCAAGATATTTAAGAAACTCGTCAATATCAGCTCTTTTACAAACCTTCTCTCCACCAAAACAAGCAAATATAGTCCCAACTATGCCATGTTATAGCCCACCAGTTTCCGATAGCCATATTGTAGAGATGTAGGATCGTAATTTTTTACGGCGTTGAATATTAATATATTTTTCTCGGGCTTCCAGCCGTGTTAGTATATCATATTTGCGGGACAGTTAGAAATGCTACGTAATAAAAAGGCCAAGCTTTTGTGCAATCTGGCGTTTCTTCAAAGATGTCGTGATCATGATGTGGTGCCACAATTTGCCCGAATACGTCATCCAATTACTTCGGCCGCAGCAGTGAGAATTTTGCGTCGTACAAGCCTTGCTTTGGTAAAGGAACGTATTCGTTTTACGAGACAAGCTTTGGACCGGATTGGCAAGACGCTGCTATCGTGTCATCTTTACCTTGCTAACGCATTATCTGTGGATGCCTGGGAGTGGGTAGATGGCAGTACTACAGCGTATAGTTTCAAGCTGCAACAACGTGTGTCGGCCAGACAATGTTCGAAATTTGAGCGGATTTCAACGAAATTTTCCACGAAGCCACATGTTTCAGCGCGAACTATTGTTAACCTATCAGACAGAGAACTTGATCCTGCTACGTCATCTGTTTTATCGAAGGGCCTCAATTTTGCTCCGGTACCTAAATCTGTGCCTTATCGGGAGATTATCAGTGGTGTTGAAATTGCAGTTCGCACGCTACCTGCGGAAGAAGCGGAGGAGATAAGGCGTGAAACATGTCGGGTGCTTTGTAAAGGTAAATTGCCTAAATCAAACATCTCAAGTGAAGAGAGGCGTGCGCTTCGTGAGTTGAAGAAAGACGAAAATATTGTCATTCTTCCGGCAGACAAGGGTAACTGCACGGTGGTTTTAAGCAAGATGGACTATCATAGTAAAATTATGCAGCTTTTGAAGGACCAAGCATACAGGAAGATTAACCGTGACCCCACATCTAAGCTAACCAACTTGACTACGAAGATGATCCGCTCCTTAGAACTACCAGAAGATGTGAAAAGACGACTCCAACCCCGTGCTCCTGTTCCTCCCAGGTTGTACGGTCTACCGAAAGTACATAAAGTAGGAGTACCTATGCGACCTATTGTAAGTACAATTGATAGCCCTACGTACTTTTTGGCTAAATACCTCAAAGATATTCTCAACCCATTCGTAGGGAAGGCTCATCGCAGTATTCGAAATTCCAGTGAGTTTGTGGAAATCTTAGACAACATGAAGTTAGATCCTGGTGATTTAATGGTGAGCTTCGATGTGGTCTCTCTTTTTACTCGTGTTCCCTTGGTCGACTCCTTAGATCTGTTAAGGAGGTATTTTGATCAAAAAATGATTGATATTTTCCACCATGTGTTGACAACCACTTATTTTAAGTTTGAAGGAGAATATTACGAACAAGTGGACGGTGTAGCAATGGGTTCGCCGTTGTCTCCTGTCATTGCTGATTTCTTCATGGAATTTTTTGAAGAAGAGGCACTAAACCACGCACCACTCCAGCCGAAGTGTTTTTATAGGTATGTCGATGATACATTTGTGATTTGGCCCCATAGCAGAAACAGTCTTGACCAATTCCTTGCGCATCTCAATTCAATCCATGAAAATATTCAGTTCACAATGGAATTGGAGGAGGACGGTTGCCTGCCGTTTCTTGATGTGCTTGTTATTAAACGTGCTGATGGTTCGCTGGGACACACTGTGTATCGGAAGCCTACCCATACAGACTTATATTTAAATGCCAACAGCTGTCATCATCCGGCACAACGAAACTCTGTATTAACTACCTTGGTACACAGAGCAAAAAGGATTTGTGACAAACATAGCCTGGCTGGTGAATTGGACTATCTCCGGAAAACGTTTTTAAATAATGGTTATAATCAGGGACAGATTACTCGTGCGTTTAAACAGAAGGAAAATCGACGGAGAGATCAGAGTGATACCAAGGGCCTTGCGTTTCTGCCGTTTGTGGGTGCCCTAAGTTTCAAAATAGGTAGACTGCTATCACAACACGGAGTCAAGACAATTTATAGACCACCCACTAAAATTAGTAACTTGGTCGGCAGCGTTAAAGATGACCTAGGTTTACGAACCCCTGGTGTATATTATATACCATGTGAATGTGGCCGCGGCTACATTGGACAGACGCAGCGATGCATTGTGCAGCGATGTGTAGAGCACGCCAGAAATGTTCGTCTTGGCCAAGAAGAAAAATCTGCGGTGGCCGAACATAGTGTGCAAGAAGGTCACACTTTTGAATTTGAAAAAACAACCATTTTAGCCCGGGTCAAAGATTTTTGGGGCAGCGTTATTACAGAGGCTGTAGAAATAAGATTAACTGATTTATTAGTCAACAGGGACACTGGTTATCAACTCAGTGCGGCCTGGAACCCGGCGATTAAAATGCTGAAACAAATCCGCGCCTGTAACGAGCAGAAGAGCGGATGACGTAATCGCGTTGTGTTGGTTTTTGTTTTCCACCGTTTCCGTAGCAGCGGCTGAATAAACAAACAGTTATACACTGACATTTGGTTGAGAATGGAGGCAGAGATGGACGCCTTCGAAACGTCCCGCAAATATGATATACTAACACGGCTGGAAGCCCGAGAAAAATATATTAATATTGTAGAGATGTTACTCTGGTCATCTTTATGAATAATTTTTACCCCTCGAACAAGCTCATTATTATCAGGGTATACTACTTCAGGAACATTTACCCTTGACTTACCACTACCTGATTAATATTTATATTGACATTATCATTCAGTGAATTGCTCATTAAAATAAATTTTATCTTATGATAATTAGTACCTAGATCCATATTCTTTCCCACCACTGTGGGGTCTGATGAAGTGTTGGTCTTTAGTTTGGCTGCCCCCCATGCTGTATTTCCCTTTCAGGCTCTTGATTTTGTTCTCTCATGTCATCAGTATCATCTCTTCTTCCATAAGGATCATGACCTCATCCCTATGACCTCTCCTCAAAGGACTTCTGCTCTCCCTCGTACGATAATGATTCTAATATCGATCGGTATAAGACTCCTGTGCGTCTAAGCATCGTAATAGTTATGAAACTCTTTCCACATTAATCACCTTCATAGTAGCTATTAGATTTCTGGTTTGGGAAGATAGCCTAGCTCCTATCAAATCTATTAATTCCTGTTCCTCATATGGATGGTTTAAATACTTGCACCATATCCAACATTTATGAAAAAGTCATGCTGTGTCTCGCTACCAGGTCTATCAGGTCTACCAGTCATTAATTCTCTCTTCTCCTCAATTTACCTACTTGTTGACCAAAAATATTTATGAAAATTTTCTTTAAAGAACTTATCATTTACCTCCCTAATCTGTCTGTCTCCCCACTTTCCGGCATATGACTTTAAATGCTTACATACAATTGAATCTTTCTGTTGTCTGGTAGCACAATAAAATACCCTAACCTGTCAAAATACACTATATAATTTCGTAAGGTCTTCCACTCACCTCGATAGCTATTGGATGAAGAACGGTGTCACGTGTCAGCCTTTGCTCGCAAAACAGCAACCAGAGAGACCATTACAAGAAATTCGTGGTTATGTACACAATTCAATAGCTAAGCAATTGCTACCAAGTTAATAGCCAAAATACAGTCATCAAGTTTGCTTTTCATAGCGTTTCTTGGTAAAAAAAATACTGATAAATTTTGCGGCTGAAAAAAAACGTGTATCTGCTATTCAGTAACCTGTTGTTAATGAAAGCAACTTAAAAAAAACTGTTAAAAAAGTAAACTGCTGTAACGACGAATGCCAATTCCGGCTTAGGATAAATTTTAATTTACTTAAAACTTTCACTATTGTTGTTGCTTGACCAAATTTTATGCATTACAGTTTACTTGCTTTTTAGGTATTTTACTGACCACTTTCATTAATGTTCTTTGTTCATGTTTGTTGTACATGAGTTATTAGGTTATTTTAAGTGCACATCCGATTAAATATGTTAAAGAATCAACTGTTCTGGCATTTCATTCCTTCGGAGTTGCTCAACTGTTTAATAATGTGGAATGTGTATTAAGTTCTCTGGCCGTAATAGATACTATGACCAACGATTACATTATGAGTTTTTGCCTAATCTCAATAAAAAATAATGTGTTGCTCTTGAAGCAAACAGGAATTTTTAAAATTTTGCAGAATGAACTAGTAGGGTCGAATACAAGTCAAGTTGGTATTGGTGACTGCACCACTTTTGGAACCGACATGAAATTGTCACTAACCTGTTGAAATTTAGTTTATTTGCTTCGTCAACATGTCATTTTCACATTTTGCGCTATACCGGAAGTTATTATGTTATTTTTACAGTGCCAATAGCATTTTGCAGTTGGGCAGCATCTTATATTTTGGTGTTTTTAATTGAATTCCTGGCAAGTTTTCTGTAAATAAAGAGTGAAAAAACGTGAAGAGGACATGTTGATGAAGTAAATAAACCAAATTTCAACAAGTTAGTACCAATTTCGCGTTGGTTCCAACAATGGTGCAGTCCCATTTGTATTTAAGCAATTGTGTTAACTAAGCGATTGTGCTATCATCCCTCTTCATTTTTAATACCTACCTCTATTAATGCTTCTGAATTCTTTAAGCTCAAGGTATTTTATTCATTCTGAAACACTGGTCAAGTTTATATTTGGCCAAAGCAGGTCAACCCATCATAATCTTTCATCCTAAAAACAGGAACTATTCTAGACCTGTGATCATACGCGAAAAACGGTCACGGGCTTACACTTGTTATCAATAAATTCTGCATGGTGCAGTATCATCATAATAGTCAAATTCTTCCTTTACATCAACACTGACCACTTGATTACCAGTTAAGGTGACAGTGCATTGACTTACTTGAACTTGGATCCCAGCCATCCTTTTCTCTAGTTGATTTAGTGAAAGTTGTTCCTGTTGCTGCACCATTCCGGACACCTCCTGGCACAGCTCATCAACCCTTTGAGCACCTTTAATGTAATTTGCTTTGAATAAACCCACATACTCATCCCTTATCTTATTACAATTTTCATTGACTTCTTTCATCTCCTTAACAATCAAATTAGCACATACAATCTTATGCTGTTCACAAACTTGTGTTACCTTTTGAATATTACTCATACATTCCCTCTTGCATTGATCTACTTTCTGTAATGCTTCCAGGTATTTTTCACTACATTGTCCTGTTACTTTCTCTAATCTCAAGTTTAAATTGTTAATGTACATACTCTTTGATTAGGGAACTAAAGTCCTAAAGTTGCTTATTGATTCTCTCATCAAAACAGTAAACTAATTCAGAGAATTTGGCATCATTGTTTTGTTTCATTTCAAAAAACTTATCATTAATGCTAGAGAACTAACCACTGAAAACTGAATTTTTTTTATGAATTTCAGAAAATTACTGTCAAGATATAGTTCACTTTTGAATTCAGAAAATCATTTATATTATTTCTATAAGGTGTTTTTTGTCACAAGCCATTATCTCCCTTCATAATTAACTGAAATCAATGAATGAGGTGTCATTTTAAAGCTTATGGTCTCCACTTTGGTCTCATCATATTTTAAGAAAGGAATTTTTCAGAATTCAAACCTTAAAGGACAAAAATTTCAATCTTTCTAAAATGTGTTTTTTTGTGTTACGAGTCGTTTATTTCCATGGATATCTATCTGAATTCATTTAACGAAATATCATTTTAAAGATTAATATCTCCGCTTTGGTAACTTCGTATATTAAGACAGGAATTTTTTGAAATTCGACCCTTAAAGGACAAAATTATCAGTATTTCTGCAATACGAGCCATTTATCTTCCTTCATGTCTAACCGCTATAGATAAATGAGGCACCATTTTAAAGTTTAAGGTCTCTGGCGTGATCACATTATATTTTAAGAAAGGAATTTTTCATAATTCGATCCTTAAAGGTCAAAATTACCATTATTTCTATAAACTTTTTTTTTTTTTTTCATGAGGTACTTATCTTCCTTGATATCTAATGAAATCAAGAAATGAGGTATTATTTTAGAAATGAAGGTCTCCTCCTTGGTCAAATCATATTTTAAAAAAGGTATTTTCGGAATTTGACCCTTAAAAGGAAAAAGTATTAATATTTCTACAACATGTTTTTGTGTCACGAGCCATTTATCTCCCTTGATATGTAACCGATATGTATAAATGAGGTATCATATTAAAGGTTAAGGTCTCTGACCTGGTCACATTATATTTTAAGAAAGGAACTTTTCATAATAAAGGGCAAAAATATCTATGTTTAATGCATTAAAATGCGATATTTGTGTCTCGATCCATTTATCTCCCTTAATATCTAACCAAAATCGATAAATGAAGTAGCATTATGAAAGGTAATGTCTCAGCGTTGGTGACAATATATATTAAGAAAGAATTTTTGTGGAATTCAAACCCTAAAGGGTAGTCCTACAATACATTTTTTTGTCTCGATCTATTTGTCTCCATTAATAGCTAACCGAAATTGATAAATGAGGTATCATTCTAAAGATTAAGGTTTCTGCTGTGGTCACATTATATTTTAAGAAAGGAATTTTCTGAATTGAACCCTTAAAGGGCAAAAATATCAGGATTTCTAAAATGCGTTTTTTGTGTCTTGAGCCACTTATCTCCTTGATAATTAAACAAATTGATAAACGAGGTATCATTTTAAAGACTGAAGTCTTCGTAAGGTCTTCAGTTTCCTTACACCATATTATAAGAAATAAATTTTTCAAAATTCGACCCTTTAAGGGCAAAAGTATTAATATTTCTACAAGGCGTTTTTCTGTCGTGAGCCTTTACGGTAATCTCCCTTGATACCTAACCAAAATCGATAAATGAGGTATCATTTTAAATATTAAAGTATCCATTTGATCATATCATATTTCTAGAAAGAACTTTCTCCAAATTCAACCCTTATGGGGCAAAATTCTAAAACTTTTTTTTTTTTTTTAACCTTGCTGGATGCCTAACCGAAATTGATAAATGAGGTATAATTTTATAGACCAAGGTGTCGGCTTTAGTCACACCATATTTTATAAAAGGATTTTTTTGGAATTCGACCCTTAAAGGGCAAAAGTATCAATATCGTTTCTACAACCTTTTTATTTTATTTTTATTACGAGCCTTTTATTTCCTTTGATACCTAACTGAAATTGATAAATGACTAATTGTTTTAAAGATTAAGGTCTCCAAATAGGTAAAATCATAAATTAGGAAAGAATTTTCGGAATTTGATGCTTAAAGAGGTCGCGCATATGAGACAGTTAAAAGCCAAATCCCTAGATTACAGCAGCAGATATCACAGAGATGTCAATAAACGGTTTTTTATACATTAAGTAGCTTTTCAGATATTTTTTTTCTGTTACGGAAACATTTTTGTTTTGCTATGCAATTCCAATGTAAACATTTTATTCGCTTATCAATACATATCACAGAGATGTTGATATGCTGTGTGCATTTTGTTCAGGTTGGTTGCATTCTGTTAAGATCAGTGACAGTTTGTTGTACATACAGTGTGTTTTAAATTTTCCTAACTGTTTCATAATATGTTGTAAGTATTTTAATGCGTACATATTATATTAAACAAATAATATTTGCTACAGAAGTGTGAATCTACTTTTAATTATAATACAAGCATTCAACCATACTATTTGTTGTATTTTATTTGCAACATTTTCACACGGGTCATCTAGTTTGGTATTAATTTCAGAAAATTTACTACCATTATCTTGCTTTAACCCATTTCTAAAGTCGGCAAATTTACTATCAAATTTTGCACTAAAATTAGTTACAAAGGATTGTAGAAATGCCTGAAAATTTTGACTGTTAGCCATATTCAACCACTTATGAAATTAATTTGACAATATCACAAATTATCGATATCAGAAACTGACTTTATCAAGTTACCACTAAGAAATATACAAAGACAAATATCTACCTACTCAATACTCACTGTTTGCCTGTCACTGGATTCTGATGCACTTGTCTTAAACACTTCTCATAATACTTTTTTCTTTCTTCGTGTGGCACTATTTTTCAAAACACTAGACATGAACTTCACACATTACACGTGCACTTCCAGCATTGATCATTACAACACACCATCTTGGCGCTGCAGAAAACTCTTATTCTGGGCCAAATTTTTTTTATGTATTGCACTTGAGTTACAGGTTCTTCTGGTATTATAACATCTTTTAAATTACAGATGTCCTTTAATAACATGTCTGTTCACTGTCAATATGATAGCTCTTTGTTAATTAACTAATTCATCCTGTCATCTGTTAATGATGATTTCCTTTAAGCACTTCATCCTCCAATTTACACATTGCTGCCATTGGTTGCCAGAGGGTTTTACTTTCCCCCAAAGGTCAAATAACTACTGCTTTGAATGGATTAAATATTTTCATGAAATGACAACACCGATGATTACTTTATATTTTTTTTTTTTTTTTTTTTTTGTGAGCTCCATAGAAATATTTGACGCGGATAAGACATGAGACTTCTCCAAATATACTAAAGCACAAATTTACAAATATTACAGCAATTAAATAATTGGAAAACAACTGACTTACAACTAACTCTGCTCGCCATCTCCTCGAGTTAGTAATGTAACACAGTGACAGGTACAATGTATATATTGTTTAAAGCCTAATATATGTGCGAACATTGTAGATGAGTGAGGTGGACAGTACAGCAGGAAGGACTGGCAGGTAAAAGCTACTCTGGGGGCTGTTGTAACATGCTACAATGCTTAACACTAACAGCCTTTAATTCTTGTTTCGCAGTTTATGCTATCAAAATCCCCACTGCTAGTAGTGGTATTTCTGACCATAGGTATTGTATACTGGTCTACCAGTTCATACTAGATACTAGGCAACCAATAGGTCTAAAACTGAGATAGATATCTTTCTTTCCTTGACCTTCTCCCCACTGTCCTACTTGTGTTCTCCAACTGTTTTCTTTTCTTGCTTTTAGGAACCACTACTTGTGTTTATGTTTATGTATTTTATTTTTCTTAAATCATTTTCTATAAACATAATGTATTTCCATTTTTATTTAGAGATATTCAAATCTTTTAATTTCTTTGTATTTTTTCTGTTTGAAATATTTAGACTTTATTTTTTAAAATTATACACGTGTTTTTGACCTGTTCCTGTTTTGAAATTGGCCCAACAACCTTCCTAACCTCTATAGTTCACAGTCACTGTGGTGACTAGTTAGATGCTTGTTGCTTTCTGATTCCCACCCTTTGCTCTCCATTTAACTCCAAAAGCTTCTATATGTTCTATATTTGTGTTTGTGTTATTTCTATGCCTCTGTCCCATCACTTGTCATAACAGATGACTCCTCTCTCTTCCTAAATTTCCATCTGTATCCATACAACTGCTTTTGATGTGCCAGTTTTCTATGAAATTTATATGGAAAGCAAAGCTAAATTATACCCAACACTTACCAAAGTTTAAAAGAGGAGGGCAGCAGCGACAAACAATACAATTTAACGAGACACAAAAAAAAAAAAAAAAAAAAACAACCAGTATTTCGGGACAAGCCTTTTCAAGGAAATGAAACATTATGTTAGGAATTTTTTCTTGCTGCTGTCCTCCTCCCTTCAGCTTTGATGGGTGTTTGGTATTATTTAGCCTTCCTTTCCATTTGAATACAGCACCATGGCATTTTTTTGCACTCCATTGTTCCTGAGAGTCTTCTATGAAAGTTACAGAAACATCACTGAAATGTCAGCTGTCAGTCAGCTGATGCAACTCTTTCCAAGAACCAACAGCATACTAGCAATTGCAGAAAAAACAATATTAATTGTTCTTGAACAGTTTCTTATCTTACATGCATTGTACTTGGTATTTTTAATTGTCTTTTGAAGTTGTTTATGAACCTGGAATTCTAAGAGGAACGAAACCTAATTTCCTATAGTTTCAGGCATTCACTTGTTATATTGTGTTATATTAGGATTAGGATCTGTTTAATTTTTCAGGTGGACACTTAATAATTTGCTTGTTTTTCTGCAGCTGTATCCAGAAGACCCTCTTCCAAAAACTGTTTGCTTAGAATGCTGTACCAAACTGAACCAGTATTTCGATTTCTTCAAAACAAGTTCCCGTGCTCAGTTATCATTGCAAATGCTTTTCAATCCGAAAATGGTTGAGCAAGAACCTAAGGGAGAGCCTGGTGGGGTTTTGATAGCAAAGATGGAACCTGATGGTGGAAAACCAGTAACAGAAGAGGAAGAAGAAGAAGAAGAGGATGATGATCTTACCAATCATAATGGCGATGGAATGGATGATGCGGTGAGGCACTATTTGTTGATTGTTACTGAAATAGTTTGCACACTTTTTTTAGTTGTTTGCTATTGTTGTTATTTTGACAGTAGTGACAGTTAAGAATTTGCGTATGTGCTGATGTAAGGAAAATTAATGTATTTTTATGTGATGTTTTGGAATGTCCGTCTTCTTTATCATGTGTCTTTTGAAGCTGATATTGATTATCTATTTGGAAAGGCACCAAGTGTTAATCTTCAAATCCACTTATAGTATTTTCATACATCTGTATACATCTTTTCTTTCTATAGGTTCTTCACCTTTTTTTTTTTTTTTTTTTTTTTTGCTTGCTCTCTCCACTTGTTAACCTCCTAACATCATATAATGTCATGAAACTGGAATATCAGATCCTGCATTGTATTGTGATTCACTCTGGTGTCTTATAATACCCATTGTTTATGAAACTTTAATTGCCATGGAGCATGTTCCCTGATAGTAAATTCTTATACATCTTCTTTAGTTTCATGATTTTTTCTAACCATAAACTTTTTGAAGACAATTTCAATTTTTGACCTTTATGAATCTCAATTTTAAATTCTTTCAGGTAAATTGTCCATCATTTCCTTGGTCAGTCGCTGGAAAATTTTCTCTTTCACTTACACCAGAAATCAAGTGTCAGCTTATGGTCAGATCATACCTTCCCTTCCACCTATCATTCCACCTAACTCATCCCCCATACACGCTCTCTCCACACATGCCTCCCATCTTCCAGTGACTCCAAATCTATCTGATATACATCATCAGCATTAGCCAATTCAATCATGAAATGATGTGGCCTTTTAAAGTTATGAGTCCAGATAGAACCTCAACAGCCTTCTACCAGTATTAGGTGATTCTCTGCCAGATTACTCCAGTGACTTTGTACCATTGGTCTTGTGGTCTTCCTGGTGGTACGTGATGATCTCTTGAACTCTACCCCAACACCTGTTTTGTCAAGCTTTCCTCTAAGCAGAATTCCCTGCTCACTGTCACTTCAAGGAGGCTGTCTTGTCAATGATGCCTGTGACCTTTCTAACTTATCTGATGTCAATTGCTTTCTTCTCGTCTTTTCTAGCAAAAATGAGAATTAATCTTTCCATAGCTCTTTGGGCCAGTCTAAGTTTTACCTTTATAAATTCATTGTGTCTAGGTGTCATAACTGTAATTCATCATGGGTAGAATGCACTGGTTGTAAACTGTTTTCTTAGGTTTGTGTGCATATTTGATTTGAGAACAATAGAATAATTCCCAAAAACTTGCTATCCAAACTTGATGCAATGGAAAATTTCTGATTTTACATCTCTCATATTTACAAGCTGGACAAAATGGTACTCACTTAGATTTCCCAGAGATAAATTGTTTTTTCCTCACTTTGGCACATTACCTGGAAATAACTTTTATTTTCGAAGGATTCATGATCAGGGCAACTGCTGTGAATTCAGATACATGATTGGTAACCAAGGAATGTAGTTCACCAACATTGTTGGCCAACAGAAGTGCAGTGTCTTTGGCAAATCTCAAATCATTATGTCTTCTGTCTTTGATTCCAATACCTTTTTCTGCCCATTCTAGCTTTAACATTGCCTCTCTAAGGCAGCTCAAACTTTGGAGAGATTAGATCACCTCATTTATGTGGAAATCTGTAGCTGGTTCCTGACACTGACAAAAGCTGAGGAGGCACCATGCTGCACTCTGATATAGGATGTCAGTGCCATGTTCAGCTAAGGCTTGTTGGATTAGTTTGTGACTTAACTAAATTGAATGCCCTTTAGAAATCCACAAAACTACACAAAGAGACATCTAGTATTGGTGTCCTCAGCTAATTAGTTCTTGTAAGGTAAGAATATAGTTGATTGTGCTAAAGTGTCTGTGGAATTGTACTTGATCAGTGGGCTGGGCTGGGTCAAGAATGAAGTTAATTTGGTAAAAACTTTGTACAGAATGGACGGAAAGCATATATAGCATCAGTTTTTGACATTATGAATACTTAATTTTTTTTTTTTTTTGGTTGGAGAATGGTCTTAGCTTTACCACATCTTTACACATAAATTACTAGTCATGTTCTGTGGTGATTTACAGAAATGGATATAGCTGCCTTCCATTGCACTCCCTCTAGCTCCTGTAGATGTTACCCATATGTGGGTCATAATGACCAAGATTTTGTAACCCAATTATCACACTTCTCTGGTACATCTTCTCATCACCCTCTTCAACAAAAGAAATTTGAAACATATTTCCACCAACTGATCATTGTATCATTCCCAATGAGTTTATCATCGAATCATGCCAAACATTTATGCTTAAGTTTTTCTACAAGCAATTCCTCTTAAACCCCATAATTATATAAAAAAAAAGATTTTATTTTTCCTTCTGTGCAGTTAATAAACTGACATTTATTGGCATTTAGCTTCTCTCCACATTTACCTGCCAGCTGTACCTTTTCCATATCTCTCTTTGGCTGTTAATATTCTTCTCACATCCTATTATGAAACATTTGCAAACAAGCTGATTTCAGACTTTAAACCATCAACCAAGTCATTTACTACATTAATGAATACCAGTGTTTCTATAGGCTACACTGTGACACTTATATTTTCATGTTCTCCTCTTTTGTTACTACATTCCCTATCCTAATCCTTTTCTTCTTACCTTTTAAGAAATCTCCCCAGCAACTCATTTTCTAATCCACTGGAGCAGATGAGAAAGTGGTTTTTACTTAATGGCTCATTCTGGAAAACGCCTCAGAGAGATTCACTGTTACAGTTAACTTCTCTCCCACAGCCAATTAATCTAAAATTTCTCACATGTAGCCCACAAATTGAGATTCATATGAATATTCAATCCCTTAACCATGTTACTGACTTACAAACCAGTTCCTTTCTTCATAAATATTTCTGATATGTTTGCATGTTGAACTCTCCATCAGCTTATCTACCATTGAAGTCAAACTAATTGGCCTGTAATTATTAATCCTGTTTATCTGTTCTCTTTTATTGACTGGTACTGTGGCATTTTTACAGTACTCAGGTAAGTAGCAAGTCTCCAGATTCAATTTCCATATTTGTAAAATGTCTGTTGTAATATAATCAGTACCAGCCCTATCATTCTTTTTTTAATCTTTTCCAGTTCTGCAATAATATACTTGGGACATATTTTAAATCTTTTAGTCATCTCATTTCTGATTATGTGGGGAAGTTCCTGCTGTAATTTTTGTCCTACCCTTGAATGACTTATTGTCATTGAAGGTCTCATTAAACCAGTTACTTAATACCTCTGTCTTTTTCATATCTTCAGTAACTTCTTCTCCATCCTTATCCATAACTGTCTGAATACAATCCTTCTTGTCAGTTTTTTAACATTGTGTAGAGTTACTCAAAGATTTCAGAGGTAAAATTATGGTGACACATATCAACATATTATTTTACTCAGAATAATGTGTTTTAAGGAACTCTGGCCTTACATTTGGGAGGACGCCGATTTGACTCCCCGTCTGGACATCAAGATTTGGGTTTTCCACGATTTCTCCAAATCACTCCAGGCGAATGTCAGATTGCTTCCTTCAAAAGGCCATGGCCTAATTCCTTCTCATTCCTTGTCCCCAGTCACATTCCACCTCTAATGACCTCGACGTCGACTAGGTGTAAAGTCATAAGGAAAATAATGTATTAAGGTTTTATAAACTTTAATATTGAAGTTTAAAAGGTCTCCAAATGAAAATTAATGCCTGACTTTCTTAGCTGTGCTATTAAGGTTACTTTAAATGAGAAAACTTTATTTTATTTGTTTTTTTTTTTTAGTACTAACCATATTTAAAACTGACTCTTCACCAAAAATTATCAAGGAACTGTAGATGAAAAATTTGCACAGTTTTCTCTTTATGATATTCCAAACAACTGTGCTGGCTGATTGACCTTATATTAGACACAGAGAAAATTCTCGATACCTACAGAGGCACTGCCACTTTGTTTGGCATTCTGAAAGAAAAAGTTCCAAAAAATTAAAACTTACTTAAAACAACCACAGAGGAATGCCGCATCGAGCATCAGTGACATCTGCACCTGCTTCAGCTGAAAAATCTGCATTAGCTGAACATGCTGTGGAAAATTTTCATAAAGTAAACTTCAACAAAACTAAATTACTGGTGTGCACTGCGTATTTCTGGGATTCTGTAATCACAGAATCACTGGAGATATGATTGAGCATGAACAACATCAGCAGAGATGGTGGACTCTTTTTAAGTGAAGCATGGAAGCCTGTCATCCAAGATCTGCAACAGCAGTGCGAGAGACATACACACTGGAAGAGAGCTGAGATGCAACTGCCCGTTACAGCCACATATGAGGCCAGATGATGCAGCATCCAATGGCAGAGTGGCTTCTGCACTGGAAAGTTCCTGCGCTGGCCAATGGGAGAGTGGCTCTAGAAGTAGCTTCACAGCCGTCCGCCAGCCGTGGGGTATTTTTATATGAGCTGAAGCCATGAGGCATGCACAGTTGGTGTCTGTCTTGCTGTCGTAGTGTCAACTTCGACCTTTTCCCCTGATGAAGACAACAGATGCTGTTGTCAAAACATTGCAAATGGAAGAACTGATTCAGCAGAACACCCGAGAAGAATTTATGTTACTTAAAACTACTTGGAACTTAAATTGAAATGATCTTAAATAAATGGAGTAGGAAGAAATTCTGTGAGGCAATATTTGTGTGGAAGATAAATTATACCCGTAACTCACCATTGTTGAAGGGAGGAGGGCAGAAGCAACAAAAAATACTGCACAAACAGAAAAAAAACAGTATTTCAGGTTATGCCTGTTTCCAAGAAAATAGAAACATATGCCTGAACTCACGTAAGTGCCCACAGTTTTCACAGCCAAATTTAGTGTTATGTGGGGCTGTGTAGACTGAATCCAGTCACATGTTTCTATTTTATAAAAAAAAAGGGCTTGGCATTTTTGTGTTTGTGTAGTATTTTTTGTTTCTACTACCCTCCTCCCTCTAACGTTGGTGATTCGGTGGATAAAGTTTATCTTTTCTTTCCACATAAACAATTTTAAATCAAATTACAAAGAATTAACAAGCTTTTGACATAGCTGTGAACATAATGAACAATTTTGATGTGGTGAAAACACTCTAAATCAGGGGTGGCCAACCCAAACGATCTTGCAGACCACTTTGGATGTGCATCATAACTCCACGGGCCGCATATAAAATTATATATCCCTATATTAGTTTTAGACTCACTATAGTCATTTTTTGGAGTGAAAAATTGAAACATAATGAGTTATTATTATTGTGTTTACTATTATTCTTACATGTAAACATAGATAATATAATAATAGTTATACTAACCGCACATTTTAAAGAAATCTTATCTATACTATTATAAATCTGTAAGCAAGCTGCGTTTGTAGTGAGGCTTGATCTCTAATAACGCAAAAACTACCGCATCAATTTGCATGGTGTTTCCAAATTTTTAAAGCTAATGTTGCTGATCAACATCTGCAGAAGTAGCTAACGACTAATATGTACCATGGGAAGAAGCAAGTCAGTAAAAAACTTCAGAAATGTGAAACTGTAGACCACAGATAATTATACACATTCAGACGGTCACGCCTTTCATAAAGAGACCTGATAAAATTTAGGATTTCCCTTTTTTTTTTTTTTTTTTTTTTTTTTTTTTTTTTTTTTTTTTTACTTCTGCGATTCATTTTTCTGGACCGCAGTACTTCAAAATAAAAAGAATACGTGAATCAAGTATAATCAGCATTTACTTGAATCGTAACAGGTCTGTTGAATTACGAAAAAGTTATATTACTAATATTGAAGATGACATGTATTGTCTCTGGTAGACTGTTATACAGTTTGTCTCTGGAACAAAACTGCTACGTGAACGCTGTACACTACAGCCACAATAAGCCAATACTTAATACGAAATTCAGTTTTTTCTCTAAGAGCGATGTCTGAAAAACAGCTATTATAAATATCAGCAAGTAATAAAACATACTTCTTTCATAATGACTTGTGCGGAATTGCACATATTTGGAAGTACTTTATTCGATTAATATGTCTCGGGGCTATAACGTGCAAATATAACTAGGCATCCGAAAATTCAGGTACATGCGACTCAAATAATTACATAGAAAATACGGATATATTGAAAGAAACTCAAATAAAAAAATTTTCATATCCTAATGATACACCGCGTAAATTATAAAGCTAAAAGCATCGTCCCTTTGGCCTATAACAAAGCATATCAGCTGTCATCATGGTCCAGGTTGCATTTCAATCGATTTACAACTTGCGATAATTTTGCCACTCAGAAATAATTGCTTGAGTTACATGCACATTAGTACATATACTGTACCGTGATCCATTTTGACATTTTTGAATTAATTAATAAACAACGCGGCAAAACCCGAAAGTCAATTAAACATAATTATATCTGACTGAAATAATGACAATAATGATACGACGATTTGAAACCAAGATTAACTCCAATTCACGTAAATTTCTATTTTAAAGCAGGAATAATTGATGGTGTATCAACATAAAATAAAAACCAATATCCAAACAGCAAAAAATAAATAAATTAGAAAAAATTGAGATGCTGTGATTATTGGTAGGCATCCTAAAATTCTATTCTACACCGCGTAAATTTTAAAACTAAACCCGTTATGCCTGATGCTAAACAAAACGAGTCAATTGTCATCTGGTCCAGGCTGTTGTTTCGCCAGGTACTTACATGCGACTGAAATAATTACATAGAAAATACGGCTATATTGAAAGAAACTTAAATTAAAAATGTTTCATATCCTAATGCTACACCACGTAGATTATAAAGCTGCAGGCATCGTCTCTTAGGCCTATAACAAAGCATCATATCAGCTGTCAGGTTGCATTTCAAGCGATTCACAACTTGCGATAATGTTGCCACTCAGAAATAATTGTTTCAGTTACATGCACGTTACTACATAAACTGTGCCATGATCACATCTCGACATTTTTGGATTAATTATATCTGACTGAAATAATGACAGTAATGATACGACGATTTGAAATCAAGAGTAGCTCCAATTCACGTAAATTTCTATTTTAAAGCAGGAATAATTGATGGTGTATCAACATAAAATAAAACCAAAATCCAAACAACAAAAAATAAAAAACAACAAAAAATAAATAAATCAGAAAAATTGAGATGCTGTGATTATTGGTAACGAATTTTTATATTTCAGCACACTTCCAAGTGGACTAAGTCGTAGATTACTGCTATATTAACATAAATTTATGGCACCGCGGTTATGTTGCAATCCTCGGTATCCACATTTAAAAATAAACTTTTTTTAGTTAAGTATCATGGAAACAATATTTTTCATATATCCACAGATACATCCTTAACAAAGCTTATACCTAGCTATATAATCCCAGGCAAAGTTTACACATAAAATCGCCAAAAAAATTACACATAATGATTATAATATCAGCTTTCTTAACGTTACAACTGTTATATATCCATTTAAATTTTCGGTACCACGGTTAACGTGGAATCCTCCATATCAGCATTTAAAAATATTATGTTTTAGCTGAGTTAAGTATTGCTTTCAGAAATAATATTATTTATTACTACCACAGATATTCTATATTGTAACCAATTTTATGCTCATCTATATACTCGCAGCCAGTTCACACATAGTGATAATTGCAGCTGTGAATTGTTAGTGCTGTGAGTTGGGTAAGTATAAAAGTTTATAATATGCCCTTGCGAAAGAGATCTAATCTGTCGGGGTCAACTTCTGCAGCTAAAAGATGTCGCCGAAATCGGCTAAATGAGACTGAAATAGACCGACAACATCGTCTGCAACGTCAAAGAGAACGAGATGAAATAGCTAGAGCAAATGAAAGTAACCTGCACCGAGAAAAGCAATTGACCTATAACCGGGTTCTATACGCTAAATCCATAGCTTCTGGAAGCGCACAGAAGAAAGAATGTCGTTTGAACCGTGAAAGCCTTTCTAAACAATAAATGTTTATACTTCGCACAATAATTACAACCACGAATTATTACTGTTAATTTTTCAGGAACCTTTTCTACTATTGAATCAATTGCATCACGTTAAAATATGAATATAACAACTCTCTGACATCAGTATGAAAACCGACCTAACGTATTAACCGAAACAAACGAAACTATTCAGAATACATTAACAGTTCATGCCTTTCCACGTTAATGTCTGATAAGAGAATAAAATCGATAAATAATTTCTACACCTGCCAAGGCACGCGCGCGTGAAGCAGCGGGCAAATGCTAGTATATATATAAAAATAGTAGTGTTTTTTCCAATATTTCACTTTTCAGCCACCGCTACCTAGCACAGATCCCTGATGTTTGTGGGTGGAAGTAGCATGGAGTTTCCTGTAGTGCACAATGTTGGCCGAATGCCGATAGCTGTGGCAATGTGGGAGATATAAATGATTAAAGTTGGTCAGTGCAGGGCGTTTTCATATTTCGACCAAAAATTCGTATCTCCGTATACTTCTCTTTCCTGCCACAACTACATAACATAGACCTTTGGCTGTTTGTGTGTGGTAGCAGAATCATCAATTCCTGTCGTGCACTATGGTTGTTAGATGTACGGTAGCTATGGGGTTGTGGGAGATATGGGGGTTGAAAGTGGTCGACCTGTGGCAAGTTTCATACTTCTGCCAAAGACAAAAGTGTCATGGTGTATCACTTTTCAGCGAAAACCATAGCTCACAGATAACTGGCGTTTGTGTGTAGTAGTAGCACAGAGTCACCTTTCGATCACAACAGCGGCCGAATTTCAGTAACCTGTGGTACTGTGGTAGATATGGTGGTTGTAAGTGGCCGACCAAGGATATTTTCGTAATTTCGACTGTCTCCGCATATGTCACTTTTCTGCCACAACTACATAGCATAGAGCATTGGTGTTTGTGTTTGGTAGTAGAATCGTATCTCATGTAGTGCACTATGGTTGTTAGATGTCGGTAGCTATGGGGGTGTGGGAGAAATGGGGGTTGAAAGTGGATCGACCTGTGGCAATTTCATACTTCTGCCAAAGACAAAAGTGTCATGGTGTATCACTTTTCAGCGAAAACTATAGATCACAGATAACTGGCGTTTGTGTGTAGTAGTAGCACAGAGTCACCTTTCGATCACAACAGCGGCCGAATTTCAGAAACTGTGGTACTGTGGTAGATATGGTGGTTGTAAGTGGCCGACCAAGGATATTTTCGTATTTCGACTGTCTCCGCATATGTCACTTTTCTTCCACAACTACATAGCATAGAGCATTGGTGTTTGTGTTTGGTAGTAGAATCGTATCTCATGTAGTGCACTATGGTTGTTAGATGTTGGTAGCTATGGGAGTGTGGGAGAAATGGGGGTTGAAAGTGGTCGACCTGTGGCAATTTCATACTTCTGCCAAAGACAAAAGTGTCATGGTGTATCACTTTTCAGCGAAAACTATAGATCACAGATAACTGGCGTTTATGTGTAGTAGTAGCACAGAGTCACCTTTCGATCACAACAGCGGCCGAATTTCATAACTGTGGTACTGTGGTAGATATGGTGGTTGTAAGTGGCCGACCAAGGATATTTTCGTATTTCGATTGTCTCCGCATATGCCACTTTTCTGCCACAACTACATAGCATAGAGCATTGCTGTTTGTGTTTGGTAGTAGAATCGTATCTCATATAGTGCACTATGGTTGTTAGATGTTCGGTAGCTATGGGAGTGTGGGAGAAATGGGGGTTGAAAGTGGTCGACCTGTGGCAATTTCATACTTCTGCCAAAGACAAAAGTGTCATGGTGTATCACTTTTCAGCGAAAACTATAGATCACAGATAACTGGCGTTTATGTGGAGTAGTAGCACAGAGTCACCTTTCGATCACAACAGCGGCCGAATTTCAGAAACTGTGGTAGATATGGTGGTTGTAAGTGGCCGACCAAGGATATTTTCGTATTTCGACTGTTTCCGCATATGTCACTTTTCTGCCATAACTACATAGCATAGAGCATTGGTGTTTTTATTTGGTAGTAGAATCGTATCTCATGTAGTGCACTATGGTTGTTAGATGTCGGTAGCTATGGGAGTGTGGGAGAAATGGGGGTTGAAAGTGGTCGACCTTTGACAATTTCATACTTCTGCCAAAGACAAAAGTGTCATGGTGTATCACTTTTCAGCGAAAACTATAGATCACAGATAACTGGCGTTTGTGTGTAGTAGTAGCACAGAGTCACCTTTCGATCACAACAGCGGCCGAATTTCAGAAACTGTGGTACTGTGGTAGATATGGTGGTTGTAATTGGCCGACCAAGGATTTTTTCGTATTTCGACTGTTTCCGCATATGTCACTTTTCTGCCACAACTACATAGCATAGTGCATTGGTGTTTGTGTTTGATAGTAGAATCGTATCTCATGTAGTGCACTATGGTTGTTAGATTTCGGTAGCTATGTGGGTGTGGGAGATATGGGGGTTGAAAGTGGTCGTCCTGTGGCAATTTCATATTTCTGCCAAAGACAAATGTGTCATGGTGTATCACTTTTCAGTGAAAACTATAGATCACAGATCTCTGGTGTTTGTGTGTGGTAGTAACGCAGAGTCACCTTTCGATCACAACAGCAGCCGAATTTCAAAAACTGTGGTTTTGTGGGAGATACGGTGGTTGTAAGTGGTCGAGCAAGGATATTTTCGTATTTCGACGAAAGGAATGTGTCTCCGCAGATTTCACTTTTCTGCCACGACTACATAGCATAGAGCATTGGTTTTTATGTGTGGTAGTAGAATCGTGTCTGTGTTCGTGCACTATGGTTGTTAGATGTCTGTAGCTATGGGGGTGTGGAAGATATGGGGGATGAAAATGGTCGACCTGCGGCAATTTCATATTTCTGCTAAAGACGCATGTGCCAGGGTGTATCACTTTTAAGTGAAAACTATCAATCGCAGATCACTGACGTTTGTGTGTGGTAGTAACACAGAGTCCCGCATCGATCACAATGTTGGCCGAAATTCGTTAACTGTGGGAGTGTGTGAGATATGGTGTTTGAAATTGGTCGATCATGAATATTTTCGTAGTTCATCCAAAGACTTGTGTGTATCCGTAAATTTTACTTTGTTGCCGGAACTACATAGCACAGAAGACTGGTATTTGTGTGTGGTAATAGTATCGAGTCTCCCATCATGCACTATGGTGTTTAGATGTCTTTAGCTGTCAATATGAATGCTGTACAATCACTAACGAAGTAGTGGGTACCAGCTAGTATATAACACTAAAAATGATATATAACAAATATATAATTATAAATGAAATATATTTGGAAAATATGGATGCACAAATAATGTAACTTTAATTAGTTGGTTTTCACTACTTTGGCCATTATAAAATAAATATATTTTGTAAAAGTGTGATTAATCTCATGGGCCACAAAAATATTCAAGGCGGGCGGCATGTGGCCCGCGGGCTGCGGGTTGGCCACCCCTGCTCTAGATTAACATTGTTGGCACAACATTGCATATTAATATCTTTTAATTAACATGTGAGGTATTGAGATCAATCTGGCACACTTAAAAAGTTGAAAACACAAATTCAAATAGTTTCACATAATACACAGAAAAAATACCACACACTAACAAACCAATCTCACTTAATTACAATTAATGAATCATTTCTTTTATTTTACACACACTTATTTAGTTAACAGGAGGGTAGTGAAGTGAAACTAGGTTACGGCAATAATTCAGTAGCCATAAAAATGTCTAGATGCTTCATTGTCATTGGAGCATATGGCCATCTAAAGTGGATTTTCCATTTCAAGAGGGTCCTGGTGACAGTTTATCAACTGTTTTTTAGGGTTCTGTCTCTACTGAATGAAAGATAAAACCCTTATTTATTCACTCTTTTGTTTGTATGTCACAGCCTTATAACTTACAAACCTCTTGAATCTGGAAGTTTGTAATTTCACACTACTTTATAGTTCTTCTTAAACTAATCAAAATTATGATCTAAAATTAAAAAAAAGGGGGAGTGAAAACATGGGCGCCAGGAGGGGGGTGCAAAGGGGTGCACTTGCACCCCCCTGGCCATCCCGGGTCGCCGTCTGGGCAGTAGCGCTAAAAAAAAAAAGGTCGCCCAGCCCGGAAATTTTTGATCCGATAGGGGCACCAATGCAGCCCTGGTGCACCCCCCTAGAAACAATCCTGCCAGCACCCATGAGTGAAAATAATTATAGGATATTAAGTGCAAGCAGAAGAAAATTTTTTCATTGGATAGATTTCATAGATATTCCCTACTTCTGTACTTCAGGAGTAGTTGTTTGCAGTAAATGACGATTTCTTTTCTTATTTGAATTAACTTTAATGTAGTACTCACCAGATTTCTTTGAACATTTCAGGAAAGATTTGTTGCAAAAGGACCAAGATTAGTTGCTAAAAAAATCTAACCAGTGTTATATATCATGTGTGCAGTACATTATGTGACATTTTATAGCATCATGGACTGCCAGCATATCTGAGCAGCTGGGGAGCGAGTCTTGTGGTGAGCCTAGTTTTTGCACACCACTTCTGAGGGTATATAAGGAATTATGAGATGAGTCTAAGCTACTCTTGGCCATCACAGCCAGCTTGCAACATCTAGAAACTATCTGACAACTCTTGAAGACAGCAGAGACAGCTGGCAAAATGTTGTGTTTATACAACACCATCCTGCTGGGCATCCGAGAATATTATATTGCATCAGTCTCAACTCTCATAACTTGTTGTCACTGGTGTTAAGGAGGTGTTGTAGAGTGCACGTTGATGGACACTTTGGCCAATTGTATAAATGCTGGAATGGTCTGTTCTGTCCCATGTTCATACGTAGTATTAGGATCATTGAGATAATGTCATCAAGTTGTCTTTGTCCTACCTACACCACAGCCTATTAACTGCTCTCCATGCCTTCCAGTTAAAATTGCCACTTGGGTGTACAGTAAGTAACCATTGATTTGCACAAGTCAATCTTGCTCGCCACAGATTGAGCAGGGCAACTTTTTGCAGTAGATCTAATGCATCTGGCTTCCTCTTGAAATGTTTCCTAGATTTCACCCTTTGTCTGGAGAGTTGATACCCGAATAACCCTGCAGGTCTCGTGCAGTGCTACACCTACTTGTTTGGCATAAGAATACTTGTACCAAATGGTACAGGCTTATTCTGCAGCAGTGCATGAGCTAGTGTTTGGACCACTGTGGGATGTGCAACCCATACACTTTCTGTGAGTTTCCGCAGGAAATTGTTGCAGGCTGAAACTTTGATTTTTGCATTTAAGCAGTGTTTTTTGTAAGTGAGGGTACAATCCAGTATAACCATGAGATATTTTGAATCGATGCAGTGCCTAGTTCAATGTCTTGCCATCTGATTTTCAGTGTAAACATTAGATAGATAGATAGATATGTTCACTTTGATCCCATGTGAGAATAATCTCGGGGATGTGGAACAGTACATACACTTATTAGTAATGTCAATATTACTATATAATTGATAATATTGTTATATGTGATTATATTATATTATATTATATTATATTATTATATATTGACAACAAGTTAGTTACAACCCATTAGTATAAGCAATATCTCCTGTAATCTACAAATACAATCCTGAGTCAATTAATACTTATTATGTGGAACAGTGTATACACTTGTTACCAGCATCTAACAACCAGTTATTTTCTTACCAACCCATTACCATGATAAGTTTCACTGTAATTTGCGACTACATATTATATCATGTTAGTTGCTATTTATGTGGAACAGTACACGCACCTATTAACAATATCAATTATATTACCAACAACTCATAAGCAGTCAATTACTTAAAAACCTATTAGTATCATATTTTTTCACATCAGTTTTTAAGTGCATGCTATCCCATGTTAGTTACTATATATGAGCGAAATTTTGTAAACAGTGTAATTACTTCATTTGTCAAAAGTTTCAACAGAAATAAAAACCATATATCATTTTAGTAATTGTGGACAACTTTGTCACCTTCCCCTTCCATACACCATATATACTATTTTATCAGTCATTCTTAGTTACCAAATTCCAAGAAGAAAATTCTTTCACAAAGTAAAATGGGTTCTGAAGCAAAAACTTTTTCAGTTTGGACTTAAAGTAGTTGGGTTTTTGTAGATAAAATTTAATTTCTGTTGGTAAGACATTGAATAAGGAAGCTCCAGTAAATGTTAACCCTTTCTGCACAATTGACAGTGATTTGTAATCCTTGTGAATATTATATTTATTCCTAGTATTATAGCTATGTATGTCAGCATTAAGATTGAAGTTTCAGGATTTTCCACTACAAATGATAGTACTGAGTATACATACTGTGCTGGCATTGTTAGTACAGCCAGGTTTTTAAATAGAGTACACGACGTCTGTGGGCTTGCTCCACAAATAGTTCTTTTAGCACGCTTTTGCAGTTTAAATGCCCTCTGTGCTTGTGACGAGTTTCCCCAGAATGAGATGCCATAAGTGAGCAGGGAATGAAAATATGCAAAATATACTATTTCTATATTAGCTATTCTAGATATTACCCTAAGTGAAAATGTTGCAGAATTCAGTTTTTTAAGAAGTTGTTGAATATGCTGTTTCCAGTTCAATTTGTTATCTATACATACACCCAGGATTTTTGTGAAACTGCTTTCATTGATTGCTTTTCCTTCTGATATCACATTATAGCTGTCCTTTGTTTTATTTTTTGTAACAAACTGAAGTATCTGTCTCTTTTCTACATTAAGTATTAGTTTGTTGGCATTAAACCACCTGTTAATTTTCTTTATAGCATCATTTGCTGTGTTTTCGAGGTTTTGTGCTGATGGGTCTTTCAACGATATGCTAGTATCATCTGCAAAGAGCACCATGTGTTCATTATCACCTAGTATATGTGGGAGATCATTTATATAGATTAAGAACAGCAGAGGGCCAAGAATTGAACCCTTAGGCACACCACATTTAACTATACCCCATTCTGAGTTTATAACATTTCCTGTATTAGCATCTTTCAGTGATACAAATTGCTTTCTATTTTCCAGGTATGATTTAAACCAAAGTCCTGGCTTACCACTAACTCCATAGTGTTCTAATTTACCTAGTAGAATCTCATGATCAACACAGTCAAAAGCCTTAGCAAGATCACAGAATATACCTAGGGAATTTAATTTTTTATGCATTGATTCCAGTATGTTGTTTACAAAAGCAAAAATTGCTAAATCTGTTGAAACACCTTGTCTAAAACCAAACTGTACTTTACTGAGTAGGTCATTCTTTTGTAGATGTGCATACACTCTTCTGTACATTGCTTTTTCAAAGATTTTTGAAAATGGTGGTTGAAGTGAAATGAGTCTGTAATTCCCAAGCTTTGAGGTATCGCCCTTTTTATAAAGTGGTTCTTGAGTGAGTCAGGGAAGATACCTTCTTCAAAAGAACTATTACAAGTATGACTAATAACTCTACTAATGCTGGTGTTACATTGTTTCACTACATGGGTTGAAACCTCATCATAACCAAATGACTTTTTATTTTTGAGGGATTTAATAATTTTTTCAATTCCATTTTGACTGGTGGGAAATAGAGACATAGGTGCTGTTTTTGGTGACAAGGATATAAGTATTGCTATAGCATCCATATTTCCAGTATATTTTCATTTTTTTTCCAGCAACTGTTAAGAAGTAGTTATTGAAAGCACTTCCTACATAAGAGGGGTCATTTACAAGTTTATCATTAACGCTTATAGATATAGGTTTATGTTCAAGGGATGATACAGTTGTTTCTCTTTTAATAATGTTCCAAACACTTTTTATCTTATTATCTGAACTACTAATCTCATCGTTTATGGCCAAACGTTAAGATTATTTTATTACTTTGGTTAAAATTCTACAGTAAGGTTTGTAATGTTGTCTGAGAAGCATATTATCAGTATTCCTAACTTTTACATATAATTCCCTTTTATGTCTGCAAGATGTTTTAATACCAACTGAAACCCAATTTTTGTTTACTTGCTTTTGACCAATTGGAGCTAGTTTTGTAGGGAGACACCTTTTGTAAATTTCCAAAAACCTTTGGTGAAAGTAATTGAATTTGTTGCATTACTTAGATGTTCCTTCATGTTCAAAATCTTTGGCTTGCACCACTAGTGTTAAATCATCTCCATAGATAAAACTTCGAATCATTGGCAGCTGGGGTTGATCGTTAGTGTAAATTTTGAATAACGTTGGGGCAAGGGCACTCTCCTGGAGCAGCCCTTTTTTTGTTTTTTTTTGTTTTTTTGTTCTCAATCTGAAATTGGACATAAAATCTTTGTTTCTGAAGTAAATTTCAGATGGTTTCTGTAAAATCATTTGTTAGTTGATACAGTTTAAGCAACAAGATGTTAAGCTGTATTGTGTCATACACTGCAGAGAAATCTACAAAAGCCACTCCTTTGATCAACCCTAGCTCAAACCATCCTCAGAGCCCTGAGTTTGGTGAGGACTTTTGCGTTGCAGTTTTTTGAAACCTGATTGCTAGTAAATCGGTTTTCGCTTGTTTTTTGGGATCAGTTGATTTAACAGCATGCTTTCAAATATCTTGTAGATGTGGCACAACAGAGATATAGGGTGATAGTTTCTGGTGACAGAAGATTCTTTGCCAGGTTTCAATTTGGCAATTACTTTCATCTTTCTCCTAACTTAGGTATCTGTTTATGCTGTAGGCAATTGCTGTAAACCTTCTTATCAGCTGTATAATAATGTCAAATACCCTCTCTGAGCTTTAGTATGCAGTTATTAATCTGTTCATAAGTATTAATTCTAGATCTCCATTGCATCTTAATCACTACTCCCGACACAGCAGTCTTTTCTTGTGCTCCACTACTGTAAATCTTGATGTAATCATTCAGTTCATTCTTCCTGTAAATTTCTTATTAGTTTCTGCAATTAAATCATATCTGTCTCCATATCTTTTAGTTCTTTCATTAATTCTGTTTCTTTATTATTGAAGACTGGTATTCTGTACTGCTAACTTCATTTCTTGCTCACTTCCGAAATTCTTAATCTTTTTCTTTGCCTTACCTTTTTCCTTACAGAGATCCAACCAGCTTCAATTCTTTGTGTGAAGGTTATGATTAGAAGGAAGCTTTACCAGTTACAAATTACCAGCCCTTAGCTGTGTAACCCGGGGTGCCCATTGAGCTGCGTGGCGCAGTAGGGGCAGCGCAGAGCAGGGCAGGGCAGCACGAAAACAGAAACTGTGTTGGGCAGTTACCCATCCATATTAGAGTGCAGTTTCATGTGGCAGTTTACGAAGCATTGTTGTGTTGTGCGAGAAACAGACAAAAAAGCGTAACAATAACATGTCGATGCAAAAACTCGATTTTTGATTTCCGAGTCAAACTGGGATGCCGAGCTTGGAAAATTGTTATTACTTTATCAGAAGCTGAGTTAGATAAAATTGGAAAAGTGAGTATATGAAAAGAAGAAACTCTCATCTGGCTTTTGCAGTGACAAGAGAATCCTCAAAAGATTTATGCATCATTTCCAGATGACTCGAGCGGAGATTCAGAGCATAATCTAACCTGTTATTTTCTTGACGACACTCAAATACCTACTGGAACTGAAGAGAATCTGCCAGTATTTTTGTGAATATTTATTTAATTATTTAGCGTTTGATGGTACATGACATTTCTAAGAATGTATTTCTCTTTTATTTCGTATTATATTTTTAAGAAAACTACAATATATAACATAAGCAACACTTGGAACCAAAAAAGCAGTGCTCAACAAATTATTCAGGAAATTGTCTTCACAATAATCCTCCCTCTCTCGTTAGCAGTTGGACGGAGGTTGCCTTGAAGAGGGAGAAGAAGCTGAAGAGCTCAATTCAGTTGGACGTGTGCCACGGTTTAGAAAAAAAAAGTGTTTCTAGGGGACACTATTGAATGATGCAGTACAAATAATAAGAAAAAAATCTAATAATAGCCTTTATATCAATCTTTTTTTAAAGTTTTGTTTAAAATGAATTCAAAAAGAGAAGTGAAAACTGTAAGTGGACAATTGTATGATAAATAAATGATGAATTTACTCACCACTTGTTGGGCTCATTGGTGAGCCTTGTCCAAATTTCTTGTTTAAATTTAATTTTTATGTACTTGTTATGACTGGTATTGTGAATTGCAGGGTGGTTAATCAGTTTTTCTTATTCCATAGTTGAAAATGATTTTAAAGTAAAGTAAGATTATAAATACTACAAGAAGTTTTATGGAAAAAACCGGCACGAGTGGGCTATGTGACACATTTCTGTGTCGTGAACACAATGTGGCACAGTCCACGTGCGGCACAGTACTGCGCTGCCCTGTCCTGCATCTCAATATACACTGTTCTGCCCCAAAAGACACAGAAACTATGCTGCACTGCCTGCATCAGCTGCGCGTCAATGTGTGCCCGACCTAAGTCATGTGGTGAGGCTGCTGCCCTTAAGGCTTATGGCATACCTGTTTTTATATCTGCTACATTTCACCTAGAATGCATTGCCCAGGCCTTTGTGAACATTGAAGTAGAATTTATTCGCAGAGCTGCTAAGAGGATGCAGTGGGATTTTTCAGTGTTGTATTTAGGGATTGCAATCCAGCAAAGCGGGATCCCGCATCATTAGACAGTCTGGCGGATCCCGCACAAAATTAAGCAGCTCCGCAATCCACAAAATCCGGCGGAAACGTGTGTCAGTCTGCGTTATTCGTTGCCCCACTCGGTCTCTATCGGATGTTTTGCACTGTTTGCCTGTACCCTTGCAGTTGGCATTTGACACATGTGAACAAACTTTTGTTTTTGTCAACCTTCGTCATTCGTGAGTAAATTGATACACTTTTACGTATTCATTTTCGAATACACATTTCTGTTATTTGAGTTATGTTGCGTATTTAGTAAGATTTTCTAACTATATAATTATTTTTTATGTGTCGCAAACGTTATCTCAACTCCACAGTTACAGTTTTTTATTCACGGTTTCATTATTCCCATTTTCTGTATTTGCAGATAAAGTTATTGTGACAATTTCATTATTTGCAGCTGAAAATTTGATTATTCGTTGATATGAAACTAATGTTATCGTAATTTTAAAGATCGTATACCTATTTATTTAGCAGCTATCAAAAGGCAATTGTGTATCCTTTGACTTATTGTTGTTTTGGCCGCTGCCTCAATGCGTTTCTTTGACGAAAGCCGCCTGCTTACATGTGCCGCTCAGGCTATTGATTAATACCTCTTCTCCTTGTTATTATTTCGACTAAAGGCAAAAAAGTTATAATGAAGTATTCACAGGCGTATCGACGGATTGTGTTGTAGGAACACCATACTTCGACAGCAGCCTCTGCCGTCTCCCTCACGTGTGAAATTTTGTGTTTTTACAATGAAATCCAGAGATACAGCCTATGAAAACCTCACTGCAATCATTCACCAAGAAAGTCTCCTTTCTTACTATAAAGTAATAATTTCCACTCTAAAAACTTCGTTACACCACATAAGTAAAAGTGAAATACTTGACAGTTTAAGTGTTGGTGACCAGTTTCTTTTAATAACATTGAATCAACTGTAAGATCAATTAAGGACTCAGCAGATATAATAAGATATCCCACAAAAACAATTTTTGTAAAAAAGAGCAAGTCTCGTGCTTGTGCAGTGACGAAAAGTTATGAGATCTTGTTCTGAGCCAAGTCTACACTTTACAGAGTATATTCACTTCACTTTGTGAAATGGAATGCTTTCTCTCGGTGTTATGGAACGTTTATTTAGAATTTAAAAAAAAACTCGGGTAACTTGGCCATTAAGCAAACCATGTTTTTAAACTTATGTGTTGTATTGTAATGACCTAACACTGAATATTTTTCATTTTTTATTATTTATTTAAAAATTGGCTTAGATTAAAAAACAAAAATGTAAAACCTCGAAATGTACTTAAGACATGCTAAAAAGTTTTAATGTCATTTTGCCAATTAAAATATTGTTAACTGTTAATTTTTATCATTTAACATTAAAATTTATTTATTAATTTAATTATTATTTAATTTATTAACGTTTTAAGTAACTATATTTTAAATATATGTGTTAAAAAACTGTTTGCGCCAATCCCGCGGGATTGGTGCAAATCCTGCATGGATCCCATGGGATTGAAAACACTGCGTGATTGCAATCCTTAGTTGTATTGTCCCAACATATCCAACTTATGCTGGGGCTTTGAGGCCACACCAACCTTTTGTTTATGTGTCAAATTGCAATGGCATCTGAAACTGTTTCAAGTGTGCAGAGTGGAAAACTCAATGAAAAATGTAACTCTTTATTGGAAAAAAAAACAGGTACTCTGTGTTGTGCATTTCTGGCTTTAATAAACATGGTAGCATTTGTTTACTACATTCTTCTCTGAATCTTTAAACAGTATATTAAAATTTTGTTTTTCTATTCAGTAAACAAATATTTGTACTGCATCACATAATCTTTTGAATTTTTCTTTGCATTTTTCTTCTTTTATGTTTTCTATTTGCATCTTCATTTTACATGTACAGCTTAGATTGTAGAATTATTATACTGGGGATTCTCTTGGTGGTTCTGGCTCTATTTACCTTAAAATATATTTAATGCTGAAATCATTAGAAGGAATAAAATTGGCCACTCCTTCAATTAAGAAACTATCAAGGCATCTGGTTCAAATCATGAATCTCTATGGTCAGATTGTGATCAGAAGTCTGTTGTGTGCATGTTGAACAAAAATCTGTTCTACATATTGTAATTTAAAAGGCCTAGGAAGTTTTTCAGTTACTGAGATCAATTACAATTCAATACATTATCCAAATTGCAAAGATAGTGTCAGTGACTGGAATCTTTTGTGAACAAAATGAATTAAATTAGCCACTTGTCACTGGTAGTGCATAAATGTGTCCTTTGTCATTAATTGATTGCTTTTCATTAATTTTTGTTTGTAACTAGTTGACCAGACAGACATTGTCCTGCCCAAATTTCAATAAAAAATTTTGTGATCCTTTTGTGAAAACCTGTTGAAAATGTGTAAACAAAGAAAAAATGAAAAAAATACATATTTTTGAGTAAGCATTGTATTTATTAAAAATTATGTCCATGATTATTCAATTTGAGGAGGAGTACATTCAGAAGAATGCCAATGGAAAATTTTAAAAGCAAGATGAATTCTATCGGCAGTACACCACTGAAATGCTGGAAATGTGTGATGTGCCTGGAATGTGATCAACTTGGAACCATGCGGTTTTGTTCCAAAATTTAAGTCAGAATTAAATAAATTCAGAATTTCATATTAACCCAAATGATTTATTTTCTTCTATGAACGAATCTCAAGGTGGGTTAATTACATTTCATTCATCACACCACCTATCCGATTTTGATTGTTTTGTAGATCTTGTATCTTTCATTCTAATACCTCCAAAGATTTTTTTTTTGTGCCATTGCACATTAATCTCAAATGATCAATTTGGAATGCTGCAGAACTTTGACAATCACACACTTCTTAGAAAGGTTGCATGTTGGATTTAATTGATTTGCATATTCAACGGCAAACATTTAATGCTGAATGTGCTGTTTGACTGCCTTCCAACAATGTAGCTGCAATTCCTGATGAAGCATGTGTAAGTGCAATTTCATTCTGCAGGTGAAATGTTGTCAAAATCAGTGAGATCAAATTGTACATGGAATCTCTGAGATAATGTGGTAAAAATTACAAGAGTTCATGTCAATATCCACTACAGTTAAATGGTTTGGAAAAGCTCAATGTTTGTATAAATGTGGAATTACCCAACTGTATCGACAATGTTGATGGAAAACACATCAGAATAAAAGCTCTGCCAAGTTGTCAGTTGTCGATTACGAAAGATTTTTTGCTCAAGTATTGTTAGCAGTGTCAGAAGCAGATAGCTTATTTGTGACTGGCTAAAACAGTGATGATCGAGCACTTAATCGTACCAGTTTTGGAAGAACTCTACATCATAAGAGCCTAATTTACACAGCCTTGCTCTTCTTCCTGGAAAAAACAATGAACATCCCTTTCTATTTTGTAGCGGATGAAGCATTCCCACTGCAACCAAATATTACGGAACCTTTTTCTCTCAATGAATTATCAACGATTACAGAATATTCGACATAGGCTATACAGAGGAAGGAAATCTGCAGAATGTGCTTTTGGTATATTAACTTCAAAATTAAGTTTGTGGATTACATTAAAATGTTTTTCTTCTTCTAAAACTAATTTATTGATTCAAGCCATGTGCATTTTGCACAGTTCAATATGGAAATACGATGTTCAATTTTCAGCATCTCATATTGAAAATATTGTAATAGTAAATCCAATGACCAGAGGAAATCCAAGAAGACAAAATGCAAAAAACGTAAGATAATACTTGTGTAAGTACTTTGTTAAACTTGCATTCATTCCGTATCAGGACAGATATTATGTGGATTAATAACAGTTGTTACAGTTTGCTGTCTTAGAAACTATTGTTCACCCTTGTAAATACCTAACAGTAATAAATTTTAGAACTTACCTGTTTCATTTAAATTCCTTAGTGATCTTTTGCCAGGCATTGTCCTGTACACTATGATTTCAATAATCTGAACGATTAAAATCATACAGTTCGAGAAAATTCTTGTTTATTTCAAAAAAATTGTATATTAAACTCAAAATCATCATGCAACGGAGAGAACGCACCACTTGGAGGTCCGCACCACACGCTACTTCAGTGTGCCACCCGGGACGTGGACCTCAAAAGGGCGCACCATTGCCCTGCCATCTCAGTGAGAATTGTGCCATTTGTTAACATAGGAATGACTTCAAAAGGGGCCGTGTCCATACTATGCCTTCACCCGACATTCACGCCACGTCCCTTGTGGGTGAATTGTACTCAGTGATTGTTCTTCCAAGATATTTGAAGCTTCTTTTTCTCTCAACATTTCTTTTTCTATCTTTATTCTTACATTCTGTTGTAAATACATGTTCTGTACCAGACTCCCTCCAACCTATTGCTTTTCTCTACAAGATCCCCATCAGCCTTTTCCAAGTCAATGAAGAGAGCATAAATTTCTCTTCCTTTTTCAGTATATTAAAAATGCCATAATATGAGAGGAGCGCACAATTATTAGATACTGCGAGCACTGAAAAGTCAATAACAGTCTTTTAAAATGTCAGTTTAATTCTTTGTTGCAATGTTTTTTCACTGTTTCAGCTTTTCTTCATTGTAAAAAGTCACACAAAATTGGCAAACAGAGTTATCAGAGTTGTAATACAGTGATGCCCCCCATCTTATATTGAAACAAGGAATCAGAGATAATCGTTTCCTTCTGTTGCAAACGAATACATCATATCATTGATGGATGCCACAGAACAAAATTTTCAGAAATTTTTCTGTTTGGTCCAGGCCATATTTCAACCTAACCACAACCTCTATGACAAAATGAAACTGTTTACGTTCATATGATCTCTGACTGATAATTTTTATGTCATTCCTGGAGTGCTGGTAGCATTTTGCAGTTGTGCAGCCTCTCATATTTCGGCAATTAAATTTAATTTGTGGCGACTTTTCCACAAAACAAGAGCACAAAACTTGAAGAGGGCATTATTTCAAAGCAATTAATCCAAATTTCAGCATTTTAGTACCAGTTTCTAACAGGTTCCGCAGTTGTGCAGTCCCTGTTTAGTCTTTCTCTTGTGTTTTGCCTCTCTCCACTTTCTATAACTGTGCTTGTATTTCTCCTTCTATGTGTTTGTAATCTGAATTTATATCCACTCCTGGGCAAGCTTTAGCATTCTTAAGACAATTTCTAAACCTTTTTTTGTATCAGAATATAGTCCAGCTGATACCTTTCTCCATTCAAGTTAGAGACCCATGTGGAGTAGAGCCTTGATAATCCGAATTAATTGGGACCAAGGATGGTTTGGATTTTTTATTTATTTGGATTTTTGATTTGTATAATTTGGGTTTGTAAAGTTTTTATTTTGCCTTTTTAAATTACATTAAGTACTTTATAATTTTACATACCCAAAGCAAAAGAAATCTGTTATTTTCATTTGATTTATTTTGTATCAGAATATAGTCCAGCTGATACCTTTATCCATTCAAGTTAGAGACCCATGTGGAGTAGAGCTTCAATAATCCGAGTATTTTTGATTTATTTGGTTTTTTGATTTGTATAATTTGGGTTTGTAAAGTTTTTTTTGCCTTTTTAAATTACATTAAGTACTTTATAATTTTACATACCCAAAGCAAAAGAAATCTGTTATTTTCATTTGCTTTATTTTGGAGAAAATTATGCTTCCTTTTAGAAGACGAACATGAAGCCGTTATATGTATATAATGTCGGTATGAGATACTAAAGTCAACAGAACTCGCAAACTCAGCAAATCAGTAACAAAGGCTCAGGACAAACACAGCGGGTTTCAGATTTTTAAAAGAAACTCAAAATTATCGGCACACTGAATTGTTCTCGCATCATGGTTACAATAAACATTCGGCACCAAAGCAATTGATCACGAGGATATTATGGTGATAATACAATAACAAATGCAAGGTGTAAAACTCATTATATCTAGTTCTTTGTTAGTAGAATTTACTAAGAAAACAAGTGTACTGTATATAGAAACAAAGTTGACACTTCCGTAAAACAGTGCACAGTTCGTAAAGTATAATTTAAAATATTGTTCTGATAATTGATGTTTCGGATAATTGGTGTTCGGATTATTGATGCTGTACTGCATAATAATGTCTCATTTTGTGGTATTCAAATAGGGTATTGCCCACCACGAGCAAATTTCCTTTACAAGTTAGTCTTGCACCCCTCTCATTTCTTATTCCTAAACAAAATTTTTGTACTATATCTTCTTGTTTTTCCTTCTTCTGCCACTGTGTTCCAGTAATAACACTAATAATACTGGCATTTATATTTTCTTTCTCAATTACTTTTACCACCCTCTCGTAGTATTCTTTCACCTGCTCATCTCTACCTTGCAGTTGTATTATCATCAATCTTCCATTAATACATTGCACCTTCATTACATTATTTTCAGTTTTCTTTCCCATCATTATTCCCACTCCATTTTCACAATTCTTCTCTTCTCCTGAGTAAAAAAGCTTATAATCTCCAGTTTTTACCTCACCATTTCCTCCACATCTCAATGCACACATACCAAGTGTGTCTGATCTGTTCCTGTTAATCTCCTGTTTTGTATTTTCTAGTTTTTCAGCTTTCAGTAGTGTTACATTCCATGTTCCATTCCTTATCCTTCCTTCCTTTTTTTTGCCCCTTCTTCTTTTCAAAGTTATTTCCTCTGAATGTATTCCTTACCCGAATATCTGTTTGAATGGAAGTTTTACCTCCAGATTATTCTGCATGGGGAGCCGTACCATGTACTAGATAATATAATGTGGTAGTATCCTGTTCCTATCCACCTAGGTAATGGGTTGCCAGCCTAAAATCTGCTGCTCACTATTAGGCAGATGCTGTTTGTAGTCACCTCTGTTGGGTAAAACTGCTAAGTAAATTCTTTACTTCAATCCCAGGTGGACAGGTGCCTCTTCTGTCAGGCTTATTGTCCCAATGGTTTCCTTCTCTGCTATTGGCACTTTCAACAGGAGCTAGTTGATCCATGGTTTTTTAATGAGGTGGTACTCCTCTGACTGACTCTTTCTATCCTATTCCTTGCAAAATGAGGCCAAGGGCTTGCCATCAGATGATTGAGATTTTGTATTAACCTCTCCCTGCATTTTCCTTTGATGCATTCTGTCTTCTGCTTCATTGTTACCTTCCTTTCACTACTTTTGGCATCTAACCATATTAACTGACTTTTTTGTTATAGGAATCGATTTTTACAAATTTTTACTGAATTTTGTTTATAATAAGATTCTATTTTAATTTTCAAACACTATCTCTTCTGCTGAGTTATTCACCCATAATTTGGCTGCCTTTTCTGAAAATTATGTCTAAATGAATATACTGCTGTACTGTGAACTACACCTTCACAATATGTGTACTTTGAAAGAATAATTTATCTTTATAAATTATCCTGTCATTGGCACTCATTGAAAGAATAGAATCCTTTTCAGTTTTTAGTAAAAATGTGTTGGTAACTATAATATACAATATACAAGTTTTCTTTCACTCAGCAGAAGTCACAAATAAAGTGCTGACTAAGGGCAGAGTTTTTTTAATTTCTGATTATTTTATAAAATAATTAGCAAAGTTATATGTATTATCACATGGCCATTTTGCTTTTGTATGCATTTGTAGTTGTTTTTCCCAGTGCTAAATTCATTCAATCATATTGTTTGAAACTGCCGTTGCATTTGAAAACGCAGTTTATATGAAAACTAGCCCCAAAGCCCATAAAAAAATGACATGTTGAAAGGAGTGTTCTAGCAATTGCTTAGCTAAATGGAATTGTTATAAAATAAAGCTCAGTGTAATACTCGTCCCTTGTGCTGTAGCAAAACAATTGTCAGCTTTGTCCAGGTTGCATTTCAGCCCAACCACAAACTCCACTAATATTGCTTCTAGAAAAATCAAAGCTGCAAACACGCATGAATTAATACATTCCCTGTATCACATGTTAATGTTATCATGCATCACGATATAAACTTGATTCAAAATCTTCACAGCTTCTTTTATCTTTATTTTTTGTTCTCCGTGATGCAAATCATTGTTACAGCTGACCCAGCATAGTGTGGCTGAAATAATGACCCCAGTAACATGAAGCCAGTGAAAACGAAAGATACTAAAAATAATTCTTAACTTCTTACGTTAAGCCTTGTAATATTTAATTGAGGATAGGGCACACAGACAGCGTTCAATTTGGAACTAATTTAATTCAAATCAAGTAATTATTTCAGTCAAAAGTAACAAATAATAATTAATATACCGATTTAAACGAAATACATACTTTTCTTTCAGCGTTCTGGCAATTCATTTCTTTGCAGTTGCTTGAATAAATAGAAGTGTTACAAAATAAAGTTCAATGTAATTCCTTGTGCTTTGCACTGTACTAAAAACTTCCAGTTTTCATCCTGGTCCGGGTAGCATATCAACCTAACCACAAACTACGCTAAAATTGCAGCTGGAAAAACAATGCTTCAATCACACGCATATTAATACATGGCGATATAAACTTGATAAAAAATTTTCACAGGTTCTGACACATTCGTTTTTTGATATTTGAGATTCACATCAATACTACGACAATTTTGAATGGCTGACAGAGTTACATGCGGCTGAAATATGGCATCAATTAAAAATAAATCTTAATAACTCATGCCATTCTACATAATATTAGTTTTAATTGCAGTCTATGCTGTGTAGATCGCAATCAGTGTGTAACTACTTTAGTTAAAACAAAGTAATGATTTAAGTAACAGAATACTTACAAAAACAATTTAAATTACTTTTACAAAAAAAAAAAAATAAAAAAAAAATTCTTATGCCCTCTGCTGTAACAGGTTTAAAGGAGTGTTCTGGCAATTCATTTCTCTGCGTTCACCTAAATAAATAGAATTGTTGTTATACAATGCTCTTAACCTTACTTTGTAATTTGTACTAATTTCGGTTGTAGTTTACACAGTGACACAGATGGAAGTTCTACTTAATGAATGATGTCAGAATTAGGTAACCAATTAAATTAAAAATAACTTAGGAATCTGAGAACCTTATTCTATAGCACATGTTATGGCTTTATTCCTGGTCCAGGTCTCATTCAGCATGATAAATACGGAACTACTTCCATCCATATAAAAATGCCATAACTTCTGTATTTCAGAGCTTATGAAAGCAGCTTAAATTATATATATATAAAAGGAAGGATAGGGAAATATGATCCAACACTTACCACAGATAAAGGTGGCTGGGAACGACAAACACACACACACACAAAAAAAAAAAAACCACCCAAGAAAAGCACAATATTTCGACATACAGCCTTATTCGTGAGGAAGTGAGCCACCAGGTGTGTTCACTTGTGTACACAGAGACGGCGTCTGGTGAATGGTGTAACCGGTGCAGATGGTAGTGTAGGATAGGGAGGGAAGCTTCAGTATTGTATCGATAATCGATACTGTTGACAGCATATTGTCATTGAAAGTGGTAGACCAACATGACAACTGAGTGAGAATATATATATAATTTTGAAAAACTAAGGAAAAATAAAAAATAAGAAATATAAAAAATATAAATAGTAGAGATAATAAGTGCTGGGTCTGGTAGGAGGAATTTATTGAGGATTGGGGCCTGGAGGATGTCTGGTGTCAAGGATATTCTGATAGGCTAGTTCCCATCTATGCAGTTCAGAGGAGGTTGTGTTATCAAGGAAAAATCAGATCGCCCTAACTGAGAAACAGATATTAATATTATTCAGTCTTGTTTTGCAGCTGGATGGGCCTCATTGTTATTATATACTGTCTGCCTGAGACCATTCATTCTGATAGCAAGTAGGTTAGTAGTGAGGCCTATATATGATCTGGAGCAATGGAGGCATGTAAGTTGATATATGAGGTGTGTTGTCATGCAAGTAGCATGACCAGTGATGGCAAATGTTTCACCTGTGGTAGGATTGGAGTAAGTGGTAGTAGCTGGATGCATGCTGCATGTTTTACCAGGTGTGTAAATATGAAACCGGAATTTACTGATAGATGGCTTTAGCTATCAAAGCAGTTACTGCCAGATCGCGTCATTGTCACCAGTTTCTTTTGTTGACAGCTGACTGTGATTTTCAACTCCCGACAATACAGTTTTTAACACTGTTGAAGATGTCAACTTTTGAGCCCACAAACTACGATTTGCGGACATCGTTGATTTTCTGTTTTCATTTAAAGAAAACTGTTGCAGAATCACATCGAATGCTTGTTTAAGCTTACGGTGAGCGTGCTCTCGGTAAAACACAGTGTTTTGAGTGGTTTAAAAAATTCAAAAGTAGAGATTTTGACATCAGAAATGAAGACCTTGGAAGACGTTTGAAGAAGTTTGAAGACAGCGAGTTGCAAGCATTGTTGGATGAGGATGATGCTCAAACACAACAACAACTTGCAGATCAATTGAATGTGACACAGGAAGCTGTTTCCATACATTTAAAAGCGATGGGAAAAATCCAGAAGATGGGAAAATGCCTTCGACATGAACTGACTGACTAACAGCAAGAAAACCGAAAAACAACTTGTGAAATGCTGCTCGCCAGATATAAAAGAAAGTAATTTCTCAATAGAATTGTGACAGGTGATGAAAAATGGATATATTTTGAGAACCCTAAGCGTAAAAGATCAGGGGTATCTCCAGGTGAACTGTCAACATCAGTTTCAAGGCTTAAGCGCTGTGGAAAGATGACAATGCTCTGTGTTTGGTGGGATCAAAGTGGTGTGATCTATTATGTGCTTCTAAAACCTGGTGAAACTGTTAATAGTGAACGTTATCAACAGCAAATGATCAATTTGAACCAAGCATTGTGGGAAAAAACGACCAGAATACCAGAAAAGACAACACAAAGTAATTTTGTTTCACGACAACGCACCATCACACACATCAAAACCAGTCAAGGAAATGATTGAGTCGCTTAGTTGGGAGATACTGACGCATGCGTCTTACTCACCTGACTTAGCTCCGTCGGATTACTATCTCTTTGCATCGATGGGACACGCACTCGCTGAGCAGCGCTTCACTTCTTACGAAAATGTGCGAAAATGGCTTGATGACTGGTTTGCATCAAAAGAGATTATTTTTTTTTTTGGCGTGGCATTCATAAATTACCAGAGAGATGGGAAAAATGTATATTAGCTAGCAATGGACAATATTTTGAATAAGGTACGTCGTACCATTTTTATACAATGAACGTGTATTTTTGATCAAAAAATTCCGATTTCATATTTACACACCTGGTACAGTGGGGTCTGTTGCAAGGGAATGATCCCTGTGGTAGTTTGGGGGAAATACTGGATGAATACTTGTGAACCTAGATATTTTTTAAGATTTGGTGATCTGCTAAAACATGTGCGCCCTATGCAAATGACATCATAGGGCGACGTCATAGCTGACACAGAGATGCTTATTATAATATTAGATGATTTTAGAATGATTTTATGCTGATAATTATTGAACTGCGAATATTTTCTTTGCAAGATTGGCTCTATTTTTTTTATTCAACATATTTGTATGACAATGTAATGAACATTTATGAGAAAAATGTTGTTTTTGGATATAGGAAAATTTTATTGAAAATCATTTGTTATTATTTTATTATCTATCTATTTTATTTATTCATAAGTTCAAAAGAATCAGAAATAAATATTTTACTTCAGTTTTTATAAGAATTTTTACTGTAGGATTCTTTGGAACAATCTCTTTGTGGAGACTATCAATAATTTACCAATCATGTGATTATTCCACTTGCCCTGATATCTTTCCTCCATTAGTTTTATACGCTGTACACAAAAGTTCGAGCAAAATTATTTCTACGTAATTTGTATTTTTATTTCGTTTCTTTTGTGTATTAGAACTTATAACTATGAAGTAGGAGTAATAATAAAGAAAGTATACTTTGAACACACACTTTATTACATAAGTGATTATTTACAAAATACCTAAACAATAATCTTATACGTACACTAAAATAATATTCTGACGAACCGTCCCATCATTCTTCATCGGAAGCTTCATCTGGTGTCTGTTCATGCGTCATCTTCTGTCTCGTTCTCTTATTGAGTAGGGGAGACCGGGGCAAGTTGGCGATGTTAACGATTAAACATTTTTAATAAATTCATTTCTTGAAGAAAATATATTTTCATTGCAAATATTATTAGTCTGGTCTTTTATTGAAATGTTCGTAATTACATATAACTTTATTTTCATATTATCAAAGTTTTTTTAATAATTTTAGGAAGTAATGCAAAACTGTCATCTTGCTCCAGGACTGGGGCAAGATGACTTTAACCACGGGGCAAGATGACACTTAATAAAACTGTAATACATTTTTATTGTTATACATTAATATGTATACATTGATGTGCAAACATTAACAGAAGTCACATACAAATTTTCCTCCTTCACAGTTTGAACAGTCTTTGTGCCACCATTTAAAGCACATGCAACACTATATCCAGTCATCTGATGGAGGGTCTTCATAGATCTCATCACATCCAGGACACTGAACTAAACTCTCTTCAGAAGCATTTCTTGATGTTGTCGCAACTCGGGGTTTTTTCTTTAATTCAGAAGAGGTAAACGTCAGTTTCTTAGTAAAACTTTAATTTTTTGCATCCCGAGCCTGTGTGTATGAAACAAACATTCAATTCTTACGTCATCTCTTTTCTTCAAATGGCGAGGTAGTGTTGCTTCAGGGATATTGTAAACGTTCGCTGCACCCAAGCAGGACTTTTTTACTCCTTTGACATCAATTATTGCAGCAGCCAAAACATTTCGGTCCCACTCGCCTCTGGAGGACTTCTTTTTATAAGTTCTCACCATATCTGGATCATAGTGTGTCATCAATAAGTAAAGTAGCGCCCTTTCAAAATTTAAGAGAAACTATGTGAGTCATGCAAGTCAAGACTCTTACCCAAAACACAAAAAAGGCACTCAAAGACTGAAACAGACACAGCGGAAGTCATCTGGGGCCAGATGACGAGGTCGTCAACTTACCCCAGCCAACTTGCCCCGAACGACAATGTTAGAAACTTTTCATTATAGCGGCAGTTTAAAAAAGAATGAGATACAAATACGCGGCCTTTATGAAAAGTACATTGTTTAAGCTACTCATGTATGACAAAGTATAAAACAATATCTTACCTGTTAGTCTGCGAAGTCTTAATTCAGAGATGTAGAAAATTAGAGCATGTCACAGAGAATTCTCGATCAGCGAATAGCGAGGAACAATACGGCACGAGCGGAGTCAGTGCCCTATATTTTAGTTCCTAGTTGTGTGGAGCGCTAGTAGTATGAATACAGTGCTGCTACATAGAAGCGGGAATTTAAATTAAATCATTCTTCATCTTGCCCCGCTCGTCAACTTGCTCCGGTCTCCCCTACTTGGGCCCCAAGAAAGTAACATTTAAAAAATTTCTGATTTCAATAATTTACATTTTTTGGTGGCTTTGGGCCTGATGAAGCTCAAATACGGATCCGAAGCCAATAAAAGCCTATTAATGACATGTTGCACTGCTCCCAGCTAAATTTTCCGCAGTATCTCTCCCTAAATTGTCGAAAATATTTGTTTCTAGCTTCTGTTGCTGCTTCGGACAGAGTTCCTATAGGTAAAAGTGCATGCTCTATTGTAATTGGAGAACTTGTATAATTGACATTGGATGCCACGAGTACACCTTAACCATTTCGTGGCTGTAGGGAACTTTTTGTATCTATCTTGTGCCCACTAGATAGGATTCACATAATAGTATAAAATCTGTCAATCAATGTTTTGTTGATACCTGTGATCTCTGTGAAAATTGTTTCCTTCAATCATTCAAATCATCAATAGATTTTCTAGGCTGACCCACATTGGACGGATTCGATTATATAGGGATTTCGAAACACCCTTGAAAACAAATCATGGTATTTCTTTAAAAATACACAGTTCTCTTAGCAGCCTGACATTTTGTTTTAATTTCCAATTTAAGCCTTCAAAACGTTTGTTCGAACTGTTACGTTTGTTTGGCCATGAATCTCGGTTGATTTAAAATATTTTCCCCTATTAATTCCCACTTTTGTAGGAAATCATTTCCTTTCTCGTGTTTACTCATATCATAAATAACTTTTCGGATCATGAGCTTGATAACAGAAGAGCCCGTAACAAAGAAAATCTTAGATGAATTAATATGACAGGAAAAAAATGAAGTTTTATTTATTTTTAAGAATCTAGATTTTTTTCAAATAAACAGACATTTGGCACTTTTTTGCACCTAAATGTCAATGGAACTCCAAGATAGTACATTAAACTAAAACCATACAAGAAATCAGACCCGGGAAGGACGGGAAATATAACAAAATTACTCTTTTAACACTTTTCGTAATAAAAATATTTGTAGAAATTGAGTCAGCTTGGAAAAATGTACAGAAATAACGTTGTGTGATAGTTTTGGATGTATGTTACAATTATTTCAGTTCTAGGTTCCTGGATGAACAATATCCATGATTAAAATCACTACTACTCACTTAACATGACTCAAAAATTAAAACAGTACAACTTATAATTTTCTTGTATTTGCTTGGTAACAGTTCGTGCATCTTACAATGTGTTCAGAAGATGACCGTTCAACGGGTGGGGAGTGGAGCTTATCTATAAATCATAGCGGACTCTTGTTCTATGGACATTTTCCTCGAGTCTGGTAGATACGGGTTCTTGGAATTTGCTTGAAATTTTTTTTGACTTTTGATCGGGTTTTTGTGTCAAATACCCCTGTGTGTGCTGGTAGAAGCATTCACCCTATTCTTTATAGAAATCCCCTAGGATGTTGTAAGTTCTATCCATGTGGCTATGGCGAAGGTGCATAATTATTATCATGTTTGTGCCTACAGTCCTAAAGCTTTCCAACTTCTTTGGCACAATTTCTTCATAACCCGGCACTTATGATGACCTAGAAAGTTGTTTATTGCCAATACTTAGGTATACCAAGCTTGAGACTTGTGATGGTACTTGTAAGAGATAGCTTACATTCATTTGCATCTAATTTGTTTGATGTTGGAGTTACAATCAGGTATTCCAATAAAAGACAAGGAATAACCATCATAATTACTATGATGCTAAACATCAACAAATCTGGTAAATTGATTCTATTCATTGAAATGTACAATGAAATCATCCAAAAATATACAGAAAACTTCCAGTCCTGTCAAGTCATCAGAACAATAAAAAAAATAATGCTACATCAAATTCAGATTTCTTTGGGAAAAAAAAAAAAAAAAAAAAAATTGCTCTTGACTTGGAAGATGAAAATTATACAAAACAAATTTCCAATTCCGTCGTTTCTGGAAGTATGTCATGTCAACTACTTACAAAGATGGGCTGATGTGAGGGGCACTACCGATTTCACTGGGAGCCTCCAAGAGTCTGTGTAAACACCAGTTTACAAGTCAATTTACCAATTATTACCTGGCATACATAAAAACAATAATAAAATACATAAAATCACAATTCTTATAGAATTTAAGTACCTATTGAAGCTTAATGTGTGGAAAAATTTCCATGAGTACGTGCCCCAACACATTTTTATTTCTGTACTTCCATCGTCTCTTTTCTATCTTAAGTACAAAAAAACAGATGCAATTTAAACAATAAAACATTTGTATACTCTGTACAAAGTGAGTCAGTGGAAAAGGGGGGGGGGACAAACAAACTCAGTTTTGTTTTGGCATTCAAATGGTCATCATTATTTACAACATTATGAGAAATATAAGATTCATTATTTATTTATTTTCTCATATACAACACAGCCCAACACCTAGAATCTAATCTGGACCCTTTTTTCCATTATTTACAAGCATATATGCTTATATCTTATGTGTTTAACATACCCACTTTATAAACAATGAACGCACGATTATTTAAATTCAAATGTCAGACTACTGCTGCTACTACTTTTACTAATAGAGTGGGTACCACCACTACTATTTCTACTGCTGTTTCTACTGCTATTAATATTACCATTACTACTAATACCACTATTACTACCAATACTTCTTTATTACTGTCACCAACTGTAATAACTGCACTTCGATTCCACCAGCGTTCATTTTTTCTTGTTGTTGATTGCACTCCAAAGGTAAAGTTTCCTGGAATCAGCAATGCAGTGAGCTGTGCTGTTAATCAAGAGTCGGCCTTCTGGAATACCAGTAACAACCCAGCAGTCACTCAAAACATGGCCTCTCCGAAGCACACTGAAGTTCATTCGACATTGTTGTCATAGGATACTTTCCGTCGTTCTGGTGTTGTTAAAATCAGACTTTCAGCTTCATTGTTCCCTCTACAATTGTTTCCGGAATTAGCTTCAATACTTTCACAAGCTGTAATTGTATTCTCTCCTCATGCTATCTGAGGCCTTTGATTTTGCTCAGCAAGTACCCTTTTTATAATTTTTCCTTCCAAAATTTTGAGGCTAGATCAGCTATTGCATCCAGGAAATGCCACAAACTTTCATCTCATACAATGTCAGATATTCTCCTCTCTTGCATCCGAGCTTGTTGGCGAACTTTCAGACTGGCTGTTATTCCACATTCCCATACCACATGCACCAGCATACTCTCTTCACCACATTCACATCTACTCGAGTACACACTGTATTGATTTTGAAGAACGCTATTGCATGGGCCATGGCCAGTAACTGTAAGGGAAAAAAGCTGCTATACCGGGGTGGAGTATAGGCTTAGATACCTTAGCTGACTGTTACCTTGTAGAAAGTTCTGTTAAATTTGACTAAATAATTTTAAATGACCATTAGCCTGACTAGAATATTCAACTGTAAAGCTTAACGGCTGCCACAAAGCTTATTTGAACCAAAAGCTTAGGAAAGGTTACAATTCACTACTAAAATATTTGAGAATCCACTTGATAAAAAACGAATTTTATTCCAAAGTCACATTTCAGAAAATAGCTGTTACAGTTGAGTAGGCAATCGAACAAACGTTTCCAAACAGATTGCAAATTATGAAGAGTAAGAAGTTTACCGACCGAAACCCCTTTTGAAAATTCATAGTCCCTATCATCGCCAGTCACTTGTCAAAAAACTTAACATGGTGGTACGTCAGCGATGCGGTCACTGAAAGTTCAACAGTTTCCGGCTATTGCTTGGTCTAACCGACACTCACGAACCATCTCAGCGCAGGTTAATTTTGCACAGCGTTCCCGGGATACAGACCAAAGACGAAATCGAAAGGCCAAAAGACAAAAGACAGCCAGACAGTCTGAGCAGCGAGCTTTATATCCTCAGCCGCCTGCTTGATGTATTCTACTGCTTATCAAAAATAGAGTAAAAAGTTGTGATTATAGAATATGTTTAGAATCTACCCGTAGGTAACCTGTCCTTCAAGGTTTATAAAAAGTGTTTAGCAAAAATTCACAAATGATAAGCTTTCTTGTAATTGAATTTAGTTTGAGTTCGCAATGATAAAAAATGTCTGAAAATTAATTAGTGATTCCCCGATTTCTTTCTAAATTTAAGCAGTTTTTAGGTGCCCCTGCTGAATTACAAATTAGTGTCATCGTGTTCTAAAAATACTCCTGATTCCAGTGGTGTAAATTTTATTATGATCGGTGGTGAAATAGCAAAGTTATCTGTTTAACAAGATTGGGTTTGAAAACTGTTTAGCAAACAATTGGTTTCTGGTTCATATTTATTCTTGTGTTGTTTATATCGAAAAAGTGAAGTAATCTGAATTTTCTTTGAATTTAATTACGTGTTTTAACAGTTGTTTTATTTACGGAAGTGGCTTGGTTTAATCACAAATAATTCTTGAGTGAAACCACATTGTGATAGATGACGAAATAACTTTAAAATGTATATAAAATCTGTTCTACTGCATGGAATGTTCTGAAATTTTAATATGCTACTGGATTTTTAGTTCTTTTAGAAAATCTACTTTTTAATTCGAGAAATTACTGAAAAGATATTAAAAAAATGTTAAAAGTGAAAGTGTCCTCCACAAGGTGTTTAAAATTTTATTCAAACTATTAGCACGACCTGAAACAACGGAATTTTAATGAATTTAACTTTCTTTTGAATTATTATTATTTTACAATTACTTTACTGCATCTAAAAGTGTTGAGAATTAGTGTAATTATTATGCAACCAAAATCTATGGTTTACAAGTTAGATAATAACGGATTACCCTATTCCTGGTTAGTTTAAAAGTTCTTTACTATTAAAAAAATGTTTATTTAGCACTTATATGTTGAGTGACTTTACTGTCTTTAAATCGGTTTATTTACTAAGTTAGTCTGCAGTATTGGCTTCTACATAAAACGGTTTCTCATATCCTATACTTGCAATGAAACTTGTGTGTTTACTTGAAAGCTTACTCCCTCCCTTATGCTTTAAGCTAAGCAAACGAGAATTTACCCAAATTCTAAGGTGCTTTCATAACGAAGTGTATATATCTGGGAGAGAGAGGGTTTAAGATACTTCAACTATAATCTCACCTGTATTGATGGAAACATATAGTATTTTCTCCTTCCTGTTTCACTATTATTCCATTCTTGTTGCCATTCCACCAATAGTATCTCAAATGTTGCTTCACCACTGCCCTATCTTGTTTACATTCTCTGAGCTAGTACATGGCACCGCATTCCTCACTTTAAGTGTGGACTCTCCGAGCATGTAACTATAAAAACCAAACATTCTCTAACCTTGAAACGCTTGTTGGCTTTTCTCCAGCTCATATTGATACGGAAGTCGAAACCAGAGCCTTTTCCTTTCCTCCACAAGTACAAAGGCTCAGTACAAGATTTCAAATCCCATAATATATTTGATTTTTTATTTGTAGTCTGAAATAAGCAGCACAAAATGACTTCACAATGCCTTTGATTTTTCATCTCTGCTTTACCAAACCACAGGGCTAGAAAAATACTTCAGTATCATTTTAGCATTTCTTTCTAATGGTTTCATATTCCTGTGTGACAGTTGTCAATAACTTACCAAGATACGTGTTGTGCATATTTCTATATGGCTGCTATGCTACATACAAGTATTTGTCTGTTGAACTTGGTGAGGGACTTAAAGGAAGCCAATGTCATGAGAATAGGTGATGTACAATTGTGTGATGTAACTGTCCTAAGTGCGTTTCAACATGTGGATGGACAGTGTTAAAATGTTAAATATTATTAGTACTTCTAAATATATATCAATAACATAAGAACTAGACCCAAACTGGTACAATCAGTGGCGTAGCAATAGATTAGCAGAACAGTCTTCTATCAAGAGAGGGTCCCTGGTCCCAGCTGGAGGGGGTCCCTAGCTTGCCGCCATCCAGTGAATTTGCCATGTACCTCAAAGTAAAGTTACGTCACTGAGTACAATCCTCATTTTACTAATAAATTGCATGTTCTGAATCAAAGAAAGCTACACTTATACCGAGGGCTAAAGTAATATTTTATTTTTTTATTTTTGTTGAGCTCTGTAATCAATTAATTAAAAAGATTTTCAGTCATTAGTTGTCTCAACTTAAAATTTCAGGATGACTCTCCTAATGAAGGTGATGCGGAGCCGCCAGAATTTGTGGAATGTGTGCTGTCTGACAAGGAAATTAAAGGCGTCAGTGATGAAAGTAAGCATGAAAATTCTTGAAAACTAAGAGCCAGAAATATCATCAAAAAGTTCTTGGTTCAGAGCTTTTTTGCCATGTTTTGTGAATTTGAATTCAGATTTCAGGATCTATTAATTATTTAAAAGTTGATAACTGTTTGTTTTACTGGGCATTTTAGTTTTCTAAAATTTTGCTATTATTGTAGACACAGAACAAAAGTTTTAATCACACTGAATATATTTGCTAGTTAGATCCAAAAGTCTAAAGTATCTCATAAGTGGTTTCCTGCATACATAATAATATGTTTTTTGTAGATTTGCTCCTAGATTGTCAGAATTTTTATTGTAATATTACTGTTGCCATTACAATAAAAAGCAATATACAAAATATCATTAGCTGCTCACTACTTGTTAGTTTACCTGGAAATTTATTGATGATTCATTCACCATGTGGTGTTTGTATCCACCAATGCCTTCTTGATTCAAGATAACTTGTAATATATTAATAAGCTCCATAGAGCCCATAGAAGGAGACAACTTAAGCTCCGAACATTGTAAATAAATTATACAATCATAAACTTAGCATTGAAGGACATTTCAAGTCAAAATAGAACTGGAATCATGTAAGTAAGTAAAAATTGAAGCTGTAAAATTAAATCGTATAAAAAAGTCACAAACACTCTCACTGATAGTGCTATTAAAAACAAGCATTTTAAACTAATATTTGTACGGTTGGAAAATTTTGTTGAGCAAGATAAACGAATTTGAAAGTTTATTTATTGTATGCTTATATTACGTAGTCAACTGCAGGGGCATGCAAACAAAACCAAGTTTTAGATGCATCAAAGAAATAACCTTTATTCAGATAGATAAACGGAATTTAACGATTGCAATGTATTGTCAACACCTAGGAAGACTTCCTGACAAAAATTGCTGCATTAATAAATTTCTACATATTTTTTTAGAGGGACAAATAAATTAGACTCTGTAAATAAAATAAATAGAAGATTGAAAATATAACCAAATGATAGCCAAAATTTAATAAAGTATTAATACAGTAATAGTTTGTAACTAAAACTAAGTTTAAAGGGTGAAAAACAGGACTTTAGTGTTTAACCTTGTGTTGACCTTGACACATGGTCAAATAGAAATAAGAATTTGTGGAAAGCAAGACATATATAATTAAATAGAGCATTAAATTCCAAAAGTTATATAAATATCATTTAAAACCTTAAATAAATACAGGATAAGTTCAAGATTTGTGATAGTAAAACATAATTTAAGGAAAATGAAGAGAGATAACACCATTTAAAGAGAGCCACAAAACTGAGACATATGTCAAATTGAAGAAAAATTTCAAAGAAATCCAGTCATGTAAGTACTTGTATGAGGGAACAAACTACAGATAAATAACTAAAATTATCATCCTATACATTTTAGAAAATAATAATGTGGATAATGGAAACGAAGCTACCATTAGGCATTGAAAATAAGATAGGATAGGGAGAAATAACTTGTCAGAACACACATGGATGCAGGTGGGCGAGATAAACATGTAAAAAACAAAAAATACACAAACAACTTCACAGCATTTCGGTTAATAACTGCAGTCATGTAGGAGGCGAGACATATGGTGGGGCGAAAGATGTGACCACATCCCGACCTGTCGCATCAATAAATCAAAGATGAAGCACATAGGAGGGTGGTGTTTGAACCGGTGGTGGGGGGAGAAAGTTGACCAGTGATAAATGCAGAACAAAATATTCTACACCACTCTCCCATGTGCTTCATCTTCGTTTCATTCATGTGATGGGTCAGGATGTGGTTACATCTTTCCCCTTGTCATATGTCTGGCCTCTTACATTATTAAGGTTACTAACCGAAATATTGTTTTTTTGTGTTCTTTACGTGTACATCTGACCCTCCTGCCTTCATCTGTGGTAAGTGACAAAAATTAATAACAGCAAAACAGAGATTTAGAAGGGCATGTGTCATAAATAAAATTTCTTAAAATGAACCAATCTACAAAATAATAAAGTTTCAGGAAGTTCTGAATAAAACTAAGGACTGGGGATTCTGGAAATTTTACATTCCCATGGAGGCAGGGTATTTAAACCTGCCATTTTTCTTCTCCAGGGTCAGTCGATCAAGGAAGCTGGAACGTGACACTTCGTTTGTGATAGGAAAATAGCAGGATTTAGAAACTTTTCTCCGTGTAACTTTTGGAATTTAAAATATTTTTTGCTCAGAAGCAGTTGTAAAACTTGGAATAATTTTGGCCAAGAAGAACTTTGAAATTTATCTCAGTAATCTAACCGCAGTAACGGACTGTGTTTTTTCCCCCTTGTCTTTTTTGAGCCAAACTGAAATTTTTTAAGATATGCCATTGCTTTGGGGGACTTTGTAAATTTATTATGGAAGGAAAAGTGTGAATGCGGATTTTGTTGCAGTTACTTGCAGTCTTCAACCTAGGATTTTGAGGTCCAGTGCAATCTTGGGAAGTTTAAAATGTAATCTGATAACAGTTTAAATTCCAACTTTAAAGAGTCTGCCAGGTGATCTGCAACATTGACTTTTATTTTTTATTAATCACCTTTCAAATATTATCTCTTGTGGTGTGATAAAACAAGCAGATTGGTGACCGATATCAGATTATGAAACATGCATAGACTTTAATAGGTATCAGGTTGTCACATTGCATCCATGATTATAGCTGACAACTAAACTTTCAATGTCTGTTTCATGGCTACTAGAATTAATTGTAGCAAGCTCACTTAATTACAAAAATGTTAAGTTGAACATTTTATTAACTTGAATTAATTTGACTGCTGAACCATGAATATTGAAATTTAATCCAAAATATAAACACAGAACAGTTTTTATAATTTATAATTAAATTGCAAAGGAGCGCACACCTCAGTGGCAATTTCCCAACACACGCATCTTCCCCCTTTCCTGCGCCCACCTACATTTGCCCTCTACAAATTTCAATGTTTTTGATAAATTATTCATCTTTTCCCTTGGTGACTTATTTCAATCCCTGACACCCTTACCTAAAAAAGAGTATCTTCCTACACCCTTGTGCCTGAAATCGATTGCCAGTTTGTGGTCATCTTTTCCCTTCCATGCATTGCTTTACATTCTTACACCAATATCTTTCCATGCCTCATCATAGTTTAATTAATAAATGAGGACAGCTACAAAATTAGTTGCTGTAATAATTACATAATAAAAATATTACGTGCTTACAGCTAGTTTATGAAACAAGCAGCAACTAATCTGTTTGGGATTTTTGGAACGTTTGAAAACCACCAAATGATTCAATAATGCTTAATTTAAGTTTCTTGACAATCCAACATTGTTGATACATTACACAACAATTAGCAGTTGGAAGTATTTAATAAGACTTAACCAGACTGATATAAAATGATTACAAACTTATTTAAATGCCTCTAGAGCAGCGTATTCAACCCGAGGTCCCTGGCCCGAAGCCTAGCAATTCTAAGCAGGATTTATCAGAAGTTGTGAAAAATTTGTATCAAAATCTACAGCTCCATTGATATTAAAGTAAATGCTTACTTTTAAATGTGGAGTTTTATTGTATTTTAGATTATTGCATGCCATCTAATGTAGCAGTAGTGCTTATGCGGCCCTGGAAGAAAAAAGATTGAGTGTTGCTGCTGTAGAGGAATTGCATATTTTAAAATAAAGAGAAATAATTAAATAGTACCAGTTCTAATTTAAACCTACTGTAAATAAGATACGGCAGTTTCATTGTCAACATTGTCTACTTAAACTTAATTCTTACAAAATCATTTTTAGAATTATCTGGTATCTGAAGGGGCCGGAGCTGAACAAACATTTAGTACTTGCCACTAAAAACAAAATTATAAAAATTTAATAGGAAAAGATAGAGTATGTTGTAAGGATGCTGAAAATCAAATTTATTTGCTCAATAAGAGTTAAAAACATAGGATTTTTGATAAAATAAAAATGCAGAAAATTCACGTGATGCGAAATGGCAGAGCACGTGACGTCATGTCCTAGTATGCAACAGTTTTGCTCCATGTGTTAAGCATCTGTCGCCCATCTGTGTGCAGTATATTTAAGGTTTTAAGTCAGTCTATTACTTACTTCTGCTTACCAATACATAAAAGAAATAATATTTGCAATGAAAGCTGTATTTACCAAAGGAAATAGCTCTAATTTTTGCCCAAAATTGATGTGGCAATACTGGGAAAATTTTAGCATGGTGGAATTCCAGAATATCTAAATTAACCTCTTGTTTATGTATTGAAAAACTGAAAGTGTAGTTTTATGCTGAAAAGTGCACATATTGTAGTATAATTAGGAAAAGTTATATAAGAATGAAGTCTTTCTCAGTGTTATATTTGAATATTAGGCTCAGCTTAGAAGGTAGATTTCAGAAACTTAAATCGTGCCAATGGAAACACACCGGATCGTCACCACCAAACAATTTTAAGCAGCAGCTGTCAGCAGGAAAAATCATGACATCTGTGTTTTAGGACCGGCATGGTGTACTGCTCATTGATTTTATGCCTAGAGGGACCACCATAAATTCCAAAGGTTATTGCGAGACCTTGAAGAAGCTCAGACGGGCAATCCAAAATCATCATAGGGGAAAACCCAGCAAAGGCGTAAGGCTGCACCACAAGAATGCCAGCCCACATGTGTCACAACAAACGAAGGAGTTAATAAACAAATTTGGCTGGGATGTCATTGACCACTCCCCTTACAGCTCCAATTTGGCACCCAGCGATTTCCATCTGTTTCCGAAATTGAAGGAGCACCTAGGCGGTCTACGATTCCAGACGGATGAGGAGTTGCAAGAAGAAGTTTCCAAGTTTCTCAACGGTTTGGCGGTGGACTTCTTTGAGGTGGAAATGCAAAAGTGGATTACTCGACAGAAAAAATGCATAGAAAAAAATGGGGACTATGTGAAAAAATAACTTGATGTCCAACGTTTCCAATGGTGTAATGGTTTTTTCGAATAAAATTCCTTGTGTCTAAAAAAAATGTGGGAACCTTTCTTTTGAAACAACCCTCGTATATACTTTCTGCCTGTGGCCATTCATTCTGATAGCAAGTGAGTTAGTAGTGAGGCCTATATATGAACTGGAGTAACGGAGGCATGTAAGTTGATATATGAGGTGTGTTGTCATGCAAGTAGCATGACCAGTGATGAGGAATGTTTCACCTGTGGTACGATTGGAGTAAGTGGTAGTAGCTGGACGCATGCTGCACGTTTTACAACAGGATCTGTCATATGAGAATGATCCCTGTGGTAGTTTTGGGGGAATTACTGGGTTAGTACTTGTGAACCAAGATATTTTTTAGATTTGGTGGTCTGCTAAAATATGTGTGAGGGGCAGTGGGTAGTATTTTAAGGAGAATGGTGTGCATCCCGGGGAAGGAATGTTGGAAGTCATGCCCACAGCGAAAGATTAGGTTAATAGACTCAAGACCAGGGAAGAACTAAGTGATGAAAGTGGGGCTGTGGTTAGTTTCAAGGGGTACAGCCTTAGAGTGGCTGCGCGCAGGAAGGGCTATCGCATGAGAGATTTGTTTGTGTACTAAGTCAGGGACGTAGCTGCAGGAGATGCGAGCTCCAGACAGGTTTTGTGTGTATCTGGAAAGAGATTCTTCATCAGAGCAGATGCGCCTTCCACGGACGGCCAGACTATAAGGAAGAGAATGTTTGGTGTGGGAGTGATGACAACTGTTAAAGTGAAGATACTGCTGCAGATTTGTAGGCTTGATATGAACAGAGTTCTACAAGTGCCCATTGTGCAAGGAAACGTCAGCATCAAGAAAGGTAACATGGCTGTGGGAGTATTTCCAAGTAAAGTTGATGGAGTGATTGTTTAGGGAGTTGAGGAAGTCTCATTTTGGGTCCAGATCATAAAAATGTCATCTATATAGCTGAACCACACAAGACGCTTAATGGAGAGATTGTTGAGGAATTGTTGTTCCAGATAGCCCAGCAAAAGGTTTGCATAGGAAGGTGCCATGCGGTGAAGTAGTTATTAAGGTCGCGGGTGTTGTGAGTACTGGCATGGTGAGCAACAGGGAGGTCTAGGTTTTGGGAGTAAACTGTTTGTCTGTGACCATTCAGTCTGATGAATAATGACTTTGATTTAAGGCCACTGTAGGAACTTTGAGAGGTGAGCTGGTATATGAGATGGGTTATTGTGCAAGTGGCATGACCTATTATGGTGTAGGTTTCACCAGTAGTAGAGTTGCAATAGGTAGTGAGTGGTAGGTGGATGCATACTGCACTCTTTGCAATGGGGTCTCTTACAAGGGAATGATCCTAACGGTGGTTTAGGAGCATCAGAGGGTTGATATTTATGTACATGTATATGTTTTATGTTAGGCGGTCTGCTGAAGGTGACATGGGGTGTGGTGGGAAGAAAGCGGCACATTTGAGAAAAGGATCTGAGGAAGTCATAGACCAACGAAGAATTTGGTTTAGCGACTCCAGACCAGGGAAAAACTATGTGAGAAAAACAGGGTTCTGGCTGGCTTTGGGTTGTTTGTGTCAGTGTGTTGGACAGTTCTTGACTCTTGATAGCTGATTTGGTCTAATTCTGGAGGATAATTGCAGTTTAAGTGTGCCCGGGTCAGGTTGTTAGAGTAGAGAGTTAAGGATTTGTGATCAGAGCAGATGTGTTTGCCTCAAATGGCTAGGCTGTATGGGATGGAACGTTTTGTGTGATATGGGTGGCAGTTATCAAAATGAAGATATTTTTATAGGTTAGTGGGCTTTATGTGGACAGAGATGTGTAAGTGACCATTCTGTACAGAGATGTCAACATCCAGAAAATATATGTCAGTCTGAGAGTAGGACCAGTTGAAGTTCAAGGAGGAGATGGTATTCAGTGAATTCAAGAAGTCATGAAGGAGGTTTTCACCGTGTATCCAGATAATAAATATGTCATCTATATACCTGAACCACACGGTGGGTTGTCAGGTAACCTTTTGAACCTTTTGAAGAAAACATTCCTCTAGTCTGCCCATGAAAAGGTTGGCATAGGAGATTAAAATGTTAGTCATATAATTTTTTTATAAGAACACTAGCATTTAGCTGCTGCTTTGCATGTGCTGGTCTTGGAGTATATAGAAATTCTTCACCCTTTTTATTTTAGCATCAAATGTAAATTTGGATAAGAAAAAATTATAAATGTAATTTAAAAAGTTTCCTTTCTTTAAGTTATTACCTTAAATTTGGTTTTCATACAATTTTTCAAAAGTTTTTTTTCTGTTATGTTCTGTTATAATGTTCAATACAATATAATATATGAGATATAAGAAATTAAAGCTATGTGAAACATTATCATTAACAGTCCAATAAGGGAGTACTTAGAATCAGTTGTCCTTTTAGTAAAAAATTTGGAACACAGTTTCCTGAGAATAAAAAGTGCATATTAAAGAAAAGGAAATGTACCTTAGACGTAAGGCAACACGCAAGTTACCGTCTGCGATAGTGCTGGCAGTACAGTTGATGGCCATTTCGAAGAAAAAATTTGCCTCCAGTGATAGGATTTGCAACAACAAATCTGAAATTGCTGGCAAATTTTCATAATAACATATGAATACGTTCTTATGCTGTGGGTAACAACATGTATTTCTTGCTTAATAACTTCCATGTGTCTGACCAAATTATGAGCAACCTTTCTTCATCGTATCTCAAAATTGGAGTGATCAGAAAAAAGTATGTTGCCAACACTACACAGAAATATAGGTTGGACATGCACATGATTGTTTTGTTTTCAAGAGTACACATCATCACTAACATGCCACTCATTAAAGCAGCTTATTAATTACTAACAATAATTAAGTTCCTCATGTCTTATGTTGTTGCAAGAACATACTGCTCCAGGCAGTATTTTGACCTAACCACAAACTATACTGATATTGCTGCTTCAAAAACAAACAATACAGATACACCTAAACGCATGAACTGTGTCGTTAAATACATTTTTGGTAATGGCAAAATTGTCTATTTCAGGATACGTAATATAATTTTTTTTCTCTCATCGGTCATTTGACTGGCTTGAAGCAATCCTCCATCCCTTCCTATCCTGTGCTTAACCTCTTCATCTCTACATACCCCTTCCTCTACAGTTCTTACCTTCGACTCTTCCCTCCACCAGCAAATTAACCAATCCAGCATGTCTCAAAATATTACCTATCAGCCTGTCTCTCCTTTCTATAAGCTTCTTCCACAAACTTCTTTCCTCAACCATCATTTCAAAAACTCGTTCATTTCTAACTTTGTCTGTCCACTTAATTTCCAGCACCACATTTCAAATGCTTCAATTTTCTTTCTTACCGGTATTCCTAAAGTCCATGTTTTGCTACCATAAATTGCTGTGCTCCACACATAGAGTTTTAAAAAGATGTTTCTAATTCCTAGATCAGTATTTGGGACTAAAAGATTTCTCTTTTTCATGAAGGCTCTTTTTGCTAGTGCTATTCTGCTTTTAACATCATTCCTGCTTCGGCCATCGGTTGTAATTTTGCTTCCCAAATAACAGAATTCACTTACTTCTCCTATTCCATCCAATCCTCTTTTTATATTTAATCTACTAATAGTGGTATCATTTCTGCTACATTTTATCACTTTAGTCTTGCTTTGATTTATATTCAGTCCAAAATCTTCCTTCAGAGTTTTGTTCATGCCATTCAGTAACTTCTCAATATCCTTAGCCCCTTCTGCTAACAAGACAATGTCATCAGCAAATTGTAGCAACCTTGTCTCACACCCTATTTAACTGATGCATGTCTCTCATGATTCTCTACTTTTATTACAGCCACTTGATTCTCATATAGTTTATAAAGTATTATTCTATCTCGATACTTTAGACGTGACTTTCTTAAAATTTTAAACATTTTGTCCCACCTAACATTATCAAAAGCTTTTTCTAAATCAACAAATGCCAAAAAAGTATCTTTTTTTTTTTGGTCTGCCCTTCAAGTATTAATCTTAAAGCCAGAATTGCTTCCCTTGTACCGCGATTTTTCCTAAACGCAAACTGATCTTCACTTACTGTGTCTTCTTCTACCACCCTTTCCATTCTTCTGTATATTATTCTGGTCAGTAATTTTGAAGCATGAGATGTTAGACTAATGGTACAATAATTCTCACATTTGTTGGCTTGTGCTTTCTTCGGAAGTGCGAAGATGATATTTTTATTAAAATCAGTTGGAATTTCTCTTGTTTCATAACTTTTTGATATCAGCTTGAATAATCTTTCGATTCCTTCTTCTCCTAAGGATAAAAGAAGCTATCTCATCAGTTCCAACTTCCTTATTTGCTTTCAAGTCATTCAGAGCTCTATTAAATTCTGTCCTCATAACAGGATCTCCTAAGTCAGGGGTGGCCAACCCGCTTGCCGCATGCTTCCCGCCTTGAACATTTTTCCGGCCCGCGAGATTCATTACACTTTTACAAAATATATTATTTTATAATGGCCAAAGTAGTTAAATCAAATATAGTAAGAAAATACATTATTTGTGCATCCATATATACAAAAATTAACTATCGAAATTACGAGAAAAAATTAACTTTGATTTTAAAATATTATTCTTTTATGTGCCGCCCGCGGAGTTATGTTCCATTTCCAAAGTTTCCCGCAAGATCATATGGGTTGGCCACCCCTGTCCTAAGTCATCAATGTTAACATCGCCTTTCTTTTCCATTACACTATTATGTAAGTCGTCCCCATCATACAGTTTCTCAGTGTATTCCTTCCATTGGTTAGCTCTATCGTCTGAGCTTAAAAGAGGTTTCCCATCGGCAGATTTAATGTTTACACCTATTTTCTTCAATTCTACAAAATTCTATTTGATTTTCCTATGTGCAACATCTACTTTACCTATGACCATTTCCTTTTGTACTTCTTCCCACTTTTGTTTTACCAATTTTCTTTTGCTTTTTTGCATTTCCTGTTTATTTGATTTTTAATTGACCGTATTGCTCTCATCCTGAACATTTTTGTGCCTTCTCCTCAGAGCCAAGTGCTTCAAAATTTCTTCTGTGATCCAAGGTTTATAGGCAGCTTCTTCCCTAAAATCCTTTACTAGCTTTCATTATTACGGTTTTAATGAATTACATTTGTCCTTGGTTGAGCTCCTTTCAGTGTTACTTCTGAGACCTAAGTCTACCATATCTGCAAATTTTTGTCTCGTGCTAGATTGTTTCAGTTAGTCACTGCTTATACTGCTTCCATATTCGCTTGAATTTCAGCCTGCACTTCGTTACTATCAAACTATAGTCAGAGTCTATGTCTGCTCCTGGGTATACTTTACAGTCTAGAACTTGATTCCTGACTCTCTGTTTAACCATGATATAATCTAGCTGATATATGCCTGTATCCCCAGAATGTTTCCAGGTGTAGATCCTTCTTGCATGATTCTTAAACAATGTGTTTAGCACTACTAGCTTATATCTTTCACAAAATTCTAACAACCTGCTTCCTTGCTCATTTCTTTCTTCTAGACCAAAATTTCCTACAGTATTTCCCTCTTTTCTTTCTCCTACTATAGCATTCCAATTACCCATGATCATTAGATTTTCCTCTCCCTTCACATATTGGATTAATTCTTCAATTTCGGCGTATATTTTCTCTATTTCTTCATCATCTTCCTGTGACATTGGCATATACACTTGTACTATTGTGGTTGGGGTGGGCTTAGTTTCTAACCTCATCATAATAATCCTGCCACTAAACTGTTCATAATAACTCACCCATTTCCTTACTCTCTTATTCATTACAGATCCTACACCTGTGACTCCATTGACAGCTTGTGTGCTAATTATCCTATGTTCCCCAGACCAGAAATCCTGTGCATCCTACAATTTAATTTCACTAATCCCAACAACATCTAACTCAACTCGTTCCAGAATATTTTACCCAGGAGGAAGCCATCATGATATATGTAGTTTGAGAGGATTACATGTCCTCAGGACACCCTTTGGGTCTTTAATGCAGTGTTTTCCTGATGCCTTCTGCATCCCCATGCCATTGATCATTTCGGATTTATCCTCCTTTCGGAGGCCGTTGGCAAGCCGTGGGTGAGTCCTTATACCGGGAATCTTTCAGTCGCCTCGTCCGTGCAAACAGGGTGCACCACGTAAAGGAGAGGTTGACATTTGGTTGGAAAAGGCTAGTATAGTCTCTCCCAAACCCTTACACCCCAACATAAATTATAACAATTAATTTCATAAAACAACTTTAGTTTGTACTGCAAGAGGACTAAAACATGCGCAATAATACATTGAATGTATGCGAAGTAAAGTTTGATCTTGCTTTCTTTGTAGCAGGTGTGGTTAGATTGAAATGTGGCCTGGACCAGATTAAAAACACCACCAAATGCACAAAGAGCTATACAAATAACTGATTTTTTACTTGCACTATCTCGAAAACTACCTGTAAGTGATATATCACAAAATTTTATTTTTTACTTTCAAATTTTCTATCACTATTCACTATCAAATTGCGGTAACATGGTATCTTGAAAATCCTTTACTATTGATATTAAGCACAAAATTACTTACCGTATATTTCACAATTCTGTTACTCTTATTGAAGAGTTAATATATTATGTAGTAGTTTCAGTAAACAATTCCATTTAGTTATAGTTATCAAAATTCATAAAATTTGGAAAGTATAACCAAAGACAAATATAATATTAACAGTGCAGAGATCTGTATATTCATCTTTGGTCAAGTGAACTAAATATTAGTAATGCTTATTACGACTGATGCAAGTATTATTTACTGCATTCAAGAAAACTGAAAAACTAAATAGTGGAAGTCAAAATATCAAATAGAATTCTATGTTAAGTTGTGTAATCTTTTTTCAGTTTTTTTACAAGGAGTGAACATATCAATTACATTGAGATCCATGGCCCATAATTACCTATGTAGAAATGTATTTATTTATTTCCTCCATTCCTCGGTACATATAAGTCATTAGTTATTACCGCAGAGTTTAGTTCAGACCATTAGCTCTAAAAATAAGAAAACACCATCCAAATAGCTGTGGTATTTTTTGCACAATTCCATGTTCTAATAATAAGACACATCAGCTTGCTTACAGATTTATAATAGTATAGATAACCAAAAGTGCTTTTTTTATTTTTTAAGAACTATTGACCATATATTACTTCTTTCTTGATTTTAATGTTATGGAATCAGTTACAAATTAAAAATGAATTGCAACAGATACAGGGAATATATAAATCTTCACATCTGGTATTTATTTTACAGTACCATACATGAGCGGTCTTGTGGCTCAATGGCTAAGGTGTCTGACTTGGGATTTTCTAAGGCCCTTAACCCAACCTTCATTTCTGGCACAGCTTGATGTGTAATGTGTATTATGCCAGAACAGTTTCATGGTTCTGATTCCACATTAAACTGTAGGTCTGCTGTACCAATTAGGACTACTGGGTTAGGTTAAGGCGACTATGACAGGGGCGGAATGCACAGCCAATTGAAACTCTATCACCATGTCATTGTGACCACAAAAAATTATTATAGTACTATATTTTTCCTTTAGTCTGAAATTCCATCAGTATATGACTAATACTGACAGATTACTGAGTATTGCTGATGTATTTGGCTTGTCTGCAAAGGTGCTGAAAACGTATCCCTAGTAATTTAATAATTTTGTGTGAAATAGCCATCAGAATTGGGAGAGGGGAGGCTGGAGATGTTTCTAAAGAGATAGTTTAAAATTTCAATGTTGTCAACCTTATTATTAAGTTTTCATCTAAAAATTGTAAATACCAGCAGAAAAATCTGAAGCAAAAAAAAACAGAGTATATGTTCTAAATCAGTACAAATAAAATTATATGGACTTTTGCATTTCTTCACAACATAGAAATTTTGGAGTATTCAAACTGACTTACCATTCATTCTTCCTCCTCTGATTTCAATAGTTTTGCACTTGAAGCCAGAAATACTGTTTTATGTGCTTAAATCTGCTTTAAGGAGTGGATAGCATTAAAAAAAATGAAGGGTTAGGGGAAAATTTGGATGTTTTATTCTGAATTTTTTGTTGTTGATGAAACAGAGTAAAAAACGTTTTTAAAGATAAGAGATACAATTTCCTGTGGCATACATCAAAATCTGAGGACAACTATCCTTAAATTCATTTCATCTCTAAAGTAATTTCAGCTTGCTGTTACTTTAGATGTCAATATATCTCATCTTATTTCATTAATATTTTTTTTTTTTTTAAATATCGGACTGGGTTATAACATTTTTATATTTTTCATCAGTGTAAAAATATTTATTATGGGAGGGTGAAATAAGTGTGATGCAAGTAAATTTCTTTTCCTTTTTTTTTTTTGATACCAGTGTTTTTAATCCAAGAGAATGGTTCCTGCCATAATAATCATATAGCCAAATGATGACCTTTACTCCTGAGAGGAATTTGTAAGGAATTTGATATATCAAAACTAATTGTTTTTTTCTTTATGAAATGGTGGAAATATTGGTGCTTTACACTTCAGGGAAGTGGACCAACAGTAACAACGGGAAAGTATAAATCTCTGTAACAACCAGTTTGATTTGTTGTTACAGATATTATACATTCCCACAGTAGGATATATGCATGTATTAATTATGTATTTTTAACCAGTTTTTTACCCTGTTAATTAAAAATATAACATAACATATATATTAAAATTTAATATTAAATATTTAAATATTAAAATTTAACATCAAAATAAATATTTTAAAACTGCAATCAAATTCTGGCATTTTAAAGGCTGCCATCATGATGTTAACATCTGCAGCTACAGTGAAATATTGTATATTGTGTAGTGTTTTATCTCAAAAGTTTTATAAACTAATTTCGATTAGGAAAGAGGTTGAAAACCACTAAATACTGAATTGTGCATATGTGTGAAATTAGGATAAGAAATGCTTCTGATGAAGTGTATTTGCATGTCCCATGAGATGCGGATGTGAGAAAAAAAAAGTTTTGTAAAGGTATGAGAAGACATAAAGTATCTCCAACTAGTTGTTTATATTGTTGTGAAGATCATTTTAATGTAAGTACATAGTGTTTAATGTTGTTATGTTATATTTTTTAAAGTACATAACAGTTTGTTACCTATTCAAACTCTAATCATAACTTAGTTTACAAAAGTTTCATAAATATATTTTTCAAAGTATTTCTTATTTAAGTTTAATCCAAAGCAAATACGAATTTTTTAAGTCCACAGAGTGGACCATCAGACATTTTAAGAATGGATTTCAATCTCCTGCATATATTGTGAAGGTTATATGTCTGTGGTTCCGTCATTTCTCCAAATGTGCACCCGCTCACCCCCAAATATTTTTTTTAATTACCAAAATTTGGCAAATATTATCAAAAGTCAGCATGCCATTGACAGTATATGTGTCAGATCCCTAATTTTCTGACCAGAGTTCAAATCCCAGCAGTATCTGATATTTTTATCTCCAATGTTGAGCCTGAATGTTTTTACTTTATTTCATCTTCAATTACTTACTTTTATTGTGTGAAATACTATTTAAAAGAAATTACATTATTTCTAACAGATACATTAAATACAATGAAGTCCTCTCAGGTGTCCACGACGTTTCGACAGCTGGCTCTGCTGTCTTCATCAGGTATCTTGTAGCAGTTGCAAGCTGACTGCTGTCACCGCCTTGACAGTTGACGTCATTCAAGTGTAGGAATAATATCTATTTCAATTGAAAATGCACCAAAACTTATTGCAAATGGTGAAAAAATAATCTAAGGATGGAGACTTTCCTGGCATATGATTGCAATGAGTTCTTGATGGGTATACCGCCAGATTGTATTGTGAAAACTCAATCAGATGCTAAACACTTGAAAAATTAATTTTGAAAAACAATTTCTGGAGAATTGTATGTAATGTGATTTGTTTTAAATATTATTTCATGCAATAAAGGTTTGTAAATGAAGCTGAAATAAAATGAAAAATTCACGCTCTACAATTTGTGAAGATAAAAATAAATAAAGGTATCTGAAACCCCCATTGAAAAATTACAAGGTGGAAAACTTACCACCACTACCACACTGACTCTTGACATAATCAGCCTTCAACATAATATGCAGGAGATTGAAATCCATTCTTAACACATCTGATGGTCCCAAGTCAGTCAATACCTTTAGTTAAATGCTTGTCTGCTGCTTTATTTCGATGCTGATTTCATAGCTCTTCCCAAATGATGGGTTGAATGGAGTGTTCTGGCAAGTCATTTCTTTGCAGTTGATTAACTTTATAAAAATGTTATAACACTCATTGTAATTCCTTGAATCTGACCTGTAGCAAAAACTATCAGTTTTCATCTTGGTTCAGGGTGCATTTAAACCATATCGCAATCTCCACTAATGTACTAGGCCTATATTCGAATTAAATGCATATTTGCAGTTTTCAGCAATTTTATTGTCAGTTATTCCAGTGTGTCCTTGATTCACATTAGGTTTATCTAAAGCACTAAAAGCATAAAAAAACTAATAATTCAAATATCTATCTCTTAATTACTTTGCAGCTTTCACTACCACTCTGTTGTCAGCGACTGTAAAATCTGTGCTTGATATGTTGTCATCAGGAAAACATCCTTTTTGGGGAGATTATTTTACAAAACTGCTTTGTCACGATTTGTTGTATAAGTATTCTCAAAATAATGAAATATTTTACCTATATGCTAACAAATTATAATAAAACTTAAACACAATCACAAAATTATAAAAGCACCCATTAATTAAGCCTTCATTGACAATATGAATGTGGATTTTTACGTCATAACTTGATTTGACCAATAATGTTGTATTTTGTGAATTTAAATTTTCATTCTATTTTTAACAGTTTTGAGTAATTAAAATCAGTAAATATAAAGTGAATAAATAGGAAAATACTGTTATAGTTGTGATTCTACAGTAATAAAGCTTTCAAATAAAAATACTAGACCTATATTTGAATTACATTCATATTCCCTATTATCATTGGTCAATGTGGTCCCTCCCACCATTTCATTCACCACCCTTCCCACTTGGTTTATCCTTGCCTTAATCATGTGGTAAGTCTGGGTGTTAACATATTTTTTGCATTGCTATATGTCTTAGTTCTTGTAAGATGAGGTTTTTTTTTACTGTAATAATACAAAGTGTATTAATGGTTTTGTATTCGTCTGAGTCCTCCTACCTTCATTTGTGATAAGTGATGGTTATTTTTCTATCCTTTCTTGATTTAATTGCCTAACTGCAGTTTCATTGTGTTTCGTCATATGAAAGTAGTAATTATGTATTCATTTTAAATTGAGAAATTTACTGAAGAATTGGCAATATCTTTGCTCTCAATTTATCTGTTATTCCAGTTCTATGAAAGGCTAGCAGTATGCAGATATTTTCTGTTTTGCACAGGATGTGGATGATTAATATTTCTTTCACATACTAATTATGAAAGTGCATATGTAGTGTTTTTGTTATATAATATGACACTAAGGGATAGCTGTTTCTTACCGAGCGTGGTGGTGTAACGGATAGCGTTCTGGCCTCGCATTCGGGAGGACGGCGGTTCGAATCCCCGTCCGGGCATCCAGATTTGGGTTTTCCATGGTTTCCCCAAATCACTCCAGGTGAATGCCGGGATGCTTCCTTCAAAAGGCCATGGCCGAATTCCTTCCCATTCCTTGCCCCCATCCTTTCCCGTCTCTAAAGACCACGTTGTTAAAAAGGGACGTTAAACTGTTTTTTTTAAAAAAAAAAAAAAAAAAAGAAGATAGCTATTAGCATCACTTTTTTAATGCAAATTAATACAGAATATGTAAAAGCAGTTTGATATTACTTTTTCTGACAGTATTCATATATCTGTAAAATTATATAATATTTACAGGAAATGGCGCATCAGCTTCTTCCCGAAGGAAACGCAGGGTCCCGGTTAAAAGGAGAGTGCCTTCTAAGGACCGAATCACAGTGAGAGAAAAGACTTCCATTAAGGATCGAGTCTCTTCTAGGGCAAGGCACATAATGAAAGAAAAATCAGTGCAAAGAGACAGATCAGTTTCTGAAGAAAGAATTCCTTTGAAGGAGCGACTCCTTATGGTGAAAGCTTCGTCAACAAAGAAAGAAAATGTGATTGTAACAGAAGACGTAAAAACTGGGGGTACTGAAGATTGTTGTGCAAATGAAGATCCTGAAGAGGATATGAAAGAGGAAGATTGTGATGAAGAAGATTTATCTGAAGAAAAGAGTGCAAAGAAAAAGAACAGTACAGCACGCAGGAAGAAAGACAGTGACTGCAAACCTCCCAGACCAAAAACTGTTTTGGATGGGTATCCGTGGCAGTGTACAGACTGCTCAGTTGTTCTGAACAGCTTACAAGAGCTCCGATCTCATCACCAGACGGAACACAATCAGCCCCCTAACTTTAAATGTGCACAGTGCTCTAAAGTTTATACTCGATACCGAAGTTTTGCTAGGCATGTGAAACTGCATGGAAATCCAAAGAAATTTAGGTATGTACCGTTACTCATTGACCTTTTATTTTGCTAGTTTTTTTTTACTTTCATAAGTAAAAAAATGTAAGGTTCTTTACATTTCAACATTCTAAGAAGCCATGACATTTGCTGTTTTTTGCTTAATAGATATGTGTAAAAAAACATATTTGAGCTCCTTTGTTCATCTTCATGATATTTCAGATATATTTGTCAAGTTATTGAATTCCAGCTGTTACCAGTTTGTGTCTAAAGCTCTTTTACTTGGTTATTTTCTTCTAGCCTTTCTATTTAACAACTTTACTGATTTAATACAGACTATCATGTAGTATTAGTCTAAGAATGGAGACTTTCTTGGCATCTTCCTCAGGTGTGGAGACACCTGTACAGGTCAGCCAAAATATCATTTTTTTTCTCTTCAAAACACAGTCTGGTGGTACACCCATGAAGACTTCATTGTGTAGTATTATTGTATATCAAAGTAAAATAAATGAAATGTTAGATTTTATTGCGGTTAATTAGAAGTAATCACATTTGAGTGTCACTGATTAAAGGCAACACTGCAACACCATAATTCCAACCATTTTATATATATGTATTGAAAATATGTATTGATAGGGAAATTAACCCATCACCTACCACAGATGAGGTAAGGAGGGCCAGGACAAACACAAGATCAAGAACACAATATTTCTGTAAAAAAGAAGAAGAGAACCCTTAATTAGAGGTGAAATATATGCCAAGAGCCATATGGAAAGATGCCCCATACATCTTGGAGCATCTGCCCATAGTTCCTACTACTCTACTTCCAGATCCTTCCGTGTCTCGATTGATGTTACCTCTCTGTACACTAACATCCCCTACTATCAGAGCCTTCTCTTAAGCACTCACTGTATATGTGCTACCCACAAAGTCTCTCATCTCCCCAGCACATCCTTCTTGACACTCCTAGATCACCTGTACTTCATTATCAACGTGTCATGGGCACCTGCAAGGCCTCATATTATTCCATTCTGTTACTGAGCGACCCAGAGCAAAGTTTCCCAACCTTTTTTTAGCCTGCCACCCTCTTTTCTAAAAAAAAACAAAAACAATTAGGCAATTAGGGACTTTTTAAAAAAATTACTCACCACCCCCTTTTCAGAAAAAAGAAATGCACTACACTTCTTGTAATAAACAATGCAACCCATAGTGCTTCAAGTTTTTTGGCTTGTAACACACTTTTTGAAATGAGGGGCCCATTGTAGGTGAAATATGAAATGTCACATGTATGATACCAAGGACAGATTTCTAAAATTCTTCTTAACATTTATTCTGCATTGCAGGGTCTCCTTTACTTGACTTCTTCTATCATTTATGCCAATCTTATGCATCTTCAGGCGAGACTTTGACTAGTTGCATGTCCTCCTGCAAGGTAGCCAACCAGCATTTCCTGTCCTCGCTTATGGTCTTCAGCCCCCCGGACTTAAATCGAGTGTTGTTCTTGCAACTGAAGTGTTGCTGTGTAGTATGTGGCGATACAATTGCAGACGACCCTAAACATTTTATCAAGATTGGAGCCACACCAAATGCTGCCCAAACATTCTAATTCCTGATGCAGTCTAATTTAGTGAGTCCCTGCAGCCAGTGAATATTCTTCATTTCCATCTCATGTAGCTGTTGTTCATGTCTTTTCATGACTGGCCAAATTACTTTATTAAAAGATATTCACAACATTGTATTGTGTATTATTCACAGTCTGATAAATAAATCCTTATTATGAAAAGAACAACAATATTATTAGATAGTGGGCACTATTTTTTTTAATATTTGGTGCCTTATTTGTTATCAGCAACCTTAAATTTTGATGTTCCACTGTTGAAAATTTGTTTATTTTCTTAGCTATTAAATGACTGATTATTCTAAATCCTCTTTCGGCTGCATATGATCATGGGAATGCAATTAAAAACTTTTTGGTGCATGAAGCCTCTAAAGCTGGACATATTACTGGAAAGCGGGGGTGCTGTTCAGTCCTTAACATCTCCTAAATTTGTCTTGGAACAGCAACGCACACCAGTGGGTGATAATGTCTATTGGGAACCACTGGTCTAGAGGAACAGTTTCTGAAGAAATACTCAGCTCCCTTGTGTGATTCAGATACATAAGTTACAACAGATGAAGGCAGGAGGGCCAGACGAACAAAAGAAAAAACAAAAAAAACAAACACAATATGTTGGTTTGTAACCTTAATCATGCAAGAGGCGATACACATCTTCCACCTGCCCCTATGTCTCTTGAATGATTAAGGTTGCAAACCAAAATATTGTGAAGTATATTTATTTTTTGTTTTCTCTTGTGTTCGTCTGGCCCTCCTTCCTTCATCTGTGCTAAGTGATAGGGAAAATAACCAATACTATCTTATTTTCAGGGCTTAATGGCAGTTTTACTGTCACAGTTATCAGTAGGGTATGGATGTTTAGCACCAAAAAAGTAGAGAAGTATGCAGGCAAATATGACCTTAAAAATGGGTAAATATGACCTAAAAAATGTGAAAATATGACCAAACATTGAATTTACTGTACATCAAAGCATGCTCAATTATACATAACTTATTTTATCTAGTAGTGTTGCTTTCATGTAGACAGCATAATTTGCTTCCATGCACTCGCTGCACCGTTGGGAAACTAAATTTTAAATCGTTTTGTTGAATTCACTTTAATTTCAGATAATTTACAGAATAGAACTCTATAATCTGTACTAAAATACTCTCTCTAAATTCCCTTACGTAACTTCGCACTTTCAGAAAGTTTTACCTTCGGCATGGTGTCAAGTCAACTCACTGATCCACTGCAGATTGAATGATGACTGAGGATATTTCATTGAGATATTGATTGACGCAGATCACCACAAGTATGCTTCTGTTGCATTGTCGAGATTTAAAGGTGGGCAGAACATTACGTTTAGAGACTGACAATATAATCTATAACTTTAATTCTTGACTGGTGAATTCTGACCACAGTGAAAATTAGTTCCCCACTCCCCCCACCTCTCCCACCTGTATAGCAGAAGTATAGTTCTGTGACTCTTTATTGTAATTTCTTCTCATCTATATCTAGTGAATTCCTTGTATTATTAAAAAACTACCAGATTCTTCCTCAAAATATGACCATAAATACTGTCAAAATATGACCAAAACTAGGAAAATGGTCTGAATATGCATTTATGTGCTTTATAAAATACATTTAAATACAATGAGAAACATAGAACGTGTTTAATTCAGCCTTTCAGACAAAAAAAAAAAAGTAGGAAAAAATATGACTTGTCCTAAAGATCCGAACCCTCATTATCAGATACATAAATGATATATTTCTAAGCCACTCCACCAAGCTTCATCTTGACTTCCTCACACAAATGCACCACCTTTCTTGATGTGAATATGTGCCCTCCACACTGCTGTACACATCAATGCCAAAAATTACAATAGTATCTATTCTTCGACAATTGTCATCCTTTCCATACAGCCTTGCAATCCAATGAAGATGTATCTGTTCCAATTGTGAATGATTTTCCACGTATTCCCAAACATCAACACAAATCTCATTTCCCACTACTTCCTCCCCCCCCCCCCCCTCCCTTCTTTTCCTTGATCTAATGTGAAAGTAAATCTCTCATGCTACCATCCACTGTTCCGACAACTCCCATTCTTCTCCTTCCAAAGATAACCGCACCCATATCTCTCAGGGTGTCAATTCCCTTAACCATATCCATGAGCATGACTTTCTATGTTCCTTCTCCAAAATGCACACCCAAAATCCTACTCACCACCCCACACACATCCTACCTAATTTGAAGAACATAATGGTCCACACACACTCACCCTCTGACTGTCCTATACCATCACATGGATCATTTCCGTGAAATAAACCTTGCTGTATACATCCAATCCTCTATAGGGGAATCTTTTCCTGTTATAGGACATGCTACTTGCACTAGTACACCCCTCATTTACCAACTTATCTGTCTTCACTGCAAGCTTCTTATATTGGCCTCACTGCTATCAGACTGACCATCAGGATAAATTGCCAAAAGCAAACAGTTTCTACTGGCAACCTAGACCATCTGGTGGCAGTCCATATCAGATCGCACAACATTAAATGATCTTTACATCTGTTTTACAGTGAGAGCTGGTAGAGTTCGTCTTGGCCTCATCTTTTTTCCTCTTAAAATTGACCTGAATTTCTGCTTTACAAAAAATATGAGATATTTTTCAGTTGTAATTCTCTGTTGACTTCTCTGGCAACAAGATGGTTAATTGTTGACCAATTGCTTCATAAGATTTAGTTGCAAAAAAGTAGACCTTTATAAGTGAAGCTTTGCTCGTGATAACACATTATTGGAACCTTCTTGTTTCCATTTATTTCGACCACCTATAGACTACCAAATTTTAACCAATTTTTTCCTAGTGCTTTAACTTTTATCCAGTATTTCCACATTCTTTCACCATGCCCTTCTTTTCTTGCTTGAGTCTGTGTCTTTCCTGTTTTTGACTTCCATTTTTCTTGGAGTAGTTTTTCAAGAGAATGTTATGATCTTGGATGTCTTCACAAGTGATCCTCATGTTTTACAGATCTCCTTCGATCTCAGTGAACCAAGCCCCCTTGGTTTTCCTGTTGAGAAAATAGAGAAAGATTGTTTTGGCCATTCTATCAATGTAATTTGGCTCATAATTTCCATACTTGTGAATTATGAAATTTTTTTTACCTTAAATTCATTCATGTTTTCACACTTTCCCTAATAATTTTTCCATTAATAAAGTTTAAGTTTTGATCACTTCCACCCACTTTTACCTATTCGTCTCATTTTTTTCCAATCAGGCTTCATACACTTATACACTCACACACTTTTTACCTAAATTCTCTCTTTGTATAATTTCTGAAACAAGTCCTGTATCATATCAAGTGCTGACATTGTCACATGGAAGTTTTTGTTAAATCTCTGGCTGCTCTCCTCTGCACACCTTCCAACTTATGTAGTTGATACCCATTCAATGCATTCACTCGTAAATATATATATACATATATTTTATGGATCCTTAAGTGGCTAAAAAGTCCAATTTTAGAATCACAGGGTCTTCCACAGTGATGCTATATGCCGAACACCCCAGCAGGGGAACATGGCAAAACAGCTCATCTTCTCCTGTTCCTTCTTATGATTGTTTTGGTCAGATTCTAATTGTTGATATTGTTCTTCAAAAGGTTGTGAGCCATTGTGAACCTTTCTCTATCATATTAAAATGTTTGGCCCAGCTACAAAGCAGTGGATCTTGAATTTAATGAATGCCTGCACCTCCAACTTACAGATCCCCAAGATCTGGCGGAAAGCCAAAGTTGTGGCACTGCTAAAGCCTGGAAAGGAACCAACAGATCCAAAAAACTTCCGACCAGTTTCACTCCTTTGTCATTTATACAAAGTCTTGGAGAGATTGATCCTCAATCGTATCTCAGAGTGCATTGACAAAATGCTTATAAAGGAACAGGCTGGTTTTTGACCTGGTAGGTCATGCTGTGGCCAAATTCTTAACCTCACACAGTATATAGAGGATGGGTATGAAAGAGGACAGGTTACAGGTGTGGCATTCATCGATCTCACAGCGGCGTATGATACAGTCGACCACAAAATTTTGATAAGTAAGGTATATTCCATCACAAAAGACTACCATCTTACACAAGTCATCCAGTGTTTACTACAAAACAGAAGGTTTTACGTCACCCTCCACAATAAGAAGAGTTGATGGAGAACTCAGAAGAATGGCCTCCCTCAGGGTAGTGTGCTGGCCCCGCTCTTGTACAACATATATACAAATGATCAACCAATTATTCCTGGAACAAGAGCATTCATTTATACTGATGACACAGCAGTTGCAGCTCAAGGCACAACTTTTGAGGCGGTGGAGGTGAAGCTGACAGCAGCTCTTGAAGATATGGCCAAGTATTATGATGCTAATCACTTGAAGCCCAACCCTGGAAAAACACAGGTCTGTGCATTCCATCTGAGAAACAGAGAAGCCAGAAGGAAGTTGAACATCAACTGGAGGGGGCAACAACTACTACACTGCAATACTCCAAAATATCTAGAGGTAAAGCTTGATCGATCCCTCACATTCAAAACCCATTGTGAGGATCTGAAACTCAAAGTATCTGCCCAGAACAACATCATCCGGAAACTTACAAGTACCTCCTGGGGAGCACATCCAAATGTGCTTCGTACATCTGCCCTGGCACTTAGTTTCTCTGCAGCAGAATACTCAGCACCAGTTTAGCAAAACTCTGCACATGCTAAGCAGGTTGATATAGCATTGAATGATACTGGTCGCATTGTAACAGGTTGCCTAAAACCAACTCCAATTAGTAAAATATACCAAATCACGAGTATAGCACCACCTGACATTCGTAGGAAAACAGCTGCAGAGAGGGAGAAGAGGAAACAAGAAACAGACCCCAGACACCCTTTGTTTGGACACGAACCTTAACCCACAAGGCTGAAGTCAAGGAAGAGCTTCGTACAATCAACTACAGCCATAACATCTTCTACTGGAGCACGCCGTCCAGAACTATGGCGAAATTCGTTGCCTGAAGAACAGTGGAGGAACATCAAAGAGGCACCGGCTGCGGGGTGTAATCAGCCATATGCTATATGGAAGGCTCTAAATAGATTAAGAACTGAAGTGTCCCGATGTAGATATAATATTAAAAAATGGGGGTACACTACTGACAATGATCTATGTGAATGTGGTGAGCTTCAGAACCCACAACATATTCTGATATGCAGGAATCTTCCTGAAACCTGCAATATCGACGACCTTTATAGGGCAAACAAGAAGGTCATCAAGATTGCGGAATTGTGGTCACATTCCATTTAATTGTGTTTATAGTTTAATATTAATTAATTAATTTTTTTTTTCAACTTGTAATGTTATGTCCTGGACACGAGAAATAAATAAATAAATTGTTAGATTGGTCTTGAATACTGTGATGTATTGTTTTATTTGGTCTTCTTGATTTTCTTGGCCATTCCTTTAGTTGTGGATAAATTATTTGTTTTGGTAGGCGATTCTTCAGCATTCCAACTCTTAATGTTGGTGTTTGATTATTATTGCCTCAGTATTGTGGTATTCACTTCTTCTAAGATACTGGGGTTTGTTTGACAGGCCTGTGATTTTATTTTAAGTATTCTCCTCAGACATCGCTGGTGACACTTCTCCAGATATTTTAAGTGCATTCTGTATGTAATCCAAGTCTCACAACCAAAGAGTTGGTTTCACAATGTTACTGTAAACGTAGAGCTTCATCCGAGCACAGATTATTATTATTAATAATTTTTACTGTGATCGAGCTAGCACTCTGGGGCAATTTCCCTAGTCATCTAACTACCCACTTTTTTTTTTTAAATTTCTCTTATAATTGAAGTGTTAAATTCTGCCCCCATTTACTTTTCTGATTTACATATTTTAATTTTAAATTCCTTAAGCTTTTATGGTAAATTATTCATTACTTCACTTGGTAATTTGCTCCAATCACTGAGACCCATACCAACAAAAGAAAATTTTCCCACTCCCTCATGCATGTAATTGAGCGCCAGCTTATGGTCATAATCGTCTTTCCCCTTCCAAGCACTATTCCTAATTCTTAGACCAATATCCCTCCAAGCCCCATCACCAACATATGCCCTGTACATTCCCAGCACTCTCTTCATCCCCCTTCTTTGTTCCAAATCCAGTTACCGACTGTGTCATGCGATAATTTGCACAAACAAATCTAACTGCTCTTCTGTACACACCCTCCAACTCCTGTATTTGCTAACCAAAATGTGGATCCCAAACTACACCAGCATATTCAACCAATGGTCTGACCAAAGTTTTGTAACCCAATACCCTAACTTATCTCATCACCCTCTCCAATAAATGAAGGATATTATAACCTTTTCCTACCACCGGCCCAAAGTGTTGCGCACTGTTGAGTTTGTAATAAAATGTTATGCCAAAATATTTACACTTGAAGCCTTCATTAAGCAACTCAGACCCCACCTTATAATCATAGTTAACCTTTAATTTTTTTATATGTGATCCTTACAAGCTGACCATTTTTGGCATTTATCTCCATTCCATGCTGACCTACCCATTTAGATATTCTATTTAGGTCACTCTGCAGCTGTTCATAGTCTTCACCTGTTTTGATCCTATCTTATGCCATTATATTACCTGCAAACAACCTAAATTCTGACCGTAACCCATCAACACAATCATTCATCAGAATAAGGGACAACAATGGTTCCAATACACTACACTGTGGCATACCCGTATTTACATCTACCTCTTTTAATAATGTATTTCCTGCTCTAACACTTTGCTTCCTGGATTTTAAGAATTCCTCTACCCAGCAAATAACTTTTTCATCCGGTACAGTAGATTTCAGTTTATTTACTACCATTTTATGGCCTACTCTGTCAAATGTTTTAGAAAGATATAGTGCCAAACTATCAACTTGACCTCCCTTGTCTAAGTCATCTGAAATATTTTGCTTATATCCCACCATCTGAGATTCACATGAACATCATTGCCTAAAGTCATGTTTTGAAAACCAGTTTCTTTCTTCACAGACAATTCTGATATAGTTGAATATCAATTTCTCCATCATATTGCCCATCACTGATGTGAAACTATTTGGCCTATAATTTTCAACCCTAATTGCAGCCCCTCCTTTATGAATGGTAACTACTATTGCTCTTTTCCATTCCTCTGGTAAGCAGCAAGACTCCTGATTAATTGTAAATACAATTTCAGGATAAGGTACAATACTGTATCCCACAATCTTTAATACACCTGTAGTAATATTATCTACACCAACCCCTTCCTGTGTTTTTAGCTTTCTGAGTCCTTCATAATTTCCTGAGAATCTATATTAACTTTTGTAGTTTCCTCATTTATACTTTTAGGGATTCTCTCCTCTGATTTAATCCGTCCCATCACAGGATGATAGTCTCTAGTGGTCTCATTAAACCAATCACTCAGTATCTCTGCCATTTTACAATCCTCAGTGACTACTACTCCATTCTTATCCACAATAGTCTGAATACCTTCCCTACCCTCTGTTTTCTAATATAGCCATAGAAATTTCTAGATGCATCATTCAGTGGTCATCCTGCACCAATAATATTATTCGTAAATCCATCCTTTGCTTCTCTCTTTGCTCTTATTAATTGCTTGTTTAGCTGTTATAAGTTTTTCCTACTGCCTTCCTGGCTCTTAACTTTGTTGTGTTCCCGTCTCACTAGCCTCTTTAATGTTCTCACCTCCATATTGTTGTTTGTAGGTTCCATACTTCTCTTTATTTTCTGCTTTGGGATAAACATGTACTCACCTTTTTTTAAATTATGTCTGTGATATAACAGGCTATAAATAATTACTCTGTGAAATGGGTAGCCAAGGAAACGTTTAGAATAAGCAGATGAGGATAAGATCAAGACGAGACAAGCTTGGTGAAGGCCATGTCGTGTTCGCTTTGGAACTGTGAAAAAAGAACCTGTATATATTCAGATGATGAAGAATGTTATAATATTATAATAAAAAAGGGAATTAAGTCACATTATGTTATTATTTATTTGGCGAAGCTGGATGATGGATGAGTTAAGGAAATAAGAACAACAAAAGGAAATATAAGAACAACAAAAAGAAATACGAGATCAACGATTAGAAATACGAGTTGTCCTTAAACTCTTCCCAGTTTGCCTCCACCACAGTTGTTCAATCCTTTCATTTGTCGAACCTTTTCCTGAAATATCTCTTCAGTTCTAAAGTCTGTGCCTTTTTATAATTATATCTCTTCCCCCCTTCTATTTTGGCCACTGGTTTACTGAATCTCCTGACATTCATCAGTACTGAATTGTGATCACTTATTAATTCAGTTACTTGACACCCTACAAGATTTTCATCAGGCATTAGAAAGATGTTTGGTCCCATTGTATTTTGACCTACCACTTGTGTAAAACCTCCTTCCCTTGCCAATCTCTGTTCCCTTGTGTTATTAATCTTGTTTTCTACCCAGTTAGCACCTGGTAAACTTAAATCCTCTCCCATAATGACCATTGTATGCTCACTTTTGAATTGTGAATGTGAATTTAATTTCTCTCTAAGAATCGTTTCTCCATCATTCATTCTTTCACTTTGGTTAGCAGCCAATACCCTGATTGTTTCTTTTTTTATCACTCCAAACATCTACCCCTTCGTCATATATTTCTGTTTTCATGAGGAAGGTCTTACTCTGAAATATTGTTTGTATTGTTTTTGTAGCTTCCCTCCTCCATTTAACTTTGGTGAATGGTGCCAGTAGTTTATCTTTCCTTTCTATATTTACAATGTCTCACAGCATTTCTTTCTACCTCATTGTTGCTGTTATATTTTTGAGTTTTCCATTACTTCCAGTGATGTTACTCGTACTTTTCCATTGTCATCAGGCATTAACTTTATATTCTTGAAGCCACCTGTGCCCTGTCCTCAGGGCCACATTTAGGATTTGTGGGCCCCTAGGCTATACGTGTAGTGCTGGCCCCCCTGTTGGCAGTGGCCTAGGTGGGGGCACTCGTGAGGGTGTGGGGTGGGGGGGGGGGGCTTCCTCTGGCTGTGGATGCTTAAATTTGAAATTTGGCCCAGAAAATTTATAGGCGACATTTTTTTAGCTCTGTTACTAGCCAAGGCAGGGACCCTGGGTTGTGGTGCGGTCTCCTAGGCTACAGCCTAGGTAGCCTATGCATAAATGCGGCCCTGCCTGTCCTACACAACCATCCAGTGATGCAATAAAACTCAATTTGTACACATCTTCTTTATTGGATGCCTCATCACTGTACGTGATTAAAGTTTAAAACCAAAATGTTGTAAAATGTGTTTGTCTCTTTTTTTTTGTGTTCAGTGCTGCCTCCTGCCTTCACCTGTGGTAAGTAATGGGTCTTTTTTCCATATCCTTCATTATTTTCATTATCTAAAAGCATTTTCCTTTTCATTATTATCATAAGAGAATTGACACAAAGAAAGGATTTAGATCACAGCCAATTCATGTTGAATTTACTTTTTAGTGCATTGCTTCGAATATGTTTTCAATAAAAGCAAAAATTGCGTACTGTCAAAACGCCTTTGTAGAAAAACCAATCTTGTTGTCAAGATACCTTTGTAAAAAACCAAACTTATTTTTGATAAGTTTTCATTATTATGTAGATCTGCATATTTTCTTTCGACATTGCTGTTTTGAAGATAAACTCAAATATAAGTGATATGGTAGTTCTCTGTCTGTTTTTAATCATCATCCTCTTTAGGAAGTGATTTGATCATTCTTTTCTGAATTGACTAAGGAAAGATATCTTCTTCAAAAGAGCTAATAAAAATATGACTGGCAACTCTTATTAACGACAGTACAACACTGTTCTGGTATATGGGTGGAAACCTTATTGTATAGGACTTTTTTAGTTTTCAGGAAATTTAATGTTTTTTCTATTTCATTTTGACGTGTGGAAAATAAAGATATACGTTCTGATTTTGATAAGGCTTTGTCGAAGAGGGGACATTTACAAAGGTTCATGCCATTGGTTAATGTTCTGAGCTGCATTTATTTTATCATCTGATTAGATAATCTCTCTGTTTGTAGCTAAATGTTATAATTACTTTAGTTAACATTTTGTAGTAAATTTTGTAATACATTCTAAGGAGCTTGTATTCAGTCTTCTTCACTTCTACATAAAGTTATTTTTTATTCCTACAAGATCTTTTAATACCTATTGTCAGTCAGTTGTTCATTTTTTCTTTTACTGACTGTATATAATCTCTTTAAGGATGCATGTATCATATATTTCCAAAAACCTTTAGTGAAAAATAATTTAATTTTGAAAATAATTGTCCAATTGTCATTCAGAACTCATTATTTAATGATTTGACTTTATTTCAAAGATTTGTTAGTAAAAAGCTGATAATGTACCTTTTACTAAGGAACTTCATTTGAAGAAATTAAAAGATGTTTTGTTATACCTACATGTATGTGGGTATCTTTATTACACTATCAGATTTTAATTGTTCATTCATAGCTATTTGAAAAATGGAGTTATAGAATCACCAGAAATAAGAACTAAATTTCCCACAAATTTTCTGCATATAAGACGTAATCATAGCCATTGTGAAATCGTTTGTATACTTATCATAACATCTCCTTGTATTTCCATCAAAGAACTATGAATTCAGGATAGGAGATGAATCCAAATATAATTAGATCACAGTTACACAAATGAAGCACAAACAAAACTGGAATCAAACAAAAGTTAAAGAATAGAAGTAAAAGAAATGATGTTCATGCACTGAAGCTTTTTTCCTGTTGAAGGGCTTAGAAAGCTCAATACAGCAGTCCAACTGTTATGTCTGTTGATATTACAAATATATTTCAGTAAATGGAATGTTTGAAATCTTAGAATAGGGATATGACCTTAGAAAATATTATTATTATTTTTTTTTTATTTCTCCTCACACCACTTTGAACCAAATTTCTTTCATCTTCTGCCTTCAAGTACTTCCATACGTAATGACTTTTTCAAAAAATATGTCTTTCCATATTTTCTCGTTCTTAAAAAGTATATCTTTCTTGACCCAGCTTCTTGTTAATTTTTCCACCCAAAGTTTTTTTGGGTCTGTTATGTATAAATATGCCCAAAAAAATATCTCATGTTTCTGTTATTTTTCTAAGTTCTGATATATTTCATTATTACTTGTTAATTTTCATAGTTCTGTTGTTTTCTTTGGACACAATTTTTTTCATGATTTTTCTTTCTAGTTATTCCAATTTATCTAATCTATAGTTTGATACTAGCCCCATTCACACACATATATACATTCCGGGTTTGTGACTGAATTGTAGTGCCTAATTTTAAGATTTTTAGCTAATCACTTTTTGCTATAAAAATTCTTTCCATCTTATGTATCCTTTCTTTTGTGAAAGATTTTTCTAGACCATTTTCTTGAGTTATTTCTCCTAGATATTTGAATTTCTTGACATTCTCTACTTTTCCAATATCTATCATTAAAAATTTTGAAGCATTTTTAATGTTTGCAATATTTTTCCGCTAACTTGACTTCCAAGAGTTTGATTTAGGTTGTCACATTTGTAAAACTCTCAGAAAGTATAATATTTTAGTATATGTAGTAAGGAAGATTCAACCAAATGTTTTATTATGTCACTAAGGAGCATGAAATGCTTTTATTAATTGAATTAGTCATTGTTTAATCATTTATGTTTCCATTTATATGCATTTAAGCTGTAGCAGAGATGTTCAATTTAACATTTTGTAAGCAATCTCTTTTTTTTTGATGGAGTTTCTTAGAAAATGTTTTGATGGCTTTCAGGTGTGAAGAATGTGGGAAGTGTTTCTCTCAAAAGACAGTTCTCCAGTCTCATAGCACTGTGCATACTGATGCTAGACCACATGTTTGTCCACAATGTGGCAAAGCTTTTAAACAGTTTAGCTCTTTGTATCTACACAGTAAGTGTCATCTTCCTGATCAGGTCAAGCCAAAGTTTCCATGTGACATATGTCAAAAAGAGTAAGTAACTTTATAACACCTGGCCAAAATATGATTTTAACATCTATCTTAAGTAAATATTCTGTTAATATTAATTCAAAGTGGACAGTAAGATCCACATATTTCTGCATTCTGATTAAAAAATGGCAAACAATTAACACTGTTTACTCATTTTTTTCACTTGGGTGAGAGCCTAGTTTACAATTTAGATCATAATTTAACCATCATCTTCATTCTTATAATGACATGGTAGCATAATATGGTGGTCCTTTGATGTGAGGGACTTCCTATTACTCTGAGAGTTGTGTTTTGCATGGTGTATTGGATTTCATTATATTATTTTTTTGCTGTCATCAGTCTCTCGACTGGTTTGATGCAATCCTCCATCCCTTCCTATCTCGTGCTAACCTTTTCATCTCAACGTACCCCTTACAACCGACGTCCTCAATTATCTGCTTCAAGCAGTGGCGTAGCTAGCGTGGGTGACACCCGGGGCGGATATCGATGGAGTCACCCCTTGAAAACTTAAATTCAACATTTTGTAAAATATAATATCTTGTCAGTGTAAAATATGATATTAATAAAACATAATTAAATAAACATTTATTATTATTCAAAAATAATAGTTTGTTAAAAAATTGTAATATTAACAACATTCAAAAGATACAAAAATAAACTAAAAACAATTGCTTTCACAATCTCTTCTTTCTAGCTTAAACAGCTGCAAACTCGTAAATAAAATCTTCAAAATTAACAATTTGAGTTACTTCATGTTTAATAGTCAATATGGTAAGATTTTCGGCACGTGTTGCTCAGCGCTGATCAAAAGTGGTTTTAGATTAATTTTAACTTCTCTGAAGATCGGGCCTGACTTGTCCGCACTGTCACCGCAGCGACACGTTTCTTACTATTGGCGTTCACTCAATCAAAGTTTGTCTAAAGCACACGTCGTGTCGTCCGAATTGGATTAGTTTATGTTTTGACAGTGCAGACCAGTGTCGACTTGCTGGATGTGCAGAAGCGCATAGGGAGTTCAAAAAATTCCCTTCCTGTACGACCAAATGTTGTTTTGATGTTATTGTTTGCCTTAAAAAAGTGTCTTTTTTTTTCATCAACCTCTTTTCCATGTTCATCAGATGTTCGTAAAATGTAGGAAGAGTCCTAGCATCTTCGCAATAAAAAAATCAAAGCTTTGCGATAGCTGAAGATCAATTTTAAGACCCAAAAAAATTGTAGCCGATATCCGAATTTGTAACGGGGACCTCCCACATCCAAATGGCACACCGTAACCATCTCAGTCACCAGACTAATATACAAATAGACCCTACCGAAAAATATATATTCAAACACATAAAAGTAGATTCGTGTTTTTGGATAGCAAAAATAGATGGTATAGAAAAAGACTATGTTCATTTTATCATCTTTGAAAACTTATTTTTCATTACACCTACATTCGTTCTGGTGACTCAAATGGTTACTGTGTGCGATTTGGGTTCTGAAGGCCGTGGTTCAAATTCCGGTATCAACTGTAAATTTTGCAGGCCTTAATATTGACTTTTACCTATGGCAAAGCTTTTATCTGTTAATGCGAAGATTCTAGGATGCTCCTTGGTTCAAATTCCACGTTAATCTATAGGTCTCCATTTCAAGTTCAATAGGTGAACAGAGAGTTTCCAAGTAAGGAACTCTGTGACTAGAACTTTGAAACATGAAATTATTATTTTTATTATACAAAATCTTTCCGATCTATATTTAAATTAAAATATGTTGTAATCTCGTTCTTTACTAACAAAAAATATTGACTGAATCGAAAAGAACCAGTACTCTTTAATTAAATAGGGTTATAACCTACCTGTCATTCCCAACGCTGATTCCCTGAAACTATCGCTTGAAAACGTTAAAGGATACTTAAGACCAGGCAGGGACATGGACGAGCTATGGAAAAGTGAGGACGCGAGGGGACGAGCTGTCACTCGGCCAACTGTTGTTGCGGTGATCGTACAGACCAGTGTTGGGAAAGTGCAGCTCGACCTTCACACATAGCAACTGATACACAGACTGGCGCAAATGAAAATCCCAACCCCCAGACAGTGTTGTGATAAATGAATGAAATTTGGCCCCAAGTATCCCCATATGAAGAGTATTAAATGATGAAAAATAATTTCGGGGCTATTTATTATGTAAATTGCTATGTGTGTGTGTGTGTGTGTTTTTTTTTTTTTGTGGATAAGTGGCGAACTTTGTTGTTCACAAGTTTTTGTTTGCCCAGTATGCCAAGGCGAAGAATGACAACCGTTTACACCCACATGTCTAACTGTGAGAGAGATCGGACAATTGACGTGTTTTAAAAGGGTGCTTCATATCGTGAAATCTCCAGGATTGACCATAGTGCAATGTCATATACAGATTTGTTACACAGTGATAATCGGCTACATGTTCGCAGGCATAGCAGAGAAACGGCTTACCTGATATGATTTCAGAACGTCACAAAAGTGTAGCCACTGGTCTCATGTTTTGGCGGCAATCAGTTTCAACACCATGACTGAGTTGGCTGCTGTTGAAGGCCCAATGACAGCCCACCACTTTGTGGACGTGGTGCTGCATCTTATTGTGATACCCTACATGTTCACCATCAAAATCGCATAAAGATAATTCCCATCCTCATACTGTGACTATTACAACACAAGTATTGCAAGGGTTTACGATCACGAATCTGACCGCATGGTCCCCAGATTATTCCTCAAAAAGGGCATGTTTGGGTAGCTTGAAGTACACACATTAGATCACATGGTCACCCAGCATAAACTGTGCAACAACTGACTGCAAAAGACATGCAGGCGCAGAGAGACATACCCCAAGAAGATATCCGAACACTTATTGATTCAATGCTGGCAAGGATCCACGAATGTATTGATGCTCAAGGTGGGTGCATTTCTCTCTGAAAACTGTATCTAAAGGTAATAAACCCCTTATCCATTTCCATTTGTTATAATTTCTTCTGGGTATGCCCCTGGATATATCTTACAAGTTTCCTAAAATTCTACCATTCCTGTTTGTGTGTTGAGTTTTTAATTTTCTCTGGTGTAATTATGGGGTGACCATAAGATTCCACTATAAATTTAAAAAAAGTCGTTACAGTATAGTCAGAAAAGCAATTCTACATTAAATTCCTTCATAATAATAGAAGAATAAGTAAAATATAAAAACAACGGTTCAGATAATATAAGAACATGCCTTTGCGATATCTGCTGTCTTTACACGAAGTTTAACAAGTGAAGTATTTTACTCCCCGCCTAAGACACATGTAGCTACAGACTCCTAAATATGACATTGTATGTATCGAAGACAATCTCTAAGTGTAAATTTTAGATTTCTAGCGCCGCTGTGTAGCGTATAAATAAAAATGTTGTAAACAGCTGCAATGTTCGTTCAGTTTATGATTACAACTAAATTTTGTTGAACAGAAGTTCAACATCCCTGTTGGTTTAAGGAACTTGCAAGAATTTAGGTACCTGTATTCGACAGAGATTTTGCTCATAATAGAAATTTTCTTCTTTTCTAAATTTATAATGGAAAATTCTTAGAAAATCATACGCTTATTTATTTCACGCGATCATATTTGCATATTCTCGATCAATAGAAAGCATAGAAAACTTACATGAATCTAGAATTTAAGTGCTTACTAATGTTACGATTTTGCTAGCAAGATATGCGGTTCCGGCTGTTTTAAACACATGCTGTACAAAAACTGAATACCAACGAGAGACGATACCCTCAACGAAGACGACTGTTCGGATTGACTTGAAACCTGACAGTATTGTTAGTTTAATGCATAGTTTTCTGAATCATCTTGTTTGCACAAATTTCAACATGATGCGATTTCATGTCAAGTATGGGTGCACTGTCGACAATAGGTAGGTAGGTATGTATAGTGTAAATCGGATAACGCAAAATGTACTAAATTTATCCAACACAAATGTCAGATAATAAATTAAAACATTACTAAAAAATACTTCAAAGGCACATGTGAATCTTATCATAAAAGCTAATGGAATTCTAAATAAGCAAAACAATTTTTAAAAAAATGAATTTCATGCCACGCTTAAAATTTCTGATGACTGGGCAATGGAAGTGGAAGCCTAGACTATGCATATTACGACATTAGAATTGGTGTACTGCACCCTCCGCCACCCACTTTTAGTGAATCACGGAGCAATAATAATAATACGCTGGGTTGCTTTTTTTCATTTTCATGGAAAATTTAACATGTTTCTTTAAATAATTTTGAGGATTTACAATTTAACCGTCTAATTACCATGATTTTAGCAATTTTAGATATATGTCCTTTAATTTTAAAACTTCCTCGCATTATACAAGAAAACTTACATTTTATATACCGCTGCTTTTAACAAACCAAACAGTGACGGACGGCAAGCACAATGATCACCTGTGTTTGTTGGAGTTACAGAGCGATGGTTTCTTTGTAAGGTGGCAGTGTTTCCAGTAATTATATTCTATTTTAATGAAAGAGCTCCCTGGATCGCATCTGTAAAAGTGCTACATCAACTTAAAAACAAATATTCAAAACAATAAGAGTAGAAGTTTTTCGACACCAAACAATTTTTTTTTATTTTTATTTTTTTATTTTTTTTTAATCACACTAATTTTGATTACTATTTTCGAAATGCTGGTGTCACCCCTAAAGGGGTGACACTCGGGGCGGACCGCCTCCCCCCGTCCCTCCCTAGCTACGCCACTGACTTCAAGTATTCTAATGTATGTCTTCTTCTGCAGTTCTCGGCTGTTCTCTCCATTAACAAGTTAACCAATCCTGCATGTATCAAACTATGACCTACCATCCTGTCTCTTCTTTCTGTAAGACTTTTCCACATACTTCTTTCCACATCTATCATTTCATTATATCCAGTCCCTTTAAACATTTCTTACCACAGCAATAAGCAATATTAAATGGATACTAGGAACAGTTATATATTTGCACATTAGGGTGGTCCTTAACATAAATGCAAACATATAATTTTTATTTCTCCAAGTCTTACCCCCTAATTCTTTTCCGTTTTGGTTAGTAAGTAACTGGTAAAAATTTCAGAAAGATTACTCAACCCTAACACATTCCTTAAGGAGACTGAAAATCATAATAAACTTGGTAATTGGAAAATTTCACAATTTATTATTCAGTTCTAAATTTAATATATTTTTAAACAAAAGAACAACCGAAATAAGTCTTAGAAGAACATAAGTACTAGAGGTAATACAACAGGTTCTTATTACCTACATTAAATTGGTATATATATATAAATTAATTTTTTTTTTGATAACGATTTCTTTGAGCAATATGGAAAATGGGACCAATGTAACAAATCATTTGGTGGCACAAGCTGTTCGTCAGGAATGGCTAGTGGTACAGCCAAGAGGATAACTAAATGATAGACTTACTGGTCAGTAGATACTTCTCGCAGGTGCTGCATAGCCTCCACTCACAGTCAGGATAGTAATTCTTACAAGATTAGTTGACTATCTCTCTGTGTCCAAAGTTACTTGTCGAGGAGAGGGGAGTGCTCATAAATGAAGCAAGCCTTCACTGCTAAACTAGTTTATTATTTAAAAGTGTCACTTAGTACAGTGCTAGCAGCTCCCCATCAGCAGAAGTCCTTATTCAAATTTCATCAGTCAGTTGGTTAACACTTATAGTTGGGCGTGAGGGCAAGCTGGGCTGGCTGCTCGCGGCTTTCATTTTGATGCTCAGACTGGCATAGCATGCCTACAAAAAAGCAGCATGCAACATATTCTCAAGCTTTGAGGAAACCGGTGATACGCAGCGTGACTATGAGAACATATTAAATTGAATAGAACAAGCAGCCTTTGCGACGATTCCAGAAAATCACCCAGTTAAACTAAATCGAAGAATATCTACAGTTTGGTGGGACATAGAATGTACTGCGGTAGTGCAAGAATGCAAACAAGCTTTAAAAATCTATCGTCAACAGCAACGGAGAAAAACTTTATTCTACTAAATAAGACTCAGGGCAGCAGAACTGCTACATGGGCGACAACCACGGACGTTGCTGTACCTCCTGGCACCATCACCGGCGGAGCCCCGATCCAGACGGTCCCATCATTACACGCCAGGCAGCGCGGTCTGGGCACGCACCTACAGAGGAAACGCCACTTGGATGCCAGCAGCTTAGTGGGGACACACGGACGGCGTGTCATCGCAGTACAAACGCCACACAGAATAGAACGCCGTCATCAAAACCAGCTGCGACCTCGCAGCACAACAGGCCCATCACCATCACAACAATATCGTGTAGAATACATTATACCACCACCACCAGTGCCATTAGCTTAGGTCCCTCATCCACCCTCCCCACAACGACAATACCTCTTGCGCACAAGAAAACCAGCAGTGCCAGCCGAGAGTGACGTCGAAATGGACACACCCATCATCCATCCACCAACCACATCGGCACCCACGTCACCTCGTCCTCAACCAGGGAGTACGTCGGCGCAAACCAAGAACGATGCGGCCGGGATACCACAGCCATTCCAGCCTCAACACCCCAAGCATCGTCGAGGGCACTTCCGTCCATACGCGCCCACTTCAGGGGGGAGGGATCTGGTATCCCGTCCCGACATCGTCGCATGCCCGGTAGAGGGCATGGATGTCGACCTCATATAGACGGCGCTGGCATCGGGCCAACCAGCGCCACCACATCATAGTTTTCCGCCGCGGCCAATCGGAGTCGACCTGCCGCACATATAAATAAAGCCCGCGCAGCTCCACTTCTCAGTTCAGTGTTCACTGCGCTTTCGGTACTCTCTCTTACTGTGAATCACGCCGGACTCTGACAGTGCTCGTTCTTGGCTACGTTTAGGTACTCTCTTCGGACTCTGTGAACCTCACGCCAGACTCTGCCAGTGCGCGTTTTTGGATTACGTTTCGGCCTGCTCCTGGGACTTGTTCGGGTTGTTCGTGACCGTCTCCTGTGGACCGCCTTTCCGCCGTGTGACGTTGGGCTGCCGTAAGGGTATAGCAGTTTTATTCCTGCAAGTTGATGGAGATATTCGACTGAAGTGGATTTTAAACAATCTGTTAAGATTCTGTAGGTGTCATCGAGAGCTACATCCACTACTGATGAGTTGATTTGTACCATATAAGACAAGCATTCTCTGCAGCCGAATACCACAATGCTAAGGCAGAAGTTCGGATGGTTTCAAGTTGACTATCCCATTATGATCCTGCCAGCTTTCTAAGGAGATTGTTCCTGGTGAAAACTTTTAGCCTGGAATTCATGCACTGTTTCCTGAATGTAAGGGTCACACCTAGATATTTGGAGTGTCGTAGAGTTCCAGTTCGACCACAAACCATAATATCTTTAACCCATGAATGGCTTATCTATATATCATATGAAAGGCACATATTTGTGTCTTCGTGTTATTTTAGTACATTTAAAATTGGAAATTTAAAATTAAGGATTTTACCAGATTCTTCTGAAACAGCCTGTGTCATTTATTAAAATGCTTAATACCTAACTTCACTAAAAACAATTATTTTCTTGGGATGAGTGATGTGTGATAATACATTGCTTGTTTTTATTTATGTGGTGACAATTTATTTACATTTCAGCTTTGCTACTAAACACACATTGGAGACGCATCGAAAAATTCACACGGGAGAACGAAATTACATATGTGATGTTTGTGGCAAAAGTTTCATTGCTAAAGGCAGCCTTGATTACCACATATTGACGCATTCTGGAGAAAAGCCTCACCATTGTCCAGTTTGTGGAAAAGGGTATGTTTCATAAAATAAATTACTTAATGTGTAGAAGAAGGCAGGAGGGCGAAACACGTAAAAACACAAAAACAAACGAACTGCACAATATTTCAACTTAGTCTTACTCGTGTGGGAGGCGAGACTAAGTCGAAATATTGTGCAATTCGTTTGTTTTTGTGTTTTTACGTGTTTCGCCCTCCTGCCTTCATCTGTGGTAAGTGACAGGTAACTGTTTATTTTCCCTGTCCTATCTTATTTTCAGTGTCTCTTAGCAGTTTCTTTGTTTCCTTTATCCAATTAATGTGTAGAAGCATAGATAATGTTGTTTTATGAATTTCAACACATCCCACAATATTTTTTTACCTCATTTTTTCTTTTGGTTAAATGTCTGAATTTGAATATAGTTTAGCCATTAGCTATAGAGGGCTCAAGTACTGTGATTACAGACTGGCGGCTGAAACCCTTAGACAGCTCTCCAACATCTACACATACTGACAACAAACAAACATCTCAGACGACTTTAAAATCTGTTCATTCCTGACCTTGATGTTTCTTGGAAGGTCTCTACCCACACTCTGTGTGTCCTACCCAAGGACTCTAAGGTAGACAATTTGGAAATTTCATAGTCACTGGCCATGTGTCACAGATGGAGAACATATCTGCCTCCTTGGACCAACATGTACAATTCATCTATGTCTTCCCATCCTATATTAGAGATATTTCCCACTTCCTGCAGTGTCTGTCCAGTTTCCACAAACCAAACCTGTAGATTCTTTCCTGGTTGCTTCTCTTTGCAACACTATCCCCCATTGCCATCACCTTAACTTTTGCTACCAGGACATGCACCTACCACATACTCTCCATAACACTGATTAGGTCACTGGCCCTCTTTATTCTAACCAACATCTTTTCACCCTCTAGCCTGTTTCTTCAACTTCACCCTCTATCCTACATCTACCATCAGTTACAAGGCACTGCAAAGGGCAATCATATGCCATCTTTTTTTTCTGTCATCAGCATCTCAACTGGTTTGATGCATTTGTCCATCCCTTCCTATCTTGCACTAATCTCTTCATCTCAGAATACCCCTTACAACTTATATCTTCAACTATCTACTTCATATATTCTAATCTTTGTCTACCTATACAGTTCTTTCCTTCAACTGTTCCCTCCATTAACAAATTAACCAATCCTACATGTCTTAAAAAGTGACCCACCATCCTGTCTTTCCTTTTTGTAAAACTCTTCCATAAGATTTCTTCCTCGCCCATCATTTCCAAAACATGTTAATTTTGTACTGTCCACTTGATTTTCAACATCCTTTTGAATAACCACATTTCAAATGCTTAAATTTTCTTTCTTTCTGGTATTCCTATGCTTCCATAAGGTACTCTGCTGCACACATATAGTTTTAAAAACTTCTTTCTGAGTCTTAGATCATCAATATTTGAAACTAAAAGATTTTTCTTTTCATGAAAGCTCGTTTTGCTAGTGCTCTTCTCCTTTTACCATAATTCCTGCTTCGGCCATCAGCTGTAATATTACTTCCTAAGTAGCAGAATTCATTCACTTCTCCTATCACATCCGATCCTATTTTTATATTTAGTCCATTATTACTGCTATCATTTCTACTACATTTCATAACTTTTGTCTTCCTTTGGTTTGTACTTAATCCAAAATCTTATTTCAGAATTTAATTCGTGACATTCAGTAACTTTACAATATCCTCAGCCTGTTCTACTAACAGGACAATGTCATCTGGAAATCATTGAATACTGTTTTTTTCCCACCATGAGCACTTATGTCACATTCAATTTTTTTTACTTCCTCTGCATACAAATTGAATATTAATGGAGACGACTACAACCTTGTCTCAAGTGCTTTTTAACTGATACATGTCTCTGATGATTCTCTACTTCTATTATAGCCACTTGATTCTTATATTGATTGTCCTCGCATTCGGGAGGATGCCGGTTCGAATCCGCATCCGGGCATCCAGATTTGGGTTTCCACGGTTTCCCCAAATCACTCCAGTTGATTGCCGGGATGCTTCCTTTAAAAAGGCCATGGCCAAATTCCTTCCCTTCCTTGTCCCCAGTCCAATCCCACCTCTAATGACCTTGACGAGGCGTAATGCCATTAGTAAAAAAAAATATATATATATATTGTAAGGTATTCTTCTATCTTAGTATACTACAGCTGATGTATTTAAAATTTGGAACATATTACCCCACCTAACATTATCAAAAGCTGTGTTAGTGATCTCCGACGAGAGCGTAACAGATCCTCACCAGCAAATGACACCAGGTGGGTGCCGCAGCGGACCGCAGATTAAGTCAGCGGTCATGGCCAATCAGATGTGGACACAACAGCTTCTCGGACCACAAGCACATCCGGGCGGCAAGGAGCAAATGGCACCAGTGGTGGCCGCAGTGGACCGCGTATAAAGCCAATGTTCTCGACCAACCAGAGCGAGCAGGCCTTCCAGCTGAAGGTATAAAGGAGGTCTGATCGGCGGCCAAGCCAGTCGAGGCAGAGACAGTCAGCTGAGAACAACTGCCAGATATCTGATGAAGACAGCAGAATCAGCTGTCGAAACGTCGTGTTTTTACACCACCATCCGGCGGGACACCCAAGAAGATTTTGTTGATTATCAAAAGCTTTTTCTAAATCAACAGATGCAATAAGAGTTTCCTTGTTTTTCTTGATCTGCCATTCAAGTATTAATCTTGAAGCCAGAATCGCTTCTCTTGTACCACGGTTTATCCTAAACCCAAATTGACTATCTCTTCTACTATCCTTTCTGTTCTTCTCTATTTTATCCTGGTCAGCAATTTTGAGGCAAATGATATTAGACTTATGTTTCGATAATTCTCACATTTGTCAGCTTTTGCTTTTTTCAGAAGTGTGAAGCTGATACTTTTATTAAAATGAGTAGTGCAAGCTACCTCAGAATTTCATAAATTTGCATATTGAAATTTGTTTACAGTATAACGGGCATAGGTGTACCACACAATACCACAGCTTTTAGCCATTTACAAAGTTAATTCAACAAATTAATCAAACTGAACAGTCAATTCAGACAATGTAAACAGTAAATGCAAGTAATAAATCTATATAAACAGCTGTAGAAGGACTCGACATAATATCTGGATATGCAATATTTGGTTTCCATTTAATTTCACTAAAGTCAATTCTTTCTTCACTTTGAAAGATATTCAGGGATAAGAAATAGTCAAAAGATAATAAATTTTGTTACAAGGAAGTCATACTAAAAAGTTGAAAGACATTAAAAGCTAAAAAGCCAGTATGAAAAATATAATATGTAATTATACACTCTAAAATTCAAGAAGTCGTATTTTGGAAAGGAAGTCATAGCAAGAGAGAAACTTAATTTTTGCTTACACCACATACTAAAGTTTAGGAAAGCTCAGTACAATTTAAAGGTTATTTTAAAAAAAAAAAAAAAAAAAAAACCAACGTTATATGGTAAAGTCAGACACGTGGCACAAAGGAAAATTAGTTACTTCAAGTAATACATGTAAATTCAAGGAGGGGGGAGAACATATTCAAACTCACTATAGTTTATCAGAAATAATTACTGGTAAATCTCATAAAGAGAGATGCAGTATTTTGATCGGGGTGAAACAAATTTTTTTTAATCATGTCTGAACAAGTTGGCGTCGTTGTTGTACAACCTGAAAGTAGCAGTTTCTTTAAAAATTAAAAATAAATCAAAGGAAACAGGTAGCAACTTCAGAAACACACCATAGGCCTTTGAGAATCATTTAAAGCTGATTTCAAAGTCATCATAAAGTTATTAGTGGGGTCGAAAATAAGCTATTGCATCATAATTCATATTTTTCTGTAGAAGATTAGCCATGGCTTGTTTAGTATCAAATGAAAGAGAAATCAATTAAAAGGGTGAAAAAATGTCGTTTGAGCCTCTTAGCTGTAAAACTGTAGAAGTTATAAACAAATTTTCGGAATCACAGAAAATGATATTTTTTACAGCTAAAACAGTTAAGATACAGAAATTTTCATAAGGCTCAAAATTTACATTTACCTCAAATCGTACCTACTGGTAAAATTTCAAAATGATAAGAGTAGGGGGAGACAAAAATAAAGGAACTATTTTATAAGGTCAGAACAGGATGAGACAGTTTTTACACCAGTTGACCTTTGAATGTGGAGTGATTTGTCAAGATAACAGTGGTCCTATATATGTGGTCAATGGGCACTTCCTGGTGCCTTTTTGCTGATGACCACTGGAGCAATAACATTGTCGAGACGTGATGTGCTTGGTGCGAAATGGTGAGTAGGGCCACATGGTAATGCAAGGTAGGGGTTGCCATTTTAAAATTTCTATGGAACAGTGGAGAATTTTAATTTCAGTTTGACTTTCAAATTTTTATAACTGGGTTTGGTCTGGTCTCATCGCTTTTCATAACTTGCAGTCTAAGAACTTCGTGAAGATTTTCTGATAACCGTCGATTGTTTGAACTTATACTATTTTCTGAGAATGTAGTGAAACTTTGAATTTTAATTTACTAGCAATGACTTTCATTACTATGTGAATCTTATTTTTACTAGTTTGGTGTTTAATCAAGCTAGGTGCCAGCTGGAAGAATTGTAAAATAATCGATAATCCAATGGGACAAGAGTAACACGGTTGGAGTTAAGATGATTAACTATTTATCTAACCCCATGAGCAGTTTTATCCCTTATAGATGGAGTTTCTGTTTCATAACTATTTGATATCAGTTTGAATAATCTTCGGATTCCTTCTTCTCCTAGGGATTTTAGAATTTCTGCATCAATTCCAACTGCCTTATTTGATTTCAGATCTTTCAAAGCTCTGTCAAATTTTGGTCTTAAAACAGGATCTTCTAAGTCACCAGTGTCGACATTGCCCTCTTTTCCAGTATACTGTTGTTTAAATTATCTCCGTCATACAGCTTCTTTATGTATTCCTTCATTGGTTCACTCTCTCTTCAGAGTTTAAAACAGGTTTCCCATCAGCAACTTGAATGTTTATACATCTTTTCTTCATTTCTCCAAAATCTTGTTTGATCTTCCTATAGCCCACATGTGACAACCAAATAAGAAGTTGTGGTTATTTTTGAAAGTATAGTTCTTCAGTTATTATGATTGTAGCCGAATCAGCTACTATATATTTAATAGATTAAATTATACACGGCCACCAGTCAGGTGGTTGCTGCTAATTGAAAGGTTATACAGGCCGTCTACTAAGAAAAGTTATTGGGCTCGTGTAGTTCATCAAAGCTTACAATGTTTTATTGCCCATAAACACTTCCCGCTAAACGCAAGCCACCAGACAAATATAGTTTATAGACTCTTCTCCAAAGACACAAGTTCGGTAACATAATGGTAACAGTGAGTCACTCCTTTAGCACTAATTCACAATTCTGTTTCACACTCGAGCAGATATAATAACGTAATAGTTCAACAGCCAAGATCACTTACAAACTCTGTCCTCGTTTTCCTACCGCTAACGGACTGCATAACTTCACTCTCCAAACTGGATCCTTATTAAATATCTCGATAGATATGCCACGGCGTTTGCATATAATGATTTACATTCCAACTTGCTCACACTCTCCCGCTACTCTACCACAACTGCCATCTTGCAACAACTCTCTCCAACTACTGAAAAAAACCTGTGATATCACACATTGTACCTGAGATATACCTCCTGAAACATATCGATATTTACTTAAAATTAATACCGACTTTTCCCCTACAAATATTTCGTAAATCTCGCTGTGGTGTGACATACATCTACTTTACCTTCGACCCTTTTTTTTTTTTTTTTTTTTTTTTTTTTTTTTTTTTTTTGTACTTTTCTTGCAGCTGCTTGTCTTTTGCTTTTTTTTTGCATTATCTGTTTATTTGATTTCTAAACTGTCTACTGCTCTCTTCCTGCTTCATCCTGACATTTTTGTGCCTTCTTCTCTTATCCATTAACTCCAAAATTTCATCTGTGATCCAGAATTTTTGGGCAGCTAGTTTCCTTAAGCCTAATTCATTTTTTTTTTTACCTGCTTTGATTATTTCTTCAATATATTCCATTCGTCCTCAGTGGATCTCTTTCCTAGTTATTTTTTAGACCCATGTCTATCATGTCTGAAAATTTTTCTCTCATGTTAGATTGTTTTAATTTGCTCACTTCCAGTCTGTTCTACTTGTATTGCTCGTTCATTCACTTGAAATTCAGCCCGAACTTCATAACTATCAGAGTCTATGTCAGCTCCTGGATATGCTTTACAGTCTAAAACTTGATTCTTAAATCTTTGTTTCACCATGATATAATCTAGGTGATATCTACCTGTATCCCCTGGATGTTTCCAGGTTTATATCCTTCGTGTTCGATTCTTAAGTACCATAGTGTGTTCACCATGACTTGTTTATATTTTTCACAAAATTCTACCTGCTTCCTTTCTCATTTCTTTCTCCTAGACCAAAACTTCCTACAGTATTCCTTTCTTTACCTTCCCCAACTATTGAATTCCTATCACCCATGATTATTAGATTTTTATCCCCCTTCACATATATTTTGTCTATTGCTTCATCCCCTCCTGTGACATTGGCATATACACTTGTACTAATGTGATTGGAGCAGGATTAGCTTCTACACTCGTCAAAATAATCCTGTCACTAAACTGGTCATAATAACACACCCGTTTCCCCACTCTCTTGTTCATAATAAATCCTATGCCAATATCTCCACTGACAGCATGTGTGCTAATTATCCAAAATCCTCCCACTTAATCCCACTAATTGCAATGACATCTAACTTATGTCATTCCATCTCACTTTTTAAGTTTTCTAATCTACCTGCCTATTCAGCCGTTTAGTATTCCATGCTTTGACTCGTAGAATGTTCTATTCGCTATCCCTTTATATATATATATATATAAAGGATGGATAGGGAAATATGACCCAGCGCTTACCACAGATGAAGGCGGCTGGTACCACGAACACAAAAAAACAAACACAAAAAAGCGCAATATTTCAGCATATAGCCTTATTCGTGAAGGATTCACCAGATGGCTGTCGCTGTGTACACATCTGAGTCCATCTGGTGTCTCACTTCTTACTCCTGCACGAATGAGGCTGTATGCCGAAATATTGTGCTTTTATGTGTGTTCGTCGTCCCAGTCGCCTTCATCTGTGGTAAGTGTTGGGTCATATTTCCCTATCCATCCTTAGTTTTATTGCCTTAAACCATTTCCTGCTCATTCTTATTATTGTTATTATATATATATGAAAAAAGACGCTAAGTAGCGGAAAGGAATCAAATTAGGGTAGGGAAATGAGCCACCACTTACCTTTAGATGATGGATGTGGGGCACGAACACACAGAAAAGACACAAACACAAATAATAAAGAAATTTTCGGGAAAAAAACCCTTCGTCAACGAGAGAACATTACGAGAGGTGAGTGCAGCTGGAGATTGCCTCACAGAAAGACCGCCGGTTGAGAAAATGGTGGGGGTAAATTCAAACATCGGAAAAGTAGAGGGGCAGTGAATCAGAGCTCATACCCGAGCAAAAATAAATATCCAAACTAATTTCTGGTTGGTGGGAAGATCAAAATATAATTAGAATTAAATATACATTGAAAAAAAATTATATAAAATATTATACAAATAAATAATAATAATAATAATATTTATGAAGTAAACATCACCTCAGGTTAGTGGTGGTTCAATATAGGTAATGGAAAGGAGAGGAATAAAAAAAGGTTAAACATATGTACTACTAATAATAATGACCAGGTATTATCTTAAGTTGAGACCAGGTGGTTGCCTTGTGCCAAGTTTATACTGGTATGAGTTCTGATTCACTGCCCCTCTACTTTTCCGATGTTTGAATTTACCCCCACCATTTTCTCGACCGGCGGTCTTTCTGTGAGGCAATCTCCAGCTGCACCCACCTCTCATAATGTTCTCTCGTTGACGAAGGGTTTTTTCCCCGAAAATTTCTTTATTGTTGTGTTTGTGTCTTTTCTGTGTGTTCGCGCCCCACATCCATCATCTGAAGGTAAGTGGTGGCTTATTTCTCTATCCTAATTTGATTCCTATATATATATATATATATATATATATATATATATAGTAACCAGGAAATAATAGGAGCCTAGTAGTGAATGGATTTACAAAAAAAGGATAGTGAAAGGAACCACCACTTACCTTAAATGATGGTTTCGTTTGGTAAACACATAAAATCGCACAAGAACAAGAAAAACAATGAATAGTTCGGCACTAGGCCCTTCGTCAACAGGAGAACACTGGAGGGAAGGTGGTGTGGGAGATGGTCTCACAGAATGACCACTAGTCAGGAACATGGTGGGGGTAAATTCAAACAGAGTACGGGGAGACGGGGACAGTGAATTGGATTTAGTGCATGAGCAATGCAGAATGTTGAAAAATGTGCAGAATAATACATTAAAATTTTCATAACATAAATTTGAGAAAGTAAAATTAAATAAGTAAACAGAATAAAATCGAAAAAAAAAAAATAGTAATAAAACAAAAGAATCTATGCGGATAAATATCACCTCTGGTATGTGGTGACTCAATGCAGACAGTGGGCACGAAGGCAAGGAGCAGATAGAGAGAAGGAAAAGTACTGACTGGGTATTATCTCAAATTGAGACCAGGAGGTTGCCTTTTGCCTAGTTTGTATTGGTGGACCAGCTCCCACGTTCTGAGTTCAGAGGAGCTGCTGTTGTTTGCGAGGACTCTGATAGCACGGACCGTAAAACAAGAATTAAAATTATTGGTGTCATGGGAGATGGCTTGTATAGCTACTGCATGTTTTGGATTCCGAGTGAAAACTGTCTGTTGGTGGCCATTCATTTGTATGGCTAGCGGATTGGTAGTCAAACGTATAGGAAGCCAGTTCTGCTAGTATACATGGGAGGTTTCACGGGTGGCGTGTCCTATGGTAGGCAAGGTCTCGCCTGTGATAGGGTTGATGAAAGTGGTGGAGGCTTGTTGTATGTCGCACACCTTGCAGTGGGGTCTATTACATGAGAAAGATCCTTGTGGCTGTCTGATAGGATGAGGAAGACTGTGTTTGTGGACTAGGAGTTAGGTTAGGTTGGGAGGCCAGTTGGAACAAGTTCTGGGAGGGCCAGGGAGGATTTTGGAAGAATGGATCTCATTTCTGGGCAGATTAGTAGGAAATCATAACCCTGCTGAAGGATTCTGTTGATGGATTCAAGGCCACACAAATATTGTGTAGCCCAGGACTGGACTGTGGGTTGGTTTCTGTGGGTTTTGAAGCAAGTCAATAGTTTGAGCTGGTTGCAATGTGGCTCGCGAAAGTTGCTTGTGAACAAAAGCTGGGGGATAGTGCGGGATACCAATGTTGAGAGATGTTGTCTGAATACTCTATAATGGATTTCTGGTTGGAGCATATACAACTGCCCCGAATGCCAAGACTTTAGGGGAGGGAACGATTGCTATGATACAGATGGCAACTGTCAAAATGGAGGTACTGCTGTGAGTTGGTGCGTTCGGTGTGGACTGAGGAGCTGAGGCAGCCATTGGGACGGGACAGGTCCAATCCAAGAATGCGAGTAGGTCCATGTAAAATTCAGCAAGTTATTAGAGGTATTTAGGTTATCCAGAAAATTTAGACGGCATATTCTCCATGTGTCCAGATCATAAATTTGTAATCTATGAACCTCAGCCACAGGAGGGGTTTGAGGGTGGGGGGCATTGTCCATAAACATCTGTTCCCAGTGGCCCATAATGGGTCCTGACTAGCGGTGATTCTGTGAGACCTTCTCCCACACCATCTTACCTCCAGTGTTTTCTTGTTGACGAATATTCATTGTTTTTCCTGTTCTTGTGCATTTTTGTGTGTAACCCCACGAAACCTTCATCTAAGGTAAGGGGTGGTTCATTTTGCTATCCTTTTTTTGTGTATATATATAAATAGATTGAATTTTTCTGATCTGGAGTCACGGTAAAACTTTTTTAACATTCCTAACAATATCCACTCCGTATGTTTCTCATAGTCCTACTCTCACACTCGTAACACCTTCCTTGACATTTATGTGCATAATGGCTACCTATTACACATAGGTCCACATCAAACCTACAAATCTATAATATCTACACTTATGAAATTAAAATGATTTAGTGGCACATTCATATTCTTTTGAATATTGTATACTGTGTAAGGGTTTGGGAGAGACTATACAGCCTTTTCCAACCAATGTCAACCTCTCTTTCACGTGGTGCACCCTGTTTGCATTGACGAGGCTCTGGCGACTGAAAAATTCCCGGTATAATGAGTCACCCACTGCTTGCCAACGGCCTCCGAAAGGAGGGCGGAAGAGCGGGAGCGGTTCAGGGCACCCTCTTGCCCTTGGGGTTGGAAACGGCCCCTAAAGGCGGATGAATCAGAAATGATCAACGGCATGGGGATGCAGAAGGCAACGGGAAACCACTGCATTAAAGACCCAAAGGGTATCCCGAGGACATGTAATCCTCTCAAATTACATATATCATGATGGCTTCTTCCTGGGTAAAATATTCCGGAGGTAAAATAGTCCCCCAATCGGATCTCCGGGTGGGGACTGCTCAGGGAGGAGTCATCAGAATGGATAGAAACATTCTACGAGTCGGAGCGTGGAATGTTAGAAGTCTGAATAGGGCAGGTAGGTTAGAAAACTTAAAAAGGGAGATGGAACAACTTAAGTTAGATGTTGTTGGGATTAGTGAGATTAAATGGAAGGACGCACAGGATTTCTGGTCTGGGGAACACAGGATAATTAGCACACAAGCTGTCAATGGAGTCACTGGTGTAGGATTTGTAATGAACAAGAAAGTAGGGAAACGGGTGAGTTATTATGAACAGTTTAGTGACAGGATTATTTTGATGAGGTTAGAAACTAAGCCCGTCCCAACCACATTAGTACAAGTATATATGCCAACGTCACAGGAAGATGACGAAGAAATAGAATAAAATATACGCTGAAATTGAAGAATTAATCCAATATGTTAAAGGGGGAGGATAATCTAATAATCATGGGTGATTGGAATGCAATAGTAGGAGAAGGAAAAGATGGGAATACTGTAGGAAGTTTTGGTCTAGGAGAAAGAAATGAGCGAGGAAGCAGGTTGCTAGAATTTTGTGAAAGATATAAGCTAGTAGTGGCGAACACACTGTTTAAGAACCATGCAAGAAGAATATACACCTGGAAACATCCTGGGGATACAGGCAGATATCAGCTAGATTATATCATGGTCAAACAGAGATTCAGGAATCAAGTTCTAGACTGTAAAGCGTACCCAGGAGCAGACATAGACTCTGACCATAATTGATAATAATGAAGTGCAGGCTGAAATTTAAGGCGAATAAGGGTAGCAGTATAAGCGAACAGACTGAAAGGAATAAACTGAAACAATCTAGCACGAGAGAAAAACTTTGCAGAAATAGGTAGACTAGGGTCTAAGAAAGTAACTCTGAAAGGAGCTCAACCGAGGACGAATGGAATGCATTAAAGACCGAAATAATGAAAGCTGGTAGAGAAACATTAGGCTTTAGGGAACAAGCTGCCCGAAAACCTTGGATCACAGAAGAAATTTGCGAACTGATGGATCAGAGGAGAAGGTACAAAAATGCTCAGGATGCAGCATGAAGGAGAGCAAGTACAGGCAATTTAGAAAATCAAATAAATAGGTAAATGCAAAAATAGCAAAAGAAAAATGGCTACAAGCAAAGTGTGAAGAAGTAGAAAAGGAAATGGTCGTAGGTAAAAGTAGATGTTGCATACTAGAAAGATCAAACAGAATTATGGAGAAATGAAGAAAAGAGGTATGAACATTAAAGCTGACCGATGGGAAACCTCTTTTAAGCTCAGAAGATAGAGCTAACGATGGAAGGAATACATTTGAGAAACTGTATGATTGGGACGGACTTGAACATAGCGTAATGGAAAAGGTAAGGCGAATGTTCGAACATTGATGACTAGGAGATCCTGTTTTTGAGGACAGAATTTATAAAGCTCTGAATGACTACTGAAAGACAAATAGGCAGTTGAATTGATGAGATCCCTGAGAACTTCTTAAATCCCTCTAGGAGAAGAAGGAATCAAAGATTATTCAAGCTGATATCAAAAAGTTATGAAAACAGGAGAAATTCCAACTGATTTTAATAAAAATATCATCTTCACACTTCCAAAGAAAGCACAAGCCGACAATGTGAGAATTATCGCACCATTAGTCTAACATCACATGCTTCAAAATTACTGACCAGAAAATATACAGAAGGATGGAAAGGGTAGTAGAAGAGTAGTAGGTGAAGATCAGTTTGGGTTTAGGAAAAATCGTCGGTACAATGGAAGCAATTCTGTCTTTAAGATTATTACTTGAAGGGCAGATCAAGAAAAACAAAGATACTTTTGTGGCATTTGTTGATTTACAAAAAGCTTTTGATATTGTTAGGTGGGACAAGATGTTCAAAATTTTAAAGAAGTCAGATCTAAAGTATCGAGATATAAACTATATAAGACTCAAGTGGCTTTAATAAAAGTAGAGAATTACGAGAGACATGCATCAGTTAAAAAGGGTGTGAGACAAGGTTGTAGTCTATCCCCGTTAATATTCAACTTGTATGTAGAAGAAGCAATGAAGAAAGTCAAAGAAAAATTTCCATGTGGCATAAGTTTTTAGGGAGAAAAAATCAGTATGCTACGATTTGCTGATGACATTGTCTTGTTAGCAGAGAGGGCTGAGGATATTGAGAAGTTATTGAAAGGCATGAACAAATACTGAAGGAAGATTTTGGACTGAATATAAATCAAAGTAAAACAAAAGTGATGAAATGTAGCAGAAATGACACCAATACTAGCAGATTAAATATAAAAATAGGATCGGATGCAATAGTAGAAGTAAGTGACTTCTGTTACTTGGAAAGCAAAATTACAACCAATGGCCGAAGCAGGAATGATGTTAACAGCAGAATAGCACTAGCAAAAGATCCTTCATGAAAAAGAGAAACCTTTTAGTTTCAAATATTGTTCTAGGAATTAGAAAGAACTTTTTAAAACTCTATGTGCGGAGCACAGTACTTTACGGTAGCGAAACATGGATTTTAGGAATACCGGAAAGAAAGAAACTTGAAGCATTTGAAATTTGGTGCTACAGAAGAATGCTGAAAATTATGTGGACAGACAAAGTAAGAAATGAACAAGTTTTGGAAATGATGGGTGAAAAAGAAGTTTATGGAAGAAGCTTACAGAAAGAAGAGACAGGGCTGGTAGGTCATATATTGAGACATGCTGGATTGGTTAATTTGTTAGTGGAGGGAACAGTCGAAGGTAAGAACTGTAGAGGAAGACAGAGATTAGAATATATGAAGCAGATAGTTGAGGACGTGTGTTGTAAGGGTATGTAGAAATGAAGAGGTTAGCACAGGATAAGAAGGGATGGAGGATTGCATCAAACCAGTCTAAATACTGACAACAGCAAAAAAAAAAAAAAGTAATAATAATAATTGTATACTGTAGAAGAGTGTCAAGTTAAAGTAAATTTTGACTTAACATGTGGACAGCATGCTTTATGAGTAGGATTAAGATTAACCAGTTATACTGCTCTATGATAGGATCACTGCAGTTATGGTATAATCCTACTCTTGGAATTTTCTGTAGAAATTATTTAATATTGTTGTAATAATTTGTGTGGCTGTGGGCATCTTTGCAAATTCAGTGACATGTTTCTGTTATTTAGAGTCGAGGCATATAGCAAAATATTATGTTCTTTGTGTTTGTGGAGAGTTTTTTGTCATTGCTGCCACCCTCCATTCAACTCTGGTGAGTGATTTGTCAATTTTACCTTTTCTTTTCATATTAATCTTACCTCATGGCATTCCTTCCTGCTCCAATGTTGCTGAGATTATTTGGTACTTGTGTTTAATGATGAGTATGTGCTTAGTGGTAATTATGAAAAATAATGCTTACATTTGTCTTACTGACTAGGCAGTTTAAAGATAAGTATGTTTAATACTTTGTTTAATTTGGTAGCCTCAACCCATTTAGAACCTTGTGCTTGTGACAACAGCCTCTTCCAAGGCATGCTGGACCGAGAGAGCAAGTTTAGTCTACTCCTCTCCAGGACACAATTGAGATCTTGTATTACAGGCGACGAAGCCAATAGTAAAAAATTAATGAATATATTCTGAATTGTGAACAGTGAGAATACAGCCAATTGAAGAATATAGGAGAGACTATCTGGTTCATTGGATACATTTACTTGCTGCAGCAAAATCATCAATAGTTGTTATTATTATTATTACTCCACAATTCACTAAAAGTAGGTGGCAGAGGGTGCATTGCACCAGTCCTGATGTGTAACCATTTGTGCATAGGAAGGGACATATGGGATATGGCAGGAGGCACCCAAGGGCTATTTTTAGGAATCTTCCTGGCATGGACCAGTCTGGGAAAACCATGGAAAAACACAGATCAGGATGGCCGGAGGGGTTTATAGATACCTTCTCCTATCGGCATCTAAGTTCTCTCACTCGATAACTCCTTCCTAATCCACTCTCTAAATGCTAATGGAAAAAAAAAGTTTATAAATGAATTGGTTGTGACCCTGATTTCTCTTATCTTATTTTCACAGTTGTTCGTAGATATGAATGTAGCTCATTGAAATATATTTTTGCCATCATTCTGTTAATTTTTCAATCAGCTTCTGCGAGAGCAACGCCTTCAGTGTTCAAGGTCTTCCCAATCCAACTCATTCAACATTACACTAACTCTTTCCCTCCTGCTATGTATACCTGTCACGAATCGTTGTGGTTCTCCTTTGGACCTTTTCCAATGCTTTCATTAATCCCTTTTTATATGGACCCCATACAGAACAACAACATTCTAAGTAAGGACGCACCAGAGCTTTCTTTGTATTCAATTGATTTAACTTCTGGTGTATATTGTTTTAAATTACTACCTAGAAATGGGACCAAATAATTTGCTTTCCCAATTACCTTCTCAATATGTTAATTCCACAACAAATTATTACAAATTGCTACACCTAGGTATTTAGCAAAATCTACCAATTTCATATTCAGAGCTAAGTGGTGTCGCTTTTTTACATATATGCACGACTTGGCATTTTTTTAGCGTTTAACTCCAGCTGTCAGTCTTTGCACCAAGTGATTATTTTCATAACATCGGCTTGTAACAAAGCGCAGTCGTCCTGGGTTTTTATTTCATGATAAATAATAGCGTCATTGGCAAATAGTCTTTTCCCCCCCCCCCCCCTTATTATGTTGCAGTATCTGGGTGACCGATCTTCAGTCGGCATCTTTCGAATTCTGTTCAATGTGCAAGATTTTGAGTAATGTTTGATTAAAGTTGAAGATTTTTTTGAAGGTTTCATAGGTATTTTTAAGTGCACAGTTTCCTTCAAAGAGAAGCTTAGTTAAAATTAGTAGACTTATTGGTACCTGAATCCTATGAGATGAGGTTAAAGCCATTTCCGAGATACCAAATCCAAGAATTTTTTTTTATTTTTTATTTTTTAAATCATAATACAAACTTGAAAAGCAAATTGTTATCTACATATGAAATTTCATCCAAATCATTAGAGAAATTTCCGAGATCATCTTATTTACCACCTCATAAATTGCTTTTGCAGAAAAATGTTATTGTTGTGGACTATGGGGGTTATTATGGCCGTGCAATCCACTTGTGGGCATTACGATTGATTTAGGAGGTGTTCTTAGAAGCTTCTTAGGATTTTATATTATCTTCCAGGCTATAACAGATTAACTACTTGTGGGCACCTAGATGTTATTTGTCAGGATAAGGATATTTGACACCAGGGCGATCTCTGATATTGCAGGGATCCCGAACTGCTCTAATAGTGATATACTTATAATAGATCTTACCTTTTCGATATATCACAAACTCTTCCACATAATTATCTGAAATAACTTGGGATCCAACCTAACGACTGTAAATGACCGAGGCAACACCACTGATAATTTAAACATACTTTAATTATAAGGGCCTAACCACACATTTATCCACAACTCTGTCTAACATTATGCTGGAAGGGAAACGACACGCAAGCATAGCTACAATTGTTCCAACTTACTAAATGGATTAATAGCTTCTTCATACGAGTATAATGGAAAGATAACTTTACTGATTAAAAACAAATAACTGAATAATTAACAATCCTGATTATAACCCGACATTACTAAATACGATTATCATGAGGCTACAACATTATTACAACCAATGGCAAACAACTCATTTAAGATACACAGATTGAATAATGACTGAATAATTTATCTAACTACTTTAACTAACAAAATACTAACTAACGCGAGAAAGACTATGTGCAAGCATAGCTTGCCCAGGGCCGAAAGGCACACAGACAAAACACAAGTCTTACCTCTTACATGGCTGCTGGCAGAACGGCTCAGAATAGAATAGAACGATCTGATGCTACGCGGCAGTTCTTATTTATGTGATTACGTGCTAGATGTATGATGCGTGCTTCACGCAGCATAAGCACTGGGAGTCAGCAGAAAGTCTCACATAACCACTGTCTGTTTGCTTCGAGCAACTCACAATATTCACAGACTAAAATATCAAAACTCCAAATTTAAGCCATAATTCATAGACTGCCCGTTACAGTATTATTATGTTAAATAGGAATATTAATTCTAATCAGAGATTAATTAATGGTGCAAGATTATTGGTAATTCTCTTAAACAAGTACATCATCAGTGCTAAATTAATTCAATCTGATAAAACTATACTCTTACTTCGCATTAACCTCACACCACCAACCCTGCCTTTCTAAATGATAAAAAAAAACAATTTGAACATTAATAAAGTACAAGGTCAGATGCTTCAAAAGGCAGGATTATATGTGTCAGAACCTGTTGTGTTGTTTTTTTTTTTTTTTCTTTCATATGGCTACACATATGTAGCTTTTTAATGAGTTTGTAGATTCATTAATATTTATTTTTGTGTTAGATACACACACAATCATAAAATCAATGATGTTCACATTACAACTGCTAATATTGTTTTCAGAAGAGTTATGTAAAGTAAAGAAGATTGAAAAAATGGCTTCTGACAAAGCCAATATTTTTTAAAAATATTTACTTTTGAAATGTTTTACAATTAAATACCGATATGTATTATTTAATATTAAAGACTTTTTACAGTGAAATTTGTATTTATTACTACTCTTGAAGATAAATACCTTTCATTAAAAAATACTTGCATTTACTTATTTCCTCATTATTATGTTACCATTCAGTGTGATTGATCATGATATGGTGTGAAATATTCATATAGGTTAGTTAGTATACATGAATTTTTCGTTTAAAGATATGGGTTCCTTGTTGAATCCAAAGGGAACCTAACTATTAGTAGGCTTCAGTTTCCTAAAATGTCTATGACATGGCGTTAGAGCCGTATCCGAGATACCAAATTCAAAAATTGTTTGTTTTTTGTAAATTCGCATTTTTGCAAGGAAGACACCTATTTAGAAAAACTTAAAAATCAAAACGTTAACTAAATATGAAGTTTCATCCAAATCATTAGAGCCGTTTCCAAGATCCAAAAAATATATATACAACAATTGCTCACTTAAAGATAAAGATGAATCATTAATGCATATGAGAAACAATAAAGGCCCTATCACACACACTTGGGGAACCCTGGACCTCACTTCAGTCAGTGACCAAGGCTCACTGTTGAGAACTACACACTGTTTTCTACCATTCAAAAAGTTTGCAACACATTCACATATTTGTCTAGATATACCATAACTACAAAGTTTCATAAGCAATATTGTGTGAGGCACAGTGTTGAAGACTTTTTTAAAAGCTAATAGAACTAAGCCAACCTGGGATTGCTTATCTATAACCCGGCATAAGTCGTGAAGTGCAGTTGTCTCTCACAGCCTTGGTCTTTTCTGAATCCATGTTGGCTTGTGTTGTAAGCTACCTTACTCTTTGTATTTTCAATAGTTAGTTAAAAACCGACGAGAATTGGGGTTAACATTGATACATGATACTGCAGATTAAAAGTGAATCCACAACACATTAAAGCAAGAAATGTAGATAAACAGGTTCCAATAATAATAAAGAAATAGTTAGTTCCCAATAAAACAGCACTTGTAAACTTCCTGAAATAAGTGTAATCCATAACCATCAAAAATGTAAATAAACAGATTTGGTTAAGCAACCATATCACTAATATTCCACACATCTTGCCACTGTAAAGCACTTTTATAACAATAATTCTACCATTAAAAGTAAAATTCAACGATAACTCGTAGTATCAGATAGATTTAAAACAGTAAATATGATTTTTAAAACAAACCATCCATGTGCCGACTTCAATGATAGATTTTAATCCAGTTAAGTAATTTCCGAGCCTTAAAAGTAGATTTAATAATACCAAATAACATTCACATTAATATTTTTTGTTTAATAAAAGATATAAATAAGTTGAAAATCGTAAATGTATGACGCGATTAACAACCAACTTTTAAATAGAATTTTGGACCAGCAAACGTATTTCAGGAGCTAAAAACATTTGGAAATCACTTAAATAAATAAAAGAATGGATTTAAAAATAGTATCCGGCCGAGATAAGTTGTAAATAAAAAATTTAGTAAAATTATGTAAAGTTGAAAAACCACCGATTTTAGAAAAATTAATAACTCTTGAACCACTCAACCGATTTGAAAGATTTTTACCTTTCTGGAATCAGAAGAACAATTTGGCCATAGTTTAAACCCGATATTCGGAAAATCAGCACAGTCCCTTTTCCGGAAGCTTCCCAGAGTCGGTTAGCTGTCCTATTCCACCAACTTAATAATTGTTTAACACTGATTTGAAGGCACTGAGAGAGAAAACACACATAACACTAAACACTTTTTGAAACACGCACTACACATTGTGATTTTCTGAAAGCCCTCCGTGAACACAAAAATTTTGAACACCTTTGATTCTCGCAGTTTTTAGGCATTTTCGATAAAGGGAAGTCCGCGGCCGGCCATTTTAACAGTATTTGGAAGACCACGGTGGGAGTGGCACGTATCGCTCGCCAAGCGAATTCCGCGCTGAGCCGCGTAATGGCTCATGGGAGAGGTTGCTCACCGGAAACAGTAGTGGCGCTGGTCAGGGAGGCCATCTTTGGAAAACTGAACTTTTGTTAGACATGTGATACTTCAGTATAAGAACTTTTATTTTCCGATCGGGGTAGGCGGTTCTGTTCTGCTTCATTACTTGTGATCTTTCGTGTGACGATTAGTCTGATGCCTTAGCTAACTGACATTTAATGTATTGTGGAATTTTCAGAATATATATATTTTTCGTGACATGGACTTGAACACTTTTCATTTCTAAATTAGTACCCTCCTTACATAAGGTTTAATTATGTAAGTGGCGGCCGTCTTTATAGTACAGTTAGCAAGTTTCCGAAGGTTATTCACGGTTTCAGAACATTTCTTTGACTTTTCTCAGTATTTGAAGGTACTCCATTTTAGGTGGACTAGCAGATACGCACCCCGGTATCAGCTTCGCCCCTAACAGTATGTAAAAGATCCTCTTCATCTGAAAACCGCATGGCATTTGAATAGATGATATGTTCTAAAATCCTTGGGGAGTGTTTTGGAGGATAGTGAAAGGAATGATGGCTAGGTAGGTGAAAGAGGAAGACAAGCATAGGCATTTTTTAAGAAACTTTTGAAGCCTGATATGGAATAAAGACATGTCGCAGAGAAGCTAGATAGTAATTTATCATACATACTATGTGCCTATCTTGACATATGCTGCTTAAACATGGACAATGAAGAAGCAGGACTTCAGCAATATACAAGCAAATGAAATGAAATTTTTAGAGGTAGAATGGGAGTTACTAAAATGGACAGGCTAAAGAATGAAATGATGAGAAACACCATAAAAGAGGAATCCCTCAGGTACTGATAGAGAGGACCAGACTAAGATGGTATGGACATGTAAAGAGAATGGAGGCTCAGAGAATCCCAAGAAAAACCCATGAAATTAAGATGCATCGTAAATGACCCAGAGGAAGACCAAGGGATGGATGACTAAGAGGAGTGAAGGAGTGTGTGCAGAGGAGGGGAGAGGACTAGAACAAGGCGGTGACAGAGAGGTGGTCGGAAGAGACAAGGAAATGGAGAGGCTTTTGCACGAAGCAGACCTAGTCAATGGCTGGAAACTGTTGAGGATGATGATTATCATTCACACTTTTAAATACTGGACTTACGATGGCTGTCTTCCACTCAATGGGTATGCTTCCCCGCAATATACTTTGTGTACCTAAATTAGAATCTAGTAGGAATACCGTCTGGTCTGGGAGCCTTATTTGTTTTAACATTCCTAAGCAGTTTTGTTATTCGATTGACATCAAGAATGAGATCTTTCATAATTTTGTGGGTCGCTTATCAAATAAAAGGATCTTCTCTACATTTTCTGTTATGAAAGCTTTGTTAAAGTTGTTATTCAAAATTTCTGTTTTCTGTATGCTAGATTCTGATAATTCCCATTTTATTTTATTTATTTATTTATTTTAAAAACCCGTCTCTAAAGACCTCGATGTTAAAAAGAGACGTAAAGCAGTTAAAAAAAAAAAAATTAAAAAAAATTAGTGATGGCATAACCTTATTACTTGGATATATGACCAGAATTTTTTTGAATTAGTAATTAGATCTTGAGATAAATTCCAGACTTGGAATTATTTAAAAGCTTCACACGTTGCCTTGCGTACTTCCGCTTGCAACTGGACTAATTTAAGGCAATGAGATGAGTGTCCTCCAAATTCTTTAACGTGTTATGTAAACGCCTTTGCTTTCTGAGTAAATGTTTCACCTCCGAATTGAGCCATGGATAGGGATAAAACGATACGAGTAAATACAAGTACTTATTCGATATATTCCTTCCGATAGCAAGTACTTTTTGTATCGATACTTTATAAACAAGTATCAAGTAGGTATCGGTCAAAAGTACTCGTATCGGTGTGTATACCAATATCACGAATATCATGATTTCATTTAACACGTGAATTGATACATTAAACGCCTCAAGGCTCGGCTCTTGTCCCACTTCTTTTTAATGTTTATATTTCTGACATTCCTCAAACACAATCCAGACAGTTCTCTTATGCCGACGATCTGGCAGTAGTACAACAATCCGATAATGTTCAGCAAATTGAAAATAGTTTAACAGCAGACATCAAAACCCTGAGCAACTATTTTCGGAAATGGCGTCTCGTATCCAGTTCTAGCAAGACGGAAACTAGTGTCTTCCATCTTAACAATCGGGCGGCGAATCTCTCACTGGACGTTCTTCTTGATGGCACTCCCCTGCGACACAACCTCTTCCCCAAGTATTTGGGAGTCGTAATGGATCGCACCTTGTCGTACAATAAACATCTAAGCAATCTTGCAGCAAAACTAAGAACCAGGAATAATATTCTGCAGAAGTTAACTGGCACCTCCTGGGGAGCATCCGCCTCTACACTCCGCACATCAGCACTGAGCCTTGTGTATTCTGCAGCTGAGTACTGCTCATCTGTCTGGATAAATAGCGCCCACGTCAAAAAGATCGACACAGTTTTAAAACCAGACAATGCGGATAACTAGCGGATGTATCAAGACCACTCCACTGTACTGGCTAACCGTTTTGTGCAACATCGAACCACCTACGATAAGACGACACACTCTCCTAATTGTCATAACTTGGATCTGCCCATCCATGACGACATGGATAGTATATTTGTGAGACTTAAATCAAGAAATCCAAGTGTAAAAACTGTAAAACAGATTATATCTGATAATTTTAATGCGAGAGAATGGAGTGGATAGCCTCAGCCCCACCAGAATGGCACTCCCTGTTCGACAGTCAACAGGCACTAAAGGGACTCGACCTTCCTCGCAAGACCTGGGCAGCTCTTAACAGAGTTAGGACTGGACATGGCAGATCTGCTTCAGCTCTGTACACATGGGGAATGAGAGATTCACCGAGATGCGACTGTGAAGAGGAAAAACAAACCATCCGTCACGTGACATTTGACTGCCCACTTCGAGCCTTGAGGGGATCACCGATAGATTTTATTAATATATCAGATGAAGCTTTAGATTGGCTACACCATGTTAATTTTGAATTTTAATTGTAATTAATGTTAAATTGTATTATTTTTGTGCAACGGCCATAAGCTAAATAAATAACTAACGCTCATCTACGCTATAAAGAATATTTTTTTGCAAATAATGCTCTCGGGTGACTAGCCGAGTTATGGAAGTGTTATAATAATCACACAATATTTCGGCACTCTGAATCGTTGGCGCCATCTTCCGGTGAAGTCCGGTGACTTCACCGGAAGATGGCGCCAACGATTCAGAGTGCCGAAATATTGTGTGATTATTATAACACTTCCATAACTCGGCTAGTCACCCGAGAGCATTATTTGACTTCGTAATTAAATATTTTTTTGGTTGTCATTACTGCATTTTTTTCAACACATTCTTTTTCTATGTTTGTGTTGTTGGAAAACTTGTTTGTCTTTGGCCGGCGGAAATAAAAAAAAAAAACTCTCTGCCGAAAAATACAGATCGATAGTGGAGTTCCTGAGGGATGTACTAAAAATTTATTCTTAACGTTAAGACACGTTGGAATTCACTAGATTATATGATTGATAGATTTTTGGATATGTCGAAATTGCTACGCAGCTTTTACTGGATGCTACAGATAGTCCTGAATTGGTGACTGGACAAGAAATTGAAATATTGAAACAGGTAGTCCTCTTGTAACAACCATTCGAATTTGTCACAAGAGAATCTTCTGGTCAGAATTATGTTACCTTATGCAAAATCATACGCATGATTAATTGTCTGACGTCGCAGCTAACAAAAATTTCATCAGTAGAATGTGTCTCTCAGTTGCAAACAAACCTACTGGCTGAATGTAAAAAAAGATTTGTTCTCATTGGATTTGACACCCTTGCAGTTTTGGGAACAATTTTAGACCCACGTTTCAAAAACCTCCATTTTCAAGATGCAAGTGCATGTGGGAGGCCGATACAAAAATAAATAATATTACTAAAGAAGATCCGACAATGTCAACCAGTGGACCTGAAGAATAAGCAACCCACGAAGATTTTGATTTCTGGTTACACCACAAACAACTTGCAGTTGGCCAAAAGCGGCGCCGTGCTAACTCAAAAGCCGATGAAGTTTCTATTTATTTGGCTAATCCAGTCTGCGCTTTAAAAGCCAACCCATTAGAGCAGTGGTTCCCAAATAGTTTTTCCCGAGTACCACTTCAAGAAAGAGCTGAACTTTGCGTACCCCCTTATAGCTACATTTTCCTCTGCGTTCATTCCAGTCTAGTGCTTCGCACAGCCACAGCATTACAGAAATACAGAAATGTAATTCACACACACACCGTTTGACTGTCTTAAAATATATTTTGGCGGTAGTAATGTTTGCGTAACTGTGTTTTTTTAATTATGTTATTGCATGCCTTAGTCAAGAGAGAACCTCGCGTACCCCCGGGAGCAGCCTCGTGTACCCCTGGAGGTACGCGTACCACTATTTGGGAACCACTGCACTAGAGGAATTAAAACACGTATTTCCATGCTTATACAAACAAGCGCGAATTTATTTAAACTTTGTCGGTACCTCTGTACGCTATGAAAGGCTTTTTTTTCCAAAGCTGGAGCAACAATGACTACATCCAGAAATCGTCTAACAGGCAAACACTTAGAAAAACAAATATTTTTGGGGAGCATTACAAAAACCGACTTTTTTTCATAAAATTAGTTTTATTTTGTCTTAGTCGGTATTGGTCCTGTAACGACCAGTAAGGTGAAAATGTCTCCTCAAATAAATATATAGTTTTATATCAATAAAGACTATCAATACTTATTACATACTGTTTTTTTAATTATTCCAAATTTCACTACGAAATATGAATCGATACGAGTAAGTATCGATACTTTTCAATGGATACCGAATAAGCATCGATGCTTTACGACCGATACTGTATCGAGTAAAAGTATCGATACCTCAGTGGTATCGTTTTATCCCTAGCCATGGAAAGTTCTTACTTACCTAAATAAATTTCTTAGGAACAAATTTATTTATACTGGTCCATGTTATTTCTTTAAAATTATACCGAAGTTCTTCAACATTCGTATTTGGTGTGTATGTTTCAAAAAATTTTGCCAAATGATCAACCATACCCACTTTGTTTGCCTTTTATGCAGTATACAAGCCTATCTTCATCATGTTTCAATGTCAGTTTTAAAGTTACCATTACCACCTTGTGATCACTGATACCATCTTCTATACAAACTGTATCTACCATATCTACATCTACATATATACTCTGCAATTCACAAAATTGTGGGTGGCAGAGGGTGCTCAGCACCAAAGCTAATCTCTTTGTTGTGCATTCCAGTCCCTAATGGTACGAGGGAAAAAAGAATTCATATAAGAATCAGTGCGGCAGTTTATTTCTCTAATTTTATCTTTCCTGTCCTTACGACTCAAATAGATTGGTGGAAGAAGTATTTCAGTACACTCGAAAGTGAAAGTGGGAGTACGCATGTTTACCAATAGGTTTAAACAAAATGTGTGTCGTCTATCTACCAGAGACTCCCAGCCTAGTCTACCAATCAGTTCTTTGATGCTTTCATAAGGACTGTAGCAAGCAGTCACGAATATCCAGGGATTGCTTGTAAGAAAAAGACCCAGAATAGATAAGGTATCTTTGTGATCATTGAGGGCATAATTTCTTGTTCTGTCAGGACCTGTGACACATAATCATTCCCAAAACTACAAGAAGGGAGCTGAAATGACAAATGATGTTTTTAATAACAAGTGAGTGATAGACAAAGTATTTCATAAAAAGATTTTGGAGTCAATTGGGTGATTGTTGGAACTTATGTTTAAAATATTGTTTGATGTATATACTTGTAAATGTGGCATTGTTTTCATTTCTAAAATTCTGTGTAATCATTGGATAATTTCATATTAAGTTGTGATATATTAATTCATTTGTTGGCCAGAGGTGAATGTTCAGCGGAAGGATAGTAATCTCATCACCAGTGCATTTCATAATCTTGATACTCTTTAGTTGATTAAATAAGTGAGAAACAATCTGTGTGGATTTTACAACCTATATATTCTTAGGAAGTCCGATAGCAAACATATGAACATGGGTGTGCAGACTTCCGCAGTCATTGTTATCTAGGTTGTCCAAGTTGGACCGCATCAATTTAATGAAACCTAACATTTTGGCCATCATTTTGTGATCTTCTTCAGAGGACTGTCATGGCTGGAACCTCTGCCGCAAATATATAGCTCCCAAAGAATGCACTAGCCGTTCGGAAAGACGTCATTCAAGTTACCACCGCCAGCATGGCCGTTCTGACAGGGGCCTGCGTCCCGCTCTCTCCTAATCAAGCATGACCATATAAACAAAGCTTCAGGATATCCAAGTATCCTGTAGCTGTGGCCAAGTGTGTATTGGCGATACTGGATGGACGGTCAAGGAAAGGCTGTGTGAACACATAAGACATCTTAACAGTAATCAGCTGTAGAACAAAATTTTGCTGGCAGTGGGCACGCAATTTTATTTAATGACACTAGTGTACTGGTTCAGGGAAGCAGAAGGTGGCATAGGCATATCAGAGAAGTGTTGGAAATCAAAAAAGACCGGATAATATGAACACGGATGGCGGGCTACAACTTGACCATATATTGTGACACTGTTCAACCCAGACAACCAAGATAACATAGATTTGAACATGTTACACTGAGTCAATGTCAGTTTATGAAATCACTAGACGACCCGTGCGAAAATTTCGCGAATAAAATGCGATGAATAGTGAGGTTGAATGCTTGTAATATAATGAAAAATAGAACCGCACTTTTGTAACAAATATATATATATATATATATATAATTTTTAGCGTAATAAGTATGCATCAAAATACTTATTACGAAACCTCCTAACTTATATTTTTACATGAATACCAATTCTAAAACATTTTCATGACTCCTGCTCACTGCATGCAGTAAGCAACTGACAACCTGATGCAACTCTACAACTTGTATACCTACCCTATTATAATCCATACCACCTGAACTTTATCCCACCTCATATACCAGCTTACCAGTTGGTCATAAGGATGAATGGTTACAGACAAATAGTTTACTCCCAAAATCTAGAGTATCAAGTTACATTCCATGCCACCTCTCCCAATTCACAGGACAGAATTATCAGAGTTTTCCTTTAAACCACATCCTCGGCTGAATTCCATTCGTGGGAATTTGCGTACCAACACATTCTGGATACCAGACACTCCATGGATGTTAATCTCAGACAATACTCACCTCCATCTTTACCACCTTGCTCTAGTAAACTCATCACTTGCATGTGTAGTTTATTATATTTTTTATTGCTGTAATTATCATTATTATGTTTTTTACTTCTATTTTATTTTTTTTTTTTATTTTTTATTGTATTTACGTCTCTCAACATCGAGGTCTTTAGAGACGGGAAAGGATGGGGGGCAAGGATGGGGGCAAGGGGCAAGGAATGGGAAGGAATTCGGCCATGGCCTTTTGAAGGAAGCATCCCGGCATTTGCCTGGAGTGATTTGGGAAACCATGGAAAACCCAAATCTGGATGCCCGGACGGGGATCGAACCGCCGTCCTCCCGAATGCGAGGCGAGAACGCTATCCGTTACACCGCCACGCTCGGTACTTCTATTTTAATCCTTTATTCAGTTTTATGATAAACAATTACACCATTCGTAAACATTTGTTTTACCCATAGTAGATTCACTAAAAGCAATATTTAACATTTCTAAAATTTTGTTGCACATAATTCCATTTTTGTAGCAAAATTTAATGCAAATTATCTAAACCATGATTTATACAAATGAAAAATCGCCAAGTGTATCAAAACACATGTTTCCTTTTAACAACTGACAAGAGACTAAGCATCCAATATAGATCAAAATGTATAGATACTTTGAAGACGTGTTTGGCAAAACAACAACAATGAGAAAATCGTGCCAATTAGACTAATATAACCATTGAAATTTCACAATTCCCATTATTTTTTGAATACACCTCGTATATTTCCTTTATATTATCTTGTCATTAAATTCATTCCCATGCATAGTGTTTCCAGTGATGTTGTTGTAACCCCGTCCCCTCCTTGCCTCTTTTTCCAATTACCAGTTCCACTTTGAACCTTATTGTTCATGTGGCTTTTGTGAACTTAGGCATTTGCTTCATTCTCTGTTTTCGTGAGGAAGGACATTGCCCAAAATATATGTGTGTATTGCATTTATTGTTGATGTTGCCTTCTTCAGCTTTGGTAAGTGATTGGTCTAATTTATCTTTCCTTTCATTGTTAATTTTGGCATTAGACGGTTAGGAATTGTTTCTTATCTTACAAAATTTACAAATTTATTGAAGAGGGAGAAATTTAGCTTGTGGGTAGTGATATGTATATAAAAAAAAAGGCTAGATAATCTACTGGCATATTGGCAAGGTGTGTTGAAACTGTAGGATGATAGTATCTTATAGTAGTCTTTGAGTGAAACTGAGAAGGTGGAATCTAAAATAATTTGTCATACTAAGGTAGACAACATATAACATCATAATTCTTAAAGTAATTAATTTGATACCAGGAAAAGTTGATATTTAAGTTATGAATTTGCAGAATTTGAAACATAAAATTGAGTGTGTGACTACATATTACAAGTGTTGGAATTTTGTTATTTTTATTCAATTATTAATCTCTCACCATGTTTGAGGTAGTCATCCTAGCCTTCATTGATCTTTTCATATCTACATGCACACCACAGCCTTCATTCTCAATCATGTGTTTTATATGTATTAATCTTTGTTTTCCTCCACAGTTCTTTCCATTTACTATGTGAGTTTCGATTTAGTCAGACAGTATCAAAGTATAATCCATTGTATTACCTCTTCTTTTTTTACTTTCTTGGTACAGGTAATTTTCAAAATTGTAAAAAAGAATTTAATGTTTCAATTTATTTTATCATGCTTTACCTTAAATCTATATTTTACTTTCATAGAATGCTTTGCTTTATATAAACAGTGTAAAATGTTCTTTATGAAATTTGCTTATTATCGAAGTATTTCTCCTTTTATAGAAGGCTGTTTTATGTTCTTGTTAATCATTTTTGATATCATCCTTCCTTTGGCCATTCCTCTATGCCATTTACTAGTTTTTTCCTTTTTTTTTTATCTGGAATAATGCTTTCTTCTTCTTCATCTCTAGTTGCTGTCAAATTTATGGATCAATGGCCACATCCTATGAAATGTCTTATGGTTGATCCAAGGATTTTCCTCCACCACCTGTCTCCAGTCCCCTTTGCATCTACATCTTTCTTCACTTGGTTCATCCATCTTGTCCATGGTCTTACAACTGATCTCATTCCTTTCCCATTGTTCAAGAGTGCTAACTTCAGCAATTTCCCTTCCATTCTCATGACATGCTCAGTCATTGCAGTCTTTTCTTCATTAATATCTCTTCCAACACTTCAGCTCCCTAATGGTTCATTTCTGATTTTATCCTTTTTTGTGAGGTTGTCTATCCCTCTCAGAAACCTCATCTCTACCGCCTGTAATCTATACTATTTTAAATCTGTAAGTGAGCTGTGTGTGTGTCAGAGTTTGAAATGGCACCATGCAAAAAACTAGCGCAGCAGTTTACATGATATGTTGCTCGTATGATATGCGCGTTGGATGGGTAAAATCTTAGGAGTTTGCATCACCAACATGCTGTAACAGCAGTATATCTGTAAGTAAGATGTGTTGCACTTGGACAGCAGTAAAAGTTAAAATTATGCTTGTATCTATCTAATATATAAAAATGAATATATATAGTAAACAATGAAATCAAAGGCACTAAGCAGTGAAAAGGAATTAAATTAGAATAGGGAAATGAGCCACGACTTACCTTTAGATGATGGACGTGGGGCGCAAACACACAGAAAAGACAAAAACACAACTGATAAATAAATTTTCAGTATGAGCCCTTTATCAGCAGGAGAACATTATGGGAGGTGGGTGATGTTGGAGACTGTCTCACAGAAAGACTGCCAATGTTATTCATACAAACACACAGTTTTTATCCGATTTTGGTAGCACTTAGCACACATATCTTTCAAAGCAAGCTTGTCTGGCAGCCAAGCGATTAAGGCACCTCTTGAACTTTTTCTCTCTGGTCGCAGGTTCGAATGCTATTGTGAGCAGGAATTTTAAGAAGTTGTATTTGATTATGTGATCCACACAGGGGCGTTTTGTGGTTCTGATTCCATGTCAAGCGTTAGGTCCCCTTTACCTGGTACACTGCTATGTTAAGTAAGGTTAGCTAAGACAGGTGCTGAATGCACAGCCAATAGAAACCCTGTCACCAGATCATTATGACTACACAGAATTATTATTTGGTACTAGTTGATCCGACAGATGTTAACCTGTTCAAATTTCAATAAATTTCTTAGTGATCGCTTTGAGAATTTGTAAAAAGGTGTTGAAAATGTGTTAAAAAGTAAAAAATAAAAGAAGAAAAAACATATTTCTGAGTGATTATTGTATTTATTAACAATTGTGTCCATGGTTATTCAATTTGAAAAGGAGTACATCCATAAGTACCCAAAATAACGGAAATCGGAAATTTTACATGTGAGATTAATTCTATTGACGAAATTCTGGAAATGAGCGATGTGACAGGAATGTGATTGAGTTGGAACTGTGTTGTTTTGTTCCAAAATTAAGGTCACAACTGAACTAAGTTAGGATTTCATGTTAACCAAATGATTTATTTTCTTCCGTTAAATTTGAAATATCCGTTAATCCCAAAGTGTTTTATCTAAATTTCGATCATCTCACCATGAGACCGGTTTTGACTGTTTCATAGATCCTGCATGTTCGGTCTAATAAATCCAGATACTTTTTATGTGCCATTGTAGATTCATCACAAATTATCAGTTTTCAATGCCGCAGAATTTTGGCCATTGCACAGTTCTTCAAAAGATTGAATTTTGTTGTTTCATTGATTTGCATATTGAACGGCAACAGATAGCAGAACTTCAAAAAAATAAAAAAATAAGGTAATTTTATTTTAATTTAGGCTGGAATGCATTTTCTAGATTTTTCTTCCAAATCTTCCATTTCTTTTTCAATAGAAAACATTTGAGTTATTTCCATCCCGGATGCATTAGGAAAAAAACAAAAACAGAATTACGCATATCCACAGTTCGAACCACGAGTTAAGGTCTTGAGTTCATAAAAAATCAAATAGAAAAAAGCGCTCTTAGTTTTTCCTGAATTTTCCTGGTGACTTTTCCAATTTTTCGTTCCCTAAAATCCTTATTCGGACAATTAAGATTTTTTTAAAAAAAGATTAGCCAAATTGGTCCATAGAAAAAAGCACTTTCAGTTTTCCCAGAATTTTAAATTTTAAGGGGAAAATTTTCTTTTTTACAAATCTTACTCAGACCATTACAAACATCTTATATATATATAAATAGACGTGTGTTTCCCTACATTTCACTTTTTAGCCACCACTACCTAGCACAGACCACTGGTGTTTGTGTTTGGTAGTAGCATGAAGTTTCCTATCGTGCACAACGTTGTCCGAATGCCGATAGCTGTGGGGGTGTGAGAGATATGATGGTTAAAAGTGGTGGATGCAGGGCATTTTCATGTTTTGACCAAAGACCCATGTGTCGCTATACTTCTCTTTCTTGCCACAACCACACAGCACAGATCACTGGTGTTTGTTTGAGATAGTATCATCGAGTCTCCCATCGTGCCCTTTGGTGGTTAGATGTATGTAGCTATGGGGATGTGGGAGATATGATGGTTGAAAGTTTTTGACCTCGGGCACTTTCATATTTCAACCAAAAATGTGTGTGTCCCTATGTATCACTTTTCAGTCAAAACTATCTAGCGCATATCAATGGTGTTTGTGTGAGATAGTAGCATAGAGTTACCGATCATGCACAACATTGGCTGAATTTCAGTAGTTGATCGGGTGTGGGAGATAGGGTGGTTGAAACTGGCCAATCAAGGATATTTTCGCATTTTGACCAAGGACATGTATGTCTGTATATTTGATTTTGTTGCCACAACTATATAGTGCAGACCACTGGTTTTTGTGTATAGTCGTAGCGTCTCTCATCGTGCGCTATGGTGGTTAGATGTCGGTAGCTATGGGGGTGTGAGAGATATGGTGGTTGAAAGTTGTCGGCCTGGGGCAGTTTCATATTTCCACCAAAGACACAAGTGTCCCTATGTATCACTTTTCAGCCAAAACTATCTGACACATATCACTGATGTTAGTTGAAAGTGGTCGGTCAGTGATATTTTCGTGTTTCGAACAAAGATATGTGTGTCCATATATTTACTGTGTTGCCACATCTTTATAGCCCAGATTACTGGTCTTTGTGTGTAGTAGTAGCATTAAGTCTCCCATCGTGCACTATGGTGATTAGATGTCGGTAGCTACGGGAGTGTGCTAGATATAGTGGTTGAAACTGGTCGGCCTTGGGCATTTTCATATTTCGACACAAAGAAATATGTGTCCCGATGTATCACTTTTTAATCAAGACTATCTATCACAGATCAGTGGTGTTTGTGTGAGGTAGTAGCATAGAGTCACTGATTGTACACAACGTTGGCCGAATGTCAATAGCTGTAGGAGTGTGGGAGATATGATAGTTTGAAAGTGGCCGATCAAGAATATTTTCGTATTCTGTTTATTTCACTTTGCTGCCTCAACCACATAGTGCAGACCACTGGTGATTCTGGGTTAGCAACCCCTATCTGATGTTCAAAACATTTGATTCTGATGTGGCTACATTTGCAAGAAAATTAATAATTTCAAATGGATTATTGGTCAGTTATCTAAATACTGTTTTAATGTCCAAACTGTCAACACATATTATCCCCGAGCAGTAGTGCATATACATTATGTGGGTTCGACCTTATTGGACTAAAGTAAGTTCCTTTTTGGCGTGCATATGTACTGCTACATTAAGGAAGAGCAGGATGAATGCTTCACAAGTCAAGCTAAACTCATTTAAAGTGGGGAAAGGTAACCTATTACTTAATGCTTAGAGCCTAGCGTATTAAATAAAACAAGTACAAGTTCTCTTAGCTGTTTAAGCTTATAGAGGAACTAGTTACTCAATGAGCAAGTCACATCTTAATTAAATTCTACTCATACTTCTTAATTAAATGAAAGGTACTCATGAAGAAGACATTCCTTCAGTATGTGTTTAGCCTCTAGTTTATTAGATAACTTCAGAATAACGCACTAATACTGTTGATCAACAACATAATAAATGAAATGATGGATAGCACAACATGTTACCTATTAATCATTCCTAAAAGTTACACCATTCTAGAAGATCTACTTATTACAGAACTTATCCATTCAAATATTGACATGAAGGTATTAGTAGAAGTTCTAGCCAAAAGCAATTGATTATCAGATTATTTGTCATAATCGTAACTGAAATACTGTTAATGCTGCTTGAGTCATAGGTGATGTTCAGAGTAAGAACGTGAGAGGTGTGTTCTGCTAATAATACATGGTGGAGGAAAATTTTCATACTTTATGGCTCACTCCATGTGGTACTGGTGTAATATGTCTTAATTGGCAGAACTAGGTTTAGTAGTATTATGCCACAGATATAATGGGGACTGACATTCTCACACTCTCAGTACCACTCATGATGTAAACTTTTCCTCATTGCGAGAATCATAGCTGCTATTACATCAGACTCTCTGATAACAGTATGCGCAAGTTTCTGTACTGTTGTGCCTTGGCTGCTTGTAATTCGTATATTCAATAAAGATCAGTAAATCAAATAAAGATTCCTTTTCCCTTCATTGACTGGTAACCTAAATTCAGCAGGTATGCTACAAACAAAGTGTTATAGCTTTCCATGCAGAAAGTTGGGATTTGATTGTCTGCATTTATACTATATTTTATTCCTTGTTTTATTTATACATGTCTTATATCTTCAAACGAGCAATTCTTGTATATATATATATATATCGGATCTCGGAAACAGCTGTGACGATTTGGATGAAATTTCAGATTTAGATAATGTTTTGACTTTTATGATTATGTAAATAGTGTTTGTCCACCCCCCCCCCCCCCAAAAAAAAGAAGAAAAAACCGTTTAAAAAAAAATACGAAAAATTTTTGCTCTTGGTATCTTGAAAATGGCTCGAAAACGTCTCTAACACCATCTCGCAAATGATTCAGGTAACAGGAAGCTAACTAATATTTTTCTCTTAGATTTCAAGAAACTTATATATTTAAAAATTTAAATGAATATTTCTTGAATGCTAGCTGACTCGAGGGAATACTAGTGATGAATGTTTAATTGCAAAACATTTCAAAAGTGGCTTTGCCAGAAGTGATACTTATATTTACATAACTTCTTTGAAAAAATATTGAAAAAGTGGTTATCATTAATTATTACCAGTTGTATTGTAAAACATCTAAAAAGAAGATATTTAAAATTTGGCTTTGTCAGAAGTAATACTTTATTTGACAAAAACTTCTTTGATAATAATATTAGCAGTTATAATGTATTCATTTCAAGAAAACCTAATAGAAAATCGTCTCTACCAAGCTACTCATACTTCAATATTTATTTAAGCGACTGCAGTTCTTAAGTAGGAAGTAAATATATTAAATGTATAACAAATATGTAATTAGTGGGGTAAAAAGGTGGCTACTGCACTAGCTCTTAAAAAATTCTGGCTACTATCCCGGGTTCAAATTCCGGTGGGAGCAAGAATTTTTAAGATATGTATTTAACCATATCAACTGCAGTGGGGCATTCTGTGGTTGGGATTCTATGTTAAACTGTAGGTCCCAGAGAAAAGGAACTCGCCATTCCTACCTCTGATAGAATTGCTTAATATGCTTCCTTCTATCAACTATAGATAAAATGGGGGCTGCACCACTTTTGGAACCTCGGCGAAATTAATAGTAACCTGTTGAAATTTGGTTTAATTGCTAGTCAACATGTTCTCTTCACATTTTGCTCTCTTGCTTTGCGGAAAAGTCACTAGAAAAATTAAAAATGCCGAAATATGAGGCTGAGCAACTGCGAAATGCTACCCCAGCAATGCAAAAATAACAAAAAATTATTGGTACAGGGATCATATGAACCTAAACAGTTTCGTTTCTTCATAAATTTCATGGTTAGGTTGAAGTATAGCCTGGGCCAAGAGAAAAAGTTTACACAATTTTGCGTTCTGCGGCGTCCATAGGAAATGGTGTATTTGTTTACAATTGAAGCAATCTCTGACTGTTCATTTCTATATAAGATGGCCGGCATCACTGTATTACAACTCAGATAAAAATTGTCTATCTGTCAATTAAATGCGACTTTTTGCAATGGAGAAAAGCTGAAACGGCAAGAAAACGTTACAATAAAAGATTAAACCAACATTTTAAGAGACTTATCACTGATTTTTCAACGCTGACAGCATCCAATGGCTGTGCGTTGCTGTCATATTTCGGCATTTTAAATTCCTGGCAAGTTTTCTGCAAATCAAGAGCGAAAAACGCAAAGAGGACATAATGGCGAAGCAATTAAAACAAATTTCAACAATTTCGCGTCGGTTCCGAAGGTGCTGCAGTCCCCAATAAAATTAATTTCTCACAAACGTCTCTAAGGATTTTGATGTAATCTTGCATACTGAACAAAAATCGAAAGATGCCGAGCTAAGATCAGTCACCCAGGTACTACATAATTTAATTATAATGGAATGCATAATGAGGTGGCAATTTTCCTACACACCCAGTTTTTTTTTTTAGTGTTATATTACTCACACTGCCTAATGATATGCCTAGAGCTTCTACTAAATATCCCTCTATTAATCGATAATCTTCCAAAAACATATCCAGTATTTTTGCTACGATTTCTGGTGTTGACTTTTCAGAAGTCCTTCACATAGATCATCTTCAAGACTCATACAGCCACATTTAAATTCAGCAACCCATCTTGCTATTGTTTTAATTGAAGGTGAAGAGTCCTTATACACTTTTAATAATTGATCATAAATAAAAATAATAAATAAAATTAAGAATTTTATTACTGCACAATGTTCAATTTTTTCCATTTTACTAATTTACTGTGACAGGTCAACTTCGAACAGCTGTAAATATACAAATAATGTATCAGATCTACATGAAACTACACACATGTTCATAAAAAAGTAGTACCAATTTCAGAAAAATAAACCGACGAACATATGTGTGCCATCTCTTATGGAACAACAAAACTTTTTGAACAACTTTACATAATGTAAATTTTGCTTTTCAGCTTCTCTTAAATATAAATGAAATATAACTGTTCTATATATTTGAAGCTTAACATTTCACTAAAAAAATTTAATAGTGGCTTAAAAAATAGTGGCTTTTTAAAATGTGTTTTAGCATTCTTTGATAAGGTTTAGAGGTTTAGAGAAAAAATCCTACAAATCAGCCTCTCCGTCTACCACTCCTCTCCCAATAAAACTCCGAAGCAGTATATTCTAATGATGTGGAGTTACCCAGACAGCCTAGAACCAAATGACTCTGGCCGCGGAAGCCTATGATTACACATTTTAATGTGATTTCACATTGTTATCATTAATTCATTACAAGTACCTATATCATCCTTTCCCTCTCCTCCCCCCTCCTCCCCACCCCCTCCTCTCCTCCCCTCCCCCCTCCTTTCCTTCCCCCCCTCTTCCCAATAACTGCTACTTTCAGTAGTACTCGTCATCAAAAATATATGAAGAAGGCGAATGCAACACATATTTCGCGTTTATTCAATCATCTTTAAATATATCTGCATGATCAAACAATGGTGAATTAATGAGTAAATTTTTATAGTGTCATTACAATATATTCTTTGGTTCCCATACCCCCCCTCCCCGCCCCAGTTCCAATTCAGTCACCAATATTGAAGTGGACACTGGCCATCTTTTCTTTGTCAGATGTGTAGTTTTTGAGGTGGAGAGTGAGGATAATTCTAGTATTTCTGTAGATGACTGCGGGAAACCACTTAAAACCTGCTATTAGTAACTTCTTGCATGTAGTTACGCGTTTGCCACAGAACCACACCAGTTTTGTGATAATTTCAGTATTAGAAACACATTTAAGTTACCAACCAATTTGATTTGAAATTTTCAATTCTTTTTTATGAACAGAGCCACGTTAGAATAAGCTACTTCAGCTACTCTTTAAAATATATATATCTCAGTTGGTAACCCAGTTCTGGTGACCTGCCCTTGTAAGATTCTTATACCTAGCCAGTTTAATATTTTATGTAATAGAGTACAAACTGTTCTCAATGCTACTTCATGCCATGCCTCCAGATTGTATGTTAGTATCAATGTGCCATACTAATATAATTATACCATAACTGCCAGAAATTAAGGCATGAGGATGAAGAATGAACATGATGGACAAGCAGTAATGCTGCATTCAGCAGGACAGTATTTGATTCAGTGTCTCGGCATCCAGATTTGGGTTTTCAATAATATCCCCAAGTCACTTCAGGCAAATGCTGGGATGGTTCCTTTAAAAACCCCATGGCTAAAGTTCTTCCCATTCCATGCCCCCTTTTTTTCCCGCCTACAAAAAAGAGAGAGCGAGAGAAAGGTTGTAAACTCTTATTGCGACTTGTACATAATCTGTTGTTGTTATTGTGGCTGTTCATTGTAGTTTTTTATGCATGGTGACAATTATTTGTGTAGAATATTTGCAACTTTTGTTTAATGTTTCAGATTTAAGACAGCTCGACTATTAGGAAAACATGCTACACTGCACACTGGCATTAAACCTCATCAATGTGATGTATGTGGCAAACAGTTCAGAGAACGTGGTGCTCTGAGAGAACATAATCGTATTCATACAGGTGCTATGCCTTATACGTGTGAATTCTGTGGGAAGAATTTCCGGTTTAAAGGAATTCTTACAGTAAGTAGAGTGATCTGATTTTAAAAACACTTAAGATTTTTTCCTCTAACATGGAGAGGATCTGGTATGGCAGTTTTTGTTTGGTATGAGGCTTTGTGTATTGGTGGTGTATGTACAGTACATACATTAAAATGTTAAGGCACATTATTCAGACAGTCCTATAAAATTTAATAAAAGTGTTCATTGTACTTTGTTTTCTGTAATTTACTTTCTCCAATAAGTTGGCTGAATATCACAAATGATCATCGGTTGGCTTCTCATGCAGTGGATAGGGGTTTGATTCTCCATGATTGTAATGTCTTACCACTTCATTTTTATGACACACCTTAAACAATCACTCCATCAACTTTACCTAGACATACTCCCTCAGCCATGTCACCTTTCTTGATGTTAACATTTGCTTACATAATGGGCACCTGCATACCTCTGTTCATGTAAAATCTATAAATCCACAGCACTTTAACAGTTGTCATCTATCCTACACTAAATATTCCCTTCCATACAGTCTGGCCATCCATGGAAGGCACATCTGCTCCAGTGAAGAATCTTTTTCCTGATACTCACAAAACCTTCCTGGGACTCTCATCTCCTGAAGCTACCCCCCTGACTTTGTACACAAACAAATCTCTCATGCTACAGCCCTTTCAGTACATAGCCACTCCAAGGCTGTACCTCTTGAAACTAAGCGCAGCCCCACTTTCATCACCCAGTTCTTCCCTGGTCTTGAGTCAATTAACCTAATCCTACGTCGAGGGCATGACTTCTTATGTTCCTTCCCTGGGATGCGCACCATTCTCCATAAAATCCTACCCACTGCCCCATGCACATATTTAGCAGACCACCAAATCTTAAAAATATCTTGGTTAACAAGTATTCACCCAGTAATTCTCCCAAACTACCACAGGGATCATTCCTGTGCAAAAGACCCTGCTGTAAAACATGCCTCATACATCCAGTTACTACCAGTTATTCCATTTACCACAGGTGAAACATTCCCCATCATTGATCATGCTACTGGCATTACAACACACCTCATATATCAACTTGCATGTCTCCATTGCTCCAGCTCGTATATAGGCCTCACTACTAACCCATTTGCTATCAGAATGATTGGCCACAGGCTGATAGTGTATGCTAACAACGAGGCAAACCCAGTGGCAAAACATACCAGTTCCCATAATCTGAGTAATTTCAACAACTGTTTCTCAGGGCGATCCGAATTTTCCCTGATAACACAACCTCCTCTGAACTACATAGATGGGAACTAGCCTATCAGAGTATCCTGGATACCAGACATCCTCCAGGTCTCTATCTCCAATAAATCCTTCCTACCAGACCTAGCACTTATTATCACTATTATTTATATTGCTTATATTTTATTTCTCGTACTTAGCGTTTTTCAAAATATGATTTATATGTATATTGTCACTCAGTTATTATGTTGAGCTACCACTTTCAATGATAATATACCTTCAACATTATCGATCTAGTGTTTTGCACTCCCCCCCCCCCCCTCTCCTTGCGCAAGCTCAGCCACTTACTTCTTTTAACTTGACAAAGAGTTTAACCCAAAATATTGTATTTTCTGTGTTTGTTTGTTGTTTTGTGTTGCTGCTGCCCTCCTCCTTTCAACTTTAGCGAATGTTGGGTAGATATTATGTATCCTTTCCATATATATATATATTAAATATTAGGATAGGACCACCGCTTGCCATAGAAGAGGATTCTTGCGGCGTTGGTACACGAAAAAAACACACGAACACACATATAATTTAATTTTCGAGCCATTGCTCTTCATCAGGAATCCTGGTAAGCAGTGGTTTTTATCCTATCCTAGTGTTTAATATATCCACTTACAGAACCTTTTTTTCCTAATCTTATATATAAAATTCTCATGTCACAATTTTCGTTCCCATACTCCTCCGAAACGGCTTAACCGATTCTCATGAAATTTTGTGAGCATATTAAGTAGGTCTGAGAATCGGCAAACATCTATTTTTCATCCCCCTAAATGTTAAGGGTAGTCCACACCTAATTTTTTTTTTTATTTTTTAGACAAAATTTTAATTTTTTATTTTTTTATGATACAACATACAAAAATACATACAATCCTAAATTTTCACCCTTCTACGATCAACCCTTATTTTTTTATAGCCATTTTAGTAATTCTTTTTGGATGCACCGGGTGGAACTGGCAAAACATTCGTTATTTCGATAATTCTTGCTGAAATATGATCAAATAATGGCATCGCATTGGCCGTCTGAGAATCGGCAAACATCTATTTTTCATCCCCCTAAATGTTAAGGGTAGTCCACCCCTAAATTTTTTTTTTATTTTTTAGACAAAATTTTTATTTTTTATTTTTTTATGATACAACATACAAAAATACATACAATCCTAAATTTTCACCCTTCTACGATCAACCCTTATTTTTAATAGCCATTTTAGTAATTCTTTTTGGATGCACCGGGTGGAACTGGCAAAACATTCGTTATTTCGATAATTCTTGCTGAAATACGATCAAATAATGGCATCGCATTGGCCGTCTGAGAATCGGCAAACATCTATTTTTCATCCCCCTAAATGTTAAGGGTAGTCCACCCCTAAATTTTATTTTTATTTTTTAGACAAAATTTTAATTTTTTATTTTTTTATGATACAACATACAAAAATACATACAATCCTAAATTTTCACCCTTCTACGATCAACCCTTATTTTTTAATAACCATTTTAGTAATTCTTTTTGGATGCACCGGGTGGAACTGGCAAAACATTCGTTATTTCGATAATTCTTGCTGAAATACGATCAAATAATGGCATCGCATTGGCCGTCTGAGAATCGGCAAACATCTATTTTTCATCCCCCTAAATGTTAAGGGTAGTCCACCCCTAAATTTTTTTTTTTATTTTTTAGACAAAATTTTAATTTTTTATTTTTTATGATACAACATACAAAAATACATACAATCCTAAATTTTCACCCTTCTACGATCAACCCTTATTTTTTAATAGCCATTTTAGTAATTCTTTTTGGATGCACCGGGTGGAACTGGCAAAACATTCGTTATTTCGATAATTCTTGCTGAAATACGATCAAATAATGGCATCGCATTGGCCGTTGCATCATCGGGCATTGCAGCAACTTTATTGGATGGAGGCAGAACAGCTCATTCAGTATTTAAGCTGCCACTAAATATTCAGAATAACCCTGACGCAGTATGCAACATTAAGAAACAATCGTCCATGGCCACCGTGCTGAAACGGTGTAAAATTATCATCTGGGATGAATGTACTATGGCACACAAACATTCGCTTGAGGCGTTGAACAGGACATTGAAAGATATTAAAAACAACAACAAACTATTTGGCGGAACTCTATTGGTCCTTTCAGGTGATTTCAGACAAACACTTCCAGTCATTCCACGTTCAACATACGCTGATGAATACAACGCTTGCTTAAAATCATCTCCATTGTGGCGTAATGTTGAAAAATTACAGCTAAAAGTAAATATGCGCGTTCAAATGCTTCAAGATCCATCAGCTGGAACATTTTCAAAACAACTCTTAGATATCGGTGATGGAAAAGTTGCTATAGATGAAACTGGATACGTAAAATTACCGACCGATTTCTTCACAATCGCTGATTCGCAAGATACTCTCATTGAACAAATATTTCCCGATGTACACACACAGTACATAAATCATGAGTGGCTTTGCAGAAAGAGCAATTTTAGCGGCAAAAAATGTAGACGTTTTGTTATTTTTATATTCCCTCATCGTTCACAGCGCTCCATGCCTATTTCAGGCATATACCACATTCTTACATACATACAATATACACATTCTTACATACATACATACTTACAATAAGTAAGCTATTTTTTGTATACACTATAAATTACTTGAAAGTTATTTATATGGCAAAACAACGTTTGCCGGGTCAGCTAGTAACCTATATATATATAAAGTCTGGTAGCTCAGTGTTAAAACTTAAGTCCCAGGTTCAAATTCTGGTGGGAGCAGGAATTTTTAAGGTTGCGTTTGATCATATGAACTATGCTGAGACGTTCCATGGTTAGGATTCCATGTTAATCTGTAGTTTCAATAGGAATGGAACTGATTGTCCTACATCCAATACAATGGCTTAGAATGCTTACTAATCAAACCAATCAACCTTCAGGTTGTGGAATAAGTTAGTTTTTTTTATAATAAATTTTTAATGAAGGGTACAGAATGTGGAACAAAATAAAAAATTAGACAAATAAATGTTGACAGGTAAATTTTTGGGGAAAGTTGTAACTAGTTAAATGACAATAATGGTAATACTAATTCTAATAATAATGAGTGATGCGTCAAAGAAAGGGATTTTATCGGTTGTGGAGTCCACATGGGTGTCTGGTATGTAGGATATTTTGGTATGGAAGTTCCCATCTCCAAAGGTCTGAAGCGGCGGAGGTTTCGGGATAAATTCTGATTGCTCTCACGGTGAAACAGTCATTCTGGTTGTTGGAATTATGGCATTTAGCATGTTCATGGTATTGGAAAATTTAAATTGTGGGTGTCCTCCATTTCCTTAACAACAGCCATTCCATTAATTTCACCTGGACCTCTCCCGCACACACATCACGTTCCTCGATGTGGACATCACGCTCAGGCAGGGTACTCCTCACACCTCTGTCCACATCAAACCAACTAATCTACAGCAATATCTACATTTTGACAGTTGCCACGCACTCCATACTAAACGTTCCCTCCTCTACAGCCTTGTTATCCTTGGCAAACATATCATTTCTGATGCTTAATCCCTCTCCCTGTATTCCCAGAAGCTATCCAAAACCTTATTTCCCTCTCCTACCCCTCTTCTACATAAACAAATTACACGTGCTTTCAACCACCCTCCAAGTAACCACTCCCACCTGGCACCTCTAAAATCCAACCATTGCCCTGTCTGTGTCACCCAGTTCATGCCTTGCCTCGAATCCATCAATCGAATCCTACAAAAGGGGCATGAGTTCCATCACTCCTTTCCAGAAATGCGCACTCTCTTGCCAAAAATTCTGCCAGCTGTCCCTCGTACTTGTTTCAGCAGACCACCTAACCTCAAAAACATTTTGGTTCGCAAATTTCCTCCAGCTGACTCTCCAAAAACACCTTATAGACTTGCAGTATGCCTCGCTGCAAAACCTGCAACATGCATCCTCCCATTACTACATATTACAACCCTGTCACAGGGGAAACCTTCCCTATTACTGGACATGCCATAAGTTCCATAACACACTTCATATACCAGCTAACTTGCCGCCGTTGCACTAGTTCCTATATATTCCTGACTACACAACAACTTTCTACCACAACGAATAGCCAGAGACAAACAGTCCACACCCACAATTTATATCTTCCAATACCAGGAACATGCTAACTACCACAATTCCAACAACCCCAATGACTGTTTCACCGTGAGAGCAATCAGAATTTATCCCGAAACCTTCGCCGCTTCAGAACTTCAGAGATGGGAACTTGCATACAAAAATATCCTAGATACAGGACACCCACCCAGTCTCAACCACCGATAAAATTCCTTTCTTTGACGCGTCACTCATTATTATTAGAATTAGTATTACCATTATTGTCAGTTAACTAGTTAAAACTTTCCCCAAAAATGTATCTGTCAACATTTATTTGCCTAATTTTTGTTTTTGTTCCTCATTCTGAACCTTTTTGGTACATTAGTAATTCTATTACCATCTGCGATATACATATTTACATATAACATCTCAGTCCCCCCACCATATTAATAATGCACTCAGTCATGTAGGAAACTTTTGCATGTGTACACCTTCTGAACCACATGAATCATTTCTTTAGTATGAATAAGGTGTAAAATCGAAATATTGTGTATTATTGTGTTTGTCATATATATTCTTCGCCCATTGCTGCCTTCAACTTTGGTGAGTGATGAATCATTTTCCTTTTCCTTGTAATTTAGATCATACAGGTAAGTTATTTTATAAATTTGAAAAATATATCTACATTATATAACAAAATTTTCAATCGGCAATTTAATGTACATCATATTTTTCATATTTGGAGGCTGTTAGTATCAGATGCATGGTAAATGACCCAGAAGAAAACCAAGGGATGGATGGCTGAAAGGAGTGGTGGAGTGTGTACGGAAGAGATGAGAGGACTGGAACAAGGTGGTGACAGGAGGTGGTGTGATGAAAGAAGGAAATGGAGAGGCTTGTGCATGAAGCAAACCCAGTCAGAGGCTGGAAACTGTTGAGGTTGATGATGATGAGTATCAGTCAACATAGAGTGAATTCTAAGCGTGGTGGTGTAACGGCTAGCATTCTGGCCTCGCATTTGGGAGGACGGCGGTTCGAATCACTGTCTGGGCATCCAGATTTGTGTTTCCCAAACCACTCCAGGCAAATGCCGAGATGATTCCTTCAAAAGGCCATGGCCGAATTCCTTCCCATTCCTTGCCCCCCATCCTTTCCCATCTCTAAAGACCTCGCTTTTAGAGAGACGTTAAGCAGATAAAAAATAATAAAAACATCTAACAGAAAAAAAGAAAGAAAAATATTTCTGTTAAATGACAAGATATCAGGAAAGTCATATATTCTTGCATTGCACAGTATCTGAATGTATATAAACCAAAGCCTTAGTGTCTCTACAAGAGGCAGCCAGGCTGGCCTTGCAGATAGTTCCATACTGCCATGTTTTCCGGCAGCCATCTTAGGTTCCGTTGGTGAAGTAATACAGTTTCAAGTAGACATTATGTAAAGTCTCAAAATTATTTAGGGGTATTCTGGCGGTCGGTCTCACTTCATAACTTTCTTTCTTTTGTGAAAAGATTGTCTGATCGCCTTTTTCAGCTGTAATGTGAAACTTTAAATTTAGGGAAGATTATATTGATGTGTTAAAACTGAACAGTGCTTCTATTGTCATAGCTACAAACATAACTTTCCTTTCCCAAGGTTAATAGTGGAAAGGTGCGGCTATTGCCACATTACAGTTGATCTATCAAAGGTATTTTCACTATCTAAAAATAAATTTTGAACAATTTGAATTTTGGTAGAACTTTATCCGAGTGTGAAGTAAGTTGAGGAGATGAAGACTTACTACTTACTACCCCTGTAGTAGGCTTGCCCCTTACATGGCAACCATGTGAGTTAGCAGTTCTTATGAACAGTGGAGATGCAAGTTGTTAGTTAAGGTGACTACTGATACTACTACCCCGGTATCAGTTGGGATCCTTACAATGCATCATCAGTTGTCTTTTCTGTTAATTGAAAATTTATCTACTATACCTTATTTGCTTCCAGACTTTCAAACAATACAGAGACCTTTATAAATGTCAGTAAGGATTTCCCCCCCCCCCCCCAAACAGTTGTCTGAAAACAAACTTTTAAGTAACAAAATGTACATAAATAAACTACAGGTAAAATACATTTATTAATATATTTCTGTTATGGCTAGGGCTGCTAGATTTGTTTCTGAAAATTATCTCAGAATGGAATCAGTAACAGATATGATAAAGGAGATGGAATGGGATTCATTGCAAGACAGGAGGAGGATGAAGAGGGTCATAGGAGTGTACTGGTGATGAGGCATGGAAATATATTGGTGTAGGTATGAAAAGTAGTGCATGGAAGGGAAAAGATGACCATGGCCACAAGGTGGCACTCGATCTCAGGCACAAGGTTGTGGGAAGATTCTCTTTTTTTGGTAAGGGTATGAGGGATTGGAATAAGTTACCAGGGGAAATGATGAATAATTTACTGAAAACATTAAAAGAATTTAAAGTTAAAATTTGTAGAGGGCAAATGTAGGTGGGTGCAGGATAGGGGGAAGATAGGTGTGTAGGGAAATTGGTACTGGAGCGTGTGCTCCATTGCAATTAAATTAATTTAAATTAAGTATGAGAAGAATATTTCTCATAAAAAAATATAATATATATATTTATATGTATGCAAGATGTTTGTTAGCAGCTGATTAGAAAAAATGTTGAAGTGAGGTAGGGTTTTTTAAGTATATAAAAATGGAACAAATTAAATCTTTCAGAAATGTAGGCTTGAATAGGCTGGCACTAGGCTTTGCTGTCTCCCTTCTTTCATCTCTGACCCACAACGAAAAAACACACTTAAGCACATACCTCATTACTGTCATCCATAGATACATTTTCACTTTGTGTAATACAATCTGAAACCACTGTAGGACTAACCTCCTCCATATTACTTGCTTACTCCCAGTTATTGGATGTGCCCCACACTTCGTTACTCAGGTGCACACTTTAGCAGTTGACATGCACACAGTAATTCCTTTCTTTGCCATTTACAAATCTCTTAAATCTGAAAATTTGCAGGTTCTTTAAAGGATTATTCTCACAATAGGATATTTGTTGTCATAGTAGTGTTAATTTACAGCCATCCAGGTGTTGTACGGTCTTAGGTCCAGGTGGCCCTTTTAAAGTCATGTCTTATTTTTGTGATTTATTTTATTTGCTGTCTGTATTGCCGACCCCTTTACAGTCAACCATGCAGACAGTATTTTAGTATACTTTTTAGCCACATCATTAGCTGGTCATTGTTAGGGCGCTAATGACCTCACTGTCGATACGCCCAAAAGCCACAACAACAACAGCAACAACAGTAGTGTTTAGTAGTTACTATCAAAATACTTCACTTACACCCACCCAGTCACATGAAAATAGCTTATGGTTCACCTTATTTATGCTTAAACAGTTTAGAGATATTTTCAACTCATATGAATTTGCCTGTAGCATTTTATTATTTTAAATCACAGAATTATGATACATCAAACATGCATGGATAAATATTTGTTTTTAGTAGTTGACATTGTTCAGACAGTTAGCTTGCACACAAGAAATAAGTACTATGCACATTTTAAGTAGTTCTTTTTCTCATTCATAGCTACTATAATGTATACCTGTATGAGGTATATATCACGTTTGATCTTGACGTGCTGGACAGAGCACAACAATTCACTCTTGAACCGTAGGAGACCTGCAGCAGACTTTCTTAGGCATATGCTGAAGCACCCTCTACAACCTTGGATGTCAGTTCCTCCAATCTTCCAGGTATTTTACAAAGCCCTGAATAGTCTCCTGGATCAGACAACATTTCACTAGAACCTATTCAAAGTGGAGGGTTACCCCTGAAAACCAGGATTTTCCATCTGATTCTTCTCATGTTAGAAACTCAGGAGGTGTCTGAGGACATGAAAAATGCCTACATATTTACCAACTTCAGAAAAGGGGATCGAATTATCTGTGACAAGTATCATGGTGTGTCTCTTCTATCCATAGCAGGAAAGGCTTTTGCTAGGATTCTTCTGTACTGCCTCCAAACTATTTCAGACAGAGTACTCCCAGAATCTCAATGTAGATTCCATACTTCAAAGGCCACCATAAACATGCCAGACAACTTTATGAGAAGTGCAGAGAACAGCAAAGCCTCTCTTTTTGGTGATGTATGACCTACAGAAAGCCTTTGATAATGTTCTTGGGTAAGGCAATTTGGCTGCCCTGAAAATTTTTTGGGATTGCTTAGAGCACTCCTCAAACGTGCCACTGGTTGGTCAGGTTCTTTATCTAAGTGATGTCTCTGAAAAATTTCGTATTACAAATGGCTTAAAACAGGGCTGCATGCTTACTTCCACACCGAGCTGTTCTCTCCACATTACTGTTCCCATGTGAGACATGGACGCTTTACCACCATGACATTTAGAAAATGGAACAATTTCACCAGCAGGAACTTTGTTCCATAATGAACATCTGATAGGATGATTACATATCCAATGTTACAGTTTGAGAAAGGGCACAAATGTATAGCATTGAAGCTCTTATCATCAGTCACCAACTCAGATGGATTGGATATGTATGGTGAATGAGCGACAGTAGACTTCCTCGCCAATTTTTGTATGGTGAGCTCAACACTGGCAAAAGACCTCATGGTACCCTTCTGAAGTGTTATAAAGATCAGCTTAAAAAGTTCTTGAAGAACACAAATATAGACCTGAACACCTGGGACTCCCTTGCTGAAGATCACACTCTCTGGTGCAAAACCACCTATATTGCTGTTACAATTTTTGTGGAGGAGCAGTGAAGTTGGGCAGTAGAAGCTTGTAATAGATAGAAAAGTGACAAATCCTTTCACATCTGCCACCCACAATTAGGTGCAACATTTGTGAATGATTATTTTATGCCAGAACTGGCCTGAAGCCTCCAATGTGCAGATAAATAACTGTATGCAAGTGAAAAACATAATTTTGGAAATGAGTACTGGCCAACAACAATCATGCTTCTGTAAGCACTTATTCCTTCGCACTCCCTTCATTTTTGGTTCAGTCATCTGATTGGTCTGGATGGGTACACGTCTTTCCTCTTGCCAAATGTTTCACCTCTTACTTGATTAACATTTTTTGGTGAAATACTGTAAAATGTTTTATTGTGTGTGTATTTGTCCTTACCCTCCTGCCATTATGTGCTTAGTGACAGATTATTTTCCCTTTTATTCCTTGTTTTCATACAAATAATTACTTATTCACACTTTTCGACACAGTGCATTTTACCTTTACTATATTATATCACAAAATGACTATTGCCTAGTATAAATTGGCTTCTATTTGTTTAGTGTAGGTTCACAGCTGTGCTCACTAGCATATTCCTTATTGAAATAACCTGTACAAAGTGAAGTATTAAATGTATGTAATCAGATTAATAAATTTGTGACAGATTTATGTGAAATATACAGCCTAAGCATCTGACAGATAAATTCTAGTTGAACACTTTTGCTGGTGGTTCACGCCAAGCGATTTTAGCTCATTCAAGATAGATCATATCACTGACTAGCAAATCAAACTGACTATTGAATTTAATGGTATGAAAATGATGTATATAATACTGAAATGCACAGTATTTAAGAAAAGCTGTAGGATGTCCTTCTAGATTAGGTGATACATATTTATGTGGTTTGTTTAAGGTAAACTTACATTTTAATGTGTTGCCAAAGAAGGGGTAAACCACAGGAAGAGTATCACTAGAGATGTCGGGTGTGTGGAATATGTAGGTAGCTAGTGTCTATTTGTGAAGTTTAGGGACTTTGAAGCAGTTATTGAAACAGTGGTGTTGGGCATTGGTGTCAAGTGGATAGTTTAATATTTTGGGTAACTATTTTTCGAGATAGGTCTCATGATTGGTGAAGTGGATGTTATAGTAACTAGAATTCTTGAGCATGTCATATGCTCTAACATTATGAAGTTTCTAGATGAAAACGAGTTATTTATTCTGTAACACAGATTTTGGAAGAACAGATCATGTGAAACACAACTGGCCCTATTTTCACATGATGTAATTAAAGTTATCAATGCAGGTTCACAAGTTGATGCAATTTCCTTGTATTTTCAGAAAGTTTTTGACTCTGTACCACATAACTGACTTTTAGTGAAGATTCGAGCATATGGTATATCGTAACAGATTTGTGAATGGATACACGATTTTCTAACTGGTCAGTCACAGTATGTCATTGTTGAGGGGGAAGCCTCTTCTAAGCTATATGTTAGTTCTGGCGTTCCTCAAGGAAATGTAATAGGACCACTTCTTTTCCTAATTTTTATAAACAATCTTGGTGGCAATGTTAATTGCAGGATGTGATTGTTTGCTGATGATGCATTTATCTATAGGGAAGTAAGGTTCTCTGACGATTGCTTGGCAACTCAGCATGATCTGGATGTTATTTTGGAATGGTGCCATAAATGGCAGCTTACACTTAACTGCAAAAAGTGCAAGGCAATGAAAATAAGTAACAAAAGGACTCCATTTGCTTGCAAGTACAAAGTTAACAATTCAGTTATTGACACAGTTGATTCCTTGAAGTATCTGAGTGTTATAGCACAAAGCAACATGAAATGGGACTTGCACATAACTTATGTTGTTATTCTAGATTACGATTCCTAGATCGTATTTTGAGAAGTTGTAATGCTCATACAAAGGAAATTACATACAAAACACTAGTGCGTCTGCATTTATATAACTGTTATGGTGTTTGAGATCTATATTGCAAGGAATTGATTGAAACATTACAGAAAGAACAAAAGAGTGCTGCTCGATTAATGACTGCTAGTCACAGTCCTTATGAAAGTATCACAGAATTGATACATAGATTGGGCTGGGATTGTTTGGCAGAGAGACAACATCATTTTTGTTTGAATTTATTGAAGAATATGTGAAAATCTTTGATTTACAAGTGCAATGAAATACTTCTTTAGGTCACAATGACGGGAGGGATAAGATTAGAGAAATAAGATGCCATACTGTTGCTTTTATGTATTCTTTCTTTCATTGTTCTGTTAAGGATTGGAATGCACAGAATTAGGATTGGTGCTTAGCACCCACTGCCATCCACAATATTTCTGAATTGCAAAGCACAAATGTAAATGTGTTAGATAAATTTTTATATAAGCTTGAAGTATTGGACATTAGTACTTCATGATATCATTCCATCAACTATAGTAAACACTGGTTTCTTCCTCTTTCCTTATATTTACTGAATAAATTTATCAATACAGTGAGGCACTATTTTGTGCATGTTAAATATATATATATATATATCGTCGTCGGCCATACTCGTTTCCGAGTTTATGTTGCTCTCTTGCGTGTTTATTTGTGTGTGCGCTGGTGGCTGATCAGGCCGATTCTTGCATAGAACAGTCGTCCGCACACACTGCACCCAAATGTGGGTGGCGGGCGCGGTAGGGTTTGTCAGGCTTTCCGCCTTAAACGGGATTCAGCTGCCAGACTTCGCCGCTCCTCTTCGAAACGTGCCACTGCTGCGGAGGTAGTTTTGCGCCATAGAACGCGGTCTTTTGTGAGGCTGTCCCAGGTGGTAAGGTCTATATTAGTTTTCTTCAGGGTCTTCTTGAACTGATCTTTGTAGCGTTTCTTAGGGGCACCGCGAGGTCTGCTGCCAGTGCTGAGCTCACCGTATAAAAGTTGGCGAGGGAGTCTACTGTTGCTCATACGTTGAACGTGTCCAACCCATCTAAGTTGGTGGCTGATGATGAGGGCTTCAATGCTATACATTTGAGCTCTTTCCAAGACTCTAATGTTGGACACATAGTCGTCCCATTTAATGTTCATTATAGAGCGAAGTTTTAGCTGGTGAAATTGCTCCATTTTCTTAATATCTCGCCGGTAGAGTGTCCATGTCTCACACCCATACAGCAACGTGGAGACAACTACAGCTTGGTAGACCATCAGCTTGGTGCTTAAATTAAGATCTTTGTTTAGGAACACTCGCCGAGTAAGTCGTCCAAAGGCTATGTGTGCTGCACGAATTCTGTTTTCTACATCCTTCTCTGCTGTGCACTGTGTAGAGAGAATGCTTCCAAGGTAGGAGAAGCTATCTACTTGCTCAAGGGCTGTGCCGGAGATGGTAACATCAAAGTCTGGGAGTGTAGCTCCAGGGGCAGGTTGCGCTAGCACTTAAGTTTTTCGGGTGTTGATGGTCAGGCCAAAACGGTCATATGTGTCTTTGAAGTAGTTTACGGACTGTTGTATCTGCTGAGGAGTATGTGCTGGAGAGGTGTTGTCATCTGCATACTGCAGTTCTGTTACCTGGGTGAGGAAAGTTAATCTTGTGGTGCCTCTCGAGGCACGGAATCCACATTGAGATTCTGGAAGTACTCTCTCTGACATAATTTTAAGGCGATTTAGCAGTATTCTAGCAAAAGTCTTTCCTGCTATAGATAGAAGAGAGATACCACGATAATTGTTGCAGATACTTCGATCCCCTTTTTTGAAGATGGTGACTATGTTAGCATCCTTCATGTCCTGAGGCACCTCCCGGGTTTCCCACATGAGAAGAATGAGTTGGAAAATCCTGGTTTTCAAGGGTAACCCCCCACTTCGAATCAGTTCTAAAGGAATATTGTCTGGTCCAGGAGCTCTACCTGGATTCAGGCTATTCAGTGCTTTGCAAAATTCCTGGATAGTTGGCGGGACTGACATCCAAGGTTGTGGAGGGTGCTGCGGCATATTCATAAGGAAATCGTCTGCAGCAGTAGAGCTACGGTTGAAAAGAGAGTTATAGTGTTCTTTCCAGCGCTTCAAGATGTCCTGGCTCTCGGTAAGAATGGTAGTGTTATCAGCTGCTTTTAGTGAGCCAGATGAGCTGCGAGTAGGTCCATATCTATATATTAATACGCTAAGCGAAAACTTTGGAAACATTTTTCAAAATATTGCGCGCACGGAGAAATGTGAGATTTGGCATAGTTAAAGTTTATATGGGGAAGAAGTGCATAAAGCCAAAATGTACATATAATATGTGTTAAAAATACATTAAATTAAATAAAATAAATTGTTTTTAAGAGGCAACGACACTAAGCGATGTCTGTGATCTTTGGTCAACAGTAAAAAAAAAAAAAAAAAAAAAAAAAAAAAAAAAAAATAAGCATAGTTAAAACATGTTACAGATACATTATTAAATGAAAAATAAATTCGGGAAAGTGTGTGTGAGTGAAATCGGATCGGAGCCAACTATATGACGTGTATTTCCAGCATTGAGATACTCTGTGGTCTTTGCTGAAACCAAAGAGTCGAGCTTAATCTCTGAATTTACATAGAAGCAACATTTCGAAACGGAGTATATTCGGAATTCATTAAATCGTGATTTAGATATAGGATGTTACAATGTTGCAGTTCAAATTGATGTAGCTGTAATATGATGGTGAGCCACCATTTGAACGAAATCTGGTAGTTAAAAAAAAAGTGATTACATGAATGACAGCAAAGTCTTTATATACTGAGTTTAGCATTACGTCGGAACCTAGAAATATTGTCCTGTCGGTATGAAATTTGGTACACACATTCCTTAGGCGATAATATTTGATTTAAAGTGTATATCGTAAGCTTCGAATATGTTGAAATAAGGAAAAATGTGGGTAGATGCACACATGTTATTACACAAGAAATACACGTTCATAGCTGTTGACATTTATTCCACATGTTTTTAAGTCTACAGTATTGAATAAAAACTGCTTTCCACATGCAAATAGAAAATCATGTAACAGTTATGATTTCTCTGTGCGGGATAACATATTGTTTTTCAGTGCTAAGATATATGGCGTCTACCGTAACTAATAGCAGTTGTGGTTAGGTTGAAATGCAGCCTGGACCAAAAATTAAGAGTAAGAAACACACAGTAATGATATCGACATGTAATAACGTGTATTTCTTGCTTAATAACATGTGTGCATCTACTCACATTTGAAGTGATTTTTCCTCATTTTCACGCATTCGAAGCTTACGTTGGAATGTATGTACTAAACTTGATACCGATAGGACAATTTTTCAAACGCAATAGAACAAATTCAAGAAACTATTTGCAACAATTATTACTGTGTTACAAACAAAAAATACTAATTAACTTAATGAATTATGGTCGAATTTCGACCACTGGGCGATCTCTAGTAGCTCTTTAATTCCTGCATAAATTTTTTTAAGATCCCTAGCATCTGATAGAGTTTGGAGTTCCTTTGCTTTCTGTTGCGACCAGTTATTCTTGATTTCCCTTATTTCTGTCTGACATTTCCGCTTAAGGGCCTGAAAGCGGGTTTTCTTCGTCACAGAAGTTGGATCTTGAACAAGAAGTTGATAGGCTTCACGTTTCGCACTGATGAGGGTCAAAATTTGTTCATTATTGTCATCAAACCAATCTGGCCTTTTTTTATTCTCGTAGCCAATTATTTTCTCTGCAGATTTCGTGATGATGTTTCGAAGGGTAGTCCATTCTGATTCTACGTTCCTTGTATTGATTGGATTGTTGGACAGTTGTTCTAAAATGTCATCTTGATATTTTGAGGCGACAGTATCGATGTGAAGTTTTAAAGTATTATATTTCCTCTTGGAGGGGTTCATGTGGAAGGAGCGTGATTTTTTACTTACTGAGAGTCTCAGGCGGCTCATGAGAAGTCTATGGTCTGTCCAGCAGTCATCAATGTTCCTTGCTGTCTTAGTGATGAGAACATCTTTTTTATCACGTTGTCGGATGATAACATAATCAATGAGATGCCAATGCTTGGATCGTGGATGCATCCATGTAGTCTTGAAGCGGTTTGGTAGGCGGAATTGAGTATTTGTAATGAAGAGCTCATGTTCAGCACACACAGAGAGAAGCAGCAGTCCATTTGCGTTGCAGTTCCCTACACCTTGTTTACCTATAATCTTTTCCCATAGTTGGTTGTCTCTTCCCACTCTAGCATTGAAGTCACCGAGTAGTAGCAGCTTATCACTGGTAGGTATGTTGGTGAGAGTTTCATTCAGTTGGCAATAAAACTTGTTCTTTGCATCTTCATCATCCATTAAAGTGGGAGCATATGCGGAGATGAAAGTAATGTAATTGTCCCCTGACAGTGGTATACGGAGAGTCATGAGCCGTTCGCTGATAGCAATGGGAGCAAGTCGATGTTCGCTTACCAGTTATGTTTTCACTGCAAATCCAACCCCATGAATGCGGCGTTCTCCTTCCCCTTTTCCTTTCCAGAAGATGGTGTATCCTGAAGTAGCTTCGCTGATTTTTCCTTCACCTGAGAGTCTGGTTTCATTCAGAGCAGCAATATCAATATTTAGTCTGGCTAGCTCATGGGTGATGAGAGCAGTTCTTCTTTCAGGTCTGTCATGATTATCATTCAGGTCCAGTAAAGTCCTTACATTCCACGTGCCAATAATAATGGTTTTTGTAGTTTTTGAAGTTTTTTGACCGCAAAAAGGAGTGACCTGCTGGGTGCGGTTTCCCAGCCAGGTTCAAAAGTGATCTTCCGATGTTTAGCTCACATTTTCTAGAGCCTTCCCCATTCAGGGTGGGCAGCGGTGTTCCTGAATAGGCCTGCCCAGACACAGATGCAGGACCGGATTCCTGAGTAGATCACAGGGTCTCAGGAAGGCGACCATCACACATCTGCCGCCAACGTGCAGGTCAAGACTAGCAGCTCCCAGTTTCACTCAAAACCTGCCACCGTTATCTTTATCCCATCGCCGTTGGACTTGCAAGAGAGAGTGCCACAGGCGTGACTTTGTTTAAGGTGGATCTCAACTTGCCAGGAAGTGACCCACACACTATGATTTTGGAACCATCCACTGCGGCACATATAGCATGGTACATGCAGCATCAAGAACAGAAAACTGCAACGGACTGCCGCAACACGCACAGAAGAAGGTGAAGCGCCTTTTTAGCCAGTCCGTCTGGCTAGGAACCTCTTCTGGTTTCACAGCCGTTGGGAACCAATGTTGTACAATGGTGCCTCTTCCGCCTGCTTGCCATGAAGAGGAGATGCCCCTTCCGCCTCACTCTCCGTACCGAAGTCCATCTTCTCCGCAGAGTCAGCCGTTGAGGTCTTCACCGTACCCTGGCAAGGGGCCCATTACAAGGAACTACCATCCGGGCCAGATGGACCAAGGTTTTTTTAAAGAGGTGTTACTCCTCTATCACTCCACCACTTTGTCCTGGCTTGTGACAGGCAGAGCCTGGCTTCCCATGTGCTGGGCCCAGGTTGGCGGGTATATATATATTTTAAATATAAATATATATATATATATATATTTTAAATATTAAGAAAATACTTCTTATTGATCTGATTACTGTAATTTTTTCTCATATATAGTTTGATATTTTGAACTTTTCATTGAGGATGAGCTGCATTCACGCTTGATTCTCAGGAGGTAATACTCAGGCCTGGCATTTTGTAGTACACGGTAAAATAGATTTTTGGGCATATGTGCTGTTATCTTGGCTGTTATCTAAATAATATAATTGTTATGTAAAATTCACACTGAACCAATATTGACGAGTTTGTTATTTTGATCTGGAAATGATATGTTGAAATAATTTGTCAAGAACATTTTAATGTTAATAAGCAGGAATAGGGAAAGTAAATCCGTCACCCACTGTAGATGTAGGAGGCCATGACAAACTCAAAAACACAAACACTTTTTACAGTGTAAGAGTGGAGACTTTCCCCACTGTATGATTGCAACGAAGACTTCATGGACGTGCTGCCGGATTGTGTTGTGAAAACATGACAATTCACTGACTAGCTTCATTGTCTTCTCCAGGTGTGAAAGCATCTGTAATGGTCTTTTGGTCAACAGACCAATACAGAGGTTTTTGCACCCAATGAAGACGGTGAAGTCAGTCATTGTGATAATGTATTCTTGTTTTATTCCTACAATACTAACCAGTGTACTCCCAAGAAGGCTTCATTGCACTTTTTACACCAATCTAGAATAAACACTAGTCATGAGTAAATGAGGACACATGTCAAGGGGATCTTTTGTACATACGCCTGGATTCACCACATGATTAAGCCCAAGATGAACTGGGTGGAAATAGCATTGCTGGGTTGGTTTTTTTTTTTTTGGGGGGGGGGGGGGGAGAGAAGGAGTTAATGATAAATACTGGAAAACATAATTGCTGTAACAACCCATCAAAGTAAGATAAAATGAATTATGATAAAACATATTATAATAAACTCATAAAATTATTCAGATCAGATAAATAAAATGAATTTGAATAATAATTATCATATATATTATTTCTATAAGGTATTTTTTTGTCACAAGCCTGTATCTTCTTTCATACTTAACCGAAATCAATGAATGAGGTGTCATTTTAAAGCTTATGGTCCCCACTTTTGGCACATCACATTATAAGACCGGAATTTTCGGAATTCGACCCTTAAAGGGCAATAATTTTTATTTCTAAAATGTTGTTTTCTGTGTTACAAGTCATTTATCTTCCTGGATATCGATCTGAAATCGTTTAATTAAGTATCATTTTAAAGATTAAGATTTCCGCTTTAGTGACGTCATATATTAAGACAGAAATTGTTCGGAATTCGACCCTTAAAGGGCAAAAGGATCAATATTTTTTGCAATTCGTTATTGTGTCACGAGCTATTTATCTCCCTTAATATCTTACCGATATAGATAAATGAGGCATCATATTAAAGACTAAGGTCTGCGCCGTGGTAACACTATATTTTAAGAAAGGAATTTTTCGTAATTCGACCCTTAAAGGGCAAAAATGTTAATTTTTCTAAAGTGCGTTTTTTGTATCTCGAGCCATTTATCTCCCTGGATATCTAACTAAAATCGATAAATGAAGTAGGATTATAAGGAGTAATGTCTCAGCTTTGTGAAATCATATTTTAAGAATGAATGTATTTGGAATTCAGCCCTTAAAGGGAAAAAGTATAAATTTTTCTAAAACGCATTTTTGTGTCACGAGCGATTTATCTCCCTTAATATCTAACCGATATAGATAAATGAGGTATCATATTAAATAATAAGGTCTCCGCCATGGTAACAATATATTTTAAGAAAGGAATTTTTCGTAATTCGACCCTTAAAGGGCAAAAATGTTAATTTTTCTAAAGTGCGTTTTTTGTATCTTGAGCCATTTATCTCCCTGGATATCTAACTAAAATCGATAAATGAAGTAGGATTATAAGGAGTAATGTCTCAGCTTTGTGAAATCATATTTTAAGAATGAATGTATTTGGAATTCAGCCCTTAAAGGGAAAAATTATAAATTTATCTATAACGCATTTTTGTGTCACGAGCGATTTATCTCCCTTATTATCTAACCGATATAGATAAATGAGGTATCATACTAAATAATAAGGTCTCCGCCATGGTAACATTATATTTTAAGAAAGGAGTTTTTCGTAATTCGACCCTTAAAGGCCAAAATGTTAATTTTTCTAAAATACATTTTTTGTGTCTTAAGCAATTTATCTCATTGGATATCTAACCAAAATCGAAAAATTAAGTAAGATTATGAGGAGTAATATCTCAGATTTGGTGACATTATATTTTAAGAAAGAATGTTTTTGGAATTTAACCTTTAAATGGAAAAAGTATAAATGCTTCTATAACGCATTTTTGTGTCACGTGCCATTTATCTCACGTGATATCCAACCGATATAGATAAATGAGGTATCATACTAAATATTAAGGTCTCCGCCGTGGTAACATTATAATTTAAGATAGCAATTTGTCGTAATTCGACCCTTAAAGGGCAAAAATGTCAATTTTTCTAAAATGTGTTTTTTGTGTCTCTAGCCATTTATCTCCCTGGAAATACAACCAAAATCGATAAATGAAGTAGGAGTATGAAGAGTAATGACTCAGCTTTGGTGTCATCATATTCAACCTCAATTTTCACCGATAATTTTTTCGCGAAAATTTCGCATGGGTCGTCTAGTATATTTATAATATCATATATTTATAATAACATAAGTGATACTTATATGTAAAGGACAGATAAAATACACCCAACACTCACAGAAGTCGTAGGGAGGAGGGCAACAGCAACACAAAACAACACACAAACACAAAAAATACTATATTTCGGATTAAAACACTTTGTCAAGTAAACAGCAGTAAGTGACTGTATTTTTCGTGTTTGTTGTTTTGTGTTGCTGCTGCCCTCCTCCCTTCAACTTTGGTGAGTGTTGGATGTATTTTATCTGTCATTTCCATATAAATATTGGCTTGCAGCAGTTCTTTCCTTTCATTGTTACCAACAGAGTGATGGGTCTCAGTGGTCTGGTAGCTCAATGGTAAAGGCACTAGCTTTCATAATTTTGCTGCTCCGGTTCTGGGTTGAAATCTTGATGGGTGCAGGAGTAGTGCTACACCAGTTCATTCCGTGTTTAGAATTCCACATTAAAATATAGGTCATAGAGGAAAGGATCTGGCCATCCTACCTCTGGCACAATGACCTAGTATGCTTCCTTCGGAATGATCCAATCAAAATTCGCAGGTTGCGGACAGGTTTTTACAGTTTGGTCACCAGCTGGTTTTACCTTTCACCAAAGGATAGTAATTTAAAACAACTTCTGAATTTACCAAGGAGTTCAATTAAATAACAAGTCTGTTGCTACACTTTTCATTTCACTTTTTATGTTGTTGAAAACTTCACATATCAAAATATGCACATAAGCATCAATCTTTATCCAGAGATGCTAAAGCACATTACAAAACAATTTCAGTGATTAAACTCACAAACAATGACTGAAAAAGTGTTAAGGAATTCTGATGACAACTGTTTCTGTGTGCTCTTGCCATGAGCTTAAATAAGTGCCAAAGAAACTTCCAGAAACAAAGTGCGCTAAGAGACATTTCTAGACCACTAACAATGCAACTGACAATCAAAATTTTAGGAAAATAACTACAACTTGTACAAAATCGCTCAGTCATTAGAAAACACCTTAAAATTAATACTGTTAAATGCATTTAAACATTAAATGGCACTATAAACCACTCCAAAAAGCCGAAAATAATCTGTGGCTTATATCACCGCTTATAATTACAAGCTTTCAATTAATACTTCACACATAATACTGTTTTACACAGTCTCTTTCCATAAAATTTCATTCAGATTAAAAATACAAATTCATGAGATTAAAATTCATAAAATGCTAAGTTGGAGGGCTATTACAACCCCTCCCCAGGATTCACATGGTTCTGTGTATCTAAAATTAACTGACTCCTTATTAAAATTATTGAAGTGGTTAGAACACAAAAGGTTAACACATGTAAATCATAGCTAATCATTTAAAGTACTTACTTCATTTATACAATCAAAATATTGCATCTCGGCATTTGCCTGGAGTGATTTGGGGAAACCATGGAAAACCCAAATCTGGATGCCCAGACGGGAATTCGAACCGGCGTCCTTCCGAATGCGAGGCCAGAGCGTTAACCTCCTCACCCACCATGCTCTGTCCCCTGGAAAAGTTAAACCATCTTCTTCTACTTTTAGATACATATTTATCACCGCTGCTTTATACAAGGGCTATCCAGAAAGTAACAGACATTTTGAAATAAAAAATAAACGTATGATAATTTTATTTAATGTATTCATTTTGGAGGTAAACTCTTAGACCATTTAAATTAAGGCATTTATCATAATGTAGTACAGTGGCAAAGCGTTGTGTAGCAGCCACGTCTTCATTGCTGGGAACAGGTGGTAGTTGCTTGGCACCAAATCCGGGGTGTATGGTGGATGATTTAAAACTTCCCATCCAAGAGCTCTTGGGTTCGATTGGATGTGTGTGGATGAGTGTAGTTGCAGAGAAACAAAACTTTCTTGCCGAGTTTTCCCTGACAGTTGTTTTGTATCACGCGTATTAATTTTCTGAGTGTTTCGCAATACCTCTCTGAGTTGATTGTTTGGCCACGTTCACAAAAATCAATGAGAATCACTCCATGAGTGTCCCAAAACACAGTAGCAATGATTTTTCCTACTGAAAGCATTTGCAGACACTTCGTTGGTTTCTTGGGTGAATGCGTGTGTACCCATTCCATCGACTGCCGTTTGTTTCACTGGTGACATGCTTTACCCAAGTCTTGTTGCCAGTTACGATACGATCGATAACTTGAATTTCCACTTTTGTCGTAGTCTTCTAGAAATAGCAGTGCTGCAGCAAGTCTCTGTTTTTTATGGTCTTCTATTATGATTTTTGGAACTCACCTGGCACATAATTAGTGGTAATCAAGTTTACCATCCACAATTTCATGAAGTAAACTCCGTGAAATTTGGGGAAATGTTCTGAGAGTTCCGTAATTATGAAACGGTGATTTTCATGGATTTTTTCGTTGATTTTTGCCACCAATTCATCACTCACAAGATTCATGCAAACCTCATCATGAACATTGGTTCGGCAATTTTTAAAATCAATATACTACTGCCTCACTCGGCTCTCACTCATTATTCCTTGGCCGTATGCATCACAAATCTGGTGATAAATTTCAATTGGTTTGTGATTTTTTGCCAACAAAAAACGTATCACAGCTCGCACTTCACAACTGGAGAGATTTTCAGTTGCAAAGCTCATTTTGACACTTCACTGTATAAAAAGTACGATAGGCATGATGCGCAAGCTACCATGGCTGCTCGCTTACTGAGTGTAGGAACACTCTGACGCCAAGATGCCCCACTCACTGCCGCCCCAGATCAAAACGTTTGTTACTTTCTGAGCAGCCCTTGTATCTACAGAGCTTTATAATTCACTGAAAGATACATAAACACTGAATAACAAAGAATAGCTCACTTAAACATATTAACAGAACAGCTGGTGGATCACATGGTTTTGTTTTTGCGAACTGCTTTCCACTACACTATAAACATGCTGAATCAACCCTCAACACAATTTGTGATCATAACTACTACAGCAACTGCCTTATTGGTACCTACTGACCTTAAGCAGTCGATTTCAGCTCCAGCAAATTGAATTCTGGGCACCTCCTGTCTCAGTCATCTAGTCTTTGAGCACTTTTACACTCACTGACTGTGAATAAACCCACATAGTCATCCCTCATCTTATTACAATTTTCATTGACCGATCTTATATCCTTACCAATCAAATCAACGCATTCAATCTTATTCTGCTTGCAAGCTTGGGTTAACTTTTGAATATTGCTTATACATTCCTTTTTTGCATTGATCTACTTTCTATAATACTTCCTGCTATTTTTCATTACACCATCCCGCCACTTCACCCAATCTCAAGTACAATTGGTTAATGTCTTCTTTGATTAGAGAACTTAAATCCTGAAGAAAAATCTCTCGGGATTCCAGCCACGTCAAAGTGAAGTCGACTGGTGACAATTTGAGAGCCGGCACTGCTCCCATTGTCAAGCCCACTTAACTTACTGAAAACTGCCGCATGGTAGTCTCTTATATATGGTTTCCAGATGGGACAGGAGGGGGATTCTAGCTGGGCAGGATCTACTTGGTGATGTCATGTTTTGATCGTTATTATGTCCTAATATGGTCTGTCTGCCTCCATGCTTGGCTTAAGCTGAGTCCCTGATTCCAATTTATAATATTACTAGCCACAAAGCCCATCAAAATTGACGGGTTTGGAGTATTCTGGCAATTAATTTCTTTTTAGTTGCTTACCTAAACAGAATTGTTTTGAAATAAAGCTCAATATGCTGTAATTTCTCATCCCTTGTGATGTAGCAAAACGTTTCAGTTGTCAACTTGATGCAGGTCGCATTTCAGTCAAACCACAATCTTCGCTAATAATGCGATGAAGATCGATGTGTTAACGGATGACATAAATTACATAGCCTACAGTTTAAATAATGACCACAGTTAAAACGAAGGATACTAAATTAAATCATAACAACTTCAGTATTCTGGCAAATCATTTCTTAGCAATCGCTTAAATAAACACAAAAATAAATCATAATATAATTCCTATTGCCTTGCGCAATAACAAAATGTTTCTGTTGCTATCCTGGTCCAGGTTGCATTTCAGTCTAACAGCAGGCAGTTTAATCATTACCGTGGTGCCACAATCTGATGATGCATTCTTGTAGAACTCGACGAAATAAATCGAAAATAAAGAATAAATTTTTTTATATCTTTCTTGGTTTTCGAGATATAGCATGTTGAAAATCAATTATAACTGTGATTTTGGTGAAGTTTTCTCTGGTCCAGGACGTATTTCAACCTAACAACAACCACCAGGAAGAAAATAAAACACATATAGTGCATTTCCACCGTGTAGATATAGCGGTTTGGGTAATTTATTTTTTCTGGTCCAAGCCAGATTTCACCCAAACCACCTAAATTTTGAGATACAATATCTCGAGAACTAAGCGAGATATGGAAAGAAAATGTATTATTTGTTTTCGATTTGTCTCTTCGAGTTACATACGATATCATCATCAAATTTGGCAATGTCGAAATTTTTCTTCTGTTCCAGGCCGCATTTCAACCTAACCACGTCAGTTTTGAGATACAATATCTCGAGAATTAAGTAAGATATCAAAACATTTTATTCTCTACTTTCAGTTTTTTTCGTCGAGTTACATAAGAATCCATCAACAAATTGCGGCTTCACGGTTATCGTAGAATCCCATAACCATGTACATTACTACGCTAAACCATGGAGGAAATATTTCCTTCCTCCATGTGCTAAACATGCCGCCAGAGAAACAATACTTACTTTACACGCATATTAATACATATACTTATCACATTTCAATGGTCACATTGCATCGCGAAATAAACCAAATAAAAAATCTATAAGGGTTCTTCAATCTCAATTTTTTATATTCATTATTCAGAATTGTAAAGCTCATTGTAATTTAACGTTCATTGTGCTGTAGCAAAAAGCTTCAGTTGTCATCTTGGTCCAGGCTGCATTTCAGCTTAACCATAATATCCGCTAAAATTGCTGATAGAAAAGCAAAGCTTCAGTCACGCGCAATTTTATACATTCCATGCATCGCGATATAAACTTGATCCCAAATCTTCACAGGTTCTGACACATTTCTTTCTTAATAGCTACCTATGATGAAGATCGATATTTTAACGGCTAAGAAAGCTTACATCTGCTGAAATAATGACTCCAGCAAGAACGAAGGATGCTAACAACTTAAGCTATGCCATGTAATATTTCATTGTGGTTTAGGCCGTATATATCGCGAACAATTTGCAACTTCTTTCATTTGAACCATGTAATGTTTCAGTAAAAAAACCTGATAATTAATATGCCAATTTAAACACAAATAATTTCAGTAAGCTATGCCATGTAATATTTCATTGTGGTTTAGGCCGTATATATCGCGAACAATTTGCAACTTCTTTCATTTGAACCATGTAATGTTTCAGTAAAAAAAAAACTGATAATTAAAATGCCAATTTAAATACAAATAATTTCAGTAATAGGACACAGTTTAAATGTTGAAAAAAACTAAATTATTCATGCCCTATGCGTTAACGTCAAATGAAACTTGTAATTCTAATCCATGCTAGTTATACTCTAACCAAACATTTAGCAGCACTGATGCTCGAAATACAAAGCTTTTATCTTACAATATCTATGGACAAAGAATTTAAGGAATTTAAGGAATATATCAAAAGAATATTACGTAAATATAAGCATCTAATGATTGATATATCGATTTTAACGCAATACATACTTTCATTTCAGTGTTATGTAAGTTAATTTATTCACTGTTGCTTGGAAATGATATTAAATAACGCGCACTCCCACAAATAATATCGTAAAGCGTGACGTCATAGCGCAACGTCACCGCGTGACATGACGTAGGTGCGACAACGCTACATCTTGTCTATTATACTAATAGATTACTAAGCCTAATTTCAGTCGCTTCTTTGACGACACAATCCCAAAGTTATTTGCATGGCAAAGGCATGTCGTTTTGTCAGAACATGGCTCATGGCCGTTATCATCGACGTGTTCAACTATAGTTGATTTTTCTTTCTGTCCCAGTTTAAAATATCTGATATGTTCTGTGCGTCTTCCGTTAATCATCCTTATATTCGGTCCTATATAAGAAGTGCCACACTCCCCAGGAATTTTGTAGACTCCAGGTGCCCAGAGATGGATACCATCCTTTGGGGTTCGTAAGAGCTACCCAATCTTGGGCGGAAGCCGAAAGATGGAGCGAATGCCCTGCTTGTTGAGCAGCCTAGCTAAGCAGCTTTTATAAAATCACTCACAATCTTAGGAAACACCTTAAAATTGAAATTAATACTGTTTACATGCATTTAAACATAAAAATGACAACATGAACCACTTCAAATAGTCAAAAAGTTGTCATTCAAACACCATGGCTTGT
>JARYHS010008074.1:313165865-313305028 GCA_031002005.1 Vandiemenella viatica | reverse complement strand
TAATTAATTGTACTCATTATGACATTTGCAAAACTCAGTTGCAAAAATGTATGTTTATTATTATTTCTTGTATTTGTAAAATATGTATGTATATATATTTACTATGATATGACTCATATTATGTGTATATGTATCAACAATGACATGTTTCACATCCCAGAGGTACTTCCTCAGCAGGGATCCATGGAACAAGATTGATAAATAAAAATAAATAAATAAATAAATCTTGCTGGTAAATTTTCTGAGTTTAGAAATGAGTTGAAGCAAGATAATGATAGCAAGTTTTCTAAAATCAATGATAAATTTTTTGAACTTAATCTTGACCGCAGATTCTCTGAAATTCGTAACCAATTCTCTGAATTTAAAAATGAATTCAAGTGAGATAATGGAAATAAATTTTGTGGTAAGTTTTCTAAACTAAAGAAAAACAAACACATTATTTGAATTAGATAACTGTTTTGATGAGAAAATTAATAAGCAATTCCAGGATTTTAGTTCTCTAATCAAGCAGGACATTAACGAATTAAACTCAAAATTAGTAGAAGGAGTGAGACAATTATCATATATATTATTTCTACAAGGTGTTTTTTGTCACAAGGCATTACCTCCCTTTGTACTTAATCAAAATCAATGAATGAGGTGTCATTTTGAAGCTTATGGTCTCCAATTTGGTTACATCATTTTTAAAGAAAGGATTTTTTCGGAATTCGACCCTTAAAGGACAAAAATGTCAATATTTCTAAAATGCTGTTTTTTTGTGTTACAAGTCATTTATCTCCCTGGTACCTATCTGAAATCATTTCATGAAGTATCATTTTAAAGATTAAGATCTCCGATTTGGTTACATCGTATATTAAGACAGTAATTTTTTGGTAATTCAACCCTTAAGGGCACAAGTATCAATACTTCTGCAATGAGTTTTTGTGTCACGAGCCATTTATCTCCCTTCATGTCTAACTGATACAGATAAATGAGGTATCATTTTAAAGATTAAGTTCTCCACCGTGGCCACATCATATTTTAAGACAGGAATTTTTCGTAATTTGAACCTTAAATGTCAAAATTACCATTATTTCCATTACCTTTTTTTTGTCATGAGCTATTTATCTCCTTTGATATCTAACCATTATAGATAAATGAGGGATCGTATTAAAGATCAGGGTCTCTCTATCTGCTATTAAACTGTAAAGCAATGGTGAATGTTCATCACTTACCCAATTGAGGTCCAGAGTCATCCAGGGAGTCCCTCTGCTGTTTCTCATACACATCACAAATTTGTGAGATCTAGTGATGAGAAAAATAATACTGGTTGCCAATGATGCTATTATTTATCATCATGAATTAAATATCTAGGAATACTACACTTTGTTACAAACCAAAGTTGTGAAATTTATAGCCTGATATGAACTGGCTAAAAAGTGCCAGGTAATGTATACAAGTAGAAAGGTGATACAATTTAGCTCTAAATATGCAACTAAAGGTACGTTTCCACTGAGTCATCTTTTGGGCTACATGTGGCATGCAGCACTGACTCATGTGTGTCAATAAGTATTTCAAGCATAGCAACTCGCTGCGACATGTAGCAAGCAACAATGTGACACATGCCACATGTTGCACCATATCGCTAGTCGTATGTGCCACTGGGCGACAAAAATATAGCTTTTCACACAATGTTGCTTGTATCCATCTGACGGTGGATAAATGCAACAGAAAGTGGGTGACATGGAGTGGAACATACCTTATTATTGAAGATTACCATACTCCATGGGAGATGTGTAGCAACAAAAGTTTTTAATATATAAACAGGAATGGGAAAAGTGACAAAACTACTGCTAACAAATATGAATGTTCAGTAGATGAATAGAAAATAAAATTGAGAATTTGAGGTGAGTTTGCAATGGTAACTTAAAAGAATTACTACACCGATTAGTGGCTCATCTAAGGAATATAATAAAAACTTTACAAAAGTACTTACATGTTATTAATATAAGCTAAATTTACAGCTTGCATCCAAAAATGTTTCTCAATTTAGATTCTAGAAAATAAAAATTAAATAAACTTTTCTTGAGTTGACCATTCCCTTCTGATAGTTCTGTTTGATAGGGAGAAATTAAATCATATGAGAATGTAGAGTTTGTGTTTTGACTCTCTGTATTTGTCTTGCCAAGATCTTTTTCACTCTTTTGTCACAAAATACCTTGTGAATTCATCCTGGAGTTCTTTTGTATCTTTGCCTGATGTTAACCATATGCATGTCATCTTCTAATACCGACGTCCATGATCCTGAAATAACAGCTCCATCTTGTACATCAATATCTTTAGTGCCATTATGTGCAAGAGTTCATGAAGCAATGCTTTCCTTAAAAAAATGTGTGAGTATACATTCACGGACGTGATAGTTTCTTCGTTTAAAACATTTATCATTAAAGGTTTTTGAAGCACACGAAAAACTGATGACAATAATCCAAAAGTATTTTCCACTACTACTCTTCTGTAATTGTATATTCTAGTCTTTTTCTTTACATTTGGATAAGACTTCATAATGTTTACCTGTGGAGGAAATGCGTTATCTAAACGTAAGGAGATAATTTATTTCCAGGAAGAGGTTATAGAGTCGGAAATGCGAGTTAATTTTTCATTAGTTTTTGGTAAAATAAAAACCAATATTACCATATAAGAAACAATATTTAATATCCCCATCAAAACACCACCAAGATGTATTTAGTTTTCTTTCCTTTATTGGTATTTGCGAGAATCAAATAAGCAGTAGCTGCCACTGCTTCAGATGACATGACACATGCTGCTGGCAAAAAGGTGCCGAATTATATATATTATTTCTATTATGTGTTTTCTTTTTTTGTCACAAGCCAATATCTCGCTTGATAACTAACTGAAATGTATAAATCGTATATCATTTTAAAGCTTAATGCCTCCACTTTGCACTCATGATATATCAAGAGAGTAATTTTGTGAATTCAACCTTAAAGGGCAAAAATGTCAATATTTCTAAAATGCAATTTTTTGTACCACAAACCATTTATCTCCTTGCATTCTTAACTGAAATTGATAAATGAAGTATCATTTTAAAGCTTATGATCTCCGCTTTAGTGAAATCGTATATTAAGACAGGAAAATTTCGGAATTCGGCCCTTAAATAGCAAAATTATAAATATTTCTGCAACCGTGTCACGAGCCATTTATTTCTCTTGATATCTAACCAAAATAGATAAAAGACTAAGGTTTCCGCCGTGGTTACGTCATAGTTTAAGAAAGAAATTTTTAAGAATTTTACCCTTAAATGGCAAAATTACCATTATTTCCGTTTTTTGTCATGAGCTCTTTATCTCCCTTGATAACTAATCGAAATTGAGAAATAAGCTATTATTTTAGGGCTTAAGGTTTCCACTTTCATCAAATCATACTGTATTTTAAGAAAAGAATTTTTTGGAATTCGACCCATAAAGTATTAATATTTCTACAACGCTTTTTTGTGTCATGAGCCGTTTCTCTCCCTTGATACCCAACCAATATAGATAAATGGGGTATCATTTTAAAGATTAAGGTCTCCACCGTGGTCACATCATATTTTAAAAAAGGAATTTTTCAGAATTTGACCCTTAAAGAGCAAAGTTATCATTATTTCTGTAACGTATTTTTTTATCATGAGCCATTTATCTCCCTTGATATCTAACCAAAATAGATAAATGAACTATCATATTAAAGATTAAGGTCTCTGCTTTGGTGATATAATTTCTTAAGGTATGTCCCTTTTACACCAAAAAAATAAACAATTGAAACAAATGAGTCAGTTGTTCTTTCATTCAATTACAAACCTCCAAACTTATTATTCATTGTATTCACAAAATTTTTCGGAAAGGTGATCTAGTAACTTGAAATGCTTTGGCCGCGTGCTGCAAACAACAGCGATAAGTATCAGGAGACAACCGGTAACAAATTATTGGGCAACATTCGACTTGCAACAAAGTATGAAGACACATTGCTCATTCTTGCCTCGGTTGAAACATGCCTTAATGACACAGTTCTTGGAATGATAGATTCTGCCAAATCAGTAGGGGTAACAATTCATAATTTGAAGGTAGTTGGAAAAGCAAACGATGTGCCCCTTTTCTTGGAGCAATGTACACTGGAAGAATAATTGATTATACAAAAAGCACAGGTATGACTTCACTTGAAATGTTGTTCTTCTATAATGGGTCCCCATTAAAAAAGGGCTAATAAAGGCATTGGAGAAGTTCCAAAAGAAGCGCCACTAAATTCTTGACAGATATTAGCTGGAGACAAAACATAACTGTGACATTGAAGGGGTTGAGCTGAGAAGATCAGAATTTTATAGGCTTTGCTCTTGTCAGTTCAACACAGATTACCAGGATGGGAACAAAAACAATTTACTACTAGCAACATTCAAATACAGAAATGAATGAGTAAATAAGATGAGAGAAACCAGTACAAGAACTAATTATTTTCTATAGTCATTTCTTCATAAGCAATTAGGGACTGGAATAGGAAGAACTCAACTAGCGAGACAACTGTCCTGCATTCCTGATCTAGGTTTTCCTTAGTTTCCCTATTCTGTCACTCCAGACAGATGCCCAGATGATTGTTTAAAATAACCCTTGGACATTACCTGTCATATCCTGTGTACATTCATTTACATATTAGTACAGGTGCAATACACTTTCCACCACCTATTTCATAGTGATTTGTGGAATAATAATGAATGATAGTAAACTTACACAGTTTTTGTACCAGTCTAAGCTGTGAAGTGTAGGAGCATTTAAGCTTGTTTTGCTTTCATCCATTAAAATCTGTAAAACAAGAAAGGATGAGGAAAGTAAACATATCACTCACCACAGCTGAATACAGGAAGGCTGTGACTAACACTTTTCAATATTTTGTTATCTATATATATAAAGATGAATGTATGTATGTTTGTTTGTTTGTTATTTAGTTTGTTCTTCATACAAATCCACAGTTTTCATCCAATTTTGATTAAACGTATCCTTTGAAACAAGGAGAAAAATACAGTCTACATTTGGTTGTAAAATTATCTGTATAAATAATACATGTTGTCTTATAATTTCGAAAAATTGCTGAACGGCGATAGACAGACGCGTATGACTCTGTATGGGAAATGGATGGATTGTATACAGATTCAGTAAGGCCTCAAAGGAGTGTTTTAGAACCTACCTGAGAAATAATTACCATAACTTTAAGTTAACAAAGGACACCGTTGAAGAGATGTGGCATCGATTTATACATACCGGGTGCTTCAAAAAAATGTATACACACTTTAAACTATTGTTGTTTTCCCGCTCTACAAGGCTAGTGTTATATTTCTTCGCCAGGTGCCAGCATAATCGTCCCTCTATGTTATATTATCAGTTGGAATTTGTAATATCAACATGGGGGACGTACGTTTGAGTTTTGAAGAACGTAAGCAGGTTATTAAGTGGTACTGGAAGTTTGAGAATGTAAATGAAGTTCAAAGACAGTGGAGAAGGGAGTATGATACAGAACCACCTTCAAGATTAACAATTACACGCATACGAGACAAGTTCGAAGTTCATGGAACAGTGTGTGATGTGCATAAAGGTCATTCAGGTCGGCCTCGAACAGCTACAAGTGATGAGTCATCAATGGCAGTCTTGGAACTGTTTCAATGCTCTCCTAACAAATCTTCAAGGCAAGGGGCACGTGAAAGTGATGTAAGTGCTAGCAGCGTGCTACGCATTCTGAAGAGAGGCAAGTATCGTGTTTACATTCCAAGGCTGGTGCAACAGCTAAGTGACGACGATCCAGATAGAAGGTTGCAATTTTGTGAATGAATTCAGGAGATGGTGATACGTGAACCGGGATTTATGGGTAGCATCATTTGGTCGGATGAAGCCCAATTCAAACTTAATGGAACTGTCAATAGGTACAATTGTGTTTACTGGGGTGAAGAAAATCCTCACATTACAATTGAAAAAGCTGTAAATTTGCCAGGTGTAAATGTGTGGTGCGGTTTGTCTTCAAGGGGACTCATTGGACCTTTTCGATTTGAAGGCACTGTAACTGGTATTAATTACCTAACAATGCTTGCTGATTCCATATTTCCTGCCATTCGTGCATTATACAGTAATGATGATTTTTATTTTCAACAAGATGGTGCTCCGCCGCACTATCACAGGGACGTACGAGCTTACCTGGATCAAAATTTGTCGGGCCGGTGGATAGGACGCAGGGGGCCAATCGAGTTTCCAGCACGCTCTCCAGACCTTACACCACTGGATTTCTTCTTGTGGGGCACAGTAAAAGATTAGGTGTACAAACGTAAACCACGTAACCTAGACATTCTTTGGAATGAGATTCAAGCAGTGTGTAGAGAAATCTCATTGGACGTTTTGATACGATGTACAGAATCTGTGGTGACTCGTACTCAGAATTGTATTGATGCTGCAGGTCACCAATTTGAACAGTATTAACATTTGTTGTTTATGTTTGATTTACATTGGACTTTTAGCTTTCTATTTTCCTGAAATTTAACTTTGTAGAACGGTAAATAAATTTTCTATGGAAGTTCAAAGTGTGTATACATTTTTTTGAAGCACCCTGTATAGTCAGGGAAGGTATGGAAGGACATATACCGAAGCGGAAAATAAAGGGGGAGAATGATCCACCGTGATACACATGCGAAGTCAAAAGATTACTCAAAAAACAAAGAAGGATACACACATGCTACAGAAGGAAGAGGTCTTGCAGTGATTTAGAAACCTTGGCTGAGTTAAGAGGATGTGTGAAGAATGTGATGCGCGAGGCCTTCAATGATTTTCATTCAAACACTCTCTCTAAGAGTCTCGCAGAAAACCCAAAGAAATTTTGGTCGTATGTTCGTAAAGTCAGTTGTACCAACAGCAATATTCCAGCACTAGTTCGTGAAGGTTCCGAGGTTAATGAAAGCTGCGATAAAGCTAACGTACTAAATACTCTATTCAAAAATTCATTTACTGACGAAAATAAGGATAGCATTCCCGTTTTCCCACATCGTGTTAAGTTGGAAATGGAATCTTTAAGAATAGATACTGCAGGTATCATAAAGCAATTAGAGCTCCTCAAGTGGGGGAAAGCACCTGGCCCGGATGGAATTCCAGTAAGAGTATTTTCAGAGAATGCGGCAGAAATCGGGCCATTTCTGTCTGATATATTCAGTAAATCCCTAAAACAGCGAAAAGTATCTTCAGACTGGAAAATAGCGCAAGTAACTCCGATTTTCAAGAAAGGTGATCGAAGCGATCCTGGAAACTACCGTCCCATATCTATAACATCTGTTTGTAGTGGAGTTATGGAGCATATTATATGCTCGAACATTATGAATTTTCTAGATGAAAATAATTTGCTTACAACAAATCAACACGGATTTCGGAAGAAAGGATCATGTGAAACACAGCTGACGCTATTTACACACGACGTAATGAAAGTTATTGATGCAGGTTCACAAGTAGATGCAATTTTTTTAGATTTACATAAATCCTTTGACTCTGTGCCACACAACCGCCTTTTAGCGAAGCTACGAGCATACGGTATATTGCATCAGCTTTGTGAGTGGATAAAGGATTTTCTAACTGGTCGATAGCAGTATGTCGTTGTTGAAGGAGAAAGTTGTTCTAATCTACATGTCTTTGAGACAAAATAATTAAATAGTTAATTAGCTTAACCCCCCTAAAGCATATGTCTTGAAAACATATATTAGAAGTTTAAATCTTCTATTAACTTACTCTTATTCTATTTTTTGACTAACTAATAGAAAAAATTAATATTTTTAAACCAATAAAAAACATAAATAATTTAAAGATAAAGGTAAAAAACTTATCCAAGCTAAATATATTAATTTATCATAACGAAATCGAGGTAAAGTTCCACGAACCAAAATAAATAAGAAAGCAACTGAAACTAATTTATAAAAAAATATTAAACTATAATAATCTCCACCTAAGAAGATTAGTGTGAGTATTATTCTTATAAAAAGAATACTTGTATATTCAGCAAGAAATAATAAAGTAAATCCACCAGAACCATATTCAATATTAAAACCAGAAACTAATTCAGATTCACCCTCAGAAAAATCAAATGGTGTTCGGTTAGTTTCTGCCAAACAAGAGCCTAAACAAACCAAAAATAAAGGAAATATTCACAATAAAAATCATCTATTATATTGATAAATATATATATAATATAAATTATATCTATTAACTATAATAATTGGCGATAATAAAATCAAAACTAATCTTACCTCAAGGAAGTGTAATAGGACCACTTCTTTGCTTAATTTTTATAAACGATCTCGGAGACAAAGTGAAAAGCCTTTTTAGATTGTTTGATGATGATGCGGTAGGGAAATAAGAAATTTGGCCGATTGCTTAGAAATTCAGCGTGATCTGGATGTTATTTTGGCTTGGTGTGCTGAGTGGCAACTTACTCTAAATTGTAAAAAGTGCAAGACAATGAGCATAACTAACAAAAGGAATCCAATTGTTCAGAAGTACGAGGTAAACAGTTCAGTTATTGATATGGTCGATTTTATGAAATATTTGGGAGGAACAGTACAAAGGAACATGAAATGGGACTTACATATAAATACGTTGGTAGGTAGAGCTAATTCTAGGCTGCGGTTCCTAGGTCGAATCTTGAAAAATTGTAATGAACATACAAAGGACATAGCGTACAAATCTCTTGTGCGTCCACATTTGGACTACTGTTGTGCCATCTGGGATCCGTTTCGTAAGGGGTTGATTGAGAGTATAGAGAAAGTACAGAGAAGAGCCCCTTGATTCGTGACCGTTTGCTACAGTCCTTATGAAAGCGTTACAGAACTGATTACTAGACTAGGCTGGGAGCCTCTGGTAGATAGACGACGCACGTTTCGTATAAACTTATTGGTAAACATGCGTACTCCCACTTTCACTTACTAGTGTAGTGAATTACTTCGTCCACCAACCTATTTGGGTCAGAATGACAGGAAAGATAAAGAGAAATAAGGTGCCACACTGATTCTTATATGAATTCTTTTTTCCCTCATTCCATTAGGGATTGGAATGGACAACAAAGAGATTAGGTTTGGTGCTGAGCACACTCTGCCACCCATAGCTTTGTGAATTGCAGAGTATATATGTAGATGTAGATGTACTGCCTCTCTGTATAGCGGTCAGTTAGCTCAGTGGTTAAAGCACTTGCTTACTGATGTTTGGATCATGGTCTGTGGTTCAAATCTCCGTGGAGGCAAAGATTTTTAAAAATTGTTTTTGATCGTAAGAGTCACGCCTGAACCGTTGGTTATTCGGCTTAAATGTTAAACTTTATATGTCACAAATTTATGGGTGCAATGCGAGGCAAATCGTAGGTAGTCTTGCAATGCTGTAGGTGTACACTGTTTTATGTTATATTGATCCCTCAGGGGTGATTCGTAGTCAGTGTGTGTGTTCGTGATCTGCAGTAGTAATACTATAAATGCGGAAATAAGTCTCTGTCTTTTTGTTACGTTTTGACGAGTAAATGCCTATACCGATACTGACGGAATTTGACAAGAAAATCTGTAGGGAGGGAACAGGAAGTTTTTTGTTTCAGTATGACAGTTGTAGTCATGAAATTTTGAGAACTTATCGAATGGTGACAGAGAGATGGATGTGTGTGTTAGTCTGTAATATTATGTCTGTTGCTCAAGTTGTGCTTCTCGTGCATTATGTTAGTGTATAATTTGTTAATAAATTTCGTTTAGAGAAAAAAACGTATTGTTTGATACAGATGTCAATTTTCTCTGTCCTATTACTTTGTGTGTGCTTAATTGTTTCTGACACCAGTTTATTTTGCCTTCTTTTTTGGCATGCCTTGCGGGCACAAACTGGCCTGAGTTGTAGCTCTAGCAGAGCATGAGCAGCTAAAGTAATTAGAACCCAATAATCGGATGCTCTTGCTGAAGAAAGAAGAAGAGCCCAAGCTGAAATAAAGCTGCCCTTAGTTAACACTCCCCCCCCCTCCCCACCTTCATTTGTTTTTCTGTTATTAAATATGTTGGAAATTGATTCTTTTCAAGAGACAGGTTCGACGGTAGAGTGATATACTCGTAGATTTCCGTCATATTATGCCGACTCGATGTTGTTTGGGACCAATCCTTCATTACCAACAACTTTCTATATCCAATTCTGGCAAAGAAATCCACGCGTAAGAAGTTGCGGGTATCAGCTAGTAAACCTATATATGGAAATGAGAAATATGTAAGAGGATCAGATGTTTACACACTGAAATTCGCCAAATGTTTGTGTTTACAGTACGTGTTCATCACTGCTCTCCTGCTTTTAATCTGTTGTGAATGATAAGGTTATCTCCTCCTTAGATTCATATCCTAACAGCATATTCAGGTTCACTGTTACTATTAATCTTCGAAATAGTATGTTGATTTTTTCAACAGGTCCATAGAAGGCAGCATACTGGAGAACGACCATACAGCTGCCAGGAATGTCGTCGAGAGTTCACCAACTGGGCAAATTACAACAAGCATATGAAGAGACGGCATCGGAATAATGACGAATCAGCTACTGGAACCTCAAATAGAAGCACATCACGAACATATCAGGTAATAATATTCCACCGAATTTCGAAATATTTTAACGGTTATGTTTTATATACATATTCTTAAAATAATTTTAAAAAATAAAATTTTATGAACCCATATAGTGAAACATTCATTCAGCAATATAAATGTAGGTGATTTAGCACATAAATGCTCAATATTTCTGGAGCCTATTAATTACAGAACATGGTGGGTAAATGGTAACAATCTGACCTCCAATTGAGGAGGATGTGAGTTTGAATCCCCATCTGGTCATCCAGATTTCAACTTTGGATGGTTTCTCAAAATCACTACAGGTGAATACCAGGATGATTCCTTCAGAAGACCATGGTTGTATTCCTTCCCTTTCCTCTCCCCTATTCTTTTCCACCCTTAATGTTGATGAGGCATAAAACCATAAGTAGAAAAAGTGTATTAATTATATAAGGAGGGAGTGAAATGGCAAGCATTATATTTTTCTGCTGAGTCAAAGTACAAACAGTAAATATTGCTATGCTTTGATAATAACAGTGGGATTTTTATCCTAAACACTGAGCTAAATGATGAATTAATTCTAGAAGGGCTGCTTTAATAAGTCAAAGTATGTTGCATTAATGAGTCAAAGTATGCTACATTAATGAGACAGAGGTATCAATTGTGGCTGGAATTTCTAATCAACTTTTGAATTAGAGTGTAGAGTATGAAAATACTAATATTTAGATAAAGTATGTTCACAGCAGGCAAGAGAGGAGGAGAAACAGTTCCAGCAAAATATGGTAGTAATATAAAGAAAGTGAAAGAGAATAAAACTAAAGTTTATTCTCTCATAAAAATAACTGCAATATCCCAAAGGCTTCTCTTAGTCAAGATAGAAGAATTATTAATACTGTCAGCAACAATGGAGCAGAAAGAAATGCCATGAGGCATTACTAATTAATATGGAAAGGAGAGGTATAATATACCCACTGCTCACAAAGGGTGGAGGGCAGCAGGGGGAAAAATAAATGTAAAGTAGTGAGTCACAGCATCACACCAGAGACCTTTCCTAAAAACCTTATTCGGAACATTAAGATCATTTGAAAAATTGGTCCGCACAAAAAAAAGCATTTTCAGTTTTTTCCGAATTTTTGCAATTTTCTTAGTTTTTCTTTCTTTAAAATCTTATTCAGACTTTTATCAACATTTTTAAAAATAACAAAATCGCTCCATACAAAAAAGTACATTCAGTTTTTACTGAATTTCCCATGCAACTTATCCATTTTTTTCTCTCCAAAAATCTAATTTGAATTACTACGAACATTTTTTAAAAAAATAAACCAAATCGGTCCATAGTAATAGGTACCTCCAGTTATTCCCAAATTTTCCAATTTTCTGTACTATTATCATAATTTTTGAGAAATAACAAAATTGGCCCATAGAAAAAAGCAATTTATTGGCCAACTTTTTTATTCTCTAAACACCTTATTTGGACTATTATGAATATTTAAAAATATATACCCAAATTGGTCTTTATATAAAAAAAAGTACTCTGTTTTTCCTGACTTCTCCAGTTTCTCTTGCAACTTTTCCAGCTTTTCTTTTCTAATATCCTTATTTGGTCTATTACAAACGTCCAGCTAAAAAATAACTTTCATTCAGAATTTTTCAATTTTCTGGTCAAATTTTCCAATTTTTCTTTCTCTAAAAACCTTATTCTAACTTCTACGAACACTTAAAAAAAAAAAAAAAAATTAGTCCATAAAAAGGTACTTTAAATTTTCCCGAATTTTCTGGGCAACTTTTCCAAATTGTCCTTCTCTAAACACTTTATTTGTACTATCATGAATATTTTTTTAAAAAAATACAAATCAGTGCTTAGAAAATGGTGGTTTCAGCTTTTCCTGAATTTTCCAATTTTCTGGGCAACTTTTCCGGATTTTCTTTCTTTTGAAACTTTATTCGGACTATTATGTAGATTTTTTTTAAAAAAATAAACTAATTGGTCCATAAAAAGGTACTTCATTTAGTTTTCCCTAATATGGACATTAGAAAAAAAAATAGCAAAATCGGTCCAGCTGTTCTCAAGTGATATGATTATCAACAAATAGCATTTCATTTATATAGATACTAGCAGTTACCCGCGACTTCGTCCGCGTTGAAAAGTGTTGTAATATAAGATTTTCTTCAGAGGTTTGGTTGCTCAGTGCTTAGGGCGACCAACTGGAGATGGATACATCCCCAGCTTGAATCCCAGCCTCGGTGAGGATTTTCAAAGGTCCTTAGCTCGACCTTCACATCGGGCATAGGTTGTGTGACGTGAATTACACCACAATGCTAACTTGGTTCTGATTCCGTGTTGAACTGTGGGTCCTCTATGTCCGGTAGGATTACTGGGTTACGTTAAGAGGCTACGAAAGGGACTGATTGCGGAGACATAAAGAAGTCTTGTTACCAGGTCAATACAACTATACATTTTATTTTAGAGCTATTTTTATTAGTAATAGTAGTAATAAATGTTGTAATAAAATAAAAAAATCTATTTATGTTTCACAACTACTTCTCTGAATTTTTAAAACAGTAAAAATATTCTATTTGTAAAGAGTATTTTCAGTTTAATATATCCGTATATACAATATTGAGGATTTGTCTCCTAGGATAGACCTAGTTTTCTTACATTTCTTTGAAAGATTTGAATTTCGTTTACCCAACATCTCTTAAAATTACTAATTTCATCTCGCGAATAAAAATGAATATAGTTTTAATTAATGGAAGCTCAAAACGTGAAAATATTAGCAATACATTGATGGAATCCACTAAATATCAACAATAAAAAAATACTAACATCCAAACAGCAAATAAATACTTAAGTGGCCCAAGGACGCTCATTTCCATTAGTCAAATTGCGATACTAAAAATGAATATTTTGATTTGCATTGAATATCTGAAAACAATCTTTAAGAAAGGAGAACTTAATTTGCTCTCTGAATATTGATTTTTTTTTTTTTTTTTTTTTTTTTGAGGATATATTGGTTCCATCAACAGAAATCTACATATTGTAGTAGTAGGTATAGTAGTAATTGATTCTTTTGTATTGCGGTAATGGTTTCTCTATCTCTGGAAACAACTGAATTGCCTATAGACCAGTTTACTATAGTTCATTCGTTTTGATCCATTAATTCTGCTCTAAAATATAAATTTCAATATTAAAGTGATAATAGATTGTTTCTTCATATTTGGTTTCTCATTCTGCAAACATAATTGAATGACTACCGGCGCCGCTCGTCCGCCATTCCACTATCTGAATAAAACATTGATAAAGTTAAAAAATTTACTTCGGGCAACGCCTCATGGTTCTGCTAAATCATCGAAGCTTACTATAGATCTTTTGATTCAATATGGGTACAAAGCGATACATGATGTCACTAAAATGGCGCTCATGAAAGAAGCTTAATAACTAATAACGTTTCAGTTCTCATTCTGGCCCAGGCTGCATTTTAAAATTACTGCTAGAAAATCAAAGCTTCTATCACTCACACATTAATACATTCACTATATTGTATGTTAGTGACTTCATGAATAGCGAAATAAACTTGACTCATTATTAACGCATTAAATTAAATACGTCTAAAACTACATTCAGCCGCATGAACTATGTCGTCAGCTTCATGACAGTTATTGAGGTAACGTAATTTAAAAATTTATACTACAGTGCTTTTAACTTACAGTGTACAATGGAAAGTCCACAATTCTCTACGATCGTTAATATTGCTGGTCAAATGTACATTGCGAAAAAGTGAATTTTATTGCTCGTGATTTAGTAAGGTGTATAATGAAATTAATTGTGATAGTAATTTATGATATACTAATTAGGAATTTTGATATAGAAAATTCTGTTACTACACGAAATGTAGTTCCAGAGCATTTAATGTGTTGAGATGTGTTCGTATCCTTTGATTTTGTAGCGGCAGTATTAGCAGAAATAGTGGTTTGGTTGAAATGCTGCCTGGACCAGAATGTTTATGGTTACAGCAGATGGCAGAAGGAATTTAGTTATTATTAGTAATAAATAAGCAACTTTCATATGTTCTGTGCAAATTAGGTGTATTGTGTTGTAAACGACTTTCAGTGTTACTTCATGAAACCATAAGTTTATACATTAGCCCATTGAATAAATTCGTTTTAAGTGTAGCATTCGATAGATATTTGCTGAATATTGAACAGTAAATAAAAAGCAGTACTATTCGTACAAAAATTCTGAACAAAAAATAAAAAGGGTTAGTTAAGTTTTAAATTTCGGCAAAAATAATTTGTAATACACAGACTGTTTAGTAACAAAAAAGAAACAGGAAGTAACTTAAACCGAGATAGAATGGAATCCTTTACATTTTTATAAATACGACAATTGGGGCACAATCATTTTGCACTTTTAGTGAACCGACTTTCGTGCTGGTATACTCATAGCATTTTACTTTTTGTTCCGAGCTTAGATTTTTTTGTATTTATTATAACGCATATATTATGAACGAAATTATGGTGTAATATTTGATATGTCATACTATTTTATGTACGCAAATGAAAACATCTCTTTGCGAACTTGATAACAGTACCTACCATTCTTTTTTTAATTTAAGGTTAAGTACAGATTTGTATTTCCTGCTTCCAAACTATTATTTGTCAAGTGCGTCAGTTTTATGGCTTTTAAACTAAACACAAACTTGCATATGTAAACAGGTTTTTGCTTTTATTTCTGAAAAGTAGTGTTTGTGATTTACGTAAAAAGCAAAGAGTAAACGTGGCACGACTATCTACGAAGTAGGAAACTCTTTGTTGCTTCCGAATTGATATTAACGGCAATTTCTAAAAGAACTATGCGTTTTTGTGGGATAAAATCTATCCTATGTCACTTCGCACGCAATTAACTGAGTTCATGCCAAAATTAATTTAAATATGTTGAGTTATTAAGGCGTGATTGATTGCCGACGTACATCCAAACACACATCCGGACTTTCTCATTTATAGATATATAGATTATGGCTATGATGACTGTGTATGCTTGTGCAAGCTCAATCACATGGGTTTTTTTTTTTTTTTTTGTTTGTTTTTTTTTTTTGTTTTTTTTTTGTTAGTGAAGTTTTCCCCCCCTGCTGCCTTCCACCCTTCAATCTTGGTGAGCAGTGTGTAAGGAAACATAGTCCCTTACATTTTTGTTTGTATTATTTCAGTTTTATTGTTTTATGTCTGTATATTTAAAGGTAAGAATTTTTTTGTGTGTTTAATTTATTTTCTTTTTGTAAAAGGAAAAGATACGGTAATAGTTATTATGCATGAGCAAAGAGGAGTGTGTTAAAAGAACATCTTTGGCGGAGACAGAATAAGAGAGCAAGTCCGTAGGAAAAAAGATGATGAATATAGGGGATGAATTGTGCTTGGAAATATTCTGTTAATATGTTGAATGAAATTTGAAAGTAAATGTTATTTGTGTTTAAATAAATGAGGAACAATAAAGATAGTAATTTTACAAATGGGTGTATTATACCTCTCCTTTCCACATTAGTAATGCCTCATGTCATTTCTTTCTGCTCCATTGTTACTGATAATATTAATAATTCTTGTTTTTGACTAACAGAAGCCTGTGGGATATTGGTGAACTGTATGAGGTTCTTGTAATCAGTTCCTTGCCATCACTACTACTAGATGCTTAGAATCTACAAAGTGAAGGCTATAGTCTCTCTGCAACAGTCGTATTTTACCTTTTTCGAGGAGAGTAAAAAAAATCTGACTATCTTGCCAAAAATTTAATTATATTCAATGTTTTGAATCTGATATTTTTACATAAAAGTTTGTAACATGTTCTAGTTTCCTGCAATCTGGTTCACTCTATCACTAATACATGATCTTTATGGCCCCTTGAATGAAAGTTATATTCTATCTACAGTACTGTTTTTATATCATTTCTATAAGATATTTTTTTGTCACAAGCCTGTATCTACCTTCATACTTAACCGAAATCAATGAATGATGTGTCATTGTAAAGCTTATGGTCTCCACTTTAGTCAAATCATATTTTAAGAAAGGCTAAAATGTCAATATTTCTAAAATGCTGTTTTCTGTGTTACAAGTCATTTGTCGCCCTGGATACCTATCTGAGATCATTTAATAAAGTATCATTTTAAATATTAAGATCTCCACTTTAGTGACGTCATATACTAAGACAGAAATTTTTCGGAATTCAACCCTTAAAGGGCAAAAGAATCAATATGTTTGCAATGCTTTTTTTTTGTCACAAACCATTTATCTCCTTTCACATCTAACCAATATGGATAAATGAGATATCATATTAAAGCCTAAGGTCTCCGCCGTGGTAACATAATATTTTAAGAAAGGAATTTTTCATAAGTCGCCCATTAAATGGCAAAAATGTCAATTTTTCTAAAAGGTGTTTTTTGTGTTTCGAGCCATTTATCTCCCTGGATATCTAACCAAAATCGATAAATGAAGTAGGATTATCAGGAGTAATGTCTCAGCTTTGTTACATCATATTTTAAAAAAGAATGTTTTTGGAATTCAACCCTTAAAGGGAAAAAGTATACATTTTTCTACAATGGATTTTAGTGTCACGAACCATTTATCTTCCTTGATATCTAACCAATATAGATGAATGAGGTATCATGTTAAGACTAAGGTCTCCACCGTGGTAACATTATATTTTAAAAACAGAATTTTTCGAAATTCGACCCTGAAAGGGCAAAAATGTCAATTTTTCTAAACTGCTTTTTTGTGTCTCGAGCCATATATCTCCCTGGATACCTTACCAAAATCGATAAATCAAGTAATATTATGATGAGTAATGTCTCAGCTTTGGTGACATTATATTTTAAGAAAGAAGTTTTTTTGGAATTCAACCCTTAAAGGGAAAAAGTATAAATGGTTCTGCAACGCATTCTTGTGTCATGAGCTATTTATCTCCCTTGATATCTAACCAATATTGATAAATGGAGTATCATATTAAAAATTAAGGTCTCCACACTGGTAACATTATATTTTAAGAACAGAATTTTTAAAATTCGACCCTTAAATGGCAAAAATGTCAATTTTTCTGAACTGCTTTTTTTGTGACTCGAGCCATTTATTTCCCTGATATCTTACCAAAATCGATACAATTAAGTAAGATTATTATGAGTAATGTCTCACCATTGATGTCATCACATTTTAAGAAATAATGTTTTTGGAATTCAACCCTCAAAGATAAAAACTATAAATTTTTCTACAATTGATTTTTGTGTCACGAGCAGTTTATCTCCATTGATATCTAACCGATATAGATAAATGAGGTATCATGTTAAAGACTAAGTTCTCCGCCATGGTAACATTATATTTAAAGAACGGAATTTTTCGAAATTCTACCCTTAAAGGGCAAAAATGTCAATTTTTGTAAACTGCTTTTTTTTTTGTGATCTCCCCGGATATCTTACCAAAATCGATAAATCAAGTAAGATTATTTTGAGTAATGTCTCAGCTTTGATGACATCATATTTTAAGAAAGAATGTGTTTGGAATTCAACCCTCAAAGGTAAAAAGTATATATTTTTCTACAATGGATTTTTGTGTCACGTGCCATTTATCTCCCTTGATATATAACCGATAAGGATAAATGAGGTAACATATTAAAGATTAAGGTCTCTGCCTTGGTCACAATATATTTTAAGAAGGAATTTTTCGGAATTCGACTCTTAAAGGGCATAAATATAAGTATTTCTGAAATGTGTTTATTGTGTCTTGAGTCATTTATCTTCCTTGATAATTAAACAAAATTGATAAACGATGTATCATTTTAAAGATTATGGTCTTCGTAAGGTCTTCGGTTTCGTTAAACCACATTTTAAGAAAGAAATTTTTAAAAATCTACCCTTAGAGGGCAGAAGTATTAATATTTCTACAACGCATTTTTCTGTCGTGAGTTATTTATTTCCCTTGATACCTAACCGAAATTAACAAATGAGGTATCGTTTTAAATATAAAATTATCCGCTTTGGTCACATCATATTTTAAGAAAAATCTTTCTCCAAATTCAACTGGTACGGGCAAAAATATCATCATTTCTAAACTTCTTTTTTTTTTTTTTTTTTTTTTTTTTTTTTTTTTTTTTTTACCCCACTTAATATCGATAAAGAAGGTAGCATTTTAAAGACCAAGGTGTTTGCTTTGGTCACACCATTATTTATAAAAGGAATTTTTGGAATTCGTCCTTTAAGGCCAAAAGTATCAATATTATTTCTACAGCGTGTTTTATCTTTCTTTTTATTATTACAAGCCATTTATCTTCTTCGATACCTAGCCGAAATTGATAAATATCATATAGTATTAAAGATTAAAGTCTCCTGTCAGGTAAAATCATAAATTAAGAAAGAATTTTTTCGGAATTTTGTGCTTACAGTGGTAGCGTGTATGAGACAGTTCAGAGCCTAGATTGCAGCAGCAGATATCACAGAGATGTCAATAAACGTTTTTTATTCAATAAGTAGCTATTCGCATATTTTTTTTTTTTTTTTTTTTTTTTTTTTTTTCTGTTCCGCGGAAACACTTTCGTTTTGCCATATAATTCCAATGTAACCATTTTATCTGCACAGCAACAAATATCACAGAGATATTGACACGTTGCATGCATTTTTTTCAGGTTGGCTGTATTTTATTTGGGACAGTGTGTCGTAAATAAAGAGTGTTTTAGATTTTTCTAACTGTACCTATTACGCGAATATATATATATCTATGCTACAAAAGTACGGTTCTACTTTTCATCATATTACAAGCATTCAGCCTCACTACTCATCGCATTTTAATCGCGAAATTTTCGCACGGGTTGTCTAGTATATATATATATCATATTCCATGAGAATTTGCCTTCCATCTTGAGTCTAAAATTTAATCATCTTTTAGAAAAGCTTTGACTTGTTATATCAACATTAGCTTGTATTTCTTAAATTGTTCATTCACTCACACACACTTTCTCTCCCCCTCCTCCTCCCCCCCTCTATCTCTCTCTCTCTCTCTCACACACACACACAACTTATTTCTTTTTTTGTTAAATACTATTACTGTAACAGGACTATCAGGTAAGTGTTTCTGTATAAGAAACAACATTTTCACTAAATTCCCAGTAGTGTTGTTTTATTACAACATGGAAGTAAATGTCTCCAAGAGATTTGACAGAGAGAGCCATAAAATAGTGACAAACAAGATTTGAGAACTATTGTGGTTGATGAAAAAGTGGCCTGTGGATAGTGGAATTGTTATAAGATAGAAAGCAAAGACTTGTGGTTGGAAATGCAGTATCAAAATATGCAGGACTGAGGAGTGACATGGGTTGGTGTATTGAGAGCTTTTCAGCTAATATTTACTTACTTACTTACTTCCTCTTCATGGATAGGCCAAAAGCCTGTTCCGACCTCATTATTCCGACCATCTCTTCCAAGGTCTTCCAATGTCCCTTCTGCCTGTGGTGTGGTACTCCAGGGCAAGCTTAGGAAATCTGTCTTTTCTCATCCGTAGGACGTGGTTCTTCCAGTTATCCCTTTTTTGGGTAATTCTATCATTTAGCGGGGAGATATTCAGTTGTTCCCTTATTTCCTCGTTCCTCCTCCTATCATTTAGGGAATACCCTTTTACTGACCTTAAAAATTTCATTTCCGATGATTGAATTTTGCTTTTGTATTGCGTTTTATTTACCCATGTTTCACTGCCATATAGCAGAGTCGGTACGGCCATTGCTTTATAAAACTTGAGTTGAGTCTCCTCTCGTGCTTTACCTTTCAGTGTTCGTCGAATTGTTCCACACATATACTGAAATCAGTGAAGTTTCTTCTTCACCTCGTTATCCTCATTGAAAGATAATTCACATCCGAGATAAGTAAAGCTGGAGACTTGTTCTATTGGCTGATTGTCTACCACTATTTTAACTCTGATAGGGTATTTCCCCTGCCATGCCATAACTTTCGTTTTTGCACGAGACAACTACAGATTGTAATCTTTGCTGATAATGTTTAGTTTATGAATTGCTTTTTGAAGTCCATCTTCATTTTCCTGGAGGATAAATTGGTCGTCTGCAAACAACATAGTATTTATGTAAGTGTTGTTGCTTATTTTTATACCAGGATGGACATTTTCTTTCCATTTCCTAACTAAGTCATCTATATATATATATATATTAAAAAGTGTTGGAGACAGGCTACAACCTTGCCGCACTCCTTGGTTAATTGCTATTTCTTCTGTAAGTTTATTTCCCAGGTCTAAGACGATTTGTGTCCTTCTATACATATCTTGAATAACTTGTATTAAATGCTGTGGATATCCATTTCTTTGCATTATTTCCCATAGTTTTTGTCTATTTACTTTATCGAACGCTTTTTCATATATCTATAAAAGCAATGAAAGTCTTTAAATTAAATTCTCTTCTCTTTTCCAGTAGTTGTCTAAGGCAGAATATATTATCTATGCAGGACCTTCCTTTCCTAAACCCACATTGTTCTTCTGATAGGAGAGCATCTGCTATTACTTTTAGCCTGTTATTTATTATTTTTGCATATATTTTGTATCCCGTATTTAATAAACTAATTCCTCGATAGTTATCACATGAATTCCTATCTCCCTTCTAAAAAAGTGAAATAACTTTGGCCTTCCTCCATTCTTCTGGGATGGTTCTCTTTTTCCAACATATATTAATTAAGTGTAAATATCTAAATTTCAGAATCATTCCCCCATACTTAATCAATTCTAAATTAATTGTATCTAGTCCAGGAGCTTTTCTATTTTTAAATGATTTTAGTGCTGCATCAACTTCCTCTATGTCTATTGGATCTATTTCTTTAGTATCCACATGGTCCATTCCTATTTTCTCTTCTTCTTCTTTATAATTACTATTGTACCATAATGTTCTGTAGTGTTTTACCCATGCCTCTTCTTCAATTACATTTATATTAGCACTTTCCTTTTCATCCTTGTTGAGATGTTTCATAAGTTTATAAGCCATCTCTTGTCTACCATGGACATCATCTTCTATTGAACTGATTAATCTATCCCATCCCTCTTGTTTCAACTTCTTTGTTATTGTCTTAACAATATTTCTTCTTCTTTTATATTCATTTTCATTTTCTAGGGTTCGATCCTGTATCATTTTTAGATAAGCCTTTTGCTTTTGTTTGACGGCTTCTGCAATTTCTTCGTTCCACATTTTAAGTCCAGTTTTTTCTTCTAAATTTCTTTTTCTTGCCAATGGCTTCATATGCTGCTTTCAGTATTGATGAAGCTATAGCTTCCCATTCTTTATTGATGTCATTATTTGTTGGGTTTTCCAGTAAGCACTGTTGTAATCGGCTTTGATATAGATGTTTTATTCCTTCATCTTTTAAAAGGTAGGTTTTAAAAACTTCTTGATCTTGTTGTAAGTTTTTATTCATTCTTTTCCTCCATTTAGCAAGTATTCTTATTTTTGATATAACGAGATAGTGATCTGTATACATATCACTACCTGTATGTACACTGGTGTCTACTACATCTGGACCTAATTTTTTATTAACCATTACATAGTCAATGATAGACCTTTGTCCTCTTGCCGTCCATGTAAATTTATGGATATCTTTTTTTGTAAAGAATGTATTTGTAATCTTTAACTGGTTGAAGGACGCAAACTCTCTCACTTGGAGACCATCAGACCTGTTCAGAACGGATTTAGATCCCCCGAGTATATGTTGAAGGGTAATTACTCCATATGACTGTGTTACAATTATTTCTTCAAAATGAGCCCTAGGTATTGAGAAATTAACGCGGAAACGTATGTGAATATCGTTTAAATACTATAATTTTAATGTAGAGTTTCAAAGCTTCAGCTTCAGCGTGGTGTATGCGGTAAGGTGCTAACTTTCCATTTTGCGAACCCGGGTTCAAATCCCCATACTTCCACATATTTTTATTTCTTTTTTTATATGCAGTAATCATTGAGCATTGATTTTATTTCATTTAAAATTCATTTACGAATTTTTATTATGCAAAATAACTTTTAAAACAAAATATTACAGAAGATACAGTCCCAACTTTTTTTTTTTAAGAAATCATTATTTCATTGTTTATTGTCTATGTGTTTCTTTTTTAATGAAACAGGTATATTTCATGTTCATCGTTTCTATACTTGTATCTCTACAATTAATATCGAAAAGTAAATATATTACAGCCATAAGGTCGGGGTTTTTCCCCCCTACCGCAGTTATACTTATTTCCGTTCAGTGGTGGTAGCATGTAAATGTTTGAAACTAACATAATGTCTGTTATTTCGCATAATAAAAATTCGTAAATGAAATAGAATTAATGCTCAATGATTACTGCATATAAAAAAAGAAATAAAAATATTTGGCAATATGGGGATTTGAACCCGGGTTCGCAAAATGGGAAATTAACACCTTACCGCATACACCACGCTGAAGCTTTTACATCACTGTACTAAAATTATAATATTTAAAATGTATTTACATATGTTTCCACGTTAATTTCTCGATACCCAGGGCTCATTTTGAAGAAATAATTGTAACACAGTCATATGGAGTAAATACCCTTCAACATATACTCGGGAGATCAAAATCCGTTCTGAACAGGTCTGATGGTTCCCAAGTCAGTAGTTTCCCATTTTCATTTAATGTGTATTCACCTCTGTTCCCCATTACCTCTGGAATTGGACTATTTCCTACGCGAGCATTAAAATCGCCAGCCAGTATTAGGAAATCACTTTTATTAATTCTGTCTATCACCACTTGAAGCTGTTCATAAAATTGTTCAGATTCTTCTCGTTTGTTTTCTTCTGGGGCATATATGGCGATCAAGGTTAGGTTGCCTCTCTCTACTTTCAATCTTAGAGTCAGAATCCTTTCACTTATCATATTGTAACTGACAATTTCATTTTTCCATTTCCTATCCACTAATATTGCCACTCCTACTGCAGCTCTTTTCTCTCGTGCCACTCCACTGTAGATCATTGTATATTTATCTATTTCTTCTGCTACCTTCAATTTCTTTTTTGTTTCTGTAATTACAGCAATATTGATCCCCTTTCTAATTAACTCCCTGTCCAGATCATATTATTTATTATTTATTCCTCTCACATTCCACGTTCCTATTTTCAAATTGTCTTTGATTCCAAATCGTTTGTCCTTTGACCTAATATTCAAATGATTAATTGTGTAGTTTGCAGTTAGAAGGTATTTTGTTTGTAGGTGACATCTATACTAATATTATAAAGCTGAAGAGTTTGTTTGTTTGTTTGTTTGAACGCGCTAATCTCAGAAACTACTGGTTCGAATTGAAAAATTCTTTTTGTGTTGAATAGACCATTTATCGAGGAAGGCTTTAAGCTATATAACATCACGCTGCAAATAATAGGAGCGAAGAAACAATGGAAAATGTGGAAAAAACGGGGAAAATTATTCATCTTTGTGGGCTTCTGTTGCGTGCGCTGCGAAAACGGTTCTAGATACCAAAAAAATATGTATGAAAGGATTATTCCTCTTGAAATGATCTAAAAAAATGTCCGTGACAGTATATGTCTATCTTTTAAGATTAACTCACTAGAACCGTTTTTATGGTAATCAAATTTGGTCGAAATTAATGCATTATTACCAAGTATTTGTTAGAGTTGTATCAACATAATAATATTAATCTTTATACAAATAAATGTGTTGTTGATTAAGAGTATTTAATTGTGAACAAAATTGTCTTTGGCATCACTTAATTTCAATGAACATCTTAGAAGATATTACGCGCGGTCGGCTCCCTTCTGAACGGTTGTATGCAGCGTTATTTGTTTTTGCGATATAATATTGTCATGTAATAATACTTTTTAAATACTATTTCATTTTGTTTTAAGGATAATATTTTATATAATATATTAACATACAATGATGATATATACAATGATGGACTAATCATAATTGAAGATAAAATTCATGAGATTTGCGATAAATCACTAACCAATTTTGGGCTTCCTGTATCAAAAAGGATTAATTCACTTAATCATCTGGATCCGTTAGAAGTAGCGTTGCGAAAACCGTATGATCTAAATGAATTAAATCAGTATATTACTCAAAATGAACCAAAATTGGTTAATGACCAGGTGACCGCGTATAATTGTGTTATGCGAAGTGTTCGTTTTAATGAAGGAAAAGTTTTTTTTTTTTTTTTTTTTTTTTTTTTTTTTTTTTTTTTTTTGATGCTCCCGGTGGAACCGGCAAGACATTTATTACTAATCTTATATTAGCAAAAGTAAGGTCTCAGGGAAAGCTAGCTTTGGCAGTAGCGTCGTCAGGTATCGCTGCAACTTTATTAGCAGGTGGACGCACAGCTCATTCCACTTTTAAACTGCCCCTAACTGTTTCTTTACAGAAAGATAGCTTGTGCTCTATACGTAAAAATGGTCCTTTGGGAAAAGTTTTACAAGATGTCAGTTTAATAATCTGGGACGAATGTACCGTGATCCATAGAGCTCATGTGGAGGCTCTAGATAGGACTCTTAGAGATATTAGAAGCTGTGATAAAATCGTGGGTGGGATTACTATTATGTTTGCTGAGGACTTTCGACAAACTTTACCAGTAATAGTAAGGGGAACTAGAGCAGACATTGTAAAGTCTTGCCTTAAAAGTTCCCCATTATGGAAGTTTGTTAACATTTTAAAATTAACTACAAATATGAGAGCACATTTGGGGGGAGGTAGTATAACTTTTCCTTCAAAGTTACTTTTAATAGGAGACGGGAAAGTACCTCATTTTGAAAATAAAATTGAAATTGAATGCGATTTAGGAGAAAGAGTAAGTAACATTGAGGACTTAATATCGAAAGTTTACCCTGAAATCAGCGAAATAGAAAATAAAGATCATCAATGGATGTGTCAAAGGGCAATATTGGCGGCGAGAAACAGTAGCGTGGACGAAATTAACGACCTAATTTTAAGTAAACTTCCAGGAGACATAGTTACCTACACATTTATTGATAACGTAATGGATCAAGAAGATGCGGTACATTACCCACAAGAGTTTCTTAATTCTTTGAACCCAAGTGGCCTTCCCCCATATTCCCTCAAGTTAAAAATATGTGCCCCAATAATTTTACTTAGAAATCTCAAACCTCCAAATTTATGTAACGGAACCCAACTTCAAATTAAATTTCTACGCAATAACGTGATCGTTGCAATAGTTTTGACTGGTCCAGCAGTTGGTCAAACAGTGCTTATACCTCGCATCCCAATGATTCCAAATGATTTACCTTTTAATTTTAAAAGAATTCAATTTCCCGTTAAGCTATCTTTCGCCATTACAATTAATAAATCACAGGGGCAAACATTTAAACATGTAGGAATCGATTTATGTCAAGACTGCTTTTCACACGGCCAACTATATGTCGCATTGTCAAGTTCGGGTTGCGGAGAAAACCAATATGTTCTTCTGCCACAAGAAAATAAAACTAAAAATATAATTTACGCAGAAGTACTTTAAAATAATTATGTTCTTTTAAAAACTTAAAAACTAAATTTGCAAAAAATTGTCTAAAATAATAACAGAAATTGACGCGGACAAAGTCGTGGGTAACTGCTATAATTTATAAAGCTGAGGAGGTTGTTTGCAAAAATAAATATGATGCCCAAAATAACTATTCCACCCGGACAAAGTCGCGGGCACAGCTAGTACTTTTATATAACAGCATTAAAATGGGAGAGATTAGTGAACAGTTACAGTTAGATTTGAACAGAAGATGTTGTTCATTAGCTCAATGTTTAATTACAGTGAATGTCAAAATGATTCATATGTATTCAGTATTATTACGGGAGCTGCATTGGAATTGCTTGTTCAAGACCATTATAGTAAATATCTTGGCATAACAGTTGATATCAATTGGAATAACAAACTAGATATGTGGAAGGGACAGATATAACAATCCTTTGTTTATTTGAGAGATAAAGAAGGCACTTTTATTATCACTACTATTCATTTATTGGAGATTGTTATGAGAAGATGGGGTCATGCTGTTGCTTGAATGTGATGAGACTAAGGAAAATGAAAGCGGCTTCTAGGTAATATAAATAATGAAGGAAAGGGAAATCAACACACCACATACCAAAGTTGACGACTGCGATGAGAGAAAGCACATAGTTGGACAAAAACATACACAATATTTTGGCAACTGCCTTTTTTAGTAGTGGATAAACAGGTCATTAGGCTCCGTATGTACACAGAACATGACCCAACGACTAGCTGAGTAGTGAGGGGAAGGGTGGAGGAACAGATAAGTAGATAAATGGGATATCATTTTAAGGATAAGGTCTCTGGCATGGTCACATCATATTTTTTTAAAAAAAGAATTTTTCAGAATTCGACCCTTAAAGGGCAAAGTTATCATTATTTCTGTAACGTATTTTTTGTTATCAAGAGCCCTTTATCTCCCTTCATATCTAACTGAAATAGATAAATGAACTATCATATTAAAGATTAAGATCTCTGCTTTGGCCATATAATTTCGTAATCACGATTTTTTTTTTTTTTTTTTTTTTTATACTATAACATCATCATCCTCCCTGCCGACAACGGCTTAATCACTGTAGTGATGGACTGCAATGACTATGTGGCTGAGGCCCCAAGGCAACTGTCTGACACTTATACCTACCTTCCACAAGCTACAAATCCTACTACCACCATATGCCAGGAAATAAAAACTCTCCTTGACCTACAAGGCCCCCTGCAATACCTGTCCCCTCAATCCATCTCCCACCTAACTCTACAGAATCCTCATACACCCAGGCTGTATCTTCTTCCTCACATCCACAAGACTGGTAATCCTGGCTGACCTATAGTTGCAGCATATGGGTCGCCCACTGAAGGGATTTCAGCCTTTGTGGATCAACATCTCCAACCCTTTGTACAAAATCTTTCCTCCTATGTTAAAGATACTCCACATTTCCTTGGACGCCTATCTACAGACCATACACCTCTACCTGCAGACTCCTTCCTGGTCTCCATTGATGTAACTTCCCTCTATACCAACATTCCCCAGTCAGGGCCTCAGTGCCCCAGGACACTACCTAGCCAGCCTAGTACAGTACTTCCTTTCAACCTTGGCCTATATAGTTCTCTCCAAAAATTACTTTACCTTTAATTCTAAAGCAGCCTATATTACCATATCCACGGTACCGCCATGAACACCCGCATGGTCGCATCCTATGCCAACTTATTCCTTGGTCGTCTGGAGGAACATTTGCTTAATCACACTCCCTTTAAACCCACTGTGTGGCTCAGACACATAGATATTTATGATCTTCACCCACAGTGAAAATCAACTCCTTGAATTTCTCCATTCCCTTAACAATAGCAACAATTCCATCAATTTCACCTGGACCTACTCCTACTCACAAATCACATTCCTCAATGTTGACATCACGCTCAGGCATGGTGCCCTTCATACCTCAGTCCACATCAAACCTACTATTTTACAGCAATATCTACACTTTGATAGCTGGACATTCCATAAGAAATGTTACCTCCCATACAGTTTTTTCCATCTGTGGAAGTCGCATTTGTTCTGATTCTCACTCTCTCCGCCAGTACTCACAGAACTTATCCCAAGCCCTTATTTCCCATTGTTACCCCATGGATCTTGTACATAAACAGATCTCTTGTAAGATCACTCACCCTCCACGTAACCACTCTTGCTTGTCTCCTACAAAAGCCAACTATAGCCCTGCCTTTGTTACTCTGTTCTCCACTGACCTCGATTCCATCAACCATATATTGTGACAGGGGAATTACTTCCTTCGCTCCTTTCCAGAAATGTGTACTCTCCTACCCAAAATTCTACCCAGTGTCCCCCGTGCATGGTTTAGCAGACCACCCAATCTTAAGAACATCTTAGTCTTCAAATACCCTCCATCAAACTCTCCAAAAGCACCATATGGATCTGTTTGTTGCAATAGACCTCGCTGTAAAACCTGTAGCTAGCTTCCACCCACCACTACATATTCCAATCCTACCACTTTCCCCATTATTCCCCATTATTGGATGTGCCATGTGTTCAACTACTCATGTCATATACCAACTAACTTACCTCACCACACAGCAACTCTCAGTTAGAATGAATGGCCACAGACAAACAGTCCATACCCGCAACTTGTACCTTCCAATACCATAACATGCCAATAGCCGTGATTCCAACAATCTCAATGACTATTTACTGTGAGAGCAGTCAGAGTTTATCCCGATAGCATCACTGCAGCAGAAATCTGGAGACTGAAACTAGCTTACCAGAATATACCGGATACCAGACTCCCACCTGGCCTTAACCACTGTTAAAATCCAACCACTTAACCCATCACTTTTTTAACTACATAGATATAACTTTTCACTTCAGTACTAGGTACCCTTGCTACATATGTTCATTTTACCATCGCCTACAAAATATTATATCAGACATTGCCGATAAATCAATAGTATACTCCTTGCATCCATAAATTAGGTGAGGTGTTTTTCCTAATTTCCGTACCCCTCCCCCCCCCCCTTTCTGGTGAGACTTCGTGAGATATGGTCTGACCCCCCTCCCTTTTCTGGTGAGATCTGATCCGTGAGGACCCCCCCCCCCCCCCCCTAGAAATCACCCTTGCAACTTTTTCAGACTTTTTTTTAGGTCTCACCCCTCCTAACGCCGGTAATATCCCTCCAAAAGCCAGTAACACCCCCACTTTTTGATGAAATACCCCCCTAAAATTGACTTTCGCGTCATTTGTAGACCTTTTTTTAGCTCTACAGTCCGACAATTTTTCCAAAACCTCATGTGAGATTTCCATAGACCCCACCCCCTGGTGAGATTTCACCGGAACCCCCCCCCCCCCACCAACCTAATTCACCTTACGTAATTTATGGATGCCCCTTTAGCCATTCCCGCACCCTTCCCCCCACTATCAACTAGTCATTGGGTGACATTCTGTGTGTGCACACGTATGGAGCCTAATGGCCCTTTTATCTACTACTGAAGAAGGCAGTTGCCAAAATATTGTGTATTTGTTTGTCCTAAGTGTTTCCTCTCTTCGCAGCCGTCAACTTTGGTATGTGTTGGGTTAATTTCCCTTTCCTTCATTATTTATGTTGCTTGAATATGGTAAGATAGCATGGGACACACATTAAGGGCATCAAATATATGAGTTGGATGGTGTGCAAAGGAGGACAGTTAGATTTGTTTGTGGAAATTATCATTAAACAGTCAGTAACTCTTTATATAAATGAACTGGGTTTGGAGTCATTGGAAGACAGAATACAAGCCCAGTTGGTTTCCTCCCCTTCCCGCTATTCAGCAATGCTACCTGCAGCATCCACACCTCCTCCATCCTTATAACATGCCCCAACCACTGCAGTCTTTTCCTTGTTAACATTTCTTCTATTGCATCCACTTGTAGTCTCTCCCTGATGTTTTCATTTCTGATTTTATCTTTCCTCATGACAATCTCTATCCCTTTGAGAAACCTCATCTCTGGTGCCTGCAATCTGCTAATATCTCTCTTTTTCCAAGTTCATGTTTGAGAACCATAGTTCAGTATGGCCTGGTAATATACTTTATAGAGCAGAATTTTGGCATCCTTCCCCATGTTCCACCTCCAGATTACATCCTTTATCTGATGATACAATTGTCCACCATTTTTTATTATCTGACCTATATCTTCCTCCATATTTCGATTGATAGTTACCTTGCTTCCCAGTTACATGAACGATTCTACCCATTCCAGTTTCTTGCCATCGAAAAGTGCATTCTTTGAAGGTCCAATGTTTCTTATTATCTTGATTATTTTGGCATTTTCCACTTTAATCTCCAGGCCATGTTTACCCATTGCAAGCCTCCATTTCCATAATTCTCTTTCCATATCCTGCTCTGTCTCCTACCATATATATGTCATCAGCATATGCTATCACTAGAGACCGGATTATATGCATGAAAAATACCTAATATATGCATGAAAAGTGTCAAAATATGAAACATTAGATAAATAAAAATAGTAATTTTTAGGTTTTTTATTTTATGCAATTAGTAAAATAACATATTTATAAATTCGATAATTAACAATTATTTAACTTTTTTTTTACCTTTGTAAACATTAACAATGGGGTACTGTTCCAAATATTTAATAGTAAGATTGTTTCTTCGATCTCTCAAAATATTTTTATAAGTGGATATGGACAGTCCCACATTACTGATGTAACTGGGCAGTATTTGAAGTTGTGTGCTATGTTAGCAGTCATTGTTTCTGGAAGAAGTTCACCCATCCCATTAATAAAACTAACAATTTGACACACACGTTCACAACCTGGGTTATTGTTCAAAATATTTTTAAACTTCACTTTAAGTTTACACAGGAATACCTCTGGCAATGTGGATTTTATTCATTAACTGAATATATTCAGTCAATGTCAAACCTTGAGTTTCAAGATTTTTAATACTCACAGGTATAAAACGAATGCTAATCACAGCTATGGTTTTAATACTATAATTGTTATATGCTTCCTTGGACTAACAAACTGTCATAGCTTCACAACTATCAAATTTGTTTACTACACCTTTAATGGCCTCAAAATGTTCACCTTAAAATAGTACACCTTCAACCCACATCACCCATCAAGTTACCACTGGTTCCAGAGGTGAAGGCACTTTTGGAAAAATTTTTATATTCATTATTACAAGAACGTGCCTTAAGAAATGCTTTCTTTGTTGATGAAATCAGTGTATTTACATTCCAAAACATGGATCGTAGTTCTTCAGCAATTCATCATAGACTAAGAGCAATGCTGCTAGCAGGGGCGTAGCTACTATGGGGCTAGGCGGTGCAGTGCACCGGGGCCCTCACGCTCAGGGGGCCCCCAAGCATACCTCAAGGGGCCCCTAAGCGCACCTCTAGGGGCCCTCAGGCGCAGTTTAGGGGGCCCACGAGCCTTCACGGCAAACTGGCGACCTTTTTTTTTTAGCTCTACCGTCGTCTAAGGGGCCCCTGAGACTGAGAACACAGGAGCCCCTCACTCCCTCGCTGTGCTCAGGGGGGCCCCAACCACTGCTCAGGGGCCCCTAAAGAATAATTCAAGGGCCCTCATCCTCAGTTCAGGGGGCCCCTACCAGCACACAAAGCAAAAAAAAGGTCGCCCGTCTGTCCTGAGGGCCCAAAATAAATTTTTTGCACCGGGGCCCTTGTTGACCTAGCTACGCCACTGGCTGCTAGTAGATTTTACAGGCTACAATGTAAGATTTTATTTATAAACTAGATACACTACCAAAAAATATTGTAAATATAGCGAAAATATGCATCATCACCAGATTTTAGGTAAAATATGTAATAACTGGTGAAAATGGGGTTAATACGCAAATTCATATACAAACATGCCAAATGCATATAATCCAGTCTCTAGCTGTCACCTTCAGCTCTGTTGTACTTCTGTATCCCTGGACTTCTGCAATTACTTTAAACAGGACAGGTGAGCATACACTTCCTTGTCTTACTCCTCTTACTGTGTGAAACCATTCTGAACTTTTACTGTCTATGCGCATGCAATTCTCACACTTCTCATAGATATTCCTTATTAAAGCCACAACTCCTTCAACTATTCCTCTCTTTTTTAAACTTAGCCATATGCTTTCCCTCAGTACTTTAACATAGGCCTTTTTATATCAATGAAAGCTATTACTTTGTCTTTGTCATATTCCCACCTATTCTCTGTGACTTGCCTGAGTATAAGAATTGCGTCCACCATAGATCTTCCTTGCCCAGAACCAAACTGCTCCTCTCTAGCTTTGCTCTAGTTTTTTCTTGATTTTATTTAGAATAATTTTTTCATATGTTTTCAGGCAATGGCTCAGCAATGTAATACCCGTATAATTCTCGCATTTCATTTTACTCCCATTTTTATGAATAGGCACTATGACTCCCTTCCTCCAATCCTTTGGTATTTTTCTTTCTTTCCAGATTCTCTGTATGACTCTGCGCAACCATTGCAATTTCCATTGATCCTGCCGCTTTTATTATTTCTGCTGTCAGTTGATTAGTTGATCTAGTCCTGGTGAATTCCCATTTGGTATTTCTTTCAGTGCCAATCCAATTCTAATTCCAGCTTGCTGAATTCTTCTGTTTCCCTTTCGAAAGTGGTTGTTCCACTATCCTTCCCCCCCCCCCCCCCTCCCTTTATGATTTTCTTCTGTTCCTTCCAGCAGGTTTTTGAAGTACTCTTTCCACGTACTTAGTACCTCTTCCTCTTTCCATTGCACTTCACAAGATTTGTCCAGCACTTTGGCCAGCTTGTCTCTAGGTTTGTTATGTTTCTTACTACCCCATACAGTATTTTCTTGTTTCCTTTGTAGCTTGTCTTCAATTTATCTGTGAATTCCTCCCAAGATTTTCCCTTTTCTATTTTTATCATTTTTTTCTGAGGCTTTTGCTATTCTTTTCCATCTCGCTCTTTTCTCTTCAGTTCTGTCTTGAAACCACTCTCTCATGCCCTGTTCTTTCTTTTAACAGCTTCTGCAATACGCTCATTCCACCCTGGTGTTTCCTTCTCTTCTTATTTGACGTTCTTCCACACATTATTTCTGCTGCATTTACTAGTATTGCTCTAAATCTTCTCCATTCCTCTTCTGCTGTTCTTGTTTCATCCTTGGGCAAGTTGGCCTTCACTTCTTCCTGAAATGTTTCCTTGGTGTCACTATGCCAGCTTCCAACGCCTGATCCTTTGGATCCTTTTGCCTGCAGCTTTGCCCAGACGAGTTGTTCAAAGTCTGCTACAACCATCCAGTGATCTCCTTCTAGGTTCACACTTGGTATTACTTTTACATCCATTAAATTTGAGTGAAGACATTTGCTGAACAATATATAGTCTATTAAGCTTCTACACTGGCTATTTCAGCTGTATCGGTTATACTTGTGACTATCTCTTTTCTCATGCCAGGTGTTGCCAAACACTAATGAGTTACACAGGAAAAAATCTATAACATTTTCTCTCTCTTTATTCCTTGGTTCTTTGCCATGGCTTCCCATAATATCTTCATAGCCTGTTCTGTCTTTACCTAGCCTGGCATTTAAATTCCATATTATGATAACCTTTCCTGCATTGATTTCCCCTTCCAGGTCTTGTATAAATTCTTCTTTCTCTTCTTCTGTGCACCCAACTTGGGGACCATATGCTTGGATGATATCTGCTACCTCTCCATTTAGAGTAGAACTCCAACTATCCGAATCAATTGGAACTGGACCCCATTCGGATAGTAAAAAATTCTGATAATTGGATTTTTTCCAAAAAAGGGTCTATTTTAATTGATTTTGAAAATGGGAGAAAAAACTATTTTTAAAGAAAAGGAGTTTTTAATTAATTAAATGAAAATGCAACACTTTTACATGTTAAGTTCACTTACAAGTGCTTTACATTAGTACAACATGTATGTACAGTACTAATATCATCTCGGTCAAAGTAAGCTGTTTGACTGTACGAGTATTCATCCGTTTTCGCGCAGCCAAGTCACACATCCGCTTGACAGTGAGAAGCTGCAGGTGGTATAATAATTGTACTCCTTCTTCTTTACTTACTATATGGCATCTCGTCTGTCACGGAACTCCACATATAATCTTTGTACTTTTTACTAACCTTCTTGTTAGTAAAAGGTGCCAATACTTCTCTTTTATTCCACCAAAAGAATAAAAATAACCATCAAAACATCCACTTGGCTTTTTTATTTTAATTTACATTAATAATTGCATCCTTCTGTGTACAGATACAACTCGCAGCTATTTTTTCAGCGTACCTCTCTGCATACCGCTTTCCTCTCTTCTTCTCCTTGCCCAAAGATCTTCTTTCTGTACTGTCCAGAGATTTTCATGTACTTTGTTCATTTGGTAATAACGATGCTTGGAATTTCTTTGACACAATACTTAAGAAATAGTAATAACCCGATATAAAGCACTTTTAACAACATACACATATAATCAGTTTACATTAATCAGAAACCAAATAGTGATACGAAAATACCACTATCAATAAACATTTCCCATTGAAATAATATAAAACAAACATTAATTACTAACTCTTTTAAAACTAAGATGCTGTGTATTCTTACACATCCCCTCGGCCAATTTGTCACCAAAAATTTGACAAATTTTTGTGTGATATAATTTCACATCATTCACCCCTATACACACATACATATTTTTTAACACTGTTCCATTCATTCCTTACCTACGACGACAACTACTACACTTAATATGTGCATTACCAGAAAGAACAATCAGTAACTATCACTGCTAAAATAATGAACACATTTGACCTTATCAATAACACTAAAAAATTGTTCATAGTACAAGATGGTATGAAAACCTTTGCCAAAATAACATGTACGTAAGATGAGGCAGCGAGTTTTATCGCCCCTTCAAGAAGATGAAAAGATTTCTTTCTGCTTTTCCAATTTTTCTTTGCAAAATCATTCCAAAATAGGAAAAGCTTTTTTTTTTTGGAAATACAATTCTTTTCATCATACAAAAATTTGGTATTATTCGCACAAAAACCCAATAAATCTTCTGACATCTCATAATAACTGAAGCATAGTTCACTTTCAGACAATCACGATTCATTAACACAAGCGTATCATTTGCAACACCACCCATCATTAAAACATCTACTCCATACCAAACGTCATTATTATCTGAAGCCACCACTAAATTTGATATATTATTATTCTCTCTAGTTTTTGCTATTTCACATTCAGTCATTTCAGTTTCAGCAGAGTCAAATTTATTGTTATTAATACTATGCTCATTATCAATTATAGGATTTTTACTAACCCTATTTTCAACATTTACCCTGCTGCAGTTATTTACATCTTTAATATCTGAAGCATTTACTAAAGAAGAGATTTTTTGGTTACTGTGATTTTGACATAAACTGATACCATACCTTTCTTCACAGTACTCAACAAATTCTAAACTAAGTCTTATATTTAAATCAGGTCTTTCTGCAAAAACCTTATTAATTATATTCATACACTTATCATACCAAGAAGGCTGACCCTCATAACTGTTTTCCAATCTTTCACACTTGGCTGTCCCTTCAATACCAATATCCAAATCAATAAAATTATTTCTCACTAAATGAGTCATATACAATTCATCTACTTCTTTACATGCCAATGCAAAGACAGTATCACTCAAATCTATCTCTTCAATATTATTTTTCATACTTCTAACAATTTTTCTGATTCAAGATTCTGAAAGTCAAATGTGTGCTAATGTGGTCATACAGTCCCCCAATTCACGCAAAAAAATTTCTTTTTATATCTGCCGTAACGCTGCTGGATATTCCATGAGTATTCAACCATACTAGCTCACCTACTTCGAGTTTAGTCTTTCTCACATGCTGATCATATATCTCTTCCAATCATTCTCTCTATTCTCAGATTCTCATATATTACTCTCTTCATCTTCACTTTCCCTTTCGTTGCACTCTCCGTAACCTTTCTTCCACTCGTACTTTACAATGTTGTGGCCCTCATGGTACATATCGAGCCCTTTCTTCTTTTTCACCTTGCCTCTGGTTGATTCATTCTTATCATCTTCCCCCACTGTTTTGATCTTTATAAGCCAACTTTTTATCTTATTTTCTTCTTCACTTTCTTCCTTACTCGCCACTCTGTCCCACGAAAGTACGTAGTCTCCCTTCTCTTCTTCTTTGCTAGTCTCTTTTTCACTTTCTTCCGCATCTTCATAATCTTCTCCATCTTTGGTTTCTTCGTTCATTTCTTCCGCTTTCAACTCGTAATCTCCTTCATCATTATCCGTGAAAGTAAAATTCGTTTTACTCTTCTTTCTTCCTTCTTGCTTTATCCTCTGGTCGTCGTTTTCCCATTTGTTCATTCTCACAAGGCCAATTATCTCATTTTGCTCTACTTCTCCCTTCTCAGCATTATTAACCTCATTGTTCTCTTCTATCTGCTCCAAACACTCCCACCATTTCAAGTGTCCACTACTGTCAGACATTGCATTCACTGTCTCTTCACACCCTCTGTTATCTTCACTGAACTTTTCTCTTTCGTCTTCTTCAGTCTACATTCCTAACTTTTCGTTACAAGTTCTTCTCTCTTGTGTTATCGAGCTTTCTGCTTTCGGTTCCACTTCTTTTTCCATCGCTTTATTACAATTTCTTCCCTTTGTCCACTCTTATATAATTTGCAGATGATTCTGATCAATCCTCTGTTCCAATTTTTTCAGTTCTTCTTTTACTTCTTCCATAATCCGTTTCGATTCTTGTTGTTCCTGCATAATTATTGCCAACATTTCTTTTATGGAATTACTCTCTTCATTGCATGGGTTCTTCTGAGTGTTGCTAGTTGTTGAAGTCTCATACAGGACACCAGCATCACCACCAATATCTTTCCCCGTAGTTCCATCTACGTTATTATAGTCGTAATCTGGCGTATCATCCTTACTTGATTCAACACTTACCTGTACATCTTTTCTATTTCCCCAATATTCAATTAATTTACGACCCATAACCCTTGTTTCATCCTCGATTTTATATATGGCAGAACTGATATTTAACATATCCTTTCTCTCACAGTATTTCTTCATACTCTCTCGATACTTTGAAAACTCCAACCATACCTTGGTTTTACACAGTTCTATATGTTTCACTAACTCATACCTCTTTAACTTTTCACAGTATAATAAATTCACTTCACACACCCAATTAAAATATGCAATCATCGTCTCAATATTACCTACGTCAACATCAAACTTCTCCACTTCTTTCGCATAACATCTCAGAGAAACTATTTTATCCATCCACTGTTTCGTCCTCCCAAACAAATCACATACCTCTATTATTTCCATGTTCAAATGAAAATTTTAACCTTCAAATTTACACAAAACTTCCAGATGCTACTAACATACTTATTAAACCTCTTTAGACCGAGCGTGGTGGTGTAACGGATAGCGTTCTGGCCTCGCAATCGGGAGGACGGCGGTTCGAATCCCCGTCCGGGCATCCAGATTTGGGTTTTCCATGGTTTCCCCAAATCACTCCAGGTGAATGCCGGGATGCTTCCTTCAAAAGGCCATGACCGAATTCCTTCCCATTCCTTGCCCCCATCCTTTCCCGTCTCTAAAGACCACGTTGTTAAAAAGGGACGTTAAACTGTAAAAAAAAAATTTAAAAAAAAAAAAAAAAAAAAAAAAAAAAAAAATAAACCTCTTTAGGTTAACTTGTCGTTCTTTTCTTGCAACTTCTTACGCAAATTCTCTTCTTTTTTTCTTTTCTTGATCTCTTACCTCTTCTAGCTTCGATCCGAAGATTACAGTTTCTTTGATTACCGAGCTAAATAATTAGCTCTGCGTCTTGGTCCAGGTCGCCACATATAATAATTGTACTCCTTCTTCTTTACTTACTATATGGCATCTCGTCTGTCACGGAACGCCACGTATAATCTTTGCACTTTTTACTAACCTTCTTGTTAGTAAAAGGTGCCAATACTTCTCTTTTATTCCACCAAAAGAATAAAAATAACCATCAAAACATCCACTTGGCTTTTTTATTTTAATTTACATTAATAATTGCATCCTTCTGTGTATAGACACAACTCGCAGCTATTTTTTCAGCGTACCTCTCTGCATACCGCTTTCATCTCTTCTTCTCCTTGCCCAAATATCTTCTTTCTGTACTGTCCAGAGATTTTCATGTACTTTTGTTCATTTGGTAATAACGATGCTTGGAATTTCTTTGACACAATACTTAAGAAATAGTAATAACCCGATATAAAGCACTTTTAACAACATACATATATAATCAGTTTACATTAATCAGAAACCAAATAGTGATACGAAAATACCTCTATCAATAAACACTTCCCATTGAAATAATATAAAACAAACATTAATTACTAACTCTTTTATAACTAAGATGCTGTGTATTCTTACAGTGGTCACACTCGAGCCAAGGCTCCATCCACTTCAACGCAGTTTCAAGGCCGGCAAATGCTTGACTAGCTGACGGTCCCGTGTCTGCTTCAACTTTGACATTAAGATCATTTTCTTCCTCAACACTTTCTTCTCTCACCTTTTCAATAAGTTCATCATCATTGAGAATTTCATATCCAGGGTCTGACGAATCACATACCACCAACTCTCCTAAATCTTCAGCACCAACTTCTGAAGATCCAGGAATTTTCAGAAGAATGTTTCTGAATTCCTCAGGTGACATGTCATCCCCATCTTCTCCTGTCTCTTCGCTTTCCATTTCTTGAACTACTTTTTCGTTTTTCTCCTTTTCCTTCTCTTCTTCAGTTGATATGCTTTTCAACTTTTTCCATGCACATCTTAATTTGACTGCCTTAAGTGATTCGAATAGTCAGAATTTGGATAATTGGAGTTCTACTGTACCACAATTTACAGTTTCAATATCCTTCTGTTGGTGTAGCTAACATTTAGGACTTGTCCTGCCAGTCTGTTAATTAGTACTATTGCTACCCCATTACGTCCCTTGTCTGCTTCTCCTGACAAGCTTCATCCACTACTGGCTTGCTAGGCCTGTCACAAGTTCAGCAGAGCCCCATTGGCCATCATTTTTAACCGACTTCAAAAAATGAGGAGGTTCTCAATTCGTCTGTATTTTTGTATGTATGACCAGCGATATCATCACCAATTTTGAACTGATTTAAATTAATTTTTTTTAGTGGATAGGGTATACCTCCAAAGTGGTCCCATACAAATTTAATTGAGAAACCACCCCTTCTACCCCCCTCCGCCCCCTAATTTTTATACAAATCCACGTTTTTTATTCGATCTTGATGAAACTTTGGACATATATAGCCAAAAATAAAGAGAAAAATACTGTCAATTTTTTGTTTAAAAAAACTTAACCGCTCTCCTCCTATCCACCCCCTTAATTTTTGCAAATTTTCTTTATTCAAAGCTACAGTCGACACCATTTAACTGATCTCCATTAAAGTTGGAAATTACATGTAGTTTTTCATGGGGAAGGATTCTGACCAAAAAAATCAAAATAAAAAACCACCCCTCTCCATTACACCCTTAATTTTATAGAAACCTACATTTCTTATCTGATTTTTACTGAACTTTGCCCACTGTATACTTTAAAACAAAGAGAAAAATCCTGTCAATATTTGGTCTTCCAAAGTTCAACCCCCCCCCCTCCTTCCACCCCTTTAATTATTGTCAATATTCTTCATAAAAAGCTACACTTGACACCGTTTGACCCATTAATTTTATAGAAATCTACATTGATTATCTCATTTTTATTGAACTTTGCCCATGTATACTTTAAAACAAAGAGAAAAATCCTGTCAATATTTGGTTTGCCAATGCTCAACCCCTTTCCTCCTTCAACCACATTAATTTTTGTCAATGTTCTTTATAAAAACCTACAGTCGTAATCGTTTGACCGTTTACCATGAAAGTTGGTGCTTACATGTATTTTTTTCATGAAGAAGGTGTCTGACCAAAAGATCTAAAAACCTCCCCCTCTCCCCATTAAACTGCTTAATTTTTTATACACAACCACAGTTTTTATCCGGTTTAGACAGAACTTGGCAAATTTTTGCTATAAAACAAAGAGAAAAATGATGCCAACTCTTAGTTTTTTAAAAATGACCCCTCTTCCCTTTTCCACCCCCTTGATTTTTGTCAATTTCTTTTTAGAAAGCTGCAGTCGACACCATTTGACCGATATTTATTAAAGTTGGCACATATATATGTAATTTTTTATGGATAAGATCTCTGACCAAGAAATAAAAAAAAACTACCCTAGCTCCCCTTCCCTTAATATTTGTACAAAACCCACATTTCGATTCGATTCGGTGGAACTTCGCATGCGTATACTTTAAAGCAAATAGAAAAAGAAAAATACTGTCCACATAACTTTCACAAAAATGCAAACCGTATCCCCCCTTGTACCCCATTAATTACTGTCAATGTTCTTTATACAAAGCTATCGTTTCTTTCTGATTTTGAAGGAAGTATGCACATGTATACTGCAAAACAAACAGAAATATACTGTCTACATTTGGTTTCGATAGTCCAAACACCGTTCCTTCTATCCGATTCTGAAGGAAATTTGCACACGTATACTTTAAAATATACAGAACAATTGTGTTTAAATTAGGTTGCTGAAGACAAACCCCTCTTTCCTTCTACCCCCACCCCTCCTAATTTCCAATGTTCTTTATAGAGACCCACAGTTTTATCAAATTTCCATGAACCACTGCACATGTATACTTAAAAAAAAAAAAAAATCAGAAAAATAGTGTCTACATTCTGTTTACAGAACCCTACCACTCACTCCCTTGCCCCATTTAATTTTGGCAAATGTTCGTTACACAAAGCTACAGTTTTTATCTGGTTTCGATGGAAATTTGCACGTGTATACTTTAAAACAAAGAGAAAAATACTGACCACACTAGCTTTACAAAAACCAAACTACTCTTCGTCTCCACACCCCTTATTTGTTTTTTTATACATACCTACAGTATTATCTGATATCAATAGAAATTTACACACGTATACTTTAAATCAATCAGAAAAGGCAGTCTACATTTGGTATACATAAGCTCAATCCCTCTTCCCCTTTACCCTCACCCCTTTTAATTTCCAATGTTCTATACAAAAATCGACAGGTTTTAAATCCCGTCAAAATCAGTTAAGGTATTTTTAAGTCATGGCATAATATTTATAAAATAAATGTGTTGTAATGTCTCAACATGTACTTCAGATTTCAACTTTGATCCCAAGCTTTCACGTTGTAAAACCAATTAAAAATTTATATTTTTATTGTGTGATGCCGGAGCAAACAGATATATTCCAGAGAGATTTCTGTATGTGTTATGTATTAATGCCCAGATGTTACATGTTTTGGTTATCGAGCAGCAGCTTTAACAGATGTTATGATAAGATCGAAACATAGAATGACATTCCTTAACACAACGCCCAATTCACCCCGTTCTGGAAGTGGTTGTGGTATAAAAAGACAGAATTCTTCTTTGAAAGCAAGCGCTTTAATCTCTGAGATACCAGGAAGTTCGCAAAATGGGAACTGCTGCGGCATATTTAAAATACCAAACGAATTATAATACCACTAAAAATTTAAAAATAAAATAATTGTTTAAAAAAACATAAAAACCGCCTTCCAAAAAAAGCACTAAAAATTTTAAAATAACTTTATACCTTGCTTAGGAAAAAGTAAATCTAAATAGATAACATTTTACATTACTTTCATTGAAATTTTGATATTAATTAGTTATTTTTGGAGTCGATGGCAGCGAAAACAAGAAAAACAAAAAGATAAAAACAACAAGGAATAACAATAATACATAAAAAATCATGTTACTGCTTACCTACAATTAATCCTAGAAACATGTTTCAACAAAACTGAAACATACAGATGATACGCCGATATTATACTAATTGGAAATCGTTTACTGCATGATGCAACCTACCAACTGACACTGTAATGCCAGAGATATGCCTGGATGACCAATAAGGCCAAGCCACAGATTAAAATACTGTTAATTTGTTTCCCTAAGCTGTCTCCCACAATAACACTATCTGCCTCATGACATGCTGTAAAATATTGGGAATTTTTGTTCGTACTCCCCGTTTCGCCTCTAACGCCAAAAGAAGTTAAGTAATTCGATCTTCGCGATTTGACAGCTGGCACCGACTCCAAAAATAACTAATTAATGTCAAAATTTCAATGAAAGTAATGTAAAATGTTGTCTATTTAGATTTACTTTTTCCTAAGCAAGGTATAAAGTTATTTTAAAATCTTTAGTGCTTTTTTTTTGAAGGCGGTTTTTATGTTTTTTTAAACAATTGTTTTTTCAGGGTTCCTGTAGGGCCTTCACCAATACCGTATTGGTGACGGGTCACACTAGGTCCCCACTGTACTTCACGCTGTTACCCATCTCCCACCATGTGGTGGGAGGGTTGGACTTGCAAAACGATTCTTGTAAAAATAGTTCAAGTATCGTGTTTGTGCAGTGGCAAAAAGTTATGAAATCCTCTTCTGAGCTAAGTTTACACTTTAGATTGTATAGTCATTTCGCTTTGTGAAATAGAATGGTTTCTCTTGGTGTTATAGATATTTATTTAGAATAAAAAACTCTGGTGACGTGACCATTATGCATGCCATATTTTCTCAAACCTATACAAATACCGTAAATGTGTTGCTTTATCCAACTTACAAATACACAAAAGCCAAGATTTCCCTTGCATGTCTTTCGGTTTATAAATATAATTTATTTTGTAATAGCAATGACATGTAAGTTGATCATTTATTCTGATTTGTTGCTATAATGTAACAATTGCATTTGAAAATTGGTGGATGAGAACATTCTTGAATTCAAGGCAAGGTGTAGATTGATGTATACACTAGCAACAATGCCTGCTCACTCTTCAAACAATGAGTGTGCTACAATGCTGAGCATGCCGATTGCTGCAGATTTAACTACCACCTTAAGTAAATAACAAATAACTTCGAAACTGAGCACAGGATGAGAGTGAAATTTAAGATATTAGTTACAATTACTGATCTCTGTGCATGTAAACATGGGATGAAGATAAATGCAAAGAAGAGTCAGCTAATTAGATACAAAAATAAAAAAACAAAAGGTTAATGATGAATATAGGGTGGGGAAAAAATTGCTTCCTGGAGACTTAAAATGTAAATATCTTGGCATTACATTTGATAACAAGCTTAACTGGGCAGGATACATTGGACAGGTGGTAGGAAAAGGTTTCAAAATCCTGCACTTGTTGGAGAGAGTGATGAGGGGATGCACGAGAGAAGTAAAGGAATTGGGTTACTAAACTTTCATCAGACCAGTTCTTGAATATGGTAGTGTAGTATGGGACCAACATTTTGAGTATCAAATACAGGAGTTGGAGAAGGTGCAAAGAAGGGTTGCTAGATTTGTTTCCGGAAATTATCACAGAATGTAATCAGTGACAGATATGATGAAGGAGCTGGAATGGGATTCTTTGCAAGACAGGAGGAGGATGAGGAGGGTCATGGGAGTGTACAGGGCATATACTGGCGATGAGGCATGGAAAGATATTGCAGTAGGTGTGAAAAGTAGTTCATGGAGGGGAAACGATGACCATGACCACAAGCTGGCACTCGATTTCAGGCACAAGGGTGTGGGAAGATTTTCTTTTTTAGGTAAGGGTGTCAGGGATTGGAATGAGTTATCAAGGGGAATGATGAATAACTTACCAAAAATGTTAAAAGAATTTAAAGTTAAAATTTGTAGAGGGCAAATGTAGGTGGGTGCAGGATAGGGGGAAGTTGGGTGTGTAGGGAAATTGCCACCAGAGCATGTGCTCCATTGCAGTTAAATTAAATTAAAAAAAGAAATTTCAAGTTTATAGCCTCATTCAGAGCAAAGTAATTAACTTGAAAATATTTGTCAAAATTGTTCATGTTTTGAGTTGCCATTTAAAAAATATGTTTAAAGTCACCAATACTAGACTTTTCTTATGATTTATGGATGAAACCATACATATGTACCAAATTACTTGTTTCTAGTACCACGGGATATGTGGCAGACTGTTGATGTCAGAGTGTTGTAGTAAAAAAAAAAAAAAATAATAATTGATTTCACTAAGTTCCAAATTAAAGGGGGGAAGAAAATAAAATATAATAGTTATTTTAAACTTGATAAGCATCATCTATTATGAAAATCTGAGGCTTGTGACGTTATTAGGGTAGAAAGCGATTTCACTTTTGGGGTAGATAAATGGAAATTTTATACTTTTCTTATAATCTGGGGCTAAAATTTTATTTGTGTACCAAATTTCAACTTTCTGTGTCTACAGGAAGATTTGACTATCAGCAGTCAGTCATGTAAGACTGGAGGTTTTCTCGGCGTTGAATATGAATAAAATCTTCTCGGTTAACTAATGACGGCAGAGATTATAACTGCCGAAATGTCATTTTTTATTGATGGACTAACTCAGCTAGTTACTCAAGAAGATTTAATTCATCAGGCAGTGAGTGAGTGCATAAAAAAATGGTGAAATTTGCATATGAATAACATCCAAACTAAGCACAGGAATGAAACAAAATTTTGTATGTCTGCTAAAATTATTGATATCTATGTCTAATAGAAATATGAAGCTTGTAGCATTACTAAGACCAAAGAAATTAAGCTACAAAATTGAACTGAATTACTTCGAGGAATGGGTAGGCATTGCTGCTGCAGTTCACTTGACTTGGCATGTGCACTGTCGTGCACCCAGATTACCACCATCTTTTATTTTGGGCAGAAACAATTAATCAGAAAATCATAATATTAAATTTACTGAACCCTATAATATACGTGTTAAACAGCAACTGATTGATTTTCAGTTTATCCAAAGGCTAAAAAAATATTTTTGTTTTCAGAAAAATTTCGGGATTTTAAGTATACATAATTTAAACCCGTAATTTAGATCCTTTGTTCATATAACAAAAGAAACTCATTATTTACCTAAATAAAAAGCATAATAAGATAAACCAGAAATCCTAGTAAATTTAATATAAATTGTTCATTGTTCTATTGTTTTCATTTAAGTGTGAAATGTTTAAGTTTTTGTGACTTGTTTCTACTCTGATTTCCTATTTACATCTTTTGGAAGAGTACTCTTCCTTTATGGAGTAGTTGGTTTTTTTTAAATTTTATTTCTTAAATGCAATGTGGAAGAATACTGAGCTATTTACTTTAAAGAGACATTATGTTCAGTATTGAAGCATTTGTAAAATTTCCTACTTATTTATTTATAGCCTACAAACACCATCCAGAGCACTATACTGCAACCGGATAATATGAAGATAATGCAACAGCCTGGAAGTAATGCTATGGTAGCTTCTGTTGTCTCGGTTGCTGCATCAGTTTCGGCCTCTCCACTTGGTGCTGTTTACAATCTAAGCAACAATCACACAGGGAATGGAGTAAGTGATAGTAGCAACAGTGCTAATATGGGTGCAGGGACGATGCCAGTTGCTCAAGGTGTCCTTTATCAAAACCATGGTAATATTGGAACCACAGTTCCAAAAATGGAAGTTACAAATATGTATGGTTCGCACACAAGTGTAAATAAGGTGTCAGTCAATAATATGTTCCATAGTGGTGCAAGTACTATAAATCATACTTCTGCTAAAATGACTGCCATTACCAACATGTATCATCAGCATCAGCAAGAAAACAGCCAAGAAACTGTGGACAGGACATCTTCACAGCCAAATCTCATGGGTTCATACCATGTTCCATCATATGTGCCATCAGGCTTGCCTATGAGTAGTATGGGTTATTACATACCACCAATTCACCACACAGATCCAGGGATGGATTTGCTTCACAACAGAATGGCCAACAACCAGTGAATAGTAGGTAGGTACCAGAGATAAAAAAAAAGGTTTTTAAAAAACCATTTAACTACAAAATACAAATATGTTCTTGTTTTTCTATTTCAAATAAAAAAAAAAAAATGGTTTGATATGGTAGTATTTAAATATAAATTGAAAATGAGTATTTTTTAAGTACTTTTATCAAAATCAAATGCTTTTTGTTCATTTAATTTGAATATTATTTATTTTGAGCAGTTTATGTATTTAAAACTACTATTTGTTCAAACAAGTCATCCTTCATGTTCAGTCTATGAGGTCACATTAACATCCCATGTTCTCAGGGGGACAGAACTTGCCAAAAACGGTATAATTTTTTAGGAATACCTTTGTTACTGTCAGATATTTATTTAGTCAATCTAAATTAGTACAGTTATCCTTTAAATATTACAGTATTTCTAGGTCTGTAGCAGGGTTTGCATCGTAATTGGCTGCATAAGCATCTGAGATCTTTACTAATATGTAATAAAATTCATTCTTTTACTTTTTTCACAGATTAGACTTGCGCATAATAGTTCACGAAGGGGAGCGCTCAGTTTAGTTCGCAGCTCCCTCGCGAACTAGTTCGTTCTTTTAGTTCGTTAATTCGCGTCTCGAATTCAGAGAAACAGATCGTTCGCTTGCCTTGCTACCACTACTGCAAGCGCTATTTTGTTTGTTAAGTCAGTTTTATTAGGACATAATCATTTTTTTTGTCGTTTCTAAATGGAATTTAATATGACCTTCTTAACAAAAGTTATTGCTTAATAATAGCCCTTTCAAATTACATTAGCATGAACAGTTGGCGCTGATAAACCAAAGTGCTCATTGTCCTTTACACAAATGGGTAAATTGAATAATTGTGTTGTTTTTACTATTTACTTAACATGCATTCGTAGAATATTAATGTTTTAAATGGATTTGTTTATTAGTTCATGGAAAAAACATTACTTATAAAAGGCGCTAATGATCCTACCTGTCGACGCGCCCTTAAACCCCAACAAAAACAACAACAACAACACAACATTACTTATAAAATATTATAAACGCGTTTATTTTGATGAATTAAAATACCCGTTTATAAGTAATCGGCTTTTTTATATAAATAAAGTTTTGGAAATATGGACAAAATATAATTCTACTATTGGCTACAACTTAAGTACTATATGACAGAAATAGTATTACCTATATTATTAAGAAAAATAACATTAATACTTCCAATGTGATATCAAATAATTAGACATATAAAAATAACAGTGACCCTTGAATGAGAAAGTGGTAGCAATAACGGAAGTGCGTAAATTTCCAGTGAATTGGAAGTCATTGAGCTATTATTTTATTAGTGAAGGGGAGAATAATCCAACACACATTCACAATTTTTTGGGGACGAATGAAACTGATTAAGACACAAAAGTTAAAATCTTTTTGAATTTCGCAAGTCATTTCTTTCATCACTTTCACAAAGCTGTTAACCAACAGACTGAGATAAGTATTATATTATGTCAGCTTTAAAATCAGCACTAGAAAAATGTAAAAGATACTGTTTCTTTGGTTAAGAAAACAAGAAAAAGCCTTAAGAAACCAAATTCTCCACAGAAAGTGATAATATAAAAAAATTATGCTCTAGTATTCGTTGATAAATGTCTGGAGTATCTTAGTAAATAGTTACATTTTAATGAAAGCAATTGGCTATACAAAATCCAAAAATTAAATTCAAATCACAGGGTTTCATTTGATGACTGTGAGACTATATTAGAGGTTATAAATTTGCGAGAAAAAATGAATATCAAAGTGAACAAACTTTACTCTGAAATAACAATACTATACGAAATCCAGGTAAAAGTAAGAGAAGTATTTCATTAGTAAAAAATGAGCTTTTTCTCGAAATTAATTTGACAACTGATAGCGATAAAGCATATGACAATTTTACTGTAGACATAAAAGAATTAACGATGAAAGAAGTGCAAAAAATATAGCTTAAAAAATGAAACAGTAAAAACATACCTTTTATCATTTTCTACTCTTTCGTAAAATATTATATTTTTGAAGTGTAGCATATTTTTATAGGTTATTCTTTTAAAAAAATTCCTACCATCAACCGAAAAAATATTGGAAACCCTAGCGGCGAATGGTGCTAGTTCGCGAACGGTACCACTCTCTATAGTTCGCGACCGTGAGCGCTCTGTTTAGTTCGCGAACGGTACCGCTCTCTATAGTTCGCAACCGGGAGCGCTCTGTTTAGTTTGCGAACTGTACCGCTCTCTTTAGTTCGTGACCGGGAGCGCTCTGTTTAGTTCGCGAACTAGGTCCTCCAAGACAGCTCGCTCGCTCGCTTTGCTAGCGCTACTGCACGCGCTCTCTTGTTTGTTATGGTAGTTGTGGTTATCGATGGTTGTCTTTTGATTGTTAATGGGATCAAAGTGTATTTTATTTTCACATTCCACGTTAAATTTCCGTTTGTGACTTCTGCAATAATTATTAATGTTGAACAATTTATTTTTCTTTTATTTTTATATCTGTGTCTTCAGTGAAATGTGTCCACAAGGAACTGTGTTTCCTTTTAGATAATAAACTAAAACAAAAGTTGGTGTTCGGGAAAGGATCGAACGAACTAAGGAGAATCTGGGAACTAGTTCATGTAGTTCGCCTGTGGGAGCGCTCTTCCGAACTAGTTCGTTCGCGAACTACACAAGACTATCACAGATGTACTATGTGTACTTTGAACATCTTGTTTTATATTAGTGCCTCAGCAAAAAATTATCTTTCTGTGTATTCTTTGTTTTCCTGCAGCAATAATTTCAGCTTAAAAAGGAATAAGATACAGCTGTTAATATGTTGTTCTTTATGTTGGGTTCTTCTTATTGACAGTATCTCTTAAAATGCCTTCTAAGGTTCTGTTAATTATATCTATCAACACACCACAGTACGTAAGATTATCCATTTGTATAATGCTTGACATTCATTCCATTCTCATTAATTTTGGCAGTAACATCCATGTTAGGTATCCTTGTCGCCCTTGAAACTTCTCATGTCTTCAACAATAAGTTTGGTACAGCTAATTATTATTCATTGAGAAAATCAATTTCTATCAAATCAGCCTCAGTCAGTTCTCCAAAAGTTTCATTTAGGACCTACTGAACAAACTTATTGTAAGAATTACAATGTGTTAAACTTAGAGATATAGGGTGCTTTCCTCTAGGCTCTGAGTTGTTTCGAACTCAGATTTCAATATGGTTGACCATTTGCCATTGCCACATCATAAAATTTCTTGTACGAGATGTTTTGATATACCTCGTGAATCAATTAAATGAAATGTATTGGTAGCACATCCTTAATTATTATTATTATCATTATTATTTTGCTTTCTTCAGTTTTTTAACTGGCTTGATGCAATCCTCCATCGTTTCCTATCTTTTGCTAACCTCTTCATCTCCACATATCCCTTACAATCCACGTCCTCAATTATCTGCTTCATATATTCTAATATCTGTCTTCCTCTACAATTCTTACCATCGACCGTTCCCTCCACCAGCAAATTAACCAATCCAGCATGTCTCAAAATATGACCAACCAGCCTGTCTCTTCTTTCTGTAAGCTTATTGCATAAACTTCTTTCCTCACCAATCATTTCCAAAACTCGTTCATTTCGTACTTTGTCTGTCCACTTAATTTTCACCATTCTTCTGTAGCACCATATTTCAAAAGCTTCAATTTTCCTTCTTTCCGGTATTTCTAAAGTCCATGTTTCACTACCGTAAAGTGCTGTGCTCCACACATAAAGTTTTCAAAAGTTTTTTTTCTAATTCCTAGATCAATATTTGAAACAAAAAGATTTCTCTTTTTCATGAAGGCTCTTTTTGCTAGTGCTATTCTGCTTGTAACATCATTCCTGCTTCGGCCATTGGTTGTAATTTTGCTTCCCAAATAACAGAATTCACTTACTTCTCCAATTGCATCCGATCCTATTTTTATATTTAATCTGCTATTATTTGTATCATTTCTGCTACATTTCATTACTTTAGTCTTGCTTTGATTTATATTTGGCCAAAATCTTCCTTCAGTATTTTGTTCATGCCATTCAGTAATTTACAAATATCCTCAGCCCTTTCTTCTAACAACACAATGTCGTCCGCAAATCGTAGCTTACTGATTTTTTCTCCCTGAACACATGCCACAGGGAAATTTTTCTTTTACTGTCTTTATTGCTTCCTCTACATACAAGTTGAATATTAACGGGGATAGACTACAACCTTGTCTCACACCCTTTTTACTAATGCTTGTCTCTCATGATTCTCTACTTTTATTATAGCCACTTTATTCTTATCTAGTTTATAAAGTATTCTTCTATCTCTATACTTTAGACCTGACTTCTTTATAATTTTGAACATCTTGTCCCATCTAACATTATCAAAAGCTTTTTCTAAATCAACAAATGCCATGAAAGTATCTTTGTTTTTCTTGATCCGCCCTTCAAGTATTAATCTTAAAGCCAGAATTGCTTCCCTTGTACTGCGATTTTTCCTAAACCCAAACTGATCTTCACTTACTGTGTCTTCTTCTACCCTTTCCATTCTTCTGTATATTATTTTGGTCAGTAATTTTGAAGCATCTAATGTTAGACTAATGGTGTGATAATTCTCACATTTGTCGGCTTGTGCTTTCTTCGAAAGTGTGAAGACGATATTTTTATTAAAATATTTGGAATTTCTCCTGTTTCATAATTTTTTGATATCAGCTTGAATAATCTTTCAATTGCTTCTTCTTCTAGGGATTTAAGAAGTTCATCAATTCCAACTGCCTTATTTGCTTTGAAGTCATTCAGAGCTTTACTAAATTCTTTCCTCAAAACAGGGTCACCTCAGTCTTCAATGTTGACATCGCCTTCCTTTTCTATTAAGCTATCATACTGTTTCTTAATGTATTCCTTCCATCAGTTAGCTCTATCGTCTAAACTTAAAAGATGTTTCTCAACGGCAGCTTTAATGTTCACACATCTTTTCTTCATTTCTCCAAAATTCTGTTTGATCTTCCTATATGCAACATCTACTTTACCTATCACCATTTCCTTTTCTACTTCTTCACACTTTTCTTCTAGCCATTTTTCTTTTGATTTTTGACATTTCCTGTTTATTTGATTTCTAAGTTGCCTGTATTGCTCTCTTCCTGCTTCATCCTGAGCATTTTTGTACCTTCTCCTCTGATCCATCAGTTCCAAAATTTCTTCTGTGATCCATGGTTTTCTGGCAGCTTGTTCCCTAAAGCCTAGTGTTTCTTTACCAACTTTCATTATTTCGGTCTTGAAAGCACTCCATTCGTCCTCGATTGAGCTCCTTTCAGAGTTGTTTCTTAGATCTAAGTCTACCACTTCTGCAAATTTTTCTCTCATACTAGATTGTTTCAGTTTATTCACTTCCAGTCTGTTCTGCTTATGCTGCTTCCTTATTCGCTCGTTTTTCAGCCTGCATTTCAATACTATCAAATTATGGTCAGAATCTATGTCTGCTCCTGGGTACACTTTACAATCTAGAACTTGATTCCTGAATCTCTGTTTGACCATGATATAATCTAGCTGGTATCTTCCTGTATCCCCAGGACGTTTCCAGGTGTATATCCTCCTCGTATGGATTTTAAACAGTGTGTTTGCCACTACTAGCTTATATCTTTCACAAAATTCTAACAACCTGCTTCCTCGCTCATTTCTTTCTCCGAGACCAATACTTCCTACAGTATTCCCCTCTTTTCTTTCTCCCACTATCGCATTCCAATCACCCATGATTATTAGATTTTCCTCCCCCTTCACATATTGGATTAGTTCTTCAATTTCAGCCTATATTTTTTCTATTTCTTCGTCATCTTCCTGTGACGTTGGCATATACACTTGAACTAACGTGGTTGAGACGGGCTTAGTTTCTAACCTCATCAAAATAATTCTGTCACTAAACTGTTCATAATAACTCACCCATTTCCCTACTCTCGTATTCATTACAAATCCTACACCAGTGACTCCATTGACGGCTTGTGTGCTAGTTATCCTGTGTTACCCAGACCAGTTATTTTTTCATGTAATCTCACTAATCCCAACAACGTCTAACTTAAGGTGTTGCATCTCCCTTTTTAGATTTTGTAACCTACCTGTCCTATTCAGACTTATAACATTCCACACTCCGACTCGTAGAATGTTTCTATCCATTCTGATGACTCCTCCCTGAGCAGTCCCCACTCGGAGATCCGATTGGGGGACTATTTTACCTCCGGAATATATTACCCAGGAAGAAGTCATCTTGATATATGTAATTTGAGAGGATTACATGTCCTCGGAATACCCTTTGGGTCTTTAATGCAGTGGTTTCCTGTTGTCTTCTGCATCCTCATGCCGTTGATCATTTCTGATTCATCCGCCTTTAGGGGCCGTTTCCAACCCCAAGCGCAGGAGGGTGCCCTGGACCACTTTCCGCTCTTCCATCCTCCTTTCGGAGGCCGTTGGCAAACAGTGGGTGACTCTTTATGCTGGGAATCTTTCCGCCAGAGCCTCGTCCGTGCGAACAGGGTGCACCACGTGAAAGAGAGGTTGACATTTGGTTGGAAAAGGCTAGTATAGTCTCTCCCAAACCCTTACACCCCCCTTAATTATTAGAGAGTTGATACTCCTCAAAATCTTCAGATGATTTGGGAAATTCCTTTCAGTAGTATAGTAGTAACACCTCGTTATCAAATATAGTGTTTTTAATGTTAACTGAATCTCTATCACAAACTGTGTGCTTCCAAATCAGGTTTCTGATGCATTTAAAAGATTAATTGTCAATTACTGTACCTTCACAATTTCTGATAATTTCAAACCGAGTTCAGAAAATACTGATGTTGCAACAATCAGTTCAGCTACCTGTGTACGAGATTCTTTAAATCTCCAGCAAGAAATTGTATCACTTTTTCTTTTGAATGGGTTACAATAAACCATCATACCTAGATAGTTTCTCTTGAATAAATAGCAAATATTTGCCACAGTGCATACAAAGCCAACTGCTTTTAAAATTTTTCCTTATATTCCATAGATTCTTCAGCAATTTTTTTATTGCAAGTGCCGAAGTGCATAGGTTCTGGTGGGATTAAACCTGCAATTAGAGCCCTAAACAAATCATTTCCCCCATTCCATACTGGTAGTATAGTATCAACTACAAAATTCACAGTTAATTTGTCAAAATTAATCATATTTAATACAATAGCTAAAAGAATGGTACATTTCAATTTAAAAAATAATAATAATGATAAATATTGCCTACAGCAACACACTTCCTTTATTTGATGTTCGTGTTTCAGTTTGTCACACCTCTAAAAGGTCAACATGACCTTTCCACTGAAAATAAATGTTTAACATATACATTATTACCTCACTTGACTTACTACCAGCACTACTGAATTAAGCAAATAATGACGTTTTTAAGTAAATTCTTTTTTTACACTTGGGTCTCAGATCAAAATAACTTTTGCCTTTGGCATTATGCAACATGTAGCAAATATATATAACCCATTGACATACTATTATATGGTTAAAAAATATTGTAGTTGCACTAATACTTCATTTCAATGTTATTTTAATAACTTGCAAACTGCAGATAAGTTTGTTTCACTTTCAGCCATATTTTGACACCTTTAAAACAATGCTGCAATTTAAATGGGACAAAGAAAATTGTAATATTTGTTTCTGCGGTGAAAACATTTAATAAACAATTTGTCAAATCATAATTTAATGAATTGGCAAGAATTTATCTAACGTTTAATTTAATTTAATTACAATGTTGTGCACACTCCAGTGGTAATTTCCCTATGCGCCCATTTACAACAAAGGTGAATGAAGTAACAATTTAATTTTACAATAGCAAATAAACATTTATTGATGATGTTTTGCTTACAGTTACAAATTCCATCAACCAAGCGAACAAAACTGGCATAGAACTGAAAAAGGAAATAATCACAACATGCAAGTCGGCAGTGGCAATGGTAGATTTGTCAATGTAGTTTTTATTTGCTTAACAGACCAAGTTGTCATTTGATTTTCCTTTGCCAGTGATGCCAATAATTTGAATGTGTTAATAAATTTAATAAATTATTTTCAGTGCCTCTTGGCAGTTTCTTTGTTTCCTTTATCCAATAAATCAATATTCATGAGATATAATGTTAAAAGGAAATAAAAAGTATGAAAAACTAAGAAAAGTCTTTTACATTTTTCAAATAGGAAATATATTTGAAAAAGTACTTGAAATAAAATGTCAAATGTTTTTTTATATGAGGTTATTTTAAATACAAGATAAAAATATGTATTTTCCATTTTTATTTGCATTTGAAATACATGCATTTGAAATAATACACATCCCTGGCAGGTACATCTTGTTTAATTTTCTCTTGGTGAAAATATATATATAAATTTAGGCAGAGTAGGGAATACATAACAAAGAAGTAGCAAAGAGGAAATTATGAGGTATTAAACACTCATTTCGGGGGAAAAAGTAAGTCAATACATTAGTGTATTTGAGTGAGAAACTTTGTGCCTCTATTACCAAGGATCTGGAAGCTCCTTATTTATATGGTGGGCTTTTCCCAAAAGTTTTACTCCTGTGTGGTCATGTGTTGACATAATCAGAACCTCCGTTAGGATATGTGGGAACTTTTTCCTCTATTCTTAACAGTGCATGCTCTTGTTCTTGCACAGTCAATTGGGTCACAAGATTTATGTGCTTAAATTAAGTTTTACCTAAGTAAGTGAGATCAGAAGGCATTTTTAAATGTTTTCACTTTGGTTTCAAATGTTTACATTTTAGTGTACCAAGTCTAGTTTCAATTGCTGTTATGCCGATTTTGATACAAGTCCCAGACATCCACTGTGAAATGCTTGTCACCATCATCGTCCTTCCAGTACTAGTTCTTATAACCTGTTATGGTATCTCTTCCCCATTTAGTTGGTCTTCCACTATTTTGTTGTTTTTGGGAATGTAATGTATTACTTGCCACAGAGGTCTGGTTTTGTCCATCCTTTTAACATAGTAAAACCACTTTTCTGTATACTGTGAATTATGTGCAACTGCCAATGTTACTTTTAATTTATCTGTTATACCTTTTTTTGTTATTCCATACATGATCTAGCAGTATATATTATGCAGTTATTTTTAGAAGCTATTTCCACTGCACTGAGTTGATCTTGTGTTTTTATTCAGAACTATAAGTAAGAATTGGTCTTGCCATAATTTTATATCCCTTAATTCTGAGGTGCATTCAATTTTTTTGGGCTAAAGATTGGTTGTTTATCTTTAATGCCCTCTTTTGAAATACATCTTTTAATTCCCAAATATTTAAACGTTTTTACTCTTTTCTAAAATTTCATTATCAAAAACTATTTTTCTTCTGAATTGCTCCTGTCATTGAAATGCAATAGATTTTTTATTTTTTAGTTGAAATTTCCATATTAAAATTTTTGGCTATCAAGTGATGTACCGAAGATTTTATATCATGTGAAATGTTATTACCATGCCTAAAACAATTTTCAATGTTTGTACAGTTTTCCTATTTACTTCTTCTTCTTCCTCTTTTTGTTGTCGTCAGGCTCTTAACTGGTTTGATGCAATTCTCCACCTCTTCCTATCCTGCACCAACCTCTTCATCTCAACCTACATCTTCAATTACATGCTCTGTATATTCTAATATTTGTCTACCTCTGCAGTTCTTTTCTTTGACTGTTCCTTCCACTAACCAATTGACCAATCTGGCATATCTTAAAATGTGACACACCATCCTGGCTCTTCTTTCCATAAGACAGTTCCACAAGCTTGTTTCCTTATTGATCATCTTGAGAACACATTCATTTTGCACTTTATCTGTCCACTTAATTTTCAGCATCCTCCTATAGCACCACATTTCAAATGCTTCAATTTTCTTTCTTTCTGGTATTCCTAACGACCATGCTTTGCTATCATAAAATACTGTGCTCCACACATAGTTTTTTAAAAAGTTCTTTCTGAGTCCTAGAGCTATATTTGAAACTAAAAGATTACTGTTTTTATGAGTCTCTTTTTGCTAGTGCTATTTTGCTTTTCACATTATTCTTGATTTATCCATCAGTTGTAATTTTACTTCCTAAGTAACAGAGTTCACTTACGTCTCCTATTGCGTCAGATTTTATTTTTGTATTTAATCCACTATTATTTCTATCATTTTTGCTAAATTTCATCCCTTTTTGTCTTGCTTTGCTTTATATTTAGTCCAAAACTTCCTTCATTATTTTGTTCTTGCCATTTAGTAACTTCTCAAGATCCTCAGTCTGTTCTGCTAACCGGACAGTGTCTTCAGCAAATCATAGCTTACTGATTTTTTTCTACTTGCACACTTATACCAACTTTAGATTTATCTTTTACTAGCATTTACCCGCTGCTTTTGCATGTGCAGATCATTAAGTGTGTAGAAATGCGGGTAGTCTGCCTCTTTCTCCACCAATCTGAAACTGGTACTAACCTTTTGAAATTTTAAGTATCTACCTCTACAAAAAATTCTCTTCACCTTTTACACTCTCCTTCTTTGGAAAAATTGCCACATAAACTCTGCACAACTGCGTAATGTTGCCAGTACTGTATAAATGACACAAAAATTATCGGCACAGGGATCATATCAACCTTAACAGTATCATTTTGTCATAGAGGTCATGGTTAGGTTGAAATTCGGCCTAGATCAAGAAAATAATGTTTGGAAAAACTGTTCTGTGACATCCATCTAAAACATTGGGTATTTGTTTACAACAGAAGCAATGCATTGTCTCCGATCAATTGTATCGATTCTAAGATGGCAGTCGTTTTTGTAGAGCCTACTACATCTCGGACAAATATTTTTATTTGTTAATTTCGTGTGACTTTTTACAATGGAGAGAAGCATAAACAGCAAAAAGCATTACAGTAAAGGATATAACCAACATTTCAATAGATTTTCATTAATTTTGCAGTGCCATCTAATAGCTGGGCGTCTCTCTCATATTTTGGCATTTTTAATTTAATTTGTGGTAACTTTTCCGAAAAAGGAGAGTGCAAAACATGAAGAGAATATTATAGCCAAGCAGTTAATCCAAATTTCAAATAGTTAGCCTTGCCCCCCCCCCCCCAAAAAAAATAATGTTTTACCCTGTTTATTTTAGTGCCAAATATTAATGCAGAGAAGCAAAATGTATAGATTTCATTTTTAAAAAATTCCTTTTAGTTATTACCTTAGATGCGGTTTTCATACTGATGTTCAAAAGGTTTTTTTTAGGACTTTAACACAGTATAATATATGAAATATAAGAAACTAAAGCTACGTGAAACATTATCACTAACATTCCAGTAATGGCGGACCGAGAATCAATAATCCTTCAGGTCAGAAATTTCCTGAGGACATACCTTTCCATATAAAGTGCGTGTTATAGCAAAAAGAAATGTTCCTTAGATATAACGCTAAACAAAAGTTACTGTCTGCGATAGTAATGGCCATTAATTCTAAACTATCTATGCCGCCAACAATAGTATTGAAGCAACGAATGTACTAAGACCACTCGCAAGATTTTTTAAGGCAGCTCTATCATTACCACAATCTGATGATGGATTCTTATAGAACTCGGCAGAACAAATCGAAAATAAAGATTTTTTTTTGATATCTCGCTTGGTTTTCAAGATATAGCGTGTCAAAGATCAGTTATAGTTCCTTGCGCTAATGGTCCAGGCTGTATTTCAACCTAACAACAACCACTAGGAAGAAAATAAAACACCTATACAGCATTTCCACCGTTTACATATAGTGGTTTCGATGAATTTTTTTTCTGGGCCATGCCGGATTTCACTCTAACCTCCTCACTTTTGAGATACAATATCTCGAGAACTAAGCAAGATGCCAAAAAATTTTATTCTTAGTTTCAATTTGTCTCATAGAGTTACATAGGAATCGATCATCAAATTGCGGCGCCACGGTAATTGTGGAATCCCTTTTTTAATACCATATTAATACATTCCTAATCCATGAGTAATAACATGTACTTTTTTCTTAATGGCTTTTATACAAGTACCCACATTTCAAGCCATTTTCCTTCATGGTATTTCAGAATTGAAGTAGTTAGATTGAAATGTGGTATAAACTTTGGTAATGATGTATCTCTGGCGGTAATGAAAAATATTAACTTATTTATTTTAATTTAGCTTAGCAAAAAAATGGAGGACTGCACAATAACGGTGATGGTGCAAATTTACATCGATATACAATAGTTAACACAGCTGAAATTATAAGCACTATGTGTAAACTTTTGCTGGGATTTTATGTGTAAACTTTGGCTGGGATTACATAGCTAAGCATAAGATTTGGTGAGAATGTAGCTATGGACATAACCAAACATATTATTTCTGTAATATTTAAATTAGGAAACAAAAAATATCTTATTTTTAAATTCGCATATGGAGAATTTCATGATAAATGTGGTGCCGTAAATTTTTTTGGAGCAGTTTTCTTTATTAATAATAATAGCAGCATCTTTTTTTCTGATTGGATATTGGTTTTATTTTGACGATATGTTGATTCAATCAATTATTTCTGTTTTAAAATAGCATGTACTTAAACTAATCTTACACGTTACGAATTATTTTTAATTTCCTTCGTTTTCAGTGACACCAAATTACTAATTTCGTTATTTCACCTGGATGTAAGTAGTTCCAAAGTTTCAAGAATCGATAACAGTGAATGTATTGATGCGGTTGTGACAGAAGCTATGATTTGCAAAAAGAATCAATAGCCAGATTTGTGGTTAGGTTAAAATGCAGCTTGGGTCAGAATGTCATTTGAATCGCTTTGGTAGGTCATAAGGCATGATGGATTTAGTTTTATTGTTATTTACGCAGTGTGGCATAACGTTTTAAGATGCTTAATTGATTTTTAGTTTCACTCGTTCCATGTTGCTGTCGTTATTAACCCAAAGCACGTATGGTGATAAACATTGCAGAATCTGTGTATGAGACTTATTTAATAGAAATAACAGTTTATTTTACTGCCATGGTTTAAACAGCAGCCAAATTTGTATACACGTTCCTTGGGCGATATTAGTGACGAATATTTGCACTTTATAGCCACAAAATATATATTAATTGAATAACGTATGTAGAAATATGGAAAGTTCCGCACAAGTCATTGTGGGGAAAATGTATTGTTACCTGTTGATATTTATGGTAGCTGTTTTTCATACATCTTTCTTCGAGAAAAAACTGATTTAATTAACCATAATTATATGTAAAGAAGAAATATTGGCTTATTAATGTACAAAGCTTAGCGACATATTGTTCCAGAGACAAACTGTTAACTGTCTACCAGAGATAATATATGTCTACCACCATATAGTAATTAATCTAACGCATTTCGCATATTAACTTACCTGTTGCGATGCAAGTCAATGCTTATTATGTTTAATTCGCGTATTCCGTTTATTTTAAGCACCGTGGTCCAGAAAACTGAGTAACGAAAGTAAAAAAAATAAAACTGAATCCAAAGTTTTGTGATATTATTGCAAAAGGAATGCGCGTCTGAAGTGCACTATGATTGGCAGCCCACAATTTTCCAAATATAAAGGTTTTTAATTGTTTGCTCCTTCCCATGGTCATTAGCTATTTTCCCAGATTTTGACTGGCACCATTAGCTCTAAAAACGTGAAAACTACATCCAAATTACTGCGGTACTTATTGCGCGATACCCGTTACAGTAAAGGGACAAACGCATCTTGCTTACAGATATATAATAGAATAGATTCCCTTAATGCTTCCTCAACATACACATTTTTAATATGGCTTATTAATGTTCAGTTTTCTCTACCTATATGTGCTAGAACCCATAATTCATCCTTTTCAGCTTTTCATAAGCATGTCTTCTCTTTACTGAAGAAGGTGACTTGTCCAATTATTTTTTTTTCCTTCATGCAACATGTTTCTCCTGTGGTCTCTTGGTTGCCGAAGAGACATCACGTCATTACATAAAAAGCCAACATTTCATCATACTGCAGAAAAGTCCAGGAAGGAGTCACAATTGATTGCTGAAACTTCAGCTTTTTTACACAATGGTGTGGTGTCATGTCACCCAGACAGCCAAGAGACCATTAACTCTGGCCCCAGAAACATATGATTACATGTTTTCTTCTATGTTTGTAGGAAAGTCATACCATTAGTATTGTAAGTGATAGCCATTCTACCCATCTTTATCATTTTCTAGCAAGAAGTATCCTTACACTTCCTACTTATCCATAGCATTGTGTGTGTGTTATTGCCCCTTGTTGAAGACTTGCCATCCATGGTGATGTTAAAATGCTGATGGCAAAAAATTAACAGTAAAGTTATAGTGAGGATGAGAGGGAACACTCATTGCTTAAATTGTATCAGAATATTTTCGCTTTCTTTGTATATTTTATACTTATTTCAGCCCATAATGCATCTGAAATAATTCTTGTCATGTATTAGTTCAAGTGTATATGTTATAAAACTGGCACTTTTGCAGTTACAAGTGGACATGTGTTTAGCCTGTCCAATCACCCATTAATTCTTTTGTTTTGATAATTAGAAGCTGTATTTGAAATACTACCAGTTTCTCGTGTGACAAAAGTGGGTAACATGCTGAATGATTACCATTCACAGGGACAGGTTGCCAGGATGGTTCCTGCAAAAAGGCATGGCCAAATTCCTTCCAGTTTCTTGTTCCCAGTCTTCTTCTGCCTCAAATGACATTGACATCAATAAGGAGTAAAGCCTTAAAAAGGGGGGAAGGAGAAGCAGTAGGTGCAGCCTAGCAAGTATGCTTACTAGCCAGTAGAATATATGAGGGTGGTTTGAAAAGTTCTCGGAATGTATTAGAATTAAGTATCTTACCTTGGTGGAACTGCTTTTATTTTTCAACATAGTCTCCCTGTAGACTAATGCATTTGGCCCAGCGATGTTCCAATGCCTTGATCCCATCTCGAAAATGAGATTCCTCCAGGCCTGCAAAATACCTCTCCAATTTGGCTATCAGTTCTTCTCATGTAGAAAATCTCCGTCCATCGAGGAAATTTTTTAGCTTGGGGAATAGATGAAAGTCTGATGGTGCCAAATCAGGTGAATAAGGTGGATGTGGCAACAATTCGTACCTCAGTTCATGAAGTTTTGCCATGGCAATAACACTTTTGTGCGGCGGAGCGTTGTCCTGATGAAAGATGACTTTTTCCTTGCCAAACCAGGTCTTGTTTCGCGTATCTTTTCATGTAATTGGTTTAGGAGGTTTGCATAGTATTGCTCCGTGATTGTTTGGCCAGTAGGAAGATAATTTATCAGCAGAATGCCTTTTGCATCCCAGAAAACTGAGGCCATGACCTTTCCGGCCGAACGCACTGCCTTTGCTTTCTTTGGTAGTGGTGAATCAGCATTTTTCCACTGCTTTGACTGCTGTTTTGTCTCTGGGGTATAGTAGTGGACCCAAGTTTCATCTGTAGTCACAAACCGGCGCAAAAAATCTTGTTGGTTGCTCTGAAAACAGGCCAGACTTTGTTCTGACATTTCCAATCTGGTGCGTTTATTGTCCAGTGTCAAGAGCCGCGGCACCCAACTTGCGGATAATTTTTTCATACCCAATTCTTCAGTTAAAATATAATATCCCCGTTCAGAAGACATCCCTACATCTTCAGCAATCTCCTGCACTTTCAGTCGACGATCCTCCATGACCATTTTATGCACTTTTGCGATAAATTCTGGGGTCGTAGCACTTTTTGGCTGTCCACTACGTGGATCACCATCCAAGTTCTCCCGACCAAATTTAAAGTTGCTGGTCCACTTGGCAACAGTTGAAAATGAAGTAGCAGAGTCCCCTAGTGTGTTCTGAAAGTCGGCATGAATTTCCTTTACTTTCATACCTTTCATTACAAAGTATTTAATCACTGCTCGAATCTCAGTTTTTTCCACTGTCACAAATCACTACGCGGGAACAACAACAAAGAGTCGTCACTACTACACTCCTGCAGCTAGAGCACTGATGCGCCAAGTGTTCACTCACAAAGGATGTGTGATTATTGTGCGGGAACCTCGTTGCTCTAGCACTGACATCTGGCAGTGATTCCGAGAACTTTTCAAACCGCCCTCGTATTAGTCCAGTTTCTCTTCCTCCAGTATTGTTGTTAGCATTGTAGGTTTTGGAACTTGACTGACATTCTGTGACATAGTATCCATTTGTGACCTTTTATTTGCTTAACAGGGTTTATAAGAGGGGAATTTCTCTTAATAGAATCCAGTTATCATTCCACAATATGTGTCGGTTCTTTATTCTTCAGTGGATGAAAAACTGATGTGATCGTATTCTTATCTGTAGTGTGTAGAATATCTCTTTTGAATTTTGGAGAAATGTATGAGCTCTTAATATTATTTTGCACAGTACTGCAGCACTTACCACACCTCCATGATTGTTCTGATAATATCTGCCATTTGTTCTCTTGATTTTTCCCAAGATGGTTCAATTATATTCAAATTAATTTATGCTGTTAAAATTTTGGTTCAACTGACCTGTTAATAGTATCAAATTCATCACTGTTAGGGAAACACTTTCCTTTCAGTTCTCTTTTCATCCATTTCTTGTTGAAAATTTTGTGCACTGTAATAGCTGTATGAGAAGGTTTTTAGAAATGACCATCTCATCTTCAGATCTTCGGTTAAACTTCAATGTACTTATATTCAGCTCACTTCAGAAAACTTCTTCGTTTCTTATGCCATACACTGTTGATCTCTGCAAAATCTTGTGAATATTTTCGACATTTTCATCCATTCAGGAAGCTGAAGGAAGTACAGGGTAAGTTTAGCATCAGTTGACTTTTAACTTCCTTGAAATCAGCAATAACATTTGTAAGCTTGAGTTTTACCCATAGCAGCTTTTTCCTCAAGCTGGAAGTGAAACTACATTGCCATGCACTGATTACTTAAGTCTGTAGTGATCAAACAGGAGGAAAATTAAAAAAAAATAGCAAAACGGTCCACCCGTAATTTAGTACCAATGAACAGCATTTCTGTTTTTATTTATATAGATGGAAATTACATCTCTAACATTGGTGTGGATCTATTCACCAAGGTACCAGCATTGATTGACTTCTCCAATTTTGCCATAGATGATCATTAGAGGGACTTTCCTGGGGTGCCAGCTCTTGATGTACTTGGTCTTTTCGTACAATATCTGTCATCCTGTCTTTGCTGCTATTTTTTCTAGGGTTTGAACAGAAATGGCAGCATCCTTAGAGTTGTCGACTAGTATTGCTATATCATCTGCAAAAACCAGGTTCCTGATTTCAATCTTTTCGAGCTTTGTTCCAGTAGTCACCTGTTTGATTCCAATATTTTTTAGTGGAAGTCCAATAACCCGATGACTTTTTCGAGTTACAGATTGAACAGGATCGCTGTCTTCAGTGGTTACCTTGGAACTCCATCCACACTTCACTCTCCCAGCACTGGTGGTTAATCAAGTTGTAAGTCTTCTTTAGGTCAACTAATATTGCAGTGATGTTCATTATTCATATATTTTAATAGCGGTATGGTTTTCAGGTTGAGTATCTCCTCAGTGCAGGTACATCCTCACCAAATTCCCAACTGATATTCATCTATCATGTGGCAGCACTGATTTATTATTATTATTATTGATATTTGCTTCAATTTTGCCATCGAGCACCACATGGGAACTGGTTACCTGTTTGTACAGGTGATGAGAAAGTGGGGTGGGGAAGGGGGGGGGAGGAGGTGAGCAATTGAGAACCTGGGCTAACCTACTGGAGAAAAGTCTTGTGGTGCCATCTGTCTGTGAAATGTGTAACATTGGGTGTTATTTATGCTAAATGCAATTTGTGGAATATATAGTTTATGAGGCAGATATTGAGAAAAATCTTAGAATTTGCCTGGGTTATTAAGTGAAACTGCTTAAAAACTACATTCAGGACAGCTGGTATGTGGAGGCCATGGGTCATGCCAGGTCCCATTGTACTTCCATGATCCAGTGTGCGGCACCTCAACACATTGAGTTACAGGGGTAGTTTGTTTGTTTATCTATTAATAAACTGAATTAGAAAATCTGAATAATTATACCCATCTACTCTTTTTGCATATATGTCATAGATTTTTCATCCAGAATTTGAATGTCATTGGTAAAAAGGCATTATTGTCTCATAAACATTGCTGTTAACCATAATAGTTATTTGGGGAGGTTATGCAGTTATTTTAAATGAACACTAATAAACCATTCATCAGTATAGTCCACCACATTTTCTCTGTAACTGACTTTTAATTCCATCCTGAAGCCACATTCATATCAATCCTCTTACTATTGTTATTAATTTATTGTGGATAAAAATTCCACCGTACAACTACTTAGCATTTATGATTATTTTTACTTTAAATTGTTCATCTCTGTAGGTAAATTATTCCAATCACTGACCCTCATACCCACCAACATCATGTTATGGATTTTAGGGGGTTGGTAACATTGGAAAATATATTGGAGTGGTGCTTGCTTATTTCTGTAACCATCCAAAAATATTCTTATTGAGATACAGTGCTGTAAAAATTTGGTTGGTCACTGCTCAAGGTTTCTTAAGAAAAGTCTACTTATGATTCACAGATTCACATGAGGCAATTATAAATTTAAAAAAGAAATAGTTCACTGAGAGTTATTCATGATTCCTAAAAGTTTCCGTGCCACCAGTATCTACAATGAGGAATGGCCATATTGATACCTTGTTCCAAAAAGAATTGATTACAGGTTTCCTTCAAAACTTATTTCACATTTATGCATCAACAATCATACATGAAGAAGTTACTGTCTGTTTAAACTGATAGTAAAGTTATCCTCATGTAGCATCTTATAATTTCCACAATCCATCTTATAAATTCACCATTGAAAAGTTTGAAAGTTATTTTTTGATACTATAAAAGTCCCAATTTTGTGTTTCCTTGCCAAAATAATTTGAAGTTACCTAGTTACTTTTAGTTTAAATGTCCAAAGAATCTAAATTTCACAACATGGCTACAGAACCAAACTGACACAGATGGAAAAACTTGGTCTCATCACCTGTATTTATAGACTCAATGGAAAATATGACCTTACATTCCTACCACGTAAAAAACCAAACTCTCAGTTTCCAGATCCTTCAACATTCTAAAGTTTTCCAGTCTTTCCCAAATGTTTATTCTAGATTTTAATACTTTTTGTTATTATGAAATTTCCAGAATATGCCATTATTTGGTCATGATGATTATCCAAAGGTGAAATTTCTTCATTGAGTTTTACAATGTTGGCAAATTCTTGGATTAAGCTCTAAAAACTTTATCTAATCATCGAGATCATATTATAATTTTACTCCTCATATTATTGCACTGATTTTGCTAACTAAGTATTTACCAAAATTCTTTTAATTATTAAAATATCTTTAATTAAAAATTTCCCTCCAAATTGTGTATTTCTTTTATATCCATAACAATTAATTTCCTTCCTTCTCTTGATATGAAATTACCATTTATAAACTTCTTTTGAGATGTATTATCTTTCTAAAAACCTTTTGTCATGATTAATTTAAACTAGCTCCTTTATTATTAGCTTTAACTCTGCTTCTTTTAGAAAACTACTATTATAGTAACATTAACTACAATTTCTAGTTTATGCTAACAATAAGCTTTATTGATTTAACTTCTTTAATAATAGAAATATCTCCACTTTTGTGAAACCATCGCTTGATGTCAATCCCCAAACAAAAATTTTCAGACTCAAAATATGTCTTTGAATTCTTCATTCAATAAAATCTCTCCCAAAACATTGGGAGCATTTTCTATAAAGCATTGTCCTGTTTATGTTACTCACTGGCACAAAAGTCAACAACCATAAATGTCGTTAAGGCAATATACCCGTTACTATGCTACTGTATCTATGCTATCAGTATCCCTGAAATCAAGTGATAGTTTATGGTTGTGTTATTCTCTTCCCTAACACATGTGATTCCTAAATCTTTTACAATTGTACACCTAGGTCTCATTGCCAGTGTTCATTCATGACACTGTTTGAGTCTGTCTACTCTTTCATTAATGATAATACTAAACAGCTTACTTCAATGGTCTGAATGTAAGCATCTGTATGTATTTCTAGCTTGCAAGTTTTTTCAACATATATGGATTTCGTTCCACACTTTCCAAAGTGTTTTAGTAAACTAGAAGAGTGTACTTAAAATAACTTGATCAGTTTCTAAAAGTAAATTACCATACATTTTCATCTGAATAAAGTTCATTTATTTTTATTTTTTTATCTTAATTGAATTAACAAACAGTTATATGATAACAGTTGAAAGAGTCTGCTAGCATAACCACCTGCACTTACCATAATACCAGTTCAAATTTAGTTTTATATGTAGATTGCCACATTTACTCATATTACTTTGAATTTTTCGAGAAATGATAATGTATTTCATTTTGTATTTCAGGTATATCATGCCAGTTTGGTACTGGTAAGTTTTAGTCCTGTTAAAGAATTTGAATTGTTAACAATTCTTATTATTTTGGGGAGGATACTTTATAGCTCTTGTGTTTTTTCCTGCCCCCTGATAATTACAATCTTTCAAGATTGCAGTGAGGAAAAATTCTTTATTCACGGCTATTTAGTTTTATGTCTTCCACTGCCATTATTGTGCATCAAATAAATTTTTAAGTGCTGTATCCTTATATTTCTGTGGTAATGTATTTTACATATTTTACCACCTAATTTAAATACATTATAAAGCTTCACTGCAATTGTAAAAATCATATCTGTGTGTTATACACATGTATAATTGTTTATTATAAAGTGCCATAATTTTCTATGTAGGCTTACACTAGTAATATTGACACATTTTTTAAAAAATAAAATATTATTTGCAACACTTAATCTGCTCTCTCTCTCTCTTTTTTTTTTTTTGTATAGCACAATAACAGGTGTTTAAAAATAAATTTTGAATGGAATATTTGTAAGTTAAATAATATAATCAAATTCTATGATATTGATGTTAATCGCATCAGTTAAAAGCGTTGTCAAAAATCTGTAATTACCTTGTTCCTCTTCCAAAAAGAAAAGAAAGTGGGTCTACAGATGTACAGGTTTTTTTAATTCAATTTAAAGCTCTCTCACAGTCATTTATATTTAAATTAAGTTCAAAATAATTATTTGTGTTATAACTGGCCCTTCAATACTGTCTAATGTATTGAAAAATAAATAATAAATGAAAACATATTGTGTTTCTAGCATACGAGTAGGCTTTTAGTGCTCACAAGTTTATCTCTGTCTCTCTACCATTACAAAAATATCCCAAAACTCATGAAAGATATTATGAAATGATTAAAGTTTCAAGAATTCAATTTCTTGATTATTGCATTTTAAATCTTGAAATATTAATTAACTGAAAAAGCAGACAGTGTTTGTAATGTTTACTGTCTAGAAGGTTCACAGTTTCTTCATCATTGCTAGTTTTCTTTTGCATTTTCAATTGCTGCTAACATTAGTTTGTTGATACTAATAGCGTTCTTTTCAGACCGCATTATGTGTTGTTGCTGCTTATTCATGATACTGTACTGTCATTCCTTGAGTCCCCCTGTAGGTTGCTAGATCTGCACTTAATGTAATTGCTGCTAAGCATAGGTTATACAAAGATTATTATTATCATTCTAACTGCAGATTATGCTCCAGTTACATGTTTCGTATACATCTATTTTTCCTTTCATGAACTTCAACATTAAGTTCTTTCATTGTTTCAGGTATATTGTTTCAGCATCTCCCTCGATAATTAATTCCAGCTACTTATTTTCTCGCCTTCAAATTCTTTTATACCTGAAATCAAGTGCTAGTTTATGGCCATATATTCCTTTTCACATACTGCTGTTAATTCTTTTGCCAATAACATTCAGGCTTCATTTCCAGTGTATGTCTTATGCACACCTACACTCTCTTCACACCCTACCTCTTGTCAAATGACTCCCATCTCCACTCCCTCATCATATCATATGGACTGTATTTTTGCATACAAATCCAGCTGTCCTCTCCTATATTAAAAACCTCAGGTGTAGATCACCTGCTACCCCAACACATTCAATCAAATGCCTAGTCAATGTTGTGTATGACAGTCCCTGGTCTTCCCTATTACATCTTCTAAGCAGCCTCTGTAATAGATGCAGAAATTTAAAACTTTATCCTTCCCAATGTGTCCTGCCAAACCAGAAATATACCAAAGTATCAATAGGTAATACCTTCAGAAAACAATTTCTACTTTACCATTTAATAATACAAACCCTTTTATTTTTCTAACTGTGGACCTAATTGTTGATTCCTTTTTCTTTCATTTTCTTTACATGTCAACAAACCCAACTAAATATCTTTCCTTCATAGCTGTTCACAATCTTCTCATCTTAATTGTATCATAGAATGTTGTCATGCACAGACAACCTAACTTCTGACCATCAGCCAGCAAGAGAAACATTCATTATAATAATTAACAACAGTGATCCCACTTCATTATAATCTGCCATCCCTATTACCACTTCCTCCTCTTTAAATACTACATAACCTCCCCTTTCTCTTTACTTCACACCTCTTAACAATATCTTTATGAAGCAAGTATCATTTGGCTTTAAACCTTATTCACCATCTTTGTATTGTTTGCTGTATCAAATTCATTAGAGAAATCCAGTGCTATACTATTAATTTGGCCTATTAATTTGTATTTAATACTAAACCACTCACATATAGGAGGAGATACCCAAGAGACATTGAACTATTTTTGAAAAAATACAGTCAGTCTCCTTCAAAGTACTCTCCATTGGAATTGATATACATGTCCAATCTTTTATTACATTATTCGAATCATCTACTATATAATTTCCTAAGCTCACGCACTCACTCACCTCGATTGCTATTGGCTGGAGAACTGTGACATCGTGTGTCAGTCCTCACTCACAAATTAACAGTGACCAGAGATATCATTAGAAGAAATTTGAGACTATGTCCACACTTTAATAGCTAAGCAACTGCTATGAAATTAATTGCCAGAATACATTCATTAAGTTTGCTTTTTGTAGCATTTTATTCTTTTTAAAAAAAATATGGAAAACTTTATGGTTAAAAATACATGGAGCCATTATGAGTACATTTCAGCAGTATATTGCTAATAAAAGTAACATAAAAAACTTTTAAAATTATCAGTTATTCATGTATCTGCTGTAACCACGAATGCCAGTGTCATTCTGGCCTAGACTAAATTTCCATTTTATTGAAACTTTCGCTAATGTTACTGCTTGACCAAAGTTTATACATTAAGGAACATCCATAAATCACGTAGCTCCATTTTGGCCTCCTGTCAACCCCCCTTCCTCCCACGTATCCCTACATGGCTTTTGCCTCTGCCCCCACCCCTCCCCCACTCCCTACATAGCACATAGCTTATTTCCCTCTTGATTCCAGAAGACATTTTGCACTGTTTTCTCTTGTCAGACTATTTTAAATTACATAAGTATATAATTAAATGAAAGAAAGAAATATTCACATGCTGTTGTGTTCTGTACCTCATTTTTACTGTGAAAAAATAATATAAACGGAAAGTTACGAGGCGGGGCTCGGACACCTCTCCCCCCCCCCTCCATGTAGCACAGCGTGTCCTTAGAACCCCCCCCCCCACACACACACATACACACATACACACAAATCAAACCACATAGTTTATGGACGCTACCTAAGAGTTTATTTGCTTTTTACATATTTTACTGACCACTTTCGTTAATGGTCTTAGTTCATGTTAGCTGTATGTGAGTTATTAGGTTATTTAAAGTGGACATCAGGCCAAATATGTTACCAAATACATTTCTTGAGAGTTGCTCAACTATTTAATAATCTGTATTAAGTTCTCTGGCCGTTACAGACACTATGGCCAAGATTACATTATCAATGTTTACACAGCCTCAATAAAAATCCATGTGATTCTTTCAAAGCAAACAGAAATTCTTCAGATTTTGCGGAGTGAATTTTTAGGGTCAAAAAATACTTTTCAAGTTTTTATTTTAGCAAGTTTATGTCTATGCCCTTTGAAAAATCATCCCTGCCTGTGTTTAATACATGTATTAATACTTCTGAGTTCTTCAAGCTCAGCAGATTTAATTCTTCCTAGGGTGAAAAACAGGCCAAGTTCATATTTGGTCAGCTCAAGTCAAGTTGTCATAATCTCTGACCCTAAAAATTGGAATTATTCAACACCCATGACAATACGCAAAAAAAAAAAAAAAAAAAAAAAAAAATCATGGGCTTACACTATTTTTTTATAATCCTCTTCAGAATTTTTTTTATCTCATCTATGTTGGAACAAAGTTTTACTTTCATGTCTCTTTTCATTTGTAGGTGTAAAACAAAGTCCCATGGGGAAAGATATGATGAATATCAGTGGTTGGGTACAGGATGTTTTTGACAAAAAACAGTGCACGGAGAAGACTGTGTGAACAGAGGCATTGTCATGATGGAACAACCAGTCACCCAGCTGCCACAAATCAGACCTTTCCCATTGCACATTGCTGCACAATATTTTCAAAGCATCTAGATAAAAGGTCTGATTAAGTATCTGAACCTGTGGAACAAATCTCTGAATGGACAAATCCTCACACATTGAAAAAAACGAATCAGTATTCTCTTGATTTCACTTGTCATGTGAGCTTATGTTGGCTCGTTTGTGGCTTTGTTTCAGGGTCATACTCATAGCATCAGGATTTGTCAACTGTTATGACCTTGAAGAAAATGTCTGGATCATTTCAGAGCTATTCCTTCAAAGCACAACATGCATGCATGTGATCTTGTTTTTGCCCTGCAGTGAGGAGTTGAGGCATGAAATTGGCTGCTATCCTTCTCATACTCAAATCTTCACTTAAAATGTGCTGATCTGAGCTCCAAGTCACTCCAGATTGCTCCATACCTTCTTCGATTGTATGTTGTCTATCTTTTATGATGATTTCACAATTTTTTGTGATGTTTTCTTCAGTTTGGGCTGTTGAAAGCTGTCCAGAACAAGGTGGGTCATCACTTGACATTTCACCTTTTTTTGAAATGGGAAAACCACTCATACAATTAAGTTTTCCCCATAGCATCATTCTTATACACTGTTTTCAACATTTCATGACTTTCTGTGTCAGTTTTTTGAGCAGGAAGCAAAACTTCATGACCATGCACTCTTCACAAGAATCATACATCACAAAAACAATGATCACAAAAAATGACAATCACAAAAAATTTAAACCAGCCAAACACAACCTTCACTTGTGACGATAATTGGTATGCTGACTCAGAGATGGAAGAACTACTCGTTCCAAGTGGCAAAAATCAGTACTACAGAAACTCCACCCTCTACATCATCAATTTGGTTTCTTTTGGATACCCTCTCATATAGTCCACTAACTGAAATTCTTGTAATTAATCTATCCTACATCATTAGTTTCTCTCACAGACATTCCTTGTATGGTTAAATATCCATCAATTTGCCAGCCGCTGAGGTCAGTTTGTTATTCTGGATATATTTGATCTTTTTTCCTTCATGAACTGGTGCCAACAATTGCACATTTACAGCCTTCTGATAAAGTTTCCAGACTCAATGGTATAGGGCTATATCCATCCATCTTGAATACAGGTATGTTAATATTATATATACTATTTGCTTTATGCTTCATAAGAAACATAATTTCTTTATAAGATCGGTAGAATGTACTTCCAACTTCCTAATTAACTTACTTCTAATAATACAAAAAAGATTTTTCTCTGATAATTCTCCCATTCCTAAGTCAGCCCCTTATTCATCAAACCAATGGCAAAATATTTCCACATTCTCATATCCATGTTAACATCTTCCACACCTTGACCATTATTGTCTCAATAACATCTCTTCTCCTCAGTTACTACGAGAACCATAGAATTTCTTGGTTAATGTTAGCCACTGCTTTGACACATTCTTCCTCTTTAAAACTCCCTTATAGTCAATATTCTTCCTTGCCTATTCAACTATATTTAGTTTTATTCTTGGCTACTAGTTTACTGAAACTTGTAATTATCTATTACAACTGCTTTGCAATCACTTATTCACACTGATGTTACTAGGTAACATTAGTTTTTATTAGGCTTTGTTTATTATTAATGCAATTAACTCCATTTAATTTCCAGTCTAACAAGTCTAATGGGTGAGCATTTAACTCTCAGGCCTAGCATACAGAAAGATTTGATTCCCAGCTTGGCTATCCTGATTTTGATTTTCTACGAGAATACCAGGGTTTTTCCTTTGAATCCTTTTGACACGCTTTTTATTAGCTTGACCTGTATGAATCTATGTATGTAACAGAATCTTTCAACTAAATTTTCACCCACTTCTAGGTGTACAAGCTGTTAGAAATTTTGCTCATGTATTAAGAACCGGTGACAATACAATAATCTCATAGCAATGTCCTGCTTGTCTTGTTACATTGACAGTTACAATAGAAAAATGGTTGCATACAATTTAATCTTCCATTTCAGTGTTCACCTACTTCCTGACGTCTGAATCATTTGCAAATTTTCACACTTATTAAGAACCGATGAAAATACAATAACGTCATTCTCATTACGTTGACAGCAACAACTTAAAAGTGATTGAATGTAATAAAAATTTCAGTTCAATTTTCACCCACTTCAAAAAGTCCGAATTGTGTGAAATTTTGTACGCGTATTAAGAACTGATGACAATACAATAATCTCATATCTATGTCTTGGTATTCTCATTACTTTTACAGTAAGAACAGAAAAATGGCTTAACCGTCTAATGACAGATGTGTCTCATTTTCACCCTCTTTCCGCATCTCCTTGGTTAAACTGCAGGTAACCTATACCTGATGGGATTGCCAAGTTAGGCAAATGTAGCCATCACATTGGTGCACATGAGAAAACTTCATTTGGTGGCCAGACCCTTTGGAGATTTCCCAGTCACCATCGCCATATGCAATTAATTTACTTTTGCATATGTATTAACAATGTTTAACAATACAATAATTTCACAGCTATAACCCAGTATTCTCAGAACTTTGACAGTAACTACAGAAAAGTTTTTTTGTTGCGCAACTTTTTGCACATACGCACTTGACGATACCTTCATACAAGCAGCTACGATATTGTCTGCAATTTCTTAAAGTGTTTTGAAATAGTGAGTTATTCAAAACATCATTTTAAATTCGTTCGTACTGTTATAGAATAGTAGTCTTCCACATTTACAATGCAATTAGACCTCTGGCTGGGTTGACCATTTAACTGTCCATTGTTCATTGCAAAGATAGAAGGGCAAAGAAAAAGCAAACAGTAAGAAAGATACTTTTTTGACACTTTGAACTATAAAAGTTAAAAATAAAATTATAGTTTAAAAAAACTAAAAAACACGCTTTTGTAGCAATGTGAACTAAAAGGTTAAAAATAATCTTAAAATATAAAGATTTTGTTTAACAGTGATAGGATGTCCCACAATTCAGTATAAATTATTTTTATGAATAAGCTTAAAGTAAGAATGAAGTCTCAGATTAAAAAATTAAATTTAATGCTAAAAAAGCGAGGGGTGCTCTCTACATACTTTTTACAATGACTATCTTAACAAACAGCTAGCGACAAAAAAATAAAACAACTGATATCCAGCACCCCACACTTTTTTACATTAAATTTAATTTTTTAATCAATGACTTTATTCTTACTTTAAGCTTATTCATAAAGATAATTGATACTGAATTGTGGGACATCCTATCACTGTTAAACAAAATCTTTACATTTAAAGATTAATTTTAACCTTTTAGTTCACATTGCTACAAAAGTGTTTTTTTTAGTTTTTTAAACTATAATATTATTTTTCGCTGCCCTTAATTTTTTTCTTATGATTTTATGCCTCATCGACATCGATGTCATTAGAGTTGGGAAAGGACTGTTAGCAAGGAATGGAAAGGAATTTAGCCATTGTCCTTACTTGATGAAGGAACCATCCCAGCATTCACTTGGACTGATTTGGGGAAACCATACAAAACCCAAATGTGGATGGCCAGGCAGGGATTGAACCAGTGTCCTTCTGAATGTGAGGCCAGAGCTTAACACTCACCTCCATGTTTTAATGCCTTCAATGCTGATATGCTTCAAAGCCCCCTTTTCACTCCCATACTTTGCAGTCTACATTTGGTGTCTATATTGCTCCCTGCTCCAAACTCCACATATGTCTTTTTCTCCTCTTTGGTCTCATCACGGTTACTCGTTCTCCCATTGTGATAAGCAGCCAAGACTCTTAATCTTTCTTTTATATTTTAACAGAATTTTAACCCTAGTAACTCTTGTCTATCATCTATAAAGTGTGAATATTGTTCTGCCAATTCATCTTCCATAAAGTAAAATCATATTGAGACAGAATTTTGATTTGCTGCCCATTCTGTCTCTTTCATGTCTAGACCTCTAGGTGTACAGTTTAACATGGAATCTGAACAACTGAACATCCTGGCCTAGCTCATACAATCAAGAACTCTTAAAAATTCTTGGCTCAAACAAAACTTGAACACAGGACTTTGAACTTTTTTAGCAAACATCTTAACCACTGATTTAACAGACTCCTCGACTCATCACTTGTCTGTGCTGTATTCTATCTAATGCTAGGGGAACACTTGTCAATCTATCATTCCTTCTTTAACAAAGATTCTATGCCTATAATTTCCTTATTTTTTGTATCTGTACCAAGTTACTGAATTGTTTTAATTTGTGAATTATATATCTATAGTTAACTATTAAGAGTTCTTTAACTAGCATTTGTGTATACTTATCATTGCATTTGACATTCCTAATTGCATAACACACTTTTTTTAATACATCAGTGCTTTCCCGACACCATAATTAGATGAGGGCTTATTACAGCTTTAGCTACTAATTCTGAATGTATCCCTTTCTCCCTTGTATACTGATGTAGAACATGACTAGTGTAACAACACCTACCCATGGAGTCTACAGACACAACCCCCTATCTTCAGTGACAAACCTGATTTGTGTCCTAAGTAGTGCTGATTTAGTTTTACACATCTGATGGTTGAATTCAAGTATGTCCAACCATTGTGATACAGGAAATGCTTCAGTTACATCTTATTGAGCAATTCCTTTTTATGACCATCCTTATGTCATTCTCTGTACTCGAGTCTACATGCCTGTCAGTAATACTTTTTTCGCCTCCTGCTGTCACTACCCTTGTGATACCCCTACATGGAGGTCCTATATCATCTGTTACTGAGATGAATAAAGATGCTGTTAGTTAACCAATTCTTGTTGAAAGGATGTTAGGAACTAAGTATCTCTGCCTCTGCTGATTTGTTGGCTAAATACAATATCAAAAGTGTTATCTAACTTTGGGAATGCAGCTTTGTAACCAGTATCAGTAATCAGTAGTTAGATATATTTTGTTATGTAATTATACTAAGATTGAGTGATTCCAATTTCATTAGTATTGTTTTACACATATATAGGGAAATGAACCACCATTTACCTTAGATTATGGTTGTGTGGTGTGAATACGTAAATGACATTCTAATTTTCGGGTGTTAGCCCTTTATCATTATGCTGGTTGGGTGTTATAGGAGACTGTCTCGCAGAATGACTATTAGGAACATGGTGGGGGTAAAATGAAAAAGAGGACAGAGAGAGGGAAATAGTGATTTGGAGTTAAACCCAAGCATCACAAAATATTGTGAAAATAGCAGAATAATATAGTGAAATCTTAACAACATTAATCTGAGTAAGCAAATATAGCGAATTAAATAAAATTTAAAAAAAAGAGGATCTATGCAGTTAAACATCACTTCTGGCTAGCAGTGGTTCAATTTAGATGTGGGGATCGAGGTGGGAAGACAATAGAGAGAAGGAAAATTAATGATTGGGTATTATCTTACATTATTCCGTGATACCACTATCTGTGCTATCATAGGCCTACCAAACAGCAGTAGCTCCTCTGAACTCAGAAGGTGAGACCTTGCAAACCAGTAAAGACTGGGCACAAGGTAGCCACCTCATTCTATTGCTGAAGAATGGTTATGATCCTGAAAATTTCAATGCTCTTTGTATGTATATTTTATTCCGTGTATCGACGTCACAGAAATCTTCATCTTTGGTGAGTGGTGGTTATCCTCCTATTCAAATATTTAATATATCCGCTTTTTAGTACCAAAATGCTTTGGCAATGAAACTTAAGATGGATAGCGAAATAAAAACCAACACCTACCACGGATGATGGCAGCTGCGAATGACAAACACACATACACAAAATACCAAAGATTCAATATTTTGGTGGTTAATCTTATTCTTGTAAGAAGAGAGACAGTTGGTGTAGCCAGACTTGCATATGCTGACATCTACTTGGTAAATGAAGGCTGCATGGTATGGCTGGCATAGATGGTAGTGGATGGGAGGGAGGGGGTAGGGAATCCTGGATCAATAATGCTGGTGGTATATTACTGTTGGAAGTGGGTAAACAATATCAACATAGTTACTGTGTATGATTATAACTATTATAAACTTTTAAGTTAGAAGTAAATAAATATAAGATCTAAAAACTAGGCTTTCTCAACTCCCTAAACAACAGTCACTCCTTCAACTTACATGGACATACTTCCACAGTCATGTTACCTTTCTTGATGTTGACATTTCGCTATGAAGATGGAGCCTATATAAAAAAAAAAACAGTACCTTCACTTTAACAGTTGCTATCCCTCCCACATCATACATTCCATTCCTTACAGTATGGCTATCAATGGGAGAAACTTCTGCTCAGATGAAGAATCTCTCTCCAGATATACCTAAAACCTATCCAGAGCTCTCATCTGCCACAGCTATCCCCTTGACCTCATTCAACAAATCTCTGATGCTACAACCCATCCTCCACACAACCAATGGAGTGCTGTGCCTGTTAAAACCTCTGTTCACATCAGACCTACAAATCTACAACAGTATCTTCACTTTAACAGTTGCCATTCCTCCCGCACCAAACATTCCCTAGATCATCTGTATCAGAAGCATCTGTAACAGTGAAGAATCTTTCTCCAAATACATTCAAAACCTGTCAGAACTCTCATCTCCCACAGCTTCCCCCTGACACAAACAAATCTCTCATGCTACAACCCATACTCCACACAACCACTCCAATGCTGTACCTCTTGAAACTACTGCAGCTCCACTTTAATCATCCCTGGTCTTGAGTCAATTATCCTAATCCTTTGTTGTGGGCATGACTTCCTATTTTTCTTCTCCGGGATGCAGCCATCCATAAAATCCTACCCACTGCCCCATGTACATTTTACAGCAGACCGCACAATCTCAGGAATATCTTAGTTCATAAAAACTCACCCCTTAATTCCCCCAAACCACCATACAGATCATTCCCAACCAACAGATCCCACTGCAAAACATGCAGCATGTACCAGGTTACCACCATCTACTCCAGATTGTACAGAGAGGAAACATTCCCCATCATTGGACATGCTACGCACCAAAAAACACTTGATATATCAACTTTTTTTTTACTTATGGCTTTATGCCTCATCGACGTTGAGGTCATTAGAGGCGGGGTGGGACTGGGAACAAGGAACGGGAAGAAATTTGGCCATGACCTTTTTGAAGAAAGCATCCCAGCGATATATCAACTAACATGCCTCCATTATACTAGCTGTTAAATTGGCCTCACCACTAACTCACTCGCCATCAGAGTCAATGGCCACAGACAAATGGTAAATACTAGCAGTGTACCCCATCTGGTGGGGGGAAAATGCCTGTTCCCACAATCCGAATAATTTCAACAACTGTTTCTCAGTTAGAGCAATCAGACTTTTCCCTGATACCACAACCTCCACTGAACTGCATAGAGGGGAACCAGCCTATCAGAATATCCTTGATACCAGACATCCTCAGTCTCCAATAAGTCCCTTCCATTAGGCACAGATCTTATTATTACTACTGTTAACATTTTATAGATCTTATATTATTTCTTTCCAACTTAGTGTTATTAAAAAATGTTTTATAATATTCATGTATTTCCACACACAGTAATCATGTTTGTATTGTTATCCCTGATAATATACTTCTAAAATTAACGTCTGGTATTCTCTACCCCTCTTTCCACTACCACATATGCTGGCCATGCCATCCAACCTTCATTCGCCAAGCAGACATCAGCGTGAGCAAGTTTGGCTTGGTCAAGTGTCTCTCTTCTTGCAAGAATAAATTTAATCTGTTGTGTTTGTCATCCACAGGCGCCATGAGCTATGATAAGTTTATATGATCATACTTTAAGGTAATGGAAATAAGTACAAGGTGTAGAGGAATTCAACCCAACACTTACCGTAGAAGCTGGTAGCTGGGAGCAGGGCCGGTGTTAGGGGGGGGGGGGAGGGGGTAAGCAGGTTAAAAGTACCGGGGCCCCGCCAGCTGATGGGGGGCCCGAACACCGACTATAGGGGCCCTCAGGCCATGAAGCCAAGAATACGCCCATTGTCGCCTGGCCCGAAATTCCTAGCAATGGCCCTGGCTGGGAGCAATAAGCACAAAAAAAAAAAGATGTACATTTGTAACACAATATTTCATTTATAGAACCTCATTCTTGCAAGTAGATGGGACAATTAGAAAGAAGATGGGGTGTGATCAAACCAATGTCTGCTGAGTGAAGAGGAAGCCAAAGTAACAAAGCCAGGGTGTCTGGGGTGATGGTGTGTCGAGGAAGACAAAGTGCTGGAAACAAATTGGAAAGAATTGTAATGTCACATAAAATAAGAGAAAAGTGGGAAAACAATGAGATAAGAATTAGCAGTACAGTACAGGAGGAAGCTGTCGTACCATATAATTATAATAATGAATAGAAAAATGCTTTAAAATAATGAAACTAAGGAATGATAGGGAAATTAGCATTTTCCTGCTCATTATTATCATTGCCATAGCTGCCAACCTCCTTCTGTATTACCCTGCTCATTTGTATCTCAAAATATGGTCAAATATGTATTGTACTAATCAGATGGTATTGCTTAGACATTTTTGTTATATTGAAAGTCATCAACTAATTACATTATATATAAAATCCCTGCCTTATTTTCTCTCTGCACATTTCATTAATATCTTGATTACATAATATTAATTTCATGCAGAAAATACTTGATCTGCATGCATGTTTTTATACATGCAGTGAAATTAATAAAGTGTGACTGTATAAAAACATAGCCCAATTAGGTACAATTAGGTACAAAGCTATAGTAACTATACCTTTTTATTCATTAGTAGTTGATGTATAAGCTCTGAATTCAACTAAATTAAATAATTTTCCATCAGTTCTCAAGTAGAACTTGTTCATACTTTAAACTGGTTGGTAAAGTACTATGAATCTGGGTTACAGAAATTTCACATATTGATATGTCAAGGATATTGTATTTTATATTTTGGTTGTATTAATTCTGTTATACTATGTTTGGCAACCAGGAAATAATAGGCATTAAGCAGCGAATAGGAATTACTAAATAGCGAATAGGAATTACTAAATAGGATAGTGAAATGAACCACCCACCATCCATAATGTTCTCCTTTTAACAAAAGCCCAAGACCCAAAATATTCAATTTTATTCATGTTCTTGTCTTTTTTACGTGTTCACGCCATGCAACCATCATCTAAAGTAAGTGGTGGCTCATTTCGCTATAATATTTTTTAATTCATACTATGTTTGTCATCTAATATAAATTAAATTAAAAATGAGCTAACAAAATTAAAATGCCAATTTCATATGTATTGTTAACAATTATTTGATGTTAGTTTCTTTATTTATTATCAAGTGCTGGATATCATACAGTAATAGAAGTGGACTTTTTTTTATATAGATAATCAGTATATATTTCAATTTTAATAACGGTCAAAATCGGTTTCTGTTACTAGATTTTCATGCTTTCATCCTGCCAGTGCTGTCAAAAGACATGCCACTTGTGAATTCATATTAATCCCTGACAATGTTAGTATGATGTAAGTTTGATAATTATGTTCAGGTTTGTCTTTTATGACATATAGAACTTCTTTCTGCATATTGAATCATTTCAGCTCTGTTTGCTAGTCAATGTATTTGGTCTATCAGCTAATATTAAATTCTTCACAAAATGTTTTGTTGCCACAGGTTCATTGGTAGTTCATATATTTTGTTCAGTCACTCCATTCCTTTTCTCCTCTTTTCTGCAGCTTGTTTTTGGTTAAATGGAACTACGTAGATATAGCTTTAATCTATCTTGTTTAAGTGTCTGCAATAATATAGTTCTAAAATAGTACAAACTACATTTTAAACAATTCCAGTAGTAAATTTACTTTATCTAGCAGATAAGCATTTTATTGCTTTCACATAACATTTTTGATATAATTATATCTCTTAGAAATAGGTACTAAATAGTATTATTAATATTTTATTTTGCTTTATGTGTTTAAGTTGATCACCAGCTCTTAATTGTAGTTTTAAAGCTTAGCAACAAAGCATTATTTACTAAGGTAACTCTCATAACCATACTGCAATTTCATGAAGTACAAAAAAACTTCTGTTAAAGGTATGGATGGAAATGTTAAACTGAAAAAAGAAATTAGTTAAAGGCACATAAAAGGAGAATAAAAACCAAAAAAACTATTTTTTTAAATAAAAATACACATGTATATTCACTATACCAGTGGGTAATGACTTTACCAGGGGAGTGTCTGGTATCCAGAATGTGCTGGTAGGCCATTTCCTACCTCCAGAATTCAAATTAAGATGTGCTTGTATGGAGTACTCTTAAATGTGAGGTTACAGAATAGCTTTAAGAACTATACCATAAAATAATCACAATTAGTGGCAGTTTCAAGGAGTAGTAGTAACAAATGATCAACTCAAATGTGTTTAAAACATTTTTGTATTACCTACATTTAGAAAGAGAGGAGTAAATTCTAGCAAAATGAAATCCTACTTCCAAGCCAACATTTCTTTGATAATTTAACTATGAATTAACAGCACAAATCTCAAATTCCATCAGTACAAAGTCACTGACATAGCTAGCGTAAGGTAAATTGAAAGTTTAATCTAATTGTGATGGAGCACATGCTCCAGAGGCAATTTTCCTTTCCCCTTTCCTGTAACCACCTATTTTTGTCCTCTACAAATTTCAGTTTTAAATTCATTCAACGTTTTTGATAAATTATTCATCATTTCTCTTGGTAACTGACCTCCTTACCTACGAATGAAAATCTTCCCACACCCATGTGCCTGAAACAAGTGCCAACTTTTGGTCATGATCATCTTTTCCCATCCATGCATTACTTTTAATTCTTATACCAATACCTTTCCATGCTTCATCTCCAATATATGCCTTGTACACTCCCATGACTCTCTTCCTGTCTTCCAGTGAATCCCATTCTAGCTCTTTTATCATATTGGTTGTGTTCTGTGGTGTTTTCCAGAGACAAATCTAGCAGCCCTCCAACTCCTGCATTTGATACCCAAAATGTGGGTTCCTATATATACCATCATATTCAAGCAATGGTCTGGCCAAGTTTTGTGACCCTATTTCTTTACTTTTCTGGTGCATCCCCTCATCACTCTCTCCAACAAGTGCAGGATTTTGAAACCTATTCTTACTACCTGTCCCAGTTGAGATTGTTATCAGAGGTTATGGCAAGATATTTAAATTTCAAGTATTCAACAAGCAATTCTTTCCCCACCTTATAATCATATTCAACCTTTAGTTTTTTTATCTGTGTACCTAATAAAAGCTGATTCTTCTTTGTGTTTATCTTCATCCCATACCTCCAGAAGCATATAAAAAGCTTTTGATTGATCCATGCACACCTACAAAATATCCAAAATTTGTGGATTTAGCCTGTGTACCTTTGATGAAAGTGATATTAATCCGAATAAAAAAGTATCCTAGATATCAACTGATGGCAATATCAGATGAATAGATTCTATTTCAGAACATTTCAATTATCAGGTCATTTTTTGTTTCTAATTGAGTGGCTGTCATGTCAAAACATATCATAAGCTATTACTTAAGTGACGTAAGCTACCACTACAGTATCATTGAAATGGTTTCTGTTTTTGTTTGAGCCATGCATACATATACCAAATTTAAAAATTTGCTGTTTTGAGCTCTGCTCATTGATGAACATATTACCAATCTGGCTAAAAAATACCCTTCTTATCAGCTTATTTCATAAGCTGAATAAAATTTTCTCGTTTAACTAGCCATGTTAGTCCACTGATCGAACACGACGTTTTGGTGGTCACAATCTCTGTCGCCATTGTCAAGCTGTTAATTGTGTGCGGTTTTGCTAAAAGTTTTTCATGAGGCATTCACAAAGATTCCAAAATTTTCAGTTTTGGTCTTTTTATGATCAATAACTATGTTATTTATTTAGATAAAAAAAAACTATCCTATATCTTAACTGATATCACAAGCTATCAATATGCAAAGTTTAATTATTTTTTGTGAAATGGACACACAAATAGACAAAAAGATCCATATTTACAGTTTTGTTCCCTGTATTAGTGAAAACTGTGTTACTAATCTGTATAAAAAAATATCCTATATATAATCTGGTTTATAAGCTATCACCTCATGCTTTTTCATTAAAATCTGTTCATTACTTTTTATGTGATGTGCTTACAGACAGTCAAAAATTTCAAAACTTAATTATGGACTGTTTTTGCATCTGTATCATTAGGAAATATGTTGCTAATTTGGATTTAAAAAAATATACTGTACCCTAACTAGTGACATTAATCTATCCATTAATTTTTGTGTAATGCTCAAACATATGGACAAACAAAAAAATAAAACCTGGTAACTATATATTGGTAGTGTACATTGCAGTTTCTCTTGTGTGTTGAAATAAATTTCAGAAACACCTTTTCAACTGTTTTATTATATAGTATAGATTGTGAACTTTCAGTTATGCAGAATTGAAAGCCTGATGCAGATAATTAGGTTTCTTGTGCTTGTTGCTTCAAGTTTTACATGTCTATTATTCCTTCATTGTGTTATTTTTTTATTTGTGTATCATCATAACATCATTTTATGAAAAGACTGACAAAACTTGAATGATTGTGTCCCTTTATTGTAAATAGTTTTAAAAAATAAATAAAGTAATACCTTTTTGTTTGTTTCACATTTTAAAAACCCTTAGGCATCTACCATAAGACTCCCTATATTTGGGCAATCACAGTACTATACGACAAATTTACAACCACTGCATCTAGAAAAATGACTAAAACATTTCTACTTACAATACTGATTTCTCTTAAGTAGAAAGACAGTACAAAGTTTGTAATGGTTGGTCAGTCAATGCTGGATTCCCTCCTAATGCTAATAACGCTCTGTGGCCAAATGTATTAGATGTATAGTTTTCTTAATTCTTTGTAGGCAGATGTTGCATTTGAGTATCCACACAAGCATGTATACACACTTCCCGATGTCTTTAAAAAAATTCAACATTCTGTAAGTTATCTTCATATGAACATAAAATATTGTCACTAGTATTTAAGAATAATGCCATGAAGTCACCTAGTCCACTAACTAGCATTTTTAACTCTTAATTATAAAAAAAATTAAAATTTATATTCATTTGATGCAAATGATAGTTTTGTTTTACAACTATATCACCTTTTCATTATCTTATTATGTGTATTGGATAGCTTCTCCTGAATTTTCTTCTCTCTATTTTTGAATGAGTGAAGGAAATTAATTATGTACAATGTGGAATTCCAATCTTCTTTGTTTCACCTTCGACTTGTGTCATAAATAAAGAAGCTGCTTGTCCTTACTATTTACTCCAAAACTTTAATAATAGAGCTCCCAGATGCAGTTTTTTTTCCGCAATAAGACATTACTGAAGTGTGACAAAACTCAAATGGTATGGCTGTCATTCAATTTAGTATTTTCAGTGCTTTTTGTAGAGAAATTCATTTTTGGATAATTTCAATACAGATAGCAGTATAATTTATCTTTGTATTTTTACACCTTTTTCTTAGTATAAATTGTTTTATTAAGTATCCTTCTTTATACTGTATACATTATGAAAAGTTAAAAAAAGTTCACTTGATTTTTATATAGCACCTTGTTTCTTATAGATTTTGTTAGTATTGTTTTTATTAATACTCGCTTTTAAATGGTATTAAGATTTTGATTCTTAGTTATTTACAAAAGTCAAAACTGCTAGTATTTTTAATAAACATAATTGTACATTCTTGCAGCTGTAGTAATAAGACATTAATGTAGATGTGCTAATCTTGTAATTACTTGAAGGAGGATGGACTGATTTTGTAACTTTGAAGAATATGCTTAGAGATTAATATGCTTGGGTGAATTTTAGATCCTCATGAGAAACTGTCTTATACATTTTCAGTTATGAGCTGGTTCAGAGTGATACTTTAGTTGTGTTCAGCCTAAGCTGTTAATAATAAGCAGATAAGACTTGTTTATTAAGGCTGCTTTTATAGAATGTCCAGTGATTTTTCCCCTCATTGAAAGTACTGGTTTATTATTTGTTAAAATGAATAATAAGTGAAGATTGTTTTTAGAAGTTTTTAACTGCCATATGTGATAAACATAGTTCCAAAGTTCTAAGTATCAAGTGCAAAATATAGGTAGTGTATTTTCAGAAGAAAGATTATATGTTATCAAAATTTATAAATTGGCTATCATTTTGTTGTGCTAGTTTATTCCTTAAGACTTTGGTATTATACCAGTTCAGATTTTAAAAATTTCACATTTTTTATATTAGTTCATTTCTTTTATTTCAATTTAATTTTCATCTGTAATTGTGTGAAGGAAGAATATTTAATATTTCTTTCTTTATTTGTATGATGCAGCTTGAACTGTAATAAAATGGTTAACTGTAAAACTACTTACCTAGACTGATTGCTTTAAATTAAAGATGAGTTATGAAATGAAATTTTATGCTTTCAAAAGGAAAGCAATATAAAATGTCAACAAAAATGTTACTTTTGTAAACTAGTAACTTTTATAATTAAACTACTAAACATTGTTGAATCCGCCATTTTTGTAACATTGAGAATTTTAGCCTTTTTTCTTGAATTCAAGTGTATATTTTTTGGATAAATATATTAATCCCATTTGCCAATAAACTATTGAAGAATCTTTACCATTAATTGTTTTATGAAGTATTCTTGTCAGATTTTATTTAAACCCATGCCATTGAAAATTTATCCTGCTTACAACATTGAATAATAAAATTGTTTTTACTGTGAAAGACTTGCATTTTCGAGTAATTTTGGTTAAATATTTTTTTGTGGCTTTGTTATTAGTTTGTAAGAATATTTTTCCATATTTCCATCTGTTTCTTATTTTCTTTCTTTTAATTAAAACAAAGAAAAATAAATTATAGGAATACATTGTTTGGGAACATGTTTCTTTGAAATAAGTTGCTAATTCTTACAGGATGGAGAAAGGAATAAATGATGAAAATTACTAAGCAGTGTTTTCATTTTACTAACTGTACCTAGCTTTTGTTGCAGTTAATAAGAATGTTAGTAGTCGATAATAAGTCCCTAAATTTTACTATCCTCTAAAAAAAGAAATTTACTGCACTTTAAAGATATGTGATTTGATACCTCAAAAGATCTGGAATACAGTGTCAGTTCTTTAACTGTGAATTGTTTGTGTTAAATAGTGGAATAAAACTTTTTAGTGTGACTAGTTATTAAATTTCAGAGTTGTTATAAGCTTTCTTGTGACTACAATTAATGATTATCATACAAAACTATGCTTCTTTTTCTTCAGTGTTTTCACTGTGTAACATTCACAAAGAATGTATATGCATATAAATAGCTCCAAGAAAGACTATGAAAGTCAGTCAGTATGTACATGTGAGCTTTATATTAAACAAGAAAAATGTTGATTATAAAAATAAGATTCATTTGGAAATGATCTTTGTATCTTGTCACGTACGTCGTCCAAACTTTTAAAAGGATTTATTGGTTTGTATAGCTAAATTATTTTACATAAAAACAGATCATTTTAGTAAATTTGAAGATGTTGACAGGTTCACCTAAGAAGCATTTTCATGTGAATGAATTTAAAAATGTTGACCATATGAAACAAAGTGTAATTGGGTGGGAATCAAGACTAATTAAATTATAAGATCATTTGTAATATCAATAAAGAATCACTAATTATGTTGTACCTATATATAAATAATAAGGATAACCTACAGACTTATTCATAAATCTTCTTGAACTGTAACATTGATTGTGCAACTTTCTTTTCAAATTGCAGTTTGTGATAAGTACCTTTGCACATTGCCTGATTTAACCTCTAGAGTGTAGTCAAACAAGTGGTGAACAGAAATCGTTCTGAATCGTAGATTCCATTAAGTGGGATTCAGTTGTGATGGCCCAGTTAAATTTTTGTTTGAAATATCAAACAGAACTGCCTACATACAAAATAAACTGGCTGGAACATGTGTGGCACAAACTTCAATACGAGATTTATATCTTAAATGTTGCCATAGGTACACATATGAAGTAAAAATACATCAGAAACTTTAAGAGATTCTGTATCCATAGATGAGATCGCTTTGCTGTATCTATCATACCCATTGCTGAAATATGAATCATTCTGCACTCGCACATATATATGTGTGTGTGTGTTGTTTCATAAGTAACAAAGTATAAAAGATTCTGAATCAAAAAAATGTAAATTAGGGTAGTGAAATAAACCAATGCTTAACAGATAATGACAGGAAGGTGCTATCATATTAAAATATTACAAATATTTATCAAACATTGATGTTTTCAGATTTATCCTTCCTTAACAAAAGAACTTGGCACACAAATTGCAGTTTTTAAATGCTAATTGTTGCAATGTGTGGCAGTTGAGCAGATGAAGTGGGGACAAATTCGGCAATAAAGAAAAACTAAACGTGATTGGGGGGCTTACATAACCTGCTAACTCTGTTGGGTAGTGGAGATGTACCAACAATGGAGCATCCTAACATAATGAGTTGAGACTTTGCAAAATCAATTATTAAATAATTAAAAATATTATAAAGGAAGGGAGTTCAGAAGCAAATATGTATTTTAAAATATATAATTCTTAAAAATACAACACCTTCTCTTGTGACCATTGGTTTATGTTTTGTGCAAATAGTGGAAGAATAGAGAGGTAGGGGACTGAAATTGGAGAAAGACTTTGGCAAAGGATGAATTTTTTTACGCGTCACTAGGAATTATTTTAGTTGAGATGTGGTGATTGCCTGAAAGACCAGTTTTCATCACTGATTTCAGAGGGTCTACTGCTGTCAGGAGGGCTCTAGCAGCATTGACAAAGAAACTGGAATTGAAATGATTGGTATCATAAAAGGTGGCATGAGCATTAACTGGGCTGCCTAAGTACTGCTTGTGATTCCATAGACTTGTATAGTTGTTGTCAATGTTATCATGGTTGTCTTGGTAGAACTGCGTCACTTTTTGAAACCCGAAATTTAAACCATCATTTGTTGACTTTCATCCCCATAAAACCAAGATAACACCATTCATGCTTATTTACACTAAACTAGTGGTCAGACCTATGTAGAAAGCTGAACAGTGACAGCAACTGGTATTTGGTATAGAAGGTTTTATAGGTGGCAGGGTTGGTGAAGGTGGCATGGTGCATGTTACACATCTCACACCAAATGTGGTTGGTGAGCATTAATATTCTGGTCTTACATTTGGAAGGATGAAGGTTCAAAACCCTGCACATCCATACAGATTTTAGTTTTTACTCCAAGCAAATCCTGAAATTATTTCTTTGTAAGGCCATGGCCACATTCCTTTCCATTCCTTACTCCTAGTCCTTTAACACCTCTAATAATCTTCATATTGATGAGGTGTAAAACCATAACATAAACAGTATGGAGTAAAGGAGTAGGGCAAAGGTAATGATATTTGTGGACTGTGAGTTGCCTAAGGTTTAGCGGGTCCAGTGAAATATATTGTAGAAGTGGCAGGGAGAAATTTTGAGAGAAGGGATCTGATTTCAGGGAAGGCTTGAAGTTAATCATATCCTTGCCATAGGATGTGATTTATGAATTTAATTCTTGGGAAGTATTGGTTGTAATATGACACAAGATAGTTGTTTTTTTACTAAATCTTGTGGATAGTTGTTAGATACCAGGGTGCGGAGGTGTTCCAATATTATCTGAGGGACTGCTAATCTATACTAATATTATAAATGCGAAATTAACTCTGTCTGTATGTTTGTTACGGCTAATCCTATCATGATGAAATTTGACAAGGAGATGTGATTTGGCATTAGGATGGACGTAGGATACTTTTTCTGTATAAATAGTACATACTGTCATGGATTTTTGAAAAATTACTGAAACGGCGATAGATAGACGCTTACGATGTGTAACACTCTGTAGTAATTTGATCTATAGGATGCTGGTAGCGCAGTGGTTAATGTGCTTGCTTTCTAATGGTTGGACCATGGTCTCCGGTTCAAATCCGATGGAAGCAAATATTTTTAAGAATTATTTTTGATCATGTGACCCACACCTGGGCAGTCAGTTTTTTTGGATTCCATATTAAACTGCAGACACCACAAATTTAGGGGTGCAATGCTTGGCAAATCATACATGCCCTAACAATGCTGTAGGTGTACACTTTTTGACGCTATATTGATCACTCAACAGTTGTTTCTCTCGCAGTCAGTGTGTGTCTGATCTGCACTAATAATATTATAAATACGGAAGTTAGTTTCTGTCTTTTTGTCGCTAAATGGCTATACTGATATTGATTGAATTTGACAAGGAAATACTTTGTATCTGTTGGAAGGGCACAGAACTTTTTTTTTCCAGTATGTACAACAGTTTTAGTCACAAAGTTTTGAGAACTTATCGAATGGTGTTGTTACTTCTTTTGCTCAAGCTGTGCTTCTCGCGCAGTGTGTTAGTATATGATTTGTTACTAAATTTCATTTAGAGACAAAACTTATTATTTAGTACAGATGTCAATTTGCTCTGCACTGTACTATTACTTTGTGACTGCCTAAAAGTTTCTGGCACCAGTTTATTTTGTCTTCTTTTCTGGCATGCCTTGTGGGCGTAAACCTGGCCTAAGGTGTAGCGCTAGAAGAGCACGAGCAGCTGAAGTTATTAGAACCCAAGAATCTGATGCTCATGCTGAAGAAAAAAGATCAGACCAAGCTAAAATAAAGCTGCCATCAGTTAAAAATCCCCCCCCCCTCATATCCCTATAGCTTTGTTTGTTTTTAAATATGTTTGAAATTGATTCTCTTCATGAGACAGGTTTGGCGGTCGAGTGATATAGTGATTGCTTTCCTGTCATATTATGCCGTCTCAGTATTGTTTGGTACAAATCATATGTTACTAACAGCTTCCTATATCCACTTTTTGCAGTGAAATTCTAAGTCCACAATTACGAAGTTGCGGGTTAAAGCTAGTCACAATAAATATATGGTTGCCAAATATACCAAGGGCAAGGCCACATTTAAACATGTGCTACATAGGCTGTAGCCTAGGGGCCCACAATACAAAGGAACCCTGATCTGTATGTTCTAAAAAAAATAATAATTGAAAAGAAAGTAATCTATTTCTGAATCAGTTTTATCACCAAAAGTCCTGATATCCTCATAGAAACTGAAAACAATATTGGTGCATGCGCATCCTGTCAAGTATGGTTTCACTGTAAAAATAACACTTCAGTGCACCTATGAAACAACTAAGAACTTTGCAGCTTAATGATGAGGACTTATAACCCTTGTAACGTAAGGTTGTAGTATACTGTGGTTGGAGTGTATGAATGAATGTAGATTAATGTCACTGTCATACAACTGCAAGGATGGTCATGGGAGTGTACAGGGCGTATACTGGAGATGAGGCATGAAAAGATATTGGAGTATGTATGAATAGTAGTGCATGGAAGGGAAAAGATGACCTTGACCATAAGCTGGCACTCGATTTCAGGCACAAGGTTGTGGGAAGAGTCTCTTTTTAGGTAAGGGTGTCAGGGATTGGAATAAGTTACCAAGGGAAATGATGAGTAACTTACCGAAAATGTTGAAAGAATTTAAAGTTAAAATTTGTAGAGGGAAAGTGTATGTGGGTTCAGGGTAGGGGGAGAAAATTGCCACCAGAGTGTGTGCTCCATTGCAATTAAATTAAATTAAGAACCAAAATTCTCTAGCCTTCATGTACGGAAGGTTAGGTAAGATAAATTCATTTTGTATATGACGTAAACAGAAAGTAGTGGTGGGAGATCCAAGTTTTAATGTTTTGTGTAAAAGTAAGTATTTAAAAAATATACATTTCTTTATAATTGAAATAGGTGTGTTTGAATTCAATATTTTTAATTTATTGTTTTAAGTCACTTTTTATTTCTTTTAAAATTTTATTTCAGCATTCAGGAATCTTAATCACTTGGTGTAACGTGGGAAGGCTCTATTAGCGAAGAGCTGTCTAAAAACAGTTTATTCACTGTCCTCTGTTGACAAGCATGTGTGATTTATAAATATCTTATTTTTAATAATTCTCTTTGGCATGCTTTGGTGATCTTAATCATCTTTTATTGTTTGTTTTATTTTATATGTAGGTCTACTCTTTGATACTGTTATTAAAGTTTTGAATTTATAATTCTGTGGGTTTCTGTTGAGAGACTGTTTAGTTGAAACAACACAACTACAATAGGCAGCATCTTATCTATCGATCATCAGTCAAAAAATTGAAGTGCCAGCATCACTTGCTATATCGTTCACTTCAGTCTCATAAATGATACAGAAAGCATATTTCAAACTTTCGATTTTTCAGCAAGTTATCCTTGTATATTTTTACTATCATTACATTATCCAATATTTTTCATTAAAATGTTTAGTGATTTAATTATAAGTAATCAATTTTAATCAACGGCTCACACCACAATTATGGCCTAGGGGCCAACAGATCCCAAAGAGCCTTGTTAAGGTTCTTTGGTGGGTTATTATTACTGCATTAATTAAAAGTCCACCAAAAAACAAGGTTATGTGAAGATGTTCGTTTATTTTGAACAAGTCAGTGATATTCACAAGCATAGTTGTTACAATCCAAAGATGCAATACTGACTTACTGAATGAAAACTTGCATGAATGTCTCTGTAACACTGAATTAATACTTAATGCAAACTAAAACTCTCTGTCCATCGATCTGTTTATATAGAGTCTATCGAAATTACGAGAATTCTTCAAAGGCATCCGCCCGATATTTCTCGATCATTAACAATCACTCAAACAATCAAACATATTAAAAACAATCGGAATTGATACAAAATTAATTAATAACATTACAAAATGATTAGAAATGGTAATTAGAGATACTTAAATACAAAATTATTTACAGAAATCCTTTCAAACGGTAGAAAATCGTCCTGTAGACATCGTAAATTACAGTAATACATGGAATTACAAACTTTTAATAAATTCTCTTGCACCATTCGGTTCTTAAACATATTAAATGATCTTTAAATAATTTTCTTACCTAAAACAAAGTCTATATACACTTATTTACAAGAATTTACTAAATAAACATATCAAATCACTTTCAAGCAAACTTTGGCTCACTACAAATATTTCACACAGTCCAATACTATTCAAAATACAGGTATTAGGGCTGTTACAGCCTGTACCACATGTATAGCCTAGGGGCCTATACATCTTAAACGCTGCCCAGACCAAGAGTGCCAGGCTATTAGCTTTTGATAAAGATGGAGATATGGCTGCAGGGTAGTAGGTTTGATGGGTACCAAGATGCAGATGTAACCCTTGAATGGGACATATCTAGGAAAGAGGGTATAGTAATAAGACCATGTGATTGCAATTGAGGGTTTTGAAGGATATTTTTCTCATTGCCACATTATCCTTGAAGTAGAGAAAAACATAGGTTTATGTGAGGACTTCATAGGTCAGGATCTTGTAGTGATAGTGGGAGGAGTGGGAATCAGTCTGGACAGGGATGATAGTTTATAGTATTAGAGATGACCTTTATGTTCCACACTCAGGTCAGTATGATGTCAGTCCTGAGATGCTATGATCGGCCACAGATGAATTCTACCGTGAGGTGAGTGAATCTGGAGTTGGAATGGCTTCTTGTGTCTGACATCGACTCTGGCATGGGGGGGGGGGGGGTTAGCGTTCTCACCTCGCATTCGGGAGGACGGCGGTTCGAATCCCCGTCCGGGCATCCAGATTTGGGTTTTCCATGGTTTCCCAAATCACTCCAGGCAAATGCCGGGATGCTTCCTTCAAAAAGGCATGGCCGAATTCCTTCCCATTCCTTGTCCCTATCCTTGCCCCCCATCCTTTCCCGTCTCTAAAGACCTCAATGTTAAAAAGAGACGTAAAGCAGTTAAAAAAAAAAAAATCTGGCATGGGCTTGGTTGATAACTATAGATGCTATTGATGGGTGAGGTTATTCTAGGCATGGCCTATACCTCAATGGTAGAGTGAATGGGGTTCTTTTGATAGCGAGGCTTTTAATTGGCGCTACTGCCTCTCTTGAAAGGATTCTTGTGGTAAGTGGTATTAGGATAGCCTGTGTGAGTCAGTCCTGTTGTTGCTGCTTGATCTAGCGTGAGCTGAACAAGGTGCTTCTTGCCAGGGTCAGTGAGAGCATCGAAGAAGTCTTTCTGGTTTGTGAGAAGCTCCCAGCAGTGCTTCAGCTTATCATGCAGGATGGTAAGGTAAGCACGGGTGTACTTGTCGCTGAAGTAGCCTTCCACAGTTGCCCTCTTGGTGTATCTTGAAACGTAGAATACTCTCGAGCGGTCAATCTTGTCATCAAATGCGTCGACGAAGATGTCAGCTCTGCTCTCGTTATCATCTGTTCCACTGGATAGAGATAAGTACGAGTGATGGCTTGTATGACACTGGTGTACGATCTGGTTCCACTCCACGGTGGGAAGAGCGTTGCTTCCGCTCGGTATCGCCGGGTGTCTTGCAGTGTGCGTGGTCTGGTCTTGTGCAGCGCCCTGATGGTGAGCGGGCGAGTCAGGACGCCCCCCTCCAGATGGTGAGCGGCTGACCGCCCAGCACCGGGGCTTCGCGGCGACTGAAGATCCGCGCTGGGTGCTGTCTACAGTTGCTGGCGCTCCTGCAGTGCCCTCTGGCGGCGCGTCAACCAGTTCGACTGGCATCGCGCCCCACCGCCGAGTAGTCCGCTCCCAGCCGACCGCTCAGCACTGTAGCTGCGAAGTGGACCTGCTGGTGCCCAGGCAGAGCGCTCTGGCGGCGGGACGGCGAGTTCGGCTGGCGGCGTTTTCCCATGAAGCGCTCTCGACAAGTCGAATTCTGCTATCGTGTAGAACCAGTGTTAACAGGGAACTACACTTAATAACAAGAACTAAGAAGTGAGCGTGTGATTTTACATATACGGACTGAAGTGTACAATTAACAACTGTTGGATTGTAGGTAACATCTGCGCATACAAGCGAGAGGAGAGATGGCTGAAGGGAGTGGCGGAATAAAATAGAATAACGTGTGACCGAGAGTGAGGAAGAAGAAATGTACAACCTCAGGAGGAAACGTCGAGCGATAGAGAAAAGACAAACACACTAAGTAAGTAAAGAAGAACTAATCCTTCTTAGAAACATGAATAAAGGTCAGGGACATAAACAGAAGAATATGCTCCAGACATATTCAACACCACAGCTCGAAGGAAAGGAGAAGGAACGCAGCGAGAAGAAAGATGACAGCCCACAACTCCTGGAAACCAGGGAAGCAAGTAAAGTCAACAAGATTTCGTTCACAGATCGCAGCAGACTGTATAAAGCACGCTCAGAGGACACATTCATAGTGATTGTAGAACCAATTTTGCTTCCTGAAACAATAAGTTTCTACATTAGGCCATTGAATACATTCGTTTTACGTGAAGAATTTATTGGATATTTGTACTGATTTCTACACAAAATTTCCACAAAAACTAAAAAAAGATTAGTTAAGTTTTAAATTTAAAAAAAATAATAATAATTTGTAATGTTACAGAGACTGTATAGTAATAAAAAAGAAGACACTCAGGAAGTAAATTGAACCGAGATAGAATAGAATCCGTTAAATTTTTATTATTACAACGACATTTCTGGCACGGCCATTTTGCACTCTTAGTGAACCGACTTTCATGCTGGTACATTCATATCATTTTACGTTATTCTTTTTCAAGCTTTGATTTTTCACATTTATTATGACGGATATTTTACGAACGAAATTATGGCGTAATATTATGATGTCACATTGTTTTATGTACAAAACTGAAGACATCTCTTTTCGAACTTACCAACATTACCAACGATTTTTATTTATTTTAATTTAAGGTTAAGTACAGATTTGTATTTCCTGCTTCCAAGCCATTATTTGTCAAGTGCATCAGTTTTATTACTTTTAAACTAAACACAAACTGACATATGTCAGAATGTTTTTGCTATTATTTCGGAAAAGTAGTGTTTGCAATTTATGCAAAAAGCAAAGAGTAAACGTGGCACTGCTGTCTACGAAGCAGAAACCTCTTTGTTGTTTGCTAATTGATATTAATGGCAATTTCTAATTTGCGGGATAAAAACTATCATATATCACTTCGCACACAATTAACTAACTTCATGCCAGATTTCATTTAAATATGTTGAGTTATTAAAGAGTGATTGATGCCAGAAGTACATCCAAATTTTCTCATTTACATAGATATAGATAGATAGATGACAATCATTCCGCATTTGGGTTTATTGATTTTCTCTATAAAACAAACAGTGAATTATCGCCACGATTCTAATGATCGGATGCAATACTAAAATGAATGTAGGCCTATATTAGTATTAAATTTTCGTGTGCTAGGGTATTTTTACATTACCCACCAAACGAGATGATTGAATGTTCATCTTTCAAATTTAAAACTTGTTGAAATAGCTCGTGGCTTTAAACAACACTAGCTCAGCTTATCTGAGGCGAGAACTCTTAATTGTTCAAAATCTCTTTTGACAAGGCTGTTACAGGGCTAGTCTCAATGATCTGAAGTACACACTGTTAAGTTTGTTGTGCATTTACCATAGCCGCGTAGACTGCTTCGTCGACGGCAAAAATATTGCAGCATATGCTAGCTACAAACTCTCGAGCCCATTCTTGACCAGAGCAATTCTGTCTACTGCAGATTCAACTTTGCTTTCCCCTTCAGTAAGCGAAGTATAGAGAGTTCCAAACCACTACAGCCTGTGCACACTGTACAGAGCGACTCCATAGTCGTTCACTCCAAGCCAAGTAAGGAGTGAATGTAACCTAGCCCACTCAAGGCCAAGCACGGAGTGTCTTTCAAAAAATCCTCCACCTTTTATTCAAAGAAGATTTATAGCCATAGAAACTGTACTGCGTTTAACTTGGATATCATTGCTTTTTTATCATATTTAAACACACCTAAAATATCAATTGTATTTGCAACGCAAAAGTTACTATCAATAGTTATCATTTATCTATAATTATTTAGCTGCAGTTAAGAAAATCGTCTACAATATCCAGTTATATAACTATTGTGCTTACTTTATACTACACTTATTTTTTTTTTCTCGTAAATATCTCCTAAAACAACTAACATAATTTAAAATTTTAGTCATTCTTATAAAGGATTCCTGTTAATCTCTAACTTCTCAATTCTCGAATGGAAGTTATTATATTTTCAAGCTCCATAGAATAGAAGCCAGTGTTTGTCTCTATAGCTAGTCTCACAAATAATTTCGGCATTTTTTCGCTGTAGTCTTCTACAAATTTTTTCTTCATTTATATACAATACAAAATCTAATTAGTAACAAGAGATAAACAGCAACAAATAATAAAAAATAGTATAAAATCTGGATAATAGGAAACGCTCCAGACGCAGCAGCAGCGCCTACAGGCAGGTGGACGTCACTAAAGCGATTACCGATCCCAGAGCGCTTTCTGTCACAGGACAAAAGGCAAGAAAAATCTGATTTTTATTTCGCTTTATTTTTTTATTTTTTTATTATTATTACAAACAATCCACCTTTCTTCTCAAATTTAACAAAATAGCTTTCTTAAGCATTAATCTACACGGATGACTACAATTTGTAATATAATTTCAATACTGACAAATAGCATATTTTTACAAGCCTTAAAATCGACCTTCACCTCTGGCAAAGCTTTGATTTATTAATGCGAACATGCAAGGACTCAACCTACATTTTACGAACATCTGAAAACCTAAAATGAGAGTGAAAAAAAAGGCATTTTTCTAAAGCAATCAATAACGCTAAAACAACATTTAGTCGTAAAGGACTGAAAATTTCCGAACTCTTTCTACGCGATTCTCCATATTGACCAGGCCGACACCGGCCCGCACCGTCAAAAATTAAACCAAACTAATAAGTGTCGGCCGACATGCGGTGTTGTTTGAACTCACTTCAATCAAGTGAGCGACAACAATAAAAAAGTGTGAGTGCGGTGACGATGCTGGCTCGGTGCGATCTAGTGTGGCCCGACCTGAATTGTTGTACGTAGTCTGAAGCTGGTGGTCGTGGGAAGTGGGACGAATAGGCGAGGGCGTCGTGTGTATGAGGATCACACGATTTGCTTCACAATGTTTGAATATAAAGTGGATGTGAAGAAAGCAACATTATACAGTTTTGATAGACATATAGACAAGTTCTCGGGAAGAACTGAGAGCTACTGGTAATTTGTGTCAGGGTAAAGTGTGTTGCGTTGTAGAACTTACGCGTGTTGAGAACCTGCAATTGTAATAGAAGAAGTACGATATGCCTTATTCACGGTCAAGTAACTGTTGGTGGTGATGGAGGAACTTGTAAAAGGATGTGAATAAATCTATATTGATCTCTAAAACGAATAGTGTTATGATTTATGGACATAAACAAACCTGCATGCCTAACAATCAATAAACTAGACAGAATAACCTTACCGCTAATTTTATTGCGACATTCTTTCCGAAGGTACCCCCTCCTCTTTTGTAATGTACTATATCATCTGCTGTTATCTGAGCAATCTCAATACCATTTATATCGTGATCATTTACATTTGACAGACTGACAACCTCTTTATGTGTTACCTCTGGATTGTTTACAATGACAATACTGTGAGTAATATCATTGGTAAATACACTGATAATATTTTCTTCCCTTTCAATATTACTTATATTATTTACAACATTAATTGGTCTTGCATCCGATGCTTGTTGTGTCCCAGTAGGATCAACTTTAACAAATTCATTCTTACTGTATTCTGGAAACTTGTCTGGGTACCATCTAGACTACTTTTAATCCCATGTAAGTTTCCAATTACAGATCGAAAATCTGCCTATAGTTTTTCGATCGATATAGATTTTTTTCTAGTTTATTTGATTGTGCTTGTATTTGAGACTTCAGTGTTGTAATTTCAAACTACTGTTGATCAAGTTTATTTTTTAGATCAATGGGTTGTGATTCAATTTGTGATTTAATCTGAGATGCCTGTTTAATCTGCATCCTTAGCAACGTCATAAACGCCAGCGACTGGACCAAACTGGAAGAATTGTCGTGGAATCAAGCTTACGATGCCTTCTAAAAAACGAAGATCAAGCAAATAATAAAGTTTTAGAAATTAGTAGAACAGCAACATCCAGAGCAGCAGGAAAGTATATGGGAACGGTCTGTGGTCAACCTCACTGGGGAAACCTTAGACGCCGCAACTATTTGAGTTCTCTCTAAAGGACTCAACTTCGCTTTAATTCCGGTCAAAATACCGATGGACGAAGTCATTGCTGCAGTGGAGTCTTCTGTTTCATGTGTAACAGCTGACGATGCTTACGAAATTCTAAGCGATACGGTGGAGATTTTATCATCGCCATCAAATCTCACTCGAGAAGAATCAATTGAGAGGGAGGGAAGATATAGTTATTTTACCTGTTGACAAAGGCAACATTTCAGTTGTGATGTATGCTGATGAGTACCATCGAAATGTGAAGACGCTATTATAGGACGAGACATATGAAAAGATAAAAACCAATCCTCTTTAGAAGAATCGATTCAGCGTAGCTGCAAAAATACGTGAAGTGACTTCAATTGAACCAGAGGCCAAGAGGAGATTAAAGACATCTAATCATTTGACTCCCTGACTAAATCATCTGCCGAAAATTAATAAATACGGCTTGCGTTAGCGCGTTTCAGTCTCATACGTATCCACTTGTAAAATATCTCGTGGACGAGCTGAAACCTTTGAGGACGTCGGCTTCTACCATCAGAAATTCTTCAGATTTTATTAAAAAAATGATCAAAAAGAGACACCTAGATAGGAATGAACTATTAGCAAGCTTTGACGTCACGTCCTTCTTCACGAGTGTGACGGTCGACGAAGCAATCGACATTATTAGTGAACGTTTAAAACATCACAACCTGCCACAGGAATGGGCATCTCTTGCTGAATTTTGCCTAAATACTACCTTCTTAGTCCAGTAACAGGTTTGTAAACAGGTGCCTCACAAACGTTATACCACGTAGAAGATTTTTTTTATTCTCTTGTATATATTAATGAGAGTATGCGGAAACCAAGTTTTCTATCTCCGACACCTTCCACAAATTTTCTGGGCCAAAAAAAATTTCAAATTTTGGTACTCTTTTCAGTTTTTCGTCTATGACTCTTTCCTGAGGCGTCCTAGCACGAAATTATTTATTTCCAATTAGAAAGAGGATGAAAGTTCCTACAACTTTTGTGGCACAAAGTTTTGTCTATACTCAGTTCTTCATTAATCAGGAAAATTTCACTCTTTTCCTTAAAGTAGGTTCTTCATCTACTTTCTCGCTCTAAATGAGCTGGTACCTCTGAATATATATATTATTATTATTATTATCTGCAATTGGACCATATCAGATCACGCAAAGCCTTAACGATTCAGTTTTCTGAGTTTCCATATAGCTTTCATTTTTTCTCCGTGGATTCTCTTCCATTCTTCAGTCCACTTCGTCCCCGGTCTCTTAATGACCTCATTCTCTGGCGGTACTTCCCACTTGTTAATTTTTTCGCTGTATGTTTGTCTATCTCCGATTTCTGATGGGTTTATGTGTGCTTTTTCCATGTCTTTTTGATCTCCTGGACCCAGGGCATAGTTTTTAGCTGTTCTATATATACGTCACAATTTTATGAATCAGCCTTGTTGCTGGAAGTCTATGGATATGTCCATAAAATCTTAATCTTCGTTTTCTGATGTCTGCCGCGAGGTTTGACAGTGTTTCTGTTGTCTTTCAAGATTTAAGTCTATATCCGTCATCTGTTTTTTCTGGGCCAAGAATCTTTCTTATAATTTTGCGTTCTTCTTTCAAAATGCTTTCTAGGTCACCTTTCCTGTGTAGTGTTAAAGTGTCGCTGGCGTACAGGACTTCAGGATTGATAACTGTGTTGTAATGTCTGACTTTTGTATATATGGACAAACATTTTTTATTATATGTGTTGTAGGTTCTACCGTAGGCTCTTCTAAGTTTTTGCATGCGAACTTTCTGTGCTATTTTCTCTCCTCCTGTGGGTTCGATGATTTCTCCCAGATACTTGAAATATGGGACTCTCTCAATTTGTCCATATTTTGTGACCAGATTTTGAGTGAGGAGTTTTGAACAGATTAATTTGGTTTTTTGGAACGATATTTGTAAGCCTACTCATTCAGCGCATACTTTGAGAGTTTCTATCTGTTGTTTGCTGTGGTTTCATCATCTGCTAGTATGGCTAAATCATCTGCGAAAGCTAGGCAGCAAATTTTAATACCATTCTTACGTCGTCCGAGTTGTATAGGTTTCCAATAGTTCTACTGTTTAAGTTCTTTCTCCCAATCTCGGATGACTTTATCCAGAACAAGGTTGAAGAGTATCTGGGACAGACCATCACCTTGCCGAACTCCGGTATTGATCTTAAACGCTTCAGATATCTCTCCCATGAATTTCAATTTGGAGGTTGTGCCGGTGAGTGTTTGCTTAGTGAGGTTTTCGGGTTTTTGGATCGAGCCCTTGCTCTTCGAGGATGTTGAAGAGAGATTGCCGGTCGATTGAATCATATGCCTTTTTGAAATCTACAAAGGAGCAAATGACTGGGCTGTTCCTAAGTGCTTTATATTTTAGTGTAGTTTTTAAATTGAATATTTGTTCTATACAACTCCGACCGGTGCGGAAGCCAGCTTGGTACTCGCCAATTGTTTGGTCGAGTTGCTCCTGTACTCTTTTGAGAAGACATGCTGAAAGAATTTTGTATGCAACTTGAAGAAGGGAGATCCCTCGATAGTTGTTGACGTCCGTTTTTATCTCCCTTCTTGTGTAATGGGTGAATGAGGGCGCTTTTCCAGTCTTCAGGTAATTTTTCTGTCTGCCAGATCTCTTTAATGATTTGTGCGAGTTCTTTAAGTGAATTTGGTCCAAGATTTCTCAATAGTTCCGCATTGATACCATCCTCTCCAGGTGCTTTGTTGTTTTTAAGTTTGAGAATATGCCTGTGGATTTCCTCTTGTGACGGTGGTGGGGATTCCGGATAGGTATAGGAGGGAATCTTGATAGAGGTTCAGGGCAGTTGAGCAGTTCAAAAAAGTATTTTGACAATTCTCGACAATTTTCCTGATTAGTTAGTGCGAGCTTTCCATCCGAAGCATAAGTTTTGAGGAGTATATCCTTGGATTGTTCCTGCGAAAGTTCTATAAAAGTCTCGGGTATTATAATTGCGGAAATTTTCTTCGATGTACTCCAGTTGCTCCTTCAGGTACTTTCTCTTGGTTTGTCTGATGATTTTTGTCACTTGTTTCTGGATTTCTTGAAAGTGCTGCAAGTTTTCCACTGATTTTTTATTGTTGTATTTAAGAAAAGCTTCTTTGCGTTCCGATAGTGCTTTCTCACTTTCTGAATCCCACCAAGGATGTCTCGTATTCTTTTTCAATGGTATTAGTATTTTGGCCATTTGTGTAATTTTGGTGTGGAATTTTTCCCAGGTATCTGCTTGATCTTTCTCCTTTCTCCCATTCTTCTCTCAGGTTAGTTTCCATGATCTTCCTTGTGTCAAATTTCTGTAGGTGTGTTTTTTTATGATGTATTTTCTTTGGGGTGAATTTCATTTTAATTCTTGTTAAATAGTGGTCTGTGTCTATGTTTGCCCCTCTGCGTACTTGAACATCATAGACTTGTTTTTGTAGAGGATAAGAAATGGCAATGCGATCAATCTGATTTTCACCAAGTTCTGGTATGGGTGATCTCCAGGTCTTTTGTTTCCGTGGATCTTTTCTCAAAGAAGTTGACATGATTTTTAAGTTGCTGTGTTGGCATATTTCAATAAGTCTCGTGCCATTCTTGTTTGTGAATATGTGGGCAGGATATTTACCAATGGGTTTCTGATATTCTTTTTCTTTACCGAGTTGTGCATTAAAATCACCAAGTAAGATCTTTGCATCCTCTTTAGGGATTTTTCCATGACTTTCTCAAGTTTTTCCCAGAATTTTTTGGTTTCTATTTGTTTCTTTTTGTTGTCTACATTTGTTGGTGCGTGGACATTTATTAGGGTGTACTTTTTATTGGCACATTGTATTTGCATGGTCATGAGACGGTTGTTTATGGGAGAGACGTCTCTGATTGAACTGGTTATGCTTTTGTGTACCATAAAGGCCATAAACCGTAGTGGGGCACCATTAGCGAATCGTTTTCCTGTTTTACTCTTAAAGATGCGGTAGTTAACGTAGTCTATTGTGTCTTCATCGGTGAATCTTGTTTCTTGGAGCGCTAGCATCTTGATATTCTGTCTATCTATTTCTGATGTTAGAGTGTGTAGTTTCCCAGGCTGGAGTAGGGTGTTGATGTTTAGGGTACCAATTTACGTAGGGGTATTTTATGATATAGCCACCAGGTTACAGTGTTTTCGATTCGCCACTCAATGCGCCCCTTTATGGCTATCTAACCTAACCAGATAATTGTACCGGGTATAGGGAACCAACAGCTTAATGTGGGATCTGAACCACAGAAGCGTTTTGGATTACTTCATATTACACAGTAAGCTGTGGTAGAGCTGAAGGTCAGGTTATCAGCCTTTGAAAATCACAGCTGATACCGGGATTTCGATCTCGAATCACACGCCTTAAACCACTGAATACCAGACCGCTCTAGAGCGTAAATGAATGCATAATGTTATGGCACAAACTTATTAAGTCATAATAAATTTATAATAAGTTAAAAATTGGTTGTAAATCAATTTCTTTTCTGTTTGGATTGTTCTGGATTATCAGTGCCCTCATCTAGAATTGTGTCTCATTCATCAATTGCATCACGAGTTGCTACCTCTGGATCGAAGATCGCTTCCTCTCCTTCATCTACTTCAATCTTAGGAATGTTTTCATTAGACAGGCCAGAGCAGTTTTTGCAAACGGCTGAATAGTGCTGTCCTGATTTGCGACAGCTGCTTGGTGGTGAACAAGGTTTCTTGCAGGAACATGACGAAAACTTCGGAATAAACTCAGGTACAACATTTTTTATTATTGTAACTGGAATAAGACTGGACGAGCCTTTCATTCATCTCCATGGCAATGGGTAAGTTTCTCGACCCAGCCATGCTTGAACATGGTGGTACGTGTGTATTGAGTGGAACGTTGCCGCATCTGATGTTGGTGGCAATCATGCTATCTTGTATGCATTTTTTTAGCAGATTTTGTAAACATTTCGTATATGTGTCTTCAATGTTCCACAAGCAATTTGTCCATACCATTCCAAGATGAGCTGTTCCACTGCGTGTTCTCCAGATGCTAGTCTCCGGAGGCCAGGAGTTCTGAGAATTTTGTTGAATGAGGGAGCAACGCAGCAGAATTCTTCTTTCACATAGCTGAAAAATGCTGATTTCGTATCAAATTCTGTAAAGGCATGGATGAAGAGGACTTATGTGGGTTCAAACTTGAAGGAAGTGGCTGAGTACCATAAACGTGATTCCTTGCCTTTCCCTGGTTTATGAAAGTGCATCTTATTATAAGTGTTACGAAGACCCATTAACAGAACGAGAAAGCCAATATACTCACTTAGACTTATCCCACTGTCGGATTTTGCTGATTAGGAAATAGCTGCGTCAACAATCAAACTAGCTGCATCTTATTTTGCCTGTTTAACTTGGATGCCTCCTTTTTCAGTTTTTGCACTAGTATCAAAGTTACACAGTTCTTGCTGATCTCTTTTGCTGCGTCACTGCAGCACTTGTTTCCCCACTGAAAATGATGTCTGCTGAAGTACTGATGTTTTTAAATGACGAAAAGTTCCATATGACTTTATTCCTCTCTGTGCAGCATCACTTCGGTATCCGTCAAATATAACTGTTATGTTGGATCCATAATGCGTTGTCAATTAAGCTTCATATTTTATTTAATTATTTATTTTCAAATAGCCCATTTCGACAAATGGAACCAAATATTTCATTACGATGCCACATAATTTATGCAGCAGGCATCCTCCGTCCACAACAAATGCTTTTTATGTAGGATGTAGTTTCTTGAAGAAATTTAAATGCTTCATATAGAGGTAATTTTGTTCCCGTGAAGTACGGAGCGAATTTAAACAGAAAACAGTGTTTCAGACCATCCAACGGAAACGAAACGGATTTATGGCTAATGTTTTACTTATCGTGACTTCATTTTGACTGTGTCAATAAACTTTGTGTCATAACATTATGCTTTCATTTTTGCAACAGGTTTTTCAAACTGATACATATACCATCAGTAATAGATCGGTCTGGTAGCTCAGTGGTTGAGGCGTCTGACTAGAGATCGAAATCCCGAGATCAGCTGTGAATTCCTCCAGCTCTTCCACAGTTTGCTGTATAATATGAAGTAAGCCAGAATCTGTGTTTCGGATTCCACGTTAAGCTGTAGTTTCCCTATACAAGGAACGATTACCTAGTTAGATTAGATGGCAACAAAGGGGCTCATTGCACGGCGAACCTGACGTTCGAATAATCCTTCGGTATCTACCGGTCAACAATTCCATATAATTTTTGAATTAATCATCAGTAATCAAAGTACAGTACATATATATACTAATTCGTACAGAAATACATAAATCAATTATATATACAGGAGTTACAGGTCATTTAGAGCGACAAAGTACGTGGAAACCTAAGTTTTAGGAAATGTGAGAAATTTTGCTGATTTTCAAAGATCTGCAGCTCGCTTAATTTTGAGAAAAAACTTTGTATTACAAAAGTTGTAGGAAATTTTGACATTTTTTTAAATTGGAGATGAATTTCTTGCTAGGACTCATCAGTAACGAATTATGGACGAAAAAAGTTTTGACCACAGAAAATTGTGCTGACTCTCACCAATATGTAAAAGAAGTAAAATCTTCTACGTGATATACTGCAAAGTAAAACTACCGCGTTACTGGACTATCTTCCAATACAAGAACAATTTTTACCAACAAATAGATGGAGCCGCAATGGGTTGCCCACTGTCTCCCATTGTGACCCATATCTATATGTAGAATAATGAAACCTTCATTATGGCTGAGATACGTGACGATACTTTTGTCATCTGGCCTCATGGACGAGAATCGCTCCAGGCCTTTTTCCAACATTTGAATATCGCCTATAAAAAATCCAGTTTACAATGAAAATTGAAGAGGAGCAATAGCTTCCTTTTACGGGTGTTATTATAATAAAGGAAAGAGGATGGTTTCCTAGGCCACGGGGTATATCAGAAGCCCACAAACACATAGAGTTATTTGCATGGTGACTCCCACCACCATCGGCCAGTAAAAAGTGGTATTTTAAAAACTTCATGCGTTTGCAATTAGTGACGAAGCAAGCAAAGTTGCTAAAAAACATATTTTATGGAGACGTTTCTCGCCAATGGCTTCCGCCCTGATATTATCAGCAAGTCCATTGCAGCACTTGACACTTAAATATGACCTCCTACCACAGCACTGACAAAAGAGCTCAGCAGACCAACTGACGAGCCGGTGGAATTATTACCATACGTCCAAGGAATGATGGATAAAATTGGTCTAAAAAAGAAAAGATTCCGACCTGTGTATGGGATCAAGGAAAATTTAGGATGTACTTGTTAAAAATAAAAGGCAAGTGTTCAGTCTGCCAGTAAAGGCCCCTGCCAGGCAGACCTCACACACAACGCGCCTGCACGCCGGGAGACATATACGACTCCAAACAGGCGCAGAGGCATCAAAACAAACCAGGAAAATAAATAGAATCATCTAGAGACTAAGTGGGACTTTTTCTTACAGAGGTCGCCGTACTACCACACAACGGTATTCCTGCGCCAGGCCGCCTATATAAGCGTAGCCGGCAGCTCCACCGACAGTTCCGACCTGACCGCTGAACCAGCGTCAACTACGGAAGACCACCGGAAGTTCACGAGAAGTAGAAGCCGTCACTCTACCCCGGATCAGGACCAGGCTACAATTCTCGACGGTCATCTGATAACTGTGCCCACAATTGTTTATGGTTTACCGGTTGTATTTGTGTTCAGAGTAATAAACCTCAAGGAACCGTTAAGTGTAGTTCACTTCAGTGGCGACGAGGATGGGATAAGAACTCTCGACCATCATGGCTACGCCAGCAGCACCTACGGAATGGCAACAGTTCCTCCAAGGACTTCTACATCAGTTCACAGCAATATTCGCAGAATCTCAGAGACAACTGATTGCGGAAGTCAGGAATCTCCACCACCCCACGGCCCCGCCTCCGTTCCCAGCATTCAACGACGACGTCGAGGAATGGGAAACCTACGAGAAGCGCATAAGACAACACTTCGCAATTCATCACATATCCAAAGAAAAAGACCAGCGTGCATATTTCCTTTCCTGGAACCAATCGAAGATGTATGTCTTGCTCACCAAACTTCAGCCACAAGACCCCGACACCCTCACCTTCACGACCATCTGTACGACACTGAATGCATACTACAGACGCAGGTACCATGTCGTCGCGGCCCGCGTCGAATTCTATCAATGCCGGAAGAAGCCCAATCAGACGTATCGCCAGTGGGCGGCCGAACTCCAAGGCCTTAGCAGAAAATGTAAGTTTCAAACTCGTAGTTCCCACGAATCCTACGCCGACGACATGGTGCGTGATCACATCATACAGGCTGCACTAGATGTCGCATTCCGGCATGACGCCCTCAAGTTAGAGGACCCATCCCTGGAGCAGGTCATCGAACTTGCCTACAAATTCGAAATATCTACGGCCGCAGATCGCCGCCTAGAGTCCTGGGCGGATGTGGCCGCAATCCGAACCGACGTAGAGGACACGGAGGACGTCGCCGCCATCCAGAGCTCCCAGTGCGCTCTTCCCGACACCACAACCGGGGACCGCTTCCTCAGAAGGACATCGAACCGGCCCGTTCCGGCCGGGGCACCAAGTCTCGGCAGCAGCAGCGGATCCCGCAGCGCCGACGCCGCAGCCCGCTCCGCCTGCCCTCCTGCCCCGCCTGTTATTCAGCACATGAGAGGGAAAATTGTCCGGACCGTTGGGCTGAATGCTCACGTTGCGGCAAGGAGGGACACCTGGCGTCCGTCTGCCGCACCAACACCACCAATGCCAATCCCGGCTCTCGCCGCCCAAGGTCTTACCAAGACGGGTTGAGCGGCGCACCTATAGATATCAATCCGGTAGACACTTCCAAAGCATCCAAACTTTTTATCGACGTGACGGTAAATGGCAAGCCTCTGTGCCTACAAGTCGACACAGGAGCAGCAGTCTCATTGCTTAATTATACTACTTATGTGCAAATTGGCTCGCCCCCCCTCTCGCCGGCCCCCAAGCGCCTCCTGACATACAACAAACAGGAAATAGCACTCCTGGGACAATTCACAGCAAACGTCATGTATAAGTCTGTACATCATTCAGTCCCCTTTTTAGTAGTTAACAGTTCTCTCACAGCAGACTTATTTGGACTGGACGCTTTTCGCTTATTCGGATTTTCAATTGAGGATAACATACACCTCGTATCTCAGCATGTTCCTTTTCCGGAAGTGGACGCCCTTTGCACCGAGTTTCAGGACCTATTCTCACCAGGCGTCGGCTGTGCAAAGGACTTCGAAGCATCACTCCAACTCCGGCCGGACGTACGGCCTCGATACTTCCGGGCACGCCAGGTACCCGTAGCGCTTCAACAACCACTTCAGGAAGAACTTCAACGTCTCCAAGACGAAGGGATCCTCCAGCCGGTGCGGTTCAGCCCCTGGGCCACGCCGTTGGTCATAGTTCAGAAGCCAGGACGCCGCTTACGTCTCTGTGGTGACTTTAAAACCACAGTCAACCCGCATCTGCTGGTAGACGACTATCCACTTCCGAGACCGGACGACCTCTTCCGTAAACTAGCAGGAGGTACCTACTTTACAAAAATTGACATGGCAGAAGCATACCTTCAAATCCCTTTGGATATCCAGTCCCGACAATACACAGTCATCAACACTCCCTCTGGCCTCTTCCAACTCAACCGGCTCATGTTCGGCTTGGCCAGTGCTCCAGCGATTTTTCAACGGTATCTCGAGCAACTTCTCCAGGATATTCCGGGATGCATCAATTATCTCGACGACATAGTCGTCACGGGACCCTCCGCTGCCGAACACATGACCAACCTCCGCCTACTCTTTCTCCGCCTCCGTGCAGCAGGTTTGAAATGCAACCTTTCCAAGTGTCAATTTTTTCAACAATCCATTTCCTACCTGGGTCACATCATCGCTCAGGAAGGCATTTCCCCAGCATTTTCCTATGTGGACGCTATTTCCAACTTACCTCGGCCTCAGGATCTACATCAGTTGAAATCTTTTTTAGGCAAGATTTCATACTACAGAAAATTTATACCCTCGGCAGCACTAGTGGCAGCACCCCTGTACCACCTCTGTCGCAAGAATATTCCGTTCCGTTGGACCCCAGCTTGCGAGACCGCATTCCACACCCTTAAACAGCAGCTCAAGTCCGCAGCATGCCTCATGCCATATACTCCAAACCTCCCCTTGATACTTGCCACAGATGCATCCGATTACGGTGTGGGGGCAGTTCTGTCTCATAAATTACCAGATGGCACGGAACGCCCCGTAGCTTACATCTCCAAAGCCCTATCGGCTGCCCAGCTTAAATATTCTCAAATCGAGAAAGAGGCGCTAGCTATTGTTTTTGCCTGCTCCAAATTCTATTCCCTTTTATATGGGATTTCTTTTCATCTCATTACCGACCACAAGCCACTCCTATCACTATTTGATCCGTCCACACGTCTGCCTACCAAGACATCCCACCGCATCCAGCGTTGGGCACTATTCCTGTCCCAGTTCAGATATACCATGCATTTCCGTACCACCTCCAGGCATGCCAATGCAGACGCCTTATCCAGACTACCGCAGGGACCAGACCTTGCCTTCGACAATTCGGAACTTCTTGTGTTCCAGATCGACAATGACATACAAGAAGCACTGAAGACATTTCCAGTCACGGCCTCAAAAGTCGCTGCAGCCACAGTAGAGGACCCCCTCCTCCGTGTCATCCGACACCACATCCAACACGGTTGGCAAACACGTTCCCCTCCACGCCATCATCAAGACCTCCAGTTCTACTACTCCATCCGCCACCAGCTCTCAGTAGTAGAGGGAGTGCTTCTCCGCACAGAACCAAATTCCACCCCGAGGGTCGTCATTCCGAGATCCCTACAGCCGACAATCCTCCAAACTCTCCACCAAGGACACTGGGGAATTGCCCGCACCAAATCCCTTGCCAGACGCCATGTATTCTGGATCGGCCTTACCAAGGATGTCACGGAGATGGTGCGGCGCTGTACCATCTGTGCCCGACAACTGCCCCGCCCCCCTCAAAAGTTCCTTTCCTGACCGGCACCGTCCGGACCCTGGGAACGCATTCACCTCGACTTCGCTGGCCCATTCCTAGGCCACCAGTGGCTCTTAGTGACGGATGCCTTTTCCCACTTCCCATATGTCATCCGTTGCTCCACAATCACCACAGAGGTCACCATTTCAGCCCTCACGAAAATCTTTTCCATCGAAGGATTACCATACGCCATCATCACAGATAACGGACCGCAATTTCGAAGTCGGGAATTCCTATCCTTCTGTACCGCCAACAATATCCAACACCTCCTCACCCCGCCCTTCCACCCCCAATCTAACGGGGAGGCGGAACGGCTAGTCAGAACATTCAAAACCCAAATGACCAAATACACCACAAGTCACAAACTCGAAGAGGCATTGACACTCTTCCTCAGTTCCTATCGAACCACTCCAGTGGGGGCTAAAAGCCCGGCGGAATTGCTGCATGGCCGCCAACCTCGCACTCTCCTCCATCTCCTCTTACCCCCTCCCAAAGTACAGGTACCTTCGGGCCCATTCCGTTTCACCCCGGGCTCCCTAGTCTGGGCCCGCGGGTTTTGCTCCCAGGCCGGTTGGCTTCCGGGGGTCATCCAGCGGCCCCGGGGCCGCCAACTGTTCGACGTCAGCCTGGATGGCCGGGTAGTACGACGCCATCGAAACCAACTACGTCCCCGCTACCCCACGGCACCGTCCTCTTCCACCACAGCACGGCCATCCACTTCTTCCTCTCCTTCCCCGCCCACTCCACCACTCCTGCCGTCTAACCGTTGCTCAGGGACAGTTACAGCGCCACCACCGGCGCCACAACCTGTCGGTAGCTCCGACACCCTTCAGCCGCAGCCTCTCGACCACCTGCGGGGACCATCTTCAGCGCCCCCCGTACAGCCCCCGGCCATCGACGCCGACGAACCGATGCCGTTAGCTCCACAGGTACCTCCATCACAACCTGCACCACGACGCAGGTCGGCACGCATCGCCAGGAGAACAGCTCCGTACTCCCCCGGAGGTAGCCTTCATAGTCTGCTCCGGGGCGCCGCGGCAGACGACCTCGCAGACGTCGCAGACATCGCTTCCCCCCCCCCCCCCGGAGGGAGGTATGTTCAGTCTGCCAGTAAAGGCCCCTGCCAGGCAGACCTCACACACAACGCGCCTGCACGCCGGGAGACATATACGACTCCAAACAGGCGCAGAGGCATCAAAACAAACCAGGAAAATAAATAGAATCATCTAGAGGCTAAGTGGGACTTTTTCTTACAGTGGTCGCCGTACTACCACACAACGGCATTCCTGCGCCAGGCCGCCTATATAAGCGTAGCCGGCAGCTCCACCGACAGTTCCGACCTGACCGCTGAACCAGCGTCAACTACGGAAGACCACCGGAAGTTCACGAGAAGTAGAAGCCGTCACTCTACCCCGGATCAGGACCAGGCTACAATTCTCGACGGTCATCTGATAACTGTGCCCACAATTGTTTATGGTTTACCGGTTGTATTTGTGTTCAGAGTAATAAACCTCAAGGAACCGTTAAGTGTAGTTCACTTCAGCAAGTGAGAGAAATTACAGACACTGGGTGTATACCTGTGGTCAGGAATATATTGGCGAGACAGGACGCACCGTCAAGGAAAGCTAAATGAGACATTTTAAAAATAACGACGCTGGCAAATCGGCTGTAGCTTAACATTCATCTGACAATGGGCATTCAATTTTATTTAATAAGACGAATGTTGTGGCCGTAGAGAACAGATGGTGGCAAAGGCACTGATGGTGGAGAACCACTAAACATACAAAAGAGACCAAATAACATGAATGTTGGTAGTGACCTATAATTTTACCTTATTTGAATCGGCGTTTTTTAAAAGGGTGTAGTTGATTTTTTTTCACAATTGTCTTTTTGGCCTTTTTTGTTCCTTGAGGATTGAGCTATCAGTTTCTTTTGTAAGGTCATAGTGGGACATTAAGGTAACATATTTCAAATTAAACTACAATATAAAGCTAAACAAAAAAATCTAATAAAGCTTCTGAATTGGTTTTTTCTTAGATTACCGAAATTTTATATTTTGTCACATATGCCCTTTCAAAAAAACGCTGATTCGTTTGGTTATACTTGCAGAGAAGGACCAAAGATGAACGATCCCATCCGACCACCTAAGATAGACCCGGTAACGTCCTTGACGTCATCGCGGTCGGTTATAGCGCGAGCGCTCCCTCTGCTATATACGAGCAGTATGTAAGTGGCAGTGACAACAGACATGACATTCATCTAATGAAGGCCACAGTACGAAGGCTGAAACGTTAGATTTAAATAAATTGACGCGGCTTCACCTGGAGGTCAAGATGATATCTACAATGACCGCGGAAGTCTGAGCAATCACCACGGACTCTTCCTCACACTTTTATACGAGCTGTGTGCAGCCTATATTACCTTTCAAAGTTTTTTTGTTCTATTTTTAGGTCTTAACTATCTGGTAATGAACATTTGTCTCTATAAACTTTATCAGTTACTACTTTACTATAAGGTCTGTATAGTGCTTTGAGAAACTCATTGTACATCTTTAAGATAAAACTCCTTTTCAAGCCTCTATCAAATTTCTAAATCAATAGTCAACCAACTGTCATTACTCACTGGTATAAAACTTTTGACCACATTTTATATCTATATATTCTTAGAAATCTCCGCTTGAAGAAACTGTTTTACAGTTATCTAATTTATTTTATCAGTACCAGTAACAATCTCGGTATTCTCACACTAGATATAGAACAGACCTTTACAATTAAAGGCTATTTGTAGGGACTATTTCCAGACATAACTGGTGCCTATGACAATGTCAACATTACCACACTAGTCGAATAGCTTAGAGCACTACACCTTCCAGAGATATATCTGCGCGGGATTTACAACCTGTTCTACTGCCGGACCGTCTATATCTGCCAGCAGGATAACTATCTATAAGGGCCGCGTGTGGTTTCCCAGGGAATCCCGCAAGGGCTATACTCAGCCCAATTCTGTTTATTATCTACATATCGGACCTAGAGTTCATGTTCAGCCCCTAAAAGTGTTGATATTCGTAGACGATGTACGCATTTACACATCTTCTCCATCCCAAGGGATATACTTTTGGAGACTGCTATGAAACTATACGAATGGACTAAGGGCCTAACTATCTCTCTATCGAAGTCGTCAGTCGTGATTTTCTCGCGGAAACAAAACATTTATCGAGGGACGCAGATACATCTGGGCCCTTATACCCGTCCTATTAGAACAGAAATCAAACAGCTGAAACTCCAGATGGATAGTAAACTGACATGGAAGGGGCATATTGACCACATAATAGCTAAAATTGAACGCTGCTTAAACACGATACGATCTGTAACTCGTGTATGGTGGGGAGCGGACCCCGCTGTCTTGCTTACATTGTATAGAACACTCATTTGCCCCATCCTGGATTACGGTAGCTCATGCTATGGTAATGCTCCAAGGAACATCTTCTGTAAATTGGACATAGTGCATTACCAGGCCATCAGAGTGTGCATCGGAGCTATGAAATCCACTCCAACAAACGCCTTATTTGTTGAGGCTAAAGAAATGCTTCCGGAATTACGTCGTAGATTACTTTCTGGCGTATTTCTAATGAAGCGTGCTGCCATTAAGAACCACCCGGTGATCCAGAAGGCTGACGAATACACAGCAAGGAGGAAAAGGAGAGATACTACTCTCGGCCACAGAACTGCTTTGCTGGCTCTCAGCTACATCCAGATAAAATATATGATTCCGCTAGTAATCCAAGATACGACGCAACCTCTCTTCTCATCACTGTACGACATTTTGAGATACAAGCGGAATATAAATTACTTACCAAATTGGATAATAAACAGTAGCAAGGCAAACAGTAAGATGGAGAGATTTTTGACCTTAACTTGGCCGGAATATTTACAAATTTTTACCGATGGCTCGAAAACAACAAATGCTGTTAGCTACACTTTCTTCTGTACCCTCACTCAAGAGTCTCAGAAAGTACACCTGACATCGGAGACCTCAGTATACACTGCAGAAGCCATGGAAATCAGAGAGGCCATGAAATACTGCTTTGAGCGCTTCAATAAAATACTGGTACTATCAGACGCAAAAATCGTTGCTTAGAAGTTGGGAAGTATGAAAAGACTCAACGGAATGAACAAAATCTTATTCGACATTTTAAACATGTAATAGGCTACCTTTGAGGAGAAAGAAGTGGAGTTATTATGGATCAAGAGCCACGTGGCTATACAGCATATTATGCTGTATAGACCAACTGGCCAAGGAAAGTACAACGGACGGAGAGCGACATTATACTCGGCTGCCTCACTCCGACTTTATAATAATCATTAGGAAAGAGTATTTTCACAAATGGTCAAAATCTTGGACTTCAACACAAACCGTTAAAGGAAAGTTTTATTCATCGATCTAACCCCATGTACCTTCTATACCCTGGTTTGAATACTATAAATTGTGCAAAAGATTTAATACATACTTAATACGCATGCGACTTGGACACAGTTGCTACCCTAAACATCTGCACAAAATCGGCGTAGGGCCGGCATTACACTGTAAAAGATCTTTGTCCAAGATCTTTGATAAAACATTTTATCATATATATTTCATGGAGGAAGGAAGTATATGGAGGAGAAGTGACGTTAAATTGGAGAAGCAGGCTCGCGCATGCGCAGTGGTGGCAGCGGCGATATTGCGCTTCCAAACAATAGCGATGTTCCCAGTATATCCCGAAAACTAAGCAAGATATCGAAAAATTTTATTCTTTATTTTCGATTTGTCTCGTCGTGTTACATAAGAATCGATCATTAAATTTGACTTTTGCGAAATTTTTCTTCTCCATTTCAACTCAAGACACCTCACTTTTGATACAGTATATCTCTAGAACTAGGTGAGATATCGAAAATTTTTATTGTTTATTTTTCATTTGTCTCGTCTTTTTAAATAAGAATCCATCATCAAATTTGACTTTGACCAATTTTTTCTTCTGAATTTCAACCAAAACCATTTCACATTTGGGACAGAATATCTCGAAAACTAAGCAGGATATCAAAAAATTTTATTCTTCATTTTTTATTTTTCATATCGAGTTACATAATAATCCATCACCAGATTGCGGCGGCACGTTTATCCTAGAGTCCCCTTGAGGTTTTTGTACATATTCCCCGTGTCTGTATGGAAGCGGCCATGCCCCCTCCACTCCGGCCATGCCCCCCCCCCCCCACCGCCCTGCTTCACTTCAATGCGTGGTGAAGGTCTCTTGCGTCGTCTCCATATATTTCCTTCCTCCATGATTTATTTTATCAAAGATATTTTATGATATTTTTTCAGTCCCATTACACTACATAAAATTTTACGTCATAGTTCTCTGAAATGAATGGAGTAAACTTGTGAGCTTTTGCAGACCCAGTTAGTGCAACTGTCACAATATGCATTTTATTGAAGATAAAGAAGAGAAATAAACATATTTAGGTTAGACCGTGAGATTACGAGACTTGATATGATAGGAGTTCATCAAAGTTTAGTGAAAGAGCTGCAATGTGAGGACATGCCAAATTATAAAAATTATGGTTGATGCTGAAGTAAACGTCCAATAAATTTTTACCACAATATTTTCATAAATTTCTAAATCAGAATTATTTTCCCATATATACTATTGCGTGTTTATTTTTACGGTGTATGTGCCATGGGTTGTTCTCGATTGATGGTGACGGATCTACACCATTCTGCAATATAGCACACGCATTGGTCTGCGCATTACTTCTGTTATTATTCCAGAAACCTGTCAAATACTAATTACTTAACACATTAATTTTCTCTTTTTACGTCTTCTACAGTACAGCCTTCTATCATAGCACTAATTAACTTTTCGTAAGTTTTCACCTTTTTATTCCTAATCTTATAGTCTATATTTTTCTGAGTTTACAACATTTCCTTCTGTTCATACTCAGAAATAAAGACTTTCGTGGATTCGACAGTCATAACCAACTTTGGTAACGTCCCTTATGTCATTTTCTTTGTTTACGTTTGCAGGGTGGTGAAATCTTTTATAAAATGTAATGCCAACGTCTTACATTTTATAAAAGAAATTTTATAAAAGAAATCTTTTATAAAATATGCCCCATTACACCATGGAGGAAGGAAATATATGGAGACGACGCAAGAGACCTTCACCACGCATTGAAGTGAAGCAGGGCGGAGGAGGAGTGGGGGGCATGGCCGGAGTGGAGGGGGCATGGCCGCTTCCATACAGACACGGGGAATATGTACAAAAACCTCAAGGGGACTCTAGGATAAAGGTGACGCCGCAATCTGGTGATGGATTATTATGTAACTCGATATGACAAATAAAAAATGAAGAATAAAATTTTTTGATATCCTGCTTAGTTTTCGAGATATTCTGTCCCAAATGTGAAATGGTTTTGGTTGAAATTCAGAAGAAAAAATTGGTCAAAGTCAAATTTGATGATGGATTCTTATTTAAAAAGACGAGACAAATGAAAAATAAACAATAAAATTTTTCGATATCTCTCCTAGTTCTAGAGATATACTGTATCAAAAGTGAGGTGTCTTGAGTTGAAATGGAGAAGAAAAATTTCGCAAAAGTCAAATTTAATGATCGATTCTTATGTAACACGACGAGACAAATCGAAAATAAAGAATAAATTTTTTCGATATCTTGCTTAGTTTTCGGGATATACTGGGAACATCGCAATTGTTTGGAAGCGCAATATCGCCGCTGCCACCACTGCGCATGCACGAGCCTGCTTCACCATTTTAACGTCACTTCTCCTCCATATATTTCCTTCCTCCATGCATTACACTGTAAAATATTTTATAAAATATCTTTTATCAAAGATCTTTGACAAAGATCTTTTACAGTGTAATGCCGGCCTATATATATATATATATATATATATATATATATATATATATATATATATATACTGCTTAACGTCTCTTAACAGCGAGGTCTTTAGAGACGGCAAAGGATGGGGGGGGGGGAAGGAATGGGAAGGAATTTGGCCATGGCCTTTTGAAGGAAGCATCCCGGCATTTGCCTGGAGTGATTTGGGAAACCATGGAAAACCCAAATCAGGATGCCCGGACGGGGATTAGAACCGCCGTCCTCCCGAATGCGAGGCCAGAACGCTAACCGTTACACCACCACGAATGGTCTCTTCCAACATCGGTAGATATCCTGTTGAGAGGGGGAAGACACGATGTGTATCGGGCGATAGCTCGTTATTTATGAGAGGCAGATATCTCTCTTTAAAGAAATCACCTATATAAAAAAGACTGTTTAAATCCATGAATTTAGGTACTTATAATTGCACTAAATGTAACAGTAGACACTGTACTTAAGCAGGTTAAATTATCATAAAACTAGATGACCCGTGCGAAAATTTCGTGAATAAAATGCGATAAATATTGAGGTCGAATGCTTGTAATATAATGAAAAGTAGAACCGTACTTTTGTAGAAAATATATATGTATATTAGCGTAATAAGTAACCATCAAAATACTTACAACATATTACGAAACAGTTAGAAAAAATTTAAAACACTATTTATTTACGACAAACTGTCACTGACCTTAACAGAATACAACCAACCTGAACAAAATGCACACAACATATCATCATATCTGTGATATTTGTTACTGTGCGAATAAAATGTTTACATTGGACTTGCATGGCAAAACGAAAGTGTTTCCGCAACAGAAAGAATATCCGAAAAGCCACTTGTTAAATAAAAAAAGTTTATTGACATCTCTGTGATATCTGCTGCTGCAATCTAGGGATTTGGCTCTGAACTGTCTCATACGCGCTACCACTTTAAGCATCAAATTCCGAAAAATTCTTTCTTCATTTATGATTTTACCTAGCTGGAGACATTAATCTTTAAAACAATATGATATTTATCGATTTCGGCTAGGTATCGAAGAAGATAAATCGCTCGTAATAAAAATAAAAATAAAAAAAAACGACACACAAACACGCTGTAGAAATAATATTGATACTTTTGTCCGTTAAAGGTAGAATTCCAAAAAAAATCCTTTTATAAAATATGGTGTGACCAAAGCAGCTACCTTGGTCTTTAAAATGATACCTCATTTACCGATTTCGGTCAGTTATCAAGTCAGGTAAAAAAAAGTTTTAGAAATGATGAAATTTTTGCCCCTTTAAGGTTTGAACTTGGAGTTTTTTCTTAAAATATGATGTGACCAAAGCGGATAATTTAATAATTAAAACGATACCTCATTTATTAATTTCGGTTAGGTATAAAGGGAAATAAATAGCTCGCGACAGAAAAATGCGTTTTAGAAATATTAATACTTTTGCCCTCTAAGGGTATAATTATGAAAAATTTCTTTCTCAAAATGCGGTTTAACGGAACAGAAGACCTTACGAAGACAACAATCTGTAAAATGATACATGTTTATCAATTTTGTTTCATTATCAAGGGAGATAAATGACTCGAGACGCAATAAAAGTATTTTAGAAATACTGATATTTATGCCCCTCAAGGGTCGAATTCAGAAAAATTCCATTCTTAAAATATAATGTGACCATGGTGGAGACCTTAATCTTTAATAAGATACCTCATTTATCTATATCGGTTATATATCAAGGGAGATAAATGGCTCGTGACACAAAAATTAATACTTTTCCCTTTAAAGGTTGAATTCCAAAAACATTCTTTCTTAAAATATGAAGTCACAAAGCTGACAGATTACGTCTCATAATCCTACTTCATTTTCGATTTTGGTTAGATATCTAGGGAAATAGCTTGAGACACAAAAAACGCATTTTAGAAAAATTGACATTTTTGCCCTTTAATTGTCGAATTAAAAAAAATCCTTTCTTAAAATATACTGTTACCACGGCGGAGACCTTAAACTTTAATACGATACCTCATTTATCTCGTATATCTGTTAGATATCAAGGGAGATAAGTAGCTCGTGACACAAAAAACCGTTGTAGAAAAATTAATATATTTTCCCTTTAAGGGTTGAATTCCAAAAATATTCTTTCTTAAAATAAGATGTCACAAAGCTGAAACATTACTCCTCATAACCCTACTTCATTTATCTGCGAAGACGCTATCTAGCAGCAAAATTTATGCTCAAGCAAACACAGTACAGCCATACATTAATTATGGAAAACATTAGGAAAATTGCTATAGCATATCACATGGAAAGGTATTGGAAACGGAAACAGGCACCTCCTCTGGCAATGGAATACTCCAAAGTCAGAGACCTACAAAAAGAGATACGGGTGTCAGGAAAACTACCCATCTATGAAAACAGATACAAACTTTCGCTCATAGTAGCTAAAATAAAAGACGATTCATGCCAGTATAAAAATGCCATCGATCACATCGTACAAGTTCAAGAGTTTCTGCAAGAAACGTCGCCAACGAAAGCTATATACACGGATGGAGCGAAGAACGAAATGGGGACAGGCTGCGCTTTCATAGACCCCAAAACAGGAGACTTCGGATACTACAATCTCAACCACCAAGCATCCGTAATGACAGCTGAACTTACAGCAATCCTGGAAGCCTTAAAATATGCGGGAGGAAGTAGGGAAGATAAGATTATTATATTAACCGACTCTCGTTCAGCAGTAATGATACTGAAGAACCACATAGCCCAGCGTCACAACAACCAACTAGTCTATGATATAATGAAGGAAGTAGATAAGCTACAAAGCAGGGAGAAAGAAGTAACAATAGCATGGGTTAAAGGCCACTGTGGTATGCGAGAAAACGAAATGGCAGACAATCTAGCCAAGAAAGCTATCACGGACGGAGTAAGACGCCCACACAAGATACCTGCGTCGGACCACCTGAAGAAATTCAAAGAAGCACTGAGATCTAGATGGGAAGACGAGTGGGCACGTACAGCAGAGTACAAAGGAAGTCATTACAGGGAAATCCACCCGCATATACCTAAATCACATTGGTAAAAAAAATGGAGGGTAACCAGAAAATTTTATGTAACAATTATGCGTCTGAAAGCCAACCATGGAGCCTTTAAGAAACACTTACACCGCATCGGAGCCCAAGAGTCGCTTTACTGTGAGTGTGGAGAGGTGGAGGACATCAACCATCTGTTATTAGGATGCCCGATGAGAAGAGCAGCAACAGAGAAGCTCCTCATGAAACTACGCGACCTGGGTTACGTGGGCCCAACCAGGGTCACCACACTTCTGGCCACTGAGGACGTCAGAACGTATAAAATAATATATGAATTTTTTATAACGATGGGAATTACAATATAGATATGTTTCTGAGATTATGTTGTATATTGTTCTTTCTTGTATTAATTTTAATATGGGACAGGGAAATTGGGAAAGCATGTAATTGTATATGGTATACTGTAAATTAAAGTCTGTTTAGTATTAGTGTAATATACGAAAACATAAAAATTTTTACAATGTAATTGTATATGTCATGTTAACTCTGCTTAGTATTAGTATCTGCAAATACATAATGTAAAATTGTATACATAGGATGGCTGTATGGTCAGGAAACCAAAAGCCAATAAATAAATAAATAAATAATAATAATACTTCATTTATCGATTTTGGTTAGATATCCAGGGAATAAATGGCTTGAGACACAAAAAAAAGCATTTTAGAAAAATTTACATTTTTGCCCTAAAGAATCGAATTCCGAAAAAATTTTGTTTTATTATATGACGTCACAAAATCGGGGATCTTAATCTTTAAAATGATACTTCATTAAACGATTTCAGATAGATATTCAGTGAGATAAATGACTTGTAAAACAGAAGAAAACAGCATTTCAGAAATGTAGACTTTTTGCCCTTTAAGGGTCGAATTCCGAAAACTTCCTTTCTTAAAATATGATGTGACCAATGTGGAGGCCATAAGCTTTCAAATGACACCTCATTCATTGATTTTGGTTAAGTATGAAGGAAGATACAGGCTTGTGACAAAAAATTACCTGATAGAAATAATATATATGATATCAAATGTCATTGTATTAAATAACCTTTATTAATTATTCTCAGCACTTCCATTTCATCAAAGTTAATTTGGATTTAAATTTCTACAAAAAAAAAAAAGTTATTGTGTATACCAAGTTAAACTCATAACTGTACCAGTATGAACATCTTTCGATAGACTTAACAAATTTTATTTGGTGAGATAATGTTATTAAATTTTAAATGTCATCTTATTATATTATCACTAGCCACAAAGCCCGTCAAAAATGACGGGTTTAACGGATTAATTGATTTCTTCTTAGTAGCATACCTAAAAAGAATTGTAATAAAATAAAGCTCAATGTACTGTAATTTCTCATCCCTTATGACGTAGCAAAAAGTTTCATCGTCTATTTGGTCCAGGTTGCTTTTCAGCCTAACTACAATCTTCACCAATGTAGTCGGTAGAAAATCAAAGCTTAATTCACACGCGAATTAATACATTTCCTGTATTGCATGTCAATGTCATCATGCATCGATACCAATCATGCATCATGCGATACAAACTTGATCCAAAATCTTCACAGTTTCTTACAACTTTCTTATTTTCTATGATGAAGGTCCATGGGGAGTAATTTACGTAGCGATACATGACATCAAAACATGACATAGTGCTTATGAAAGTTGCTTAAATAACTGATAACTAAATTCCTCATGCCATTGGCTGTAATAAAAAGATTTAGTTTTCATTATGGTTCAGGCTGAATTTCAACCTTTCCACAATCTCCGCTAATATTGGTACAACAAATTCAAAGGCTCAATCACACGCGCATTGATACAATCATTTTATCCTAAGTTAGCAACGTCGTGTATCGCGACGTAAACTTGAACCGGTCCACGTTTTAACGCCTGACACAACATACTTCCGGCTGAAATAATGACTCCAGTAAAAAATAAGGTTGCTAAAAATAAATCTTGAAAATCTACGTTATGTCACGTAATACTAGTTTTAATTGTGGTTTAAGTAGCACATATCGCGAACAATTTGGAACTTCTTTCATTCAAACCAAGTAATGAGTTCAGTAAAAAAAAAAAAAAAAGCAACTGTTAATTAATATGCCATTCGAGCATTATATTTCTTAGCAATTACTTAAATAAATATAATTGTTATAAAAATAGTTCAGTGCAATTCATAGTGCTTTGCCCTATAGCAAAATATTTTCGTTGCTATTCTGGTACAGGTTGTATTTCAACCTAACCACGTACTGAACTTGCGATCAGAGAATCAATACTTTAATCACACACATGGTGATACATTACTTTATCGCATTTTAGTGGTAATAATGCATCACGATATTAACTACAACAAAAATCTTTACGGATTCTCCATCTTCCTTTTTCATATTCGTGTTTCAGATAGATACTAACACCTTTGAATGGCTGACACAGTTACATGCGGCAGAAATATGAAATCAGTAAAAGCAAAGGAGATTAAAAATAAATCTTAACAACTTACATCATTTCACGTAATATTAGTTTGAATGTAGTCTATGTTGTGTAGATCTGAACGGTGTGGAACTACTTTCGTTAAAACAAAGCAATGATAAAACTAACAGAACACTTAAGAAAATAAAATTATTAAAAAAAAATGTATGCCCTTCCAAGTGCCAATTCTAATAACAACCTATCCAAATTGCCGCTAACATTGACAAAATTAAAGCTTTTGTCTTATATATCTGTGGCCAAAGATTTTAACCAATACTTTTAGATAAAACGAATCTATCATTAAATAAATTTAAGCTACTAATACTTATTATGTCGATTTAAACTCAATACATACTTTTATTTCAGTGATCAGATAATTCACGGCTTAGTATAATTCATAGTGCCTTGCGTTGTAGCAAAAGGTTTCAGTTTCCATTCAGGTCCAGGTTGCGTAACTTCTCACCAGAAGAACAATACTCAATCTCACGCATATTAATACATGGACTGTATCGCGATTTAGTGGCAATAATGCATCGCGATATAATTTTGATCAAAAATCTTCAATGGTTTTTGCACATTTCTTTTTTGTGATTCAGACTGGTAGTAAAACGTTTGAATGGCTCAGTAATCTTATCCAGTGAAAGCAAAGAAAATTCAAATAAACCTTATAAACTTACGTTATGCCACGTAATTATTGTTTTCAGTGAAGTGTAGGATTGCACAGTTCCAGAATCAATGTGCAACTATTTCCATTCAAACGAATTAATAATTTCAATAATAGGACACAGTTTAAAATATTTCGAAATAAACTAAATTATTAATGCCCTATGCCGTAACGTCAAATGCCACTTGTAATTCTGATCCATGCTAAGTAATACTCTAACCAATATTTTCTCTACATTGATGCGCGAAATACAAAGCTTTTATCTTACATATCTGTGGACAAAAAAATGTAAGGAGTACTTCTATATATCAAAAGGATATTATGTAAATATAAGCATCTAATGACTGATATGTCGATTTTCACGAAATAATTACTTTTATTTCAGTGTTCTGTGGGTTAATTTATTCACTGATGCTTGGAAATGTTATTAAATAACGCGCATTCGCAAGCTTGACGTCTGTGCGCGACGTCATAGATTGACGTCATAGCGTGACATGCTACATCTAGCATATTATATTAATAGATTGTTATCACTGATTGATTACATGGTGAAATAAGATCTGATTACATTACTGTAATAGGTTAAGCAGAAAATGTAAAAATTGATGCTGGCCGTGTGGTCGATGGACCGAAGTTCATAATTAATACTTATTATTATTAAGAGAGATTTTCCTCACTACAGAGGTTTTTATCCAACAGAACAATAAAGAATTCGGAACATAGATCTTGACTTCATCTTCTCAAAATATTCCTCCAGATATTTCGATCGTGTATATCTTCCTCTACCGCAACAAGTCTTCTCATTGCTATTTGTACACTTTGGAGCCATGTAAACACGGGCCGTCCTCTTTTCCTCCTTCCTTTAACTTCCCATTCTTGTACCAGTTTTGGTATCCTAGTGTCTTCCATCCTTCTTACATGGCCACACCATTCCAGTCTTTTTCGTTCTATAACATTATACATTTCTTCTTTCACTTCCATTAGATGATTAGCCTTATTATTTTGGTATTCCTTACATTTTATTTTCTTGATATTCTTGCTGATCTTCTCCAAAAAACCATTTCTAATGCTTTCAGCTTCTTGATATGATTTTGGTTGATTGTCCAGCTTTCTGATCCAATAATGATTTGAATATAATTCTTTTTGTTCTGTTCATAACACTCTTGCTCCATAGAAGTGAATTAGCATCCCGATTACTTTCCGGCCATTAGTAATTCTTTTATTAATTTCCATATTCGATTTTCCTTCTATTTCTAAAATTGAACCCAAATAGCAAAAATTATTTACCTTTTTATTTTTGATTCCATCAATGTACAATTCATCCAGATCATTAGTAGCTTTTTGTAGTTAATCTTTAAGCCCCGTTTTTTATTATTCTTTTTTAACAGTTGATTACATATGTAATTTGCATCCTCACCATCTTGTGCTATGACGACTTGATCATCAGCAATTAGTAAATGATGTAGATATTTTCCATCTATTATTTCTAAACCCATTCTATTACACTTTTGAGACCATGTTCTCAAACTAACATCTATATAGATTTTAAATAGGGTTGGTGACATAGGGCACCCTTGCAGCAGACCTTTACTTGTTTAAATTTTTGTGATAATCCAAGACCAGTTTTTATTTGGCATGTATTATTTATGTACATTTGTTGTATCATTTTTACTAAGCAGTTATCTATATGTGACATACGTAATGCTTTCCATAACATATTTCTTGGGACAGTATCATACGCTTTTTCTAAATCTATGAAAATTAATCTTATATTTTTTGATTTTTCGTTGTATTTTTCCAGAATCTGCCGTAACGTGAAAATGTGATCCATACATGATCTACCTGCCTTAAATCCACATTGTTCTTCTTGAGTCTTATACTGTGTTTCTAATCTACTTTTTATTAGTTTGGCAAAATTTTTCATCAATGGAATTCATAACACAAATCCCACGATAATTTGAACATACTTTGCGGTCCCGTTTCTTGAATATGGTATTAATATAACCTAATGTAATTTCCTGTGATATTGGGTCGCCATGTAATATTTTATGAACAATTTTGTTGTAAGCTTTACAACTTAATCACCACCATATTTCATAATTTCCAAATTGATTCCACCTGGCCCAGGAGATTTGCCATTTTTTCCTGTTCTTAATGCCTTAAGCAGTTCGTCGCTTTCTGAAATTTGAATGTCATCACCTTCCTGCTCATTGTCTTCTCGTCAATCCTCCTTCTAAGTATTCTTCTCTGTCTGAAATATTCTTCCCACTCCCTTGGTTTTTATCAGCCTGCAGATTACTTTTGCTTTTAGTTCCTTGTCGAAGTCCTTTTAATACAGACCAGGCTTCTTGTGATTTCCCAGATCCCAATTTACAATTAACATTTGCACATGTCCTTTCCCATATTTCATTTCTTGCTATCCTTATTTTCCTTAGCGCTTCATTCCTTTTGTCCTTATAAATAGTCCTTGTTTCTTCTGACTTATTACTCAGCCAACGATTGAAAGCATTCCTCTTTTCTTTTACTGCTTGCTCTATTTCTTCTGACCACCACTCTGCTTCAGGTTTTTTTCTTTTCCTTTATTCCCAACACTTCTGCTGCTATTTTTTTCATGTTAAATTTTATGTACTCGTATATTTCTTCAGTGCTTCCATCAAATGATTCATCTAATATATTTCCCATTCTAGTAACAAATAAATTTCTTATACTTTCATCTTGTAAGCTATTGATGTTATAGCATTTATTTTGATCCTTCTCGATGTGATTCCTTACTGTTGCAATGTTGTTACTCCCTAGGATTTTCCATGGCCAGAAACATTTCATTTTTACCAGATAGTGATCAGATCCACACTGGGCTCCTCTGTATGATCGTACATCACTTGCCTTACAGGTGCTTGTTTGTCTTATGATAATGTAATCTATTATAGATCGAAGTTCTCTAGTATTCTGTTGCCAGGTATATTTGTGAATATCTTTGTGTTTAAAAAATGTATTTGTAATTTTTAAATCAAATTGTTCACATAATTCAATTAATCGTTCTCCATTATCATTACATTCTGCTTCTCCGTGTTTTCCCACTATCTTGCAAGATTCTCTTGTTCCTACTCTTCCATTCATATCCCCCATCAAAATCAATTCTTTCCTTCCTGGGATTTTTTCTATGGTTTCTCGAAGAGTAGTCCCAGAATTTATCTTTCTCACGGTCTATTGCATCATTTGTGGGGGCATACACCCCAATAATCACAATCTCCCTGGCAAACAGTGTCATTTCAACTACCATAATTCGTTCACTGATAAATTCCCAATTTGTGATCCTTTTTTTCCATTTTTTCTGTATCATGATGGAAACTCCTGCTTTAGCCCTTGCATCTTTGGGTACTCCACTCCAAATATGTACATAGTTACCAAGTTCTTCCTCTCCTCTACCTTTTCTCTTAGTTTCAGAGAATACAGTAACATCCATCTTGAATGCGTCAAGCTCTGTGGGCAATATGTTCACTTTCGTAGAAATACCTTGTACATTCCAGCATCCAAAAGCCATTTTCCTTTTTCCATCGCCGTTCCGTCGTCCAGTGATCCAATTTTTCCGAGGCATATTGTTCAGTTTTTTAGCATTTCGTATTTTTTATATGAGTGGGAGCTGCCCACTGCAAAACCCCCAACCTGGAGGACCAGGTAATTTTTTTTCAAGGTTTTCTTCCTTTAGCTAGTTTTGGTCCACCCCGGGTATTTTATTCCCCGGTACCCACCATATCTGGTGGGCATTTCCCTATCCGCCACCTGGGGAGGCGCCCGATGGGAGACTAGCAACTTCACTCATAATTAATAAAAATAAATAAATCTTATATGTATATAAAAATATACGTGTGTTTCCCTATATTTCACTTTTTGGCCACCATTACCTAGCACAGATCACTGGTGTTTGTGCGTGGAAGTAGCGTAGAGTTCCTGTCGTGCAAAACGTTGGCCGAATGCCGATAGCTGTGGGGGTGTGGGAAGGTATGATGGTTAAAAGTTGTCGATGCAGGCCATTTTTTCATATTTCGACCACAGACTTGCGTCTTCTAATATTTCTCTTTCCTGTCACAATTACATAGGAATAGACCATTGTGTTGGTGAGTGTAGTGGTATAATCTCCATCATCGACTATGGTGGTTAGATATCAGTAACAATGAAGGGTGTGGGATATATGGTGTTAGAAAGTGGTCGACCGTGCCGCCACTTTTCATATTTATACCAGAGACGTATGTGTCTTGATGTATTACTTTTCAGCAAACTAATCTAGCACACATCAGTGGGTTTGTGTGTGGGTAGTAGCACCAGAGGCACCCCTCGGATACAAGGGGCCGAATTTCGATAACTGTGGGAGTGTGAAGAAATGGTGTTTGAAATTGGCCGATCAAGGATATATTCGTATCTCGACCAAAGACATGTGTCTCCATATTTGTCACTTTGCTGCCACAACTACATAGTTGTTTGTGTGTGGTAATAGTATCGTGTTTCGTATCGTTCACTAACGTGGTTAGATTTCAGTAACTATGGGGGTGTGGGAGATATGGTGGTTGAAAGTGGTCGACCTGCGGCACTTTCATATTTCTACTAAAGACGTATATGTCCCGGTGTATCACTTTCAGCTGGAACTATTGATAGATCAAGGAGCGAATTTCTTGAGTAACATATTTAAAAGGGTGTGTAAACTCTTAAAGACTCAGAAAATCAAAACTAGTGCGTACCGCCCAGAAAGTACGGTGCTCTTGAAAGAAGTCACAGAACGTTAGTAGACTATCTGCGACATTTCATTGTTAAAGATCAGAGAAATGGGATGATTGGATTCAGTATTCAATTTTCGTATTCAACACAACACTTAATAGTAGTACGGGATTCACACCTCATGACTTTTGTTTGGTAAAAGCAAATATTCCAGGTATTTACAAAAGGAACACTACAGAAGTTCTGTATTATTATGATGACTACGTTAAAGAGTTAAAAAAGTAAAATGCAATATTTACATGAAAGAGCTAGGGAGACGTCTACATAAGAGTAAGGAGACGAAAAAAAAAGTACTATGACCGAAGTGAAAACTCAAAATTGTTAAACCAGGTGATAAGGTTTTATTGCATGACGAGTACTATAAGAAGAGGGGCGTTCAAAGAGTTTGATTCAAATGGATAGGCCCTTAGTGAAGATCTAAGAACAAAAAAGGAACCAAATGTTTGCTTAAAACAAAAAGAAATAAGATAATGAAAGTACACACAGATAGATTAAAAAAGAATTTTCTAATTGCAGGCCATGGTACTGATGAAGATTGTGTTGGGACTTTTAATAATACTAACTGGAAGTTCATCATGGAAGATTTCCATGTGCAGACATAAGTTCTTCGCCGGTTTATATTATGATAATTTGGGTACGGCTAGACTTTACAGTACCACATGGGAGGTTGTAAGTTACGTGAAACTGGAAGACATAATGAAAAGTTCATACAGGCAATGACATATGCACAATCGTCGATAGAATTTTGTCGAAATAAATTTTTCCACGTAAACATAAGTAATGCAGAATGTGTCAGACATATTGATAGGCATGTAGCTAGAATAAAAGATGCACAAAGCTTAATATCTCAATTGACTAGACATGAAAGTCGGGAAATCAATAAAGTACTTTTTGGAACACTACCGTAAGTGTAGCAGACGCAACGTATTTCAAATCAAAAATAGATGACATGGAGGGCAAGCAAATGCAACTATTGAAATTTACGGAGGAATAGGTAGCTGTTGTAAAAACTACTTTGAATGGGATCAATAATACGATGTTTAGTGTCGTCCAAAATGAAAAGATACTTGCAGAAGGGATGAAAAAGGTAGAGCGTCATGTTCTCGACTAAGTGCAAACTAATGACACAAGAATTCAGCGCATATCTACTCTATTAGCAATTAATGAGCACTTGATCCAGCTTACTTTAATTTTCGAAGAATTGAAAGGGATTATGAATTAGTGATAACTGCTATTTTAATTGCACAGAAGGGAATCCTTGAGCCAAGCATCATAAACCCAGTTCAAATTGTGAATTACTTAGAGTTGATTCGTGATGATCTAAGAGTTTTAAAATTTCCAGTTCCACTAACTGAGGCCTATTGATATTTGTTACTTAAGCTTAATTGATTTAGATGTATTTTTGTCGGAAAACGGTCCTTGGTTACATTATTCATGTACCTTTAATAGATAATAATAACTTTATCTGTATGAGGTAAACCTCACCATTAATTATGTGTATATTCAACCAGAAAAGGAGATGGTTGTTCATTAATGTTGGAAAAGTGGCATTATGCTAAGTTAAATTTTTGAAAAATTGAGTGCAAGCGGTTAGATCAGGTTAATCGAATTTGTAAACAAACATTCATTTTGCTATCTACTTATGATCACGAGAGAGTGCGAAGCTAAGCTGTTGCAACCAGTCCGGAAATACCGGCTGATTGTAGTGAAGGAAGTAGTCCATTTAAATCAAAGTTTATGGAAGCATCTTGGGCATAATGAATGGTTGTATCTGACTCCAATAGAATAAAGTCTTATAATTTTGTGTGAGGAGGTACCCCCACAGACATTGTGTCTTAAAAGCTTAGGAAAGATAAAGTTTTTTGCACAAATGCAAAGGCTTGGTACAAGAGTTTATATACAATCAGAGTATGAAATAAGAAGTAATGGTGAGTAGCAAGGACGTTATCCCAAATTTAATTATAGATAGAGATATTCGTATAATAAATGATAAAAAAACACAATGTATCTGAATTTTTACAAGTGAAATTACCTTTAGAACTTTGTGGCAATCCAGCTAGATGACCTAAAGATTGCAGGTCATAAATAAAAAGACCTGGAAATAGAAATAGAGAGGCAAGAGAGCCTTTTGCTTTAGGAGTATCTTTTGCATCTTATGCAGGATGTATAATTGTATTCATTTTAGTAACTTGTTGTTGTTGCCGCTACTGCAAGTGTTGCAGGGAGGTGTTTCAGGTATACTAAAAAGTACATGGACGATGACTGTTGTGGAAAGGTTAGTGCCAGAACTATGATGGTAAATAATTGGCACAATTTTTTATATTGATTGTTTTGAGATTCGAAATAGGTACACGAAGAAGTGTATGTATCTCCAGTAGCTATAACTCCTAAAGTTAGCAGTAAATGTTACACTGGAGATATTGTGGCCCTACAGTTTGTATTTTGTTTTTGAGTAAATGGTTCAATTTTGGAAAGTAACTATTTCAAATCAGTGATTTGAATAATTTTTTTGATGTGTCAGTCCTTATTCCGATAATAGACAGAGTATTAACTTAAAAAAAAAAAAAAAAGAAAGAAAGAAGAAGAAGGAGAGCGATCTAGTAGCTAAGTGCTTATTGTGTTTGATTTTAAAAGTTTCGGGTCCGTTCCCGGTTTCAAATCCCGGTGCAGTCAGGAATATTAGGAGTTGTGTTTGATCACATGAGTTACGCCAGGTTATTCCATGTTAAACTGTATGTCCCAGAGGAAAGGTACTACGTCTTCAGACAGTAACTCAATTTCTCTCCTTCAGGAGTAACCAACTAACCTTCAGGTGGTGGAAAAAAGCTAATTTAATTTTTTTTAAGTATTCCATGAGGCGCTCGACTGCCTGTTGAGTTGTCTCCAAAAGACTATCTCATCCAGCATTTGTTTTTTTCTTTATACCCAAAATATAGATAGTATACCTTACATCAGCTGCTAACAAAACATCATCATATATATTATTTCTATAAGGTGACTTTTGTCACAAGTCATTATCTTCATTTAAAATTAACTCAACTCAATGAATGGGCGTCATTTTAAAGCTTATGTCTCCACTTTGTCCACATCATATTTTAAGGAAGGAATTCGACCTGAAAGGGCAAAAGTATTAATATTTCTACTACGTGCTATTGAGTCACGAGCCATTTATCTCCATTCTTTTCTAACTGATGTTAATAAATGAGGTATCGTATTAAAGATTAAGGTCTCCGCCGTGGTTACACTATATTTTAAGAAAGGAATTTTTCTGAATTTAACCCTTAAAGGGCAAAAATATCACTATTTCTAAAATTCGTCTTTTGTATCTTATGCCATTTTCCTAACCGAAATCGATAAATGAAGTAGGATTATGAAGTGTAATGTCTCCGCTTAGGTGATATTCTATATTAAGAAATACTTTTTTGGAATTCAATCCATAAAGGGAAAAAGTATCAACAACTCTACAACGCATTTTTGTGTCATGAGCCATTTATCTCCGTTAATATCTAATTAAAATAGATAAAGGAGATACATTCTACAGATTAAGGTCTCCGCTGTGGTCACATCATATTTTAAGAAAGGGATTTTTACTGAATTTAGCCCTTAAAGGGAAAAAATCGTTTTTTGTATCTCGAGCCATTTATTTCCCTGGATACTTAACAGAAATCGATAAATGAAATAGGATTATGAAGTGTAAAGTCTCCGCTTTGGTGAAGTCATCTATTAAGAAAGAATTTGTTGGAATTCAATCCTTAAAGAAAAAAGTATTAATGGTTCTTCAAAGTAGTTTTCAGTCACGAGCCATTTATCTCCACTTATATCTAACCGAAATAGATTAAAGTGGTATCATTCTAAAGATTAAGGTCTCTGCTGTGGTCACATCATATTTAAGAATGGATTTTTTTCTAAATTGAACCCTTACAGGTAAAAAATATCAATGTTTCTAAAAAGTGTTTTTTGTGTCTCGAGTCATTTATCTCCCTTGATTATAAAACATAATTGATAAACGAGGTAGCATTTTAAACATTGAGGTCTTTGCTTTCGTTACACCATATTTTAAGAAAGGAATTTTTCAAAACTGGAGCAAAAGTATTAATATTTCAACAACGCATTTTTCTGTCACGAGTCATTTATCTCCCTTGATACCTAACCGATATCAATAAATGAGGTAACATTTTAAAGATTAATGTATCCATTTTGGTCACATCATATTTTAAAAAAGAACTTTCTCCAATTTCAACACTTAAGGGGCAAAAATATCATCATTTCTAAAACTTTTTTTTACCTAGATGCCTAACCGAAATCGATAAATGCCCGCTTTGGTCACACCATATTTTATGAAAGGATTTTTTTTTGGAATTTGATCCTTAAAGGGGCATAAAAGCATCAATATTATTTCTACAACATGTTTTTTTTTTGAACCATCTAACTCCTTTGGTACCTAACCGAATAGATAAATGACATATCGTTTTAAAAGATTAAGGTTTCCAATTAGGTAAAATCATAAATTAAGAAAGATTTTTTTTTCAGGAATTTGGTGCTTAAAGAGACAGTTCAGAACCAAGTGCAGCAAAGTGAGAAGATGGGTGTGTAGGAAAATTGCCACTGCAGCGTGCGCTCCATTGCTATTAAATATTATTATTAAGTCCCTAGATTGCAGAAGCAGATTTCACAGAGATGTCAATGAACTTTTTTTTATACAATAAGTAGCTTTTTCAGATGGTTTTTTCTGTTACGGAAACATTTTTGTTTTGCTATAGTATTTGAATGTAAATATTTTATTCGCACAGAAACACATATCACAGAGATGTTCATATGCAGTGTGAATATTGTGCAGGTTGATTGTATTCTGTGAAAGTGGCAGTTTGTTGTACTTACAGTGTGTTTTATAGTTTTCTGTTTCATAATATGTTGTAAGTATTTTAATGCATACCTGTTACACTAAACAAATAAATAATTTCTACAGAAGTACAGTTCTACTTTTTGTTATATTACAAGCATTCAATCTCACTATTTCTTTTATATTATTAGCGAAATTCTCGCAAGGGTCGTCGAAAGGTATTTTTTTTGTCACAAGCCATTATCCTCCCTTCATACTTAATGGAAATCAATGAATGATGTGTCATTTTAAAGCTTATGGTCTCCACTTTGGTCACATCATATTTTTAAGAGAGGAATTTTCTGGAATTCGACCCTTAAAGGGCAAAAATGTCAATATTTCTAAAACGCTGAGTCATTTATCTCCCTGGATACCTATCTGAAATCGTTTAATAAAGTATCATTTTAAATATTAAGATCTCCGTTTTGGTGACATCATATATGAAGACAAGAATTTTTCAGAACTTGGCCCTAAAAGGGCAAAAGTATCAATATTTCTACAACGCATTTTTATGCCACGAACCATTTACCTCCCTTCATATCTAACCAACATAGAAGAATGTGGAATCATATTAAAGATTAAGGTTTCTGCCATGGTCACATTATATCTTTAGGAAAGGAATTTTCTGGAATTTACCCTTAAAGGGAAAAAATTGGAATATTTCTAAAATCCTATTTTTGTGTCTCAAGCCATTTATCTCCCTGGATACCTAACAGAAATCGATAAATGCAGTAGGATTATGAAGAGTAATGTCTCCGCTTTGATGAAATCATATATTAAGAAAGAAATTATTTGAAATTCAAGCCTTAAAGGGAAAAAGTATCAATGGTTCTTTAACGCAATTTTGTGTCACGAGCCATTTATCTCCATTTAGATCTAACTGAAATAGATAAATGAGGTATCATTTTAAAAACCAAGGTGTCTACTTTTGTTACACCATATTTTATAAAAGAAATGTATTGGAATTCGACCCTTACAGGACAAAAGCCACAATAATATTTCTGCTATGTGTGTTTTTTTTAAATTATTAATACAAGCAATCTATCTCCTTCGGTACCTAATTCAAATCGACACATGTCATATCTTTTTAAAGATTAAGGTCTCCAATTAGGTAAAATCATAAATCAAGAGTGAATTTTTCAGAATTTGATGTTTAAAGAATTTGTGCATATGAAACAGTCCAGAACCAAAATACCAGGATAGGAGAATAATTTATATCTATTAGCTGTTACCCGTGACTTCATCTGCTTGAAAGTGTGTTAAAGTATAAGAGCTTTTGTTACTGTTCAGAGTATGACCAGCTGAAAACATATACTTTGGTGCTGCAAATATGGTTAACAGAAAGAAATGTGAACCTCAAAGCTGGGAAATAGGTAAATAATGTGTAATGCTTGCTGAAAGATTCAGTTAATCACACCACTCACTTAGCCTCAACAAACGTCTTGAGTCGATTCTGATATCATTATAGTTAGAATACGGCATGGCTGTCATCTTCCAAATCCACAATCCATGATGGAATATTAGTAGTCATTTTGATTTTTCACATATATTACGGTATGATACCTGAAGTGTCATTCTGCTATTTAGTGTCCGCAACTGAAGACATCTGCCTGTGAATTTACTTACAATACACCTTTAAAATAATTTAAGGTTAAATACTTGTTTATATTTCCTGCAATAGAACAACAATATTATTTTAGATCTTTTGATACAATTTCGGTATAACGCAATACATGACGTCACTAAATAAGTGCACTTGAAAGCATCTTAAATTACTAGAAAAGTGGTAATTTTGGACAAGGCAGCATTTCAGCCAAGCCACAATCTCCACTTATATTGCCGCTGGAGTTTCAAAGATGTCCAATTGCAGTTTATACTGAAGGTGTATAAAGAAATAGTTTGTGATAATTTATGTTGCGATAATTAAGAATTCTATATGAGAAACAAGGCTTTCCCAACGTATCTTTGATACGAAATCTTCACAGGTTTTCCGCCGGATAATATTATCAAAAACAAGCGAATTCTGATATAGAAAAAGTTGCTACTACTCGAAATGTAGTTCCGATGCATTGTTAAGGTGTGTTTGTATTGTTTGATATCGTAGCGGCAATATTAGCGGAGAAAGTAGTTAAGTTGAAATGCAGTTACAGAATAAGGCAGGAGATATTTTGTTATTATTAGTAATAAATAAGTTGCTTTCATGAGCGTCGTGTTAGTGATGATATAAACTTTTCCCTCATGCGCTACTATCTGTATCGATTTCTACAAAAATTTCGAAAAAACAGGGTTAGTTATCTTCGTTTAAGTTTTCAATTTTGATAAAAATAATTTGGAATGTCACATAGAGTATACAGCTGAAAAAAAAGAAATAACAAATGAAATAAATTAAATCAAGGTGAAATGGAAATTCTTACATGTTTTCATAAACATACAAATACAACAACATTTCGTGCACAACCATTTAGTGAAACGAATTTTGTGCTGGTGTACTCTTAGCATTTTACAATTTTTTTTTTCAAGCTTTGATTTTTCACATGAATTATGATGCAAAAAATTATGAATGGAATTACTGTATGGTGGTATCTGAGGTGTCATACTATTCATGTCCGCAACTGAAGACAACTCCTTGTGAACTTAACAATAGTAATTTTTATTTTTTTTGCTAAGGTAATGTAGTGGATGGCCAAGGAGTTTTGGGCTATAGTTACTAAAGTTGGGCAAACGTTGATTGCATGTAGCAAAGGTTGAAATCAGGGCAGTTACAACAGAGATTCTAAACAGTTAGAGGTTCTGGAATGGAAGCACACAGGCAGCAGTGAAATTAAAGTGGATCAGATAGCCAGCAGAATTAAGCTGTACCCAGACCTCATGGATAGGAAGATGGTAGGGAAGTAACTATTGGCCAGGGTTCCTCCCCACTATGAATTCTATGGAAGGGGGAGCTAATCAAAACTGGGAAGCACGAGCAGAGAGAGGTCGGTCGTCGTACTTGGTCGATTACAGAAGGACGGTCTCTTGGGCAGCTATGGAATGATGTAGCGAGAAGAACTACATCTGCAGGAGAGCCATCAAAGACTTCAGCAGCCATTATAACAGGTGGGAGAGAGCCAATGAAATTTAAGTAATGTGGAAGGCATTTAAAAGGGATCAAGCAATTGGAGTTATAGTCCAGGAAAGAGTAAAGGGAATTAGGCGCGTAATTATTGTACATAACTGATGTAATAAAGTGTACATATGTAAATATCCTCAATGGGATTGTTAGCTACATAAGTACCACTGCTCACATGACTACTATTATATGACACTTCCACGCACAAAGCCCCCCTAAGGAATAATTATTCAGCCGAGACAGGCCTAGAGAAATATTAGAGGATCTGAAATGAGGCATTGTGTGGCGCCAGCCAAGCATTAAAGCATTGTGAGTGAGGGTAGTACTACTCCAGTAAGTGATATATAAAAGAAAGTAAAAATAAGAATGTGAGAAGGAAATTATCGCTCCATTATAACAATGTTACGGGTTCAACTCGGAGGCCTGTTTTTGCCATTCGGAAAAAGCAAGCAAGCAGCAGAAGTGCAGAAACCAGCATAACACGACACAGCAGATAAAATAATTGTTTTAAAAAACATAAAAACCGCATTAAAAAAAAAAAAAAAAACAAAAAAAACAAAAAAAAAAAAACACTAAAAATTTAAAAATAACTTTATACCTTGCTTAGGAGAAAGTAAATCTAAATGGACAATATTTTACATTACTGTCATTGAAATTTTTACATTAATTAGTTATTTTCCGAGTCGGTGCCAGCTGTCACATCGCGAAGATCGAATTACTGAACTTTGGTGTTCGAAGTGAAACAAGGAGTACGAACAAAAATTCCAAATATTTTACAGCATGTAGTGAGGCAGATAGTGTTATTGCGGGAGAGAGCTTAGGGAAACAAAGTAATAGTATTTTAATCTGTGGCTCAGCCTTGTTAGTCTTCCAGGCATATCACAGTTGGTAGGCTGCATCATGCAGTAAACGCTTTACAGTTAGTATAATATCGGCGTATCATCTGTATGTTTCAGTTTTGTTGAAACATGTTTCTGGCATTAATTTTAGGTAAGCAGTAACATGATTTTTTTTATGTATTATTGTTATTCATTATTGTTTTTATCTTTTTGTTCTTCTTGCTTTCGCTGGCACCGACTCTAACTAATTAATATAAAAATTTCAATGACAGTAATGTAAAACATTGTCCATTTAGATTAACTTTCTCCTAAGCAAGGTATAAAGTTATTTTAAAATTTTTAGTGCTTTTTTTGGCGGTTTTTATGTTTTTTTTTAAACAATTATATTATTTTTAAATTTTTATTGGTATTATAGTTTGTTTTGTATTTTAAATATGCCGCAGCAGTTCCCATTTTGTGAAATTCCTCAGGGATTAAAACGCTTGCTTTCAAAAAAGAATTCTGTCTCTATATACCAAAACAACTTCCCAAACGGAGTAAATTGGGTGTTGTGTTAAGGAATGTCAGTTTACATTTTGGTCCAGGCTATGTTTCGATCGTATCATAACTCTGTTAAAGCTGCTGGTCGATAACCAAAACATGTAACATCTGGGCCATAATACATACCACATACACAAATCTGCCTCTGGAATATATCTGTTTGCTCCGGCATTACACAGAAAATATAGATTTTTAATTGGTTTTCACAATGTGTAAGCTTGGGATCCAAGTTGAAATCTGAAATACATGTTGAGACATTATGACACATTTATTTTATAAATATGATGTCATGACTTAAAAATAGCTTAACTGATTTTGATGGGATTTAAAACTGTGGATTTTTGTACTAAACATTGTAAATTAAAAAGGTTGAGGGTAAAGGGGAAGAGGGATTGGGCTTTTGTATACCAAATGTAGACTGCCTTTTCTGATTGATTTAAAGTATACATGTGTAAATTTCTATTGATATCAGATAAAACTGTAGATATGTATAAAACAACCATTTAGGGGTGTGGAGACAAAGAGTAGTTTGGTTTTTGTAAAGCTAGTGTGGGCAGTATTTTTCTATTTGTTTTTAAGTATACATGTGCAAATTTCCATTGAAACCAGATAAAAAAATTAACTTTGTGTAAAGAACATTTGCAAAAATTAAACGGGGTAAGGGAGTGAGTTGTAGGGTTTTGTAAACAGAATATAGACACTATATTGCTCTTTGTTTTTAAGTATACATGTGCAGAGTTCCATGGAAATCTGATAAAAACTGTGGGTCTTTACAAAGAACATTAGAAATTAGGAGGGGTGGGGGTAGAAGGGAAGAGGGGTTGGGCTTCTGCAACCTAATTTTAAAGTATACGTGTGCAAATTTTCTTCAGAATCAGATAGAAACTGTAGATTACATGGAAGGAGAGGGGTTATAAAGAACATTGACAGTAATGAAAGGGGTAGAAAGTGGGATAGGGTTTGCATTTTTGTGAAAGTTATGTAGACAGGATTTTTCTTTTTCTATTTGTTTTAAAGTATATGCATGCGAAGTTCCACCGAATCGGATTAAAACGTGGGTTTTGTACAAATATTAAGGGAAGGGGATCAAGGATAGTTTTTCGATTTTTTTGGTCAGAAATCTTATACATGTATATGTTCCAACTTCATAAAGATCAGTTAAATGATGTCGACTATAGCTTTCTAAAAAGAAATTGACAAAAATGAAGGCGGTGGAAATGGGATAGGGGTACAGTTTTTGCAAACCAAAAGTTGACATTATTTTTCTCTTTGTTTTATATTAAAAATTTTCTAAGCTGTCTAAACCAGATAAAAACTGTGGTTGTGTATAAAAATTAAGTGGTTTAATGGTGAGAGGGGGTGGTTTTTAGGTTTTTTGGTCAGACACCTTTGTGAAAAATTCATATAAGCACCAACTTTCATGGTAATCGGTCAAACGATCGCAACTGTAGCTTTTTATGAAGAACACTGACAAAAATTAATGGGGTTGAAGGAGGAAAGAGGTTGAGCTTTGGCAAACCAAATGTTTACAGGATTTTTCTCTTTGTTTTAAAGTATACATGGGCAAAGGTCAATCTAAATCAGATAAGAAATGTAGATTTCTACAAAATTAAGGGGTGTTAAGGGAGACATGGGGTGGTTTTTTAATTTTTTTTTGCTTAGAAACCTTCTTCATAAAAAATTACATGTATATGCCAACTTTAATGGAGACCAGTTAAATAGTGTCAACTGTAGCTTTGTATAAAGAACGTTGGTAAAAATTTAGAGGGTGGCTAGGGGGAAAGGGCTTCAGCTTTTCAAACCAAAGATAGATAGTTTTTTCCTCTTTATTTATGACTATACATGTCCTAGTTCCATCGAAATCGGATGAAAAATGTGAGTTTGTATAAAAATTAAGGGGTGTAAAAGAGAGAGGGCTTTTTAAAAAAATTTATTATGTTTTTTTTTGTCAGATTCTCCATGAAAAATTACACGTATATGCCAACTTTGATGACAATCGGTCAAACGGTGTCGAGTGTAGCCTTTTATGAAGAAAATTGACAATAATTAAAGGCATGAAAGGAAGGAGGAGGTTGAGCTGTGGCAGACCAAATGTTGACAGGATTTTTCTCTTTGTTTTAAAGCATACATGGGCAAAGTCCAATCAAAATCAGATAAGAAATGTAGGTTTCTATAAAATTAAGGGGTGTAAAGGGCAAAGGGGTGGTTTTTTATTTTTTGGTCAGAAACCTTCTCCATGAAAAACTACAAGTACATACCAGCTTTAATGGAGATCAGTTAAACGTTGTCGACTGTAGCTTCATATAAAGAAAATTGGCAGAATTTAAGGGGGTGGATAGGGGGAGAGGGGTTCAGTTTTTTAAAACCAAAAGTGGACAGTATTTTTCTCTTTATTTTTGGCTATATATGTCCAAAGTTTCATCGAGATCGAATAAAAAATGTGGATTTATATAAATATTAACGGATGGAAGGAGGTAGTAGGGATGGTTTCTCAATTAAATTCGTATGGGATCACTTTGGATGTATGCCCTATCCACTAAAAAAATTTCATTGAAATCGGTTCAAAATTGGCGAAGATATCGCTGAGCATAAAAACAAAACAAAAAAGACAAATTGAGAACCTCCTCCTTCTTTGAAGTCGGTTAAAAAGATTTAGAGATCGTTGAGCTGAGCAAAGCTGCATTCACGATACGAAAACAGTGAGTACGCAAGCTTAGGAAAAATGCCGAACAGTGCGGGAAAATGTGATGCCGTCAAGGGTGAAAGTTTAATGAAAAAGGAAAAACCGCGAGTTGGTTTAGCGAAAGTATTAAAGTTAATTCTTAATACCTTTTGTGGCGAAAAAGGGACGATTGTTGCATTTCTAGATGATTGAGTAACTGCATTCAGCATTGTTGCGGAGGAAGGGCAAGAGATACTATTAAAATTTG
>JARYHS010008074.1:312951016-313164865 GCA_031002005.1 Vandiemenella viatica | reverse complement strand
TGAACCTTGGGCTTGTAGAAGAGGCAAAAATAACCCATGATAGTAGAGGGTAACAGCATTCATCAAATGATTCTTATAGGATCTATTTAAAAGAACACACTGCTCAACAATTCCCTTTGTTGTCCAAATAACAAAATCATATCTTCAATTCCAGTCACTACCAGCTGTGCCTGCATTTGCGCATAATATCTTTTGTACATCACTTTTCCATTTGGGGGCACAGAAAGGCATAGTGATGGTTTGTCAAATCACACACTGTATGGACATTTAAGCTCAACTATGGTCTTTCCATCCTCAGTAATGCTATCTGAAGTAGCACCAAAGTAATCCCACTCCTTACTTTGGAAGAGTCCACATGATTACACCTGTTGGAAAAGTAAATAGCATTTTAAAAAAAAAAAAAAATCAGAAGATGACTATATCTATTCACACCACAAAAATATAGCACAAAATAACAGTTTGGCTCAGTGGCTGAGACTGTAATAACAAAATCAAAATAAAGGCAAAAAAATCACACCATAACCTTCACAGAAATTACTTGTTGCAACAAGTTTACAATGTTTCTAAAATGAGTACATAAAAGTTAGATCAACAATTATGTAAGTAAGAAATCTGCTAAAATATTTATTATTATGTCAGTTCATACTTAGTACACTACCTGCTTCCACAGTTCCCAATATTTTATAGACCATTGATCCTGTTATCATTTTTGTCTGGCTGAATTCCATTCAACACTGTTGGCTTGGTCCCTTTCCTGTGTACAGTTTGATGGTCCAGAATCACTGCAGGAGGAGTTGTGCCATGAAAGGGCAAGTAAATGGGCTTTGTGGCTCCATGGCAAGCAGCATACCTTTGAAAATTTCTTCTCAAACTACTTTGATTGGCCACTGCTGCAAATTAAAGTAAATACAATACAATACATTCATTTTCCATTGATCCCAATATAAGAGACTGGCTCTGTGGGATGTGGAAAGTTGTCAATTTACAGATTAACAGTTGCATAACAAAATAATAAGTACACCACTAGATACATAGTATACATGGTACATTAAACACTTCCATTACAAAATAATACATATACCAGAAGATGAACAGTCATAGCATATATGGTACATTAAAAAAAATTCCATAACAAACTAAATACATACACCACGAGATGTACAGTCATAGCATACATGGTAAATTAGGGACTACTGGAGATCGCGATTCCGCCAGGAGTTGTCATCATAATACTGCAGTGGTCAAACGCAAGTCTCCACTATAAATTATTCCCCAAGTACATTTAACGGTTTCATACTGGTCCAGGCTGTATTACAACATAATTTGTGCTTGAAAATAATGGTCCAGGCTGTATTACAACGGAATTACTGCTTGATAATAATACGTCTTGCGACTGACTACATCAGTATTCCAACGATATTACTATATGTTGTTGTAGCGGAATCGCGATCTCCAGTAGACCCGTAAATTAATTATGTGAACTATATTTACACAAGATACTGGCAGTTATTTTTTAGATACCTTAGAAATAAATTCTTCGTCAGAGTAGAAGGAGTTGTCAATTAAAAATTCTTTCAATTTTTTCCTGAATTTATTCTTATCATCTACTAGAGTTGGGAGCACGTACCAAGGCGGGTGGGTTTCGCGTTCTGCGCAGAGAGAGAGGGGAGACGTGTTGCGACGCTGCCAATTTGCTTCTGTCACTTTACAGCGCGCTAGTAGGTTCAGCCGTCTGCTCTTGTCACTTGGCAACGGCGCGACTCGCAACACATGGTGGCGCGGACTCAGAAGAAGACTGCCTTTTCAAGTACTGATACACACGGAACACTATTCCTCTCGCTTGTTTGTGCAACACTTGGCGTGATTCTTTACCATCACTCATAATGAACACTATGAGGGCAAAATAATCACTAAAAACGGAACACTATAAGTGAAATAAACTGTAAACTTGACGAACACAGCACGACGCGCACAGAACGAACACAGGAAAGCTACTGACACGCGATTGGCTGTGAGTCACGTGGTACAGCTCCACAGGCTACTGCGCATCCGCCCTTGACCCGCCTTCGTACTTGCTCCGAACTCTAGACATTTAATATGTGTTGGGAGCATATTGAAGATATGTATCCCTGAATATTGGACCCCCTTTTGAACAAATGACAATGAGTTTTAAGTCTTGTGAAGATCATTTTTACTTCTCGTGCCATAATTGTGTATTTTACTATTTGTTTCAAACAAAGTATAATTTGTGACTACAAAGGACATTAATGTGAATATATACTCAGATGCTAATGTTAAAATCCCTAACTTCTTGAACAGCTCTCTACATCAAGTTCTATTGCTAACCCCACACATAATTCTTATTACACGCTTTTGGGCTCTGAACACTTTGTCTCTATGGGTAGAATTGCTCCAGAATATTATTCCATATGACAATAGGGAATGAAAATAAGCAAAATAAACTAGCTGCCTCATACGGAGATTACCTAAAGCTGAAATTGTACGAATTGCAAATGTGGCTGCTCCCAATCGCTTTAGTAAGTCAGAAACATGTACTTTCCAAATTAAATTATGATCAATATACAAAACTAGAAATTTCACACTCTCAAACTTACATAATGCACATTTAGGCAAATTACAGTAATTAATACTACAAGCTCAATTTAACAAGCTCTTACCAGTGGCTGGTTAATCTTGGAAACAAGCTCCCTGGATTCACCACACAAGTGATAATGTTCTAAGCTGTAGCTTACTGCAGTAACATGTTTAGATGTTACAGACCACCCAGATCCAGCTGGACATGGATGGCACATAGCCTGATAAATTTCTCTGGATTCTCTACTGAGCACCATTTTCACCCTATAATCCATATTCTTTGTAGTTGCAGCCGAACACAAAGCTTCAATGAATATAATCTCATTCGGCACACATCTCATTAAACCCATCTTCGGGAAATTAGTACACTGCCTCCGGAAGCACTACCTCAAATTGAAATAATGTTTTATTGAGGTTTGGGAGTTGTTCTATCCTCTGTAACCTGTAAATGCAACGCAAAACACAAAAAAACAGGAATAAAAGACTTTGGCCTAAAATCAGACATTTATAGATATTTAGAAATGATTTCAAGCGGTTCAAGAAGCGAGTAGAGAAAAACCGACAAGAGGGCTAAGCCATATTTCAAACAAATTTCTACATTTTACATACGTTTAACGGCTTCACATAGAGATTTTATGAAATAATATGCATTTTGGAACGTGTGTAGTAAATTATTCGCTTTGATCTTGTGAATTCTCACCTGCTCATTAGTTCTTGTTTCGTGCACTTCGACAGATTACGTGCTCCGTCTTGAAGGAGTAACTCTTACAGCGTTAAATTCTTATAAACACACTCCATCACACACAAAAACCATGGAGGTTCCTCCATGACAAAAACAAACAGAGACAATGAAAACAAAGTACAAACACATAATGTAATGGCGCTGCAACTCAATACCAAAGACAATACCAAAGGAGTTAAACGTATCGTCATTGCTACGTCACTTCCGCGTGGCGAGGGAGTGGGAGGATTCTCGCACGGCATGGGTGTACCCACAGACGCTTCAAGAAAATGTAAGCGATGGAGTCATGTCCGACAAGATTGCAATGCGTGCCCATGGATAGAGCAAGGGCGTGGAGCGCATAAGGAGGGCATAACATCGGAAAACTAGAAGCGAACGGTGCTGTGCGGTCTAGTCCCGTTCGGAAACAGAAGTTGGAAGAAGAGGACTGCAACCATCGGAACCAAAACGACTATGTTGAGCTACACTGTGAAGAAACTATCAACGGAAAGCTCAGATTTTTTGTAGACACGGGGAGCTCTACCTCTATTGCGAAGTCGAAGTACATAAGGGGTAGTTTCAAGAAGAATATGATAACGGGAATACTCATTCAAGGAATCACGGGCAATCCCATATATACGGAAGGTGCGATAATGATCACTCTGAAACAAGGTCGGTAGCTGGAAATGTGTCATAAGATGCAAGTGTTCTGGCAGGAGTAGACACTGTACGATGGACTTCTGGGTTGTTATTGGTTGAAGAAATACAAGGCCATCACAGATTATGGGAAATCTGTGGTGAGAATACTGGGATATACCCTTAAGATGCAGAGCGAATACGAAGAAATCGCTAAGTAGTAGAGAGAGAGGTTACTAGAAGAAACAGTAGCGCAGTATAAGACGCTATGAATTCGCGTGTGTGCGTGACAGGAAAATGCAGAAGCCATTGTCTGGAAACAAGAACTAGCAGCGGATTTAGTAGCTCCAGAAGCACTGGTGAATGTGCGCAAAGGAAAACGTATACTGACAGTGGTAAATGTTTCGGAAGGAGAGATCATTCAAGCAGAGAAATACGAGAAGCCACAAGAGCACAGAATACTAAATGAAGAAGTTGGCAAAACACTCTGCAAGAGTGATATGTACAGTGCAACCAGAAATTTTACATTGGGGGAAAGGTAAACTGCAGTACAACGGCACCCTAGGGTAGGAGATACGCCGGAAGTTTGCAGCAGCGGGGAGGATAGACGCGGAAGAAAGATGCTTGAAGTTAAAGGAGACGGGCTTACGTGCAACATATCAACATGATCTTCCTTTGAAGATAGACCTGTTGACACAGGAAGCAGCGGAACAGGAAAGTCCAGGGAAGACTGGATGCGGAAGAAGTAATGAAGAATTTCGACAGGAATGCAGAAAAGCAAGGAATTGATCTGCAAAGCAGCAGAGAAAGCCGACGCAGGCAACAGTAGGGGAAAAGGAATCGATGGAGATTATGTCGTAGGTAAGACGAAAGCTATATACGGGCTTAGAAGAGACGCCACATGCAGAGAAATTGCAATGCAGAGCACGCATCAGGATGTATACGTCGCCAGAAGAGAGAAAATTGCAAGCAAAGACAAAAGAGGTAAAACATACAGTTTGCGGCAGGGAATTTAAGCCGTCATTAATAAATAATGTGCAAGTGAACATAGAGGAAACGTCACAGGCGACAATAACTGGTAAAAATAGCGATCGGGAAAATACGTCGCAGAAAATAATAAATCAAATGCATTGTGAGCCAAGAAGGCTAATTCAGAAGAAAATAGTGCAAGAATTAACGGGGACTAACGAGTTTGCAAAGGTTAAAAGAAAATACGCATAAAAGCGAAAAAGTAGAACGCAACGGTAACAAACGGTGTGCGCCAGTGTTAGAAAATGAAGATACACTGGAGAGCGGACACATATGAAGTAATGAGGGCAACTGGGATTCGCCGACGGTGTTATACAAGTCAAAGAAAGAAGTTAAAATCGCATGGAAAAGAGACATAAAAAGTTACAGCAATGACGAAAGGAGACGGCGTCTAATGGTGGTAGAATGAAACCATGGAAAGCGTCGAAGTTACGGCACGAAGATTTAACCCGTACAAAAATAATAAGCAGAAGAAAAAGAAGTTATAAATCAGTATGGACGAAAAGGGGAAAATTATTACGCAAGGAAAGTAAGGCGTTACGAAGAAACTGGAAAAAACACAGAAGAAGGAAAAGAAGAAAAAGCAGCAGAAAGCGAAGAAGCCATAAGACACGGAAGTGCAGGAAAGCCTTGTTAAGATTTACAACAGTTTGTAACAGCCCTCATACCTGAATTTTGAATAGTATTGTACTGTATGAAGTATTTGTAGTGAGCTAAAGTTTGCTTGAATATGATCTGGTATGTTTGTTTTGTAATTTCTTGTAAATCAGTGTATATAGACTATGTGTTATGAAAGATAATTATTTAAAGTCCATTTAATATGTTTTAGAACCGAATGGTGCAAGAGAATTTCTTAAATGTTTGTAATTCCATGTATTAACGCAAGTTATGATGTGTACAGGACAATTTTCTACAATTTGAGATGATTTCTGCAAATAATTTTTTGTTTGAGTATCTCTAATTACCATTTCTGATCATTTTGTAATGTTGTTAAGTAATTTTGTATTAATTCCGATTGTTTTTAATATGTTTGATTGTTTGAGTGATTGTTAATGTTCGAGAAATATCAGGCGGATGCCTTTGAAGAATTCTCGTAATTTCGATAGAGACTATATAAACAGATCGGCTGGAAAGAGTCAGTATTCATTCATTCATCCAGTTAATTTTTCAAGTTGAGTTCACAGAGATTTTATAAAGATTATCTTTGCGACGGCTCAGAAGTGCATCTCTGTATTGTATCTATGCTTGTGAATATCGCTGACTTCGTTTTGAACAAATAAACAAATCTTCAACATAACCTTTTGGTGGACTTTTTAATTAATCAATATATATAAATTAAACCACCGAAGACCATAATAAGTTGCAAACAAAAATTCACAGAACACGGGGGCGAAGAGTTCACCTCATTTGTTAAGCTATAAAAGAGGAAGATCCAATCATTGAATAGTGCCGCAGCGCATAACTAATGAAGCATTATCGTGGAGGAAACCAGGCGTATTAGCGCACAATTGTCGACAAATAAGATCGCAACTTACTCATGGAAAGAATTCGCTGACAAGAAACGATAGTTATGCAAGGTCAGAAGACGATTGCGCCAATAACACGACGGATGCAAGGACAGCTACAACGCCAAAGAAGCACGCGGAAACATGTCGTCACCATAGTAGAATGTAAACAGGAACATTACACAATGTATCTATATAATAAATAAAAATATAGGGTTAGAATGGTTAGAAATAAGAAGAAACGTGTGGGACGAAGAGAGAGGCGGCAAGGTGTCGCAGGACAACGAAGAAGAAGTCCATTGAGACAACACCCACACAACACTTATTATAAACATATACATGTAACTTCAATAAATTGTAAAGAGAAGAGAGAGGGAGAGAGTAGAAGGACAGTGTGAGATGACAGGCAGCGACAGAGTGGAGCAGTCGCTTTATTAGGGCGATGGCGTGTAGTGGACGGCCAAGGAATTTTGGGCTATAGTTACTGTAGTTGGGCAAAAGTTGTTTGCATGTAGCAACGGTTGAAATCAGGGCCGTTACAACAGAGATTCAAAACAGTTAGAGGCTCTGAAATGCAAGCACAGAGGCAGCAGTGGCATTAAAGTGGATCAGATAGTCAGCAGAAATAAGCTGTAGCAAGACATCATGGATAGGAAGATGGTAGCAGGGCCCGCTCTAGGGGGGGGCAAACCGGGCATTCGCCCGGGGCGCTAAAATTTAGGGGCGCCATTTCGGCTGTAAGTGTGAGAAAAATATTAATGATTTTTTTTTTTTTTTGCTGTCGTCAGTCTTTAGACTGGTTTGATGCAATCCTCCATCCCTTCCTATCCTGTGCTAACCTCTTCATTTCTACATACCCCTTACAATCCACGTCCTCAATTATCTGCTTCATATATTCTAATCTCTGTCTACCTCTGCAGTTCTTACCTTCAACTGTTCCCTCCACTAACAAATTAACCAATCCAGCATGTCTCAAAATATGACCTACCAGCCTGTCTCTTCTTCCTGTAAGCTTCTTCCATAAACTTCTTTTCTCACCCATCATTTCTAAAACTCGTTCATTTCTTACTTTGTCTGTCCACCTAATTTTCAGCATTCTTCTGTAGCACCACATTTCAAATGCTTCAAGTTTCTTTCTTTCCGGTATTCCTAAAGTCCATGTTTCGCTACCGTAAAGTGCTGTGCTCCACACATAGAGTTTTAAGAAGTTCTTTCTAATTCCTAGATCAATATTTGAAACTAACAGGTTTCTCTTTTTCATGAAGGCTCTTTTTGCTAGTGCTATTCTGCTTTTAACATCATTCCTGCTTCGGCCATCGGTTGTAATTTTGCTTCCCAAGTAACAGAACTCACTCACTCCTATTTTTATATTTAATCTGCTAGTATTGGTGTCATTTCTGCTACATTTCATCACTTTTGTTTTACTTTGATTTATATTCAGTCCAAAATCTTCCTTCAGTATTTTGTTCATGCCATTCAATAACTTCTCAATATCCTCAGCCCTCTCTGCTAATAAGACAATGTCGTCAGCAAATCGTAGCATACTGATTTTTTCTCCCTGAAAACTTATGCCACATGGAAATTTTTCTTTGACTTTCTTTATTGCTTCTTCTACATACAAGTTGAATATTAACGGGGATAGACTACAACCTTGTCTCACACCCTTTTTAACTGATGCATGTCTCTCGTGATTCTCTACTTTTATCACAGCCACTTGATTCTTATATAGTTTATAGAGGATTCTTCTATCTCGATACTTTAGACCTGACTTCTTTAGAATTTTGAACATCTTGTCCCACCTAAAATTATCAAAAGCTTTTTCTAAATCAACAAATGCCATAAAAGTATCTTTGTTTTTCTTGATCCGCCCTTCAAGTATTAATCTTAAAGACAGAATTACTTCCCTTGTACCGCGATTTTTCCTAAACCCAAACTGATCTTCACCTACTATCTCTTCTACTACCCTTTCCATCCTTCTGTATATTATTCTGGTCAGCAATTTTGAAGCATGTGATGTTAGTCTAATTGTGCGATAATTCTCACATTTGTCAGCTTGTGCTTTCTTTGGAAGTGTGAAGATGATATTTTTATTAAAATCAGTTGGAATTTCTCCTGTTTCATAACTTTTTGATATCAGCTTGAATAATGTTTCGATTCCTTCCTCTCCTAGAGATTTAAGAAGTTCTGCAGGGATCTCATCAATTCCAACTGCCTTATTTGCTTTCAAGTCATTCAGAGCTTTATTAAATTCTGTCCTCAAAACAGGATCTCCTAAGTCATCCATGTCGACATCGCCTTCCTTTTCCAATACACTATTGCTCAAGTCTTCCCCAACATACAGTTTCTCAATGTATTCCTTCCATCTGTTAGCTCTATCTTCTGACCTTAAAAGAGGTTTCCCATCGGCAGCTTTAATGTTCATACCTCTTTTCTTCATTTCTCCAAAATTCTGTTTGATCTTTCTATATGCAACATCTACTTTTCCTGCAACCATTTCCTTTTCTACTTCTTCACACTTTTCTTGTAGCCATTTTTCTTTTGCTATTTTGCATTTCCTATTTATTTGATTTCTAAATTGCCTGTACTGCTCTTTTCCTGCTTCATCCTGAGCATTTTTGTACCTTCTCCTCTGATCGATCAGCTGCAAAATTTCTTCTGTGATCCAAGGTTTTCGGGCAGCTTGTTCCCTAAAGCCTAAGGTTTCTTTGCCAGCTTTCATTATTTCGGTCTTTAATGCATTCCATTCGTCCTCGGTTGAGCTCCTTTCACAGTTACTTCTTAGACCTAAGTCTACCATTTCTGCAAATTTTTCTCTCGTGCTAGATTGTTTCAGTTTATTCACTTCCAGTCTGTTCTGCTTATGCTGCTTCCTTAATCGCTTGAATTTCAGCCTGCACTTCATTACTATCAAATTATGGTCCGAGTCTATGTCTGCTCCTGGGTATGCTTTACAGTCTAGAACTTGATTCCTGAATCTCTGTTTGACCATGATATAATCTAGCTGATATCTGCCTGTATCCCCAGGACGTTTCCAGGTGTATATTCTTCTTGCATGGTTCTTAAACAGTGTGTTCGCCACTACTAGCTTATATCTTTCACAAAATTCTAGCAACCTGCTTCCTCGCTCATTTCTTTCTCCTAGACCAAAACTTCCTACAGTATTCCCCTCTTTTCCTTTTCCCACTATTGCATTCCAATCACCCATGATTATTAGATTTTCCTCCCCTTTCACATATTGGATTAATTCTTCAATTTCAGCGTATATTTTTTCTATTTCTTCGTCATCTTCCTGCGACGTTGGCTTATACACTTGTACTAATGTGGTTGGGACGGGCTTAGTTTCTAACCTCATCAAAATAATCCTGTCACTAAATTGTTCATAATAACTAACCCGTTTCCCTACTTTCTTGTTCATTACAAATCCTACACCAGTGACTCCATTGACAGCTTGTGTGCTAATTATCCTGTGTTCCCCAGACCAGAAATCCTGTGCGTCCTTCCATTTAATCTCACTAACCCCAACAACATCTAACTTAAGTTGTTCCATCTCCCTTTTTAAGTTTTCTAACCTACCTGCCCTATTCAGACTTCTAACATTCCACGCTCCGACTCGTAGAATGTTTCTATCCATTCTGATGACTCCTCCCTGAGCAGTCCCCACCCGGAGATCCGATTGGGGGACTATTTTACCTCCGGAACATTTTACCCAGGAAGAAGCCATCATGATATATGTAATTTGAGAGGATTAATGATATTAATGTGTTAAATACCCAATTAATAAAAAAAATCCACATACCGATTTTTACGTTCGTTAAAAACTTACAGTTCTTAGCTATTTGGGTGCGCCCCTAGAGACTTCGAAGAGATGGGGCGTGGTCCTCTTAGGGGCGCGCCGTTGTCCTGCCGCACTCGGTGTGAATTGCGCCATAGGAGCAACTTCAAAATGCACCGCATCCGCGCCATATCTCAGCCCGAAGTCCGCGCCACGTCTCTTCTGTGTGAATTGGGCCTTAGCACGCGAGTAGAACGCTGTTTCGACTTTTGTTGTCTCAACTTGCTTATTATTGCTAATTATTAAAGTGGTTTCATTACACAACAGCATTAGTCTTACTATTACGTTATTAGTGATAAGTGGAAGTTCATAAAATTTGCTTCAGGATTTTATAATTTCTAAAGGTAAGTACATCTATGATTAAACTGTTATTTAGTTGGATATACGACATAAGCGCACAACGACATAATTGCACAACGACATAAGCGCACAACAGATGCGCGGTAAGGGGGGGGGCTGTTACACTTGACCTTTGCTACCTGCGCTGATGCCGAATTTATACTGCCCACAAGTTACTAGACACGGCGAAAAGGAATGTTTTTAGCAATTGCAGTTAGGCTCTAAAACACGGAATCGATAGTGCTTACGGGAGATGCTGAGTATTTATTATATTGAATTGATGAACCAAATCAATATGGATCTTAGTTATTGGAAATCGAAGTGGAATATTTTGCATAATAATTTCTTCTCGTAATCCGAGCCTCACAGATTTGATGTAAAAAATAGATATAGGCATTGAAAATGTTATGGTTGGGTTAAATTACATACGCTATCTTTGATCGCTTGTGAAAATACTGTAGTTTAGTGGGTGTGGGACAGTACTTATAATCATTAATAAATAAATAATATTAACAGCTACTGATTACCGATTAGTTACTTCACATACCATTAGTATATTCAATTTCGAATGTTAACTGCTAATGTATAATAACCCATGATGCTTATTATATATACGAATGCGGTTTCCAGATACTCTAATTGCTGCATTTGTAAACCGTTTCAACGAAAAGAAATTCATTAACTATTTTAGTGAATGTGAATAACTTTGTCAGTTGGTTTAATAAGTGCATTTTTTTTTTTTTTTTTTTTTTTTTTTTTTTTTTTTTTTTTTTTTTTTGTGAACTTGGAACGTTTTCCGTTTAAGCCTATTGAAATTTCCATTCTGTATACACGGTTTCTGCATTTGCAGCAAATTTACGGATCGTATCCTCCGCGAATAAGCTTTGACTGTATAGTCAACACTAGACTTTCTTTATGTTCACAGGGTATGGAAAATATTTTGTGTTGTGCATAAATATTTTTTATATCGACTGAGAATATAGTTTTAGCTTATCTAGAACAAGGATAAATATTTACTTTTTATATTATTTTATAGTGTACATTGTTTGAGTTACGTGTGTGCCTCTTCCAAAATGTCTGATGGTCAAAGAAAAACTATCTGGTTACCAGTACAAAAAAAAAAAAAAAAAAAAAAAAAAAAAAAAAAAAAAAAAAAAAAAAAAAAAAAAAAAAAAAAAAAAGTTGGGAAAGGAAGCGGAAAGGCAGAATCAATCAATCCGAGGCGTTAAAAAATATACTGTATTCAGGGTTTACCAAAACAAATCTTAGAATCCAATATCAGGTCGGGATACAAAAGACGTACAGAATCGTCAGAGAATAATAGCATACAAATTAACGAAGTTTCTAAACCAATTGGAACTGACACCAACGTGAGACTCACAGAAGGCGTTCTAAAACTTTGTGGCCAAGAATTTTACGAGAAGCTTTTTAGTAAGGCAAGGTCCAACTAAACTATTACATAGTTACAAATTTCCTTCTAATGACACAGGTCGACATTTTAGCGCAAAATATTATGCACTAATTTTAAGAAACGGAGAACAAATATTGCGAGATTAGCTACTATCTTTCATAAAACTGCGTTTACTGCTTCTGTTGCAAAATTTTCGGCTGTTTAGTTAGTTCTCTCTCAAAGTAGGGTTTTAAAAATTGGAAGCACCTCGGCGAAGAGAGCATGAAATTTCGAAAAATCATATTCAGGCACAAAAATCATGGCTATAAACATGGGCGCCGGCAGGATTGCTTCTAGGGGGGTGCACCAGGGCTGCGTTGGTGCCCCCCCCCCCCCTATCGGCCCAAAAATTTCCGGGCGACCTTTTTTTTTTGCACCCGGGATCCAGGGGGGTGCACCAGAGCCGTAATTGGTGCTCCCCACCCCCTATCGGCCCAAATTTACGGGCGACCCGGGATGCCAGGGGGGTGCAAGTGCACCCCCCTCCCGGCGCCCATGGCTATAAATGAACGAAAGATTAAATTGTTATAAAACTGTAGATGCTGCCACTCAAAAAGTTATTACGTAATGCCGAAATAAATCATTGGAATGAGGTGCTTCTAAGAATCGTTGCAATTACCAAAATGCTTGGTAAAAGTTGACTGGTTTTTCAAGGTACAAGCGACAAGTTGTTTGAGCATAATAACGGCAATTTCTTAAAAATAGTTGAGTTACTGTCTGAATACGATCCCATTATGGAAGAGCACGTGCTTGAGTGCTCTAAAAAGTAGAGACTAAAGCTCAATATCTTCGGAAAAGTATACGTACTGGGATAGTAGATCTGCTGCATCGAAGTCTCATGTTATTAATGAAATAAAAAAAAATTCAAATATTTTTCATAATCTTAAACTGTACTCCTGACTTTAGTAAGATACAGCAAATTACTCTTGTAATCAGATATGTTTCAACCAATAAATTTAATCCTGATGTTGAAATTAAAATTAATGAAAGCTTTTAAGGCTTCTTACCAGTCGAAAGATCCACAGGAAAACAAATGCCTGATACTGTAGTTGGAGATCTTAATTACTTGTGTTTTAACTTTCCAGAATATCAGAGGCCAGTGACTGACAACGGGTATAATATGAGGGGCAATAAAGCAGGAGTGGAATATAGAATTAAACAATATAATTCGCCAGCATTCAATGTTTCGTGTAGTAGCCATTCTCTCAATCTTGTTATTAATGACAAAAGCATCCTTGGAAGCCGCTAATTTCTTCAACATGGTCCAAAAAAATATATTTATTCATTTCGGCGTCTACTTTTCGATGGGCAATACTTTTAAAGCATGTTCAGTGTTCAACTTTGAAAACATGGAGTGACACTATATAGTTGGGAGAGTAGGATAGAGGCATTAAACCCTTTAAAATTTCATTTGGGAGATGTATACGACGCCTTGCTAAGCATTTACGAAAACCAAGAAATTGATAATTTAATGATTTAGCCATTTTGGCAATTGAATATGAAATTGCTGATGAAGTAAATTTAAAGATGTAATAAAAAATTCGCAAACTGAAAGTAAGAAAAAAAGTTTTTTTGGTGATTATGATGTAATCTCGTTTTATTTTAAAAATAATGGCATTTAGATTGTTTGTGTGATAATATCCATCTGTAATAGCATTTAAAAATGTAAAAAAATATGGTTAATTTGTGGCTATGTACGGATATTTCATAATTAATTTCTCTATTTTGAGCAGCTAGATCAAAATTCAATAACTTTATTTATAAATATAAGATTTTATTAAAATAAAATATTTTATTCGATTAAAAATTAATTATTTTTTTAATAAAATATATAATTCTACATAATCTTAAGGGGCGGCAAATTGTCTATTTGTCCGGGGCGGCAAAACCGCTAGAGCGGGCCCTGATGGTAGGGAAGGAACTATTGACCAGGGTTCCTCCCATGGAGGAAGGAAATATATGGAGACGACGCAAGAGACCTTCACCACGCATCGAAGTGAAGCAGGGCGGAGGAGGAGTGGGGGGCATGGCCGGAATGGAGGGGGCATGGCCGCTTCCATACAGACAAGGGGAATATGTACAAAAACCTCAAGGGGACTCTAGGATAAACTTGACGCCGCAATCTGGTGATAGATTATTATGTAACTCGATATGACAAATAAAAAATGAAGAATAAATTTTTTTGATATCCTGCTTAGTTGTCGAGATATTCTGTACCAAATGTGAAATGGTTTTGGTTGAAATTCAGAAGAAAAAATTGGTCAAAGTCAAATTTGATGATGGATTCTTATTTAAAAAGACGAGACAAATAAAAAATAAACATTTTCGATATCTCACCTAGTTCTAGAGATATACTGTATCAAAAGTGAGGTGTCTTGATTTGAAATGGAGAAGAAAAATTTCGCAAAAGTCAAATTCAATGATCGATTCTTATGTAACACGACGAGACAAATCGAAAATAAAGAATAAAATTTTTCGATATCTTGCTTAGTATCCGGGATTGGGTTGATATGCGGCCTGGACCAAAAATTAATTCTGCCATAGCTACAATGAATTACATGCAGAATGGATATTTCAGTTTTTTTACTACCACTTGTGGTTAGGTTGAAATGCGGCCTAGACCAGAATAAAAATAGTTACCTTGTTAACATACATCGTAAGCTTAATTGGAAATGGCTGGAAGTAGTTTCCATCGCGATGTACGTTTTGTCACGAACTTGGTTCTCATGAAATTACTAACAGTAATAGATAAATTCTTTGTCCCTCATGGAACAACAAAACCATTCTGGTACAGACTGCATTTAGACCCAACCACAATCTCCATTAAATTGTCGCTACAGAATCAAACTATGTAGACATACCCACAAACGCGTATTTGAATCGCAAACTGTATTTGCAGTAACAACATCGTTTGCTTCATCAAGATTCCTAGATTGCATAGCATAATTTAACACATTTCATTTCATCATACAGTATAAACTGCAACGTGACGAAAGAAAGCGCAATACTAAATTCACTGAATCGCGATGTAAAATACTCCCCCTTAAATCTAATTTTCTACACTTGTTAAAAAGTAATGCTTGTCTATTATGTGCAAAATAGCAAGGTATGCTGATTTTCTACACTACACCAACAAAAGTTTGAGAACAGAGTCATCCCATTGGGAGCTATGACTAAATATTTATAGACAGGCAGCGAAGTTTGCAACTTCTACAGCTCACTTCAACAACGATAATTAGAATTTAACTTACTTATGAAATGATATTCCAGGTTCTTTCCTGTCTGACCTATTTGTGCAACCGTATGCAACACAAGATGGCATTATAAAACACTTATACACATTACAAAATGAAATAATCACTACATCTAACACAATGTGAACATCGTAATTGTTTGGAAGCGCAATACCGCTGCTGCCGCCATGCGGGAAAGTTTAGAGCCTGCTTCACCGATTTAACGTCACTTCTCCTCCATATATTTCCTTCCTCCATGGTTCCTCCCCACTATGAATTCTATGGAGGGGGCAGCTGATCAAAACTGGGAAGTATGAGCAGAGAGAGGTCGCTCGTGGTACTTGGTCGATTGCAGGACAGTCTCTTGGGCAGCTATGGAATGATGTAGCAAGATGAACTACAGCTGCAGGAGAGCCATCAATGACTTCAGCAGCCATTATAACAGGTGGGAGAGAGCCAATGAAGTTTAAGTAATGTGGAAGACATTTAAAAGGGATCAAGCAATGGGAGTTATAGTCCAGGAAAGAATAAAGGGAATTAGGAGTGTAATTATTGTACATAACTGATGTATTAAAGTCTATGTATGTAAATATCCTTACTGGGAGTGTTAATTACAAGTACTATTGCTCACATGACTACGACATTTACTCACAATTTATATGTTCCTCTCGGGAAGTGGCAAGGAGAAAAGAAAAAAAAGTTTGCTCGTCCACCACATTAAGTTTAGATTCATATTTCCTGCTCCTGAACTATTATTTATCAAGTATATCACTTTTAAACCAAAAACACATGTGCATATATCATAAGGCTCTTGCTTTTATTTCTGAAAAGCAGCATTTGTGATGTTTGTAAAAAGCAAAGGGTAAATGTAGGACTGCTGTCTACAAAATAGGAAACTCCTTAGAGTTTGTAAATTGATAATGGCAATTGTTAAAGGAACTATTCCTTTTATGTGGGATAAAAACTATTCATGTCGTTACACACATGATTTACTAACTCTGTGCCAAATTTCATTTAAAACTGTTAAGCAATTATGGTATGATTGAGGTGTATAGTACATCCAAAAATTTCTCATTAATGTAGATACAGATAGATTTAACAATTAAAGTGACTGTAACGAAAGTAGACAAACAATCATCAGTGAGAGACGACCATTCAGCCTATTCCTATAATATTCAACTTGTATGTAGAAGAGGGATAAATTTTGTGTAAGTGCACCCCCCTCCCGGCGCCCATGCTGATAACAATCAGTATACTGTGAATTTTTGTTGGCAGTGTCCTGTTAGCAGAACAAGAGTGAGGATACTGATAAATTGGCATTAACAAAAGAAAGAAACTTGAAGCATTTGCAATATGGTGAAACATTAGGAAGTTGAAATTACGTGGACCAAGAAAGTTTGAAATGAATGTTTTATTGGAAATGATATGAGAGGAAGCACATTTGTGAAAGTCTATCACATTTTAAAACATGTAGAATCTGTTAATTTGTTAGTGGAGGAAACAGTTGTAGGAAGAAACTGCAGAGAAAGCAAAGATTAGAACATATGAAGTAGATGATTGAGGATTTGGTTGTAAGGGGTATGCTGAGACGAAGATGTTAACTTAAAATAGAAACAAATGGGGAATTACCAGAAAACAGATGGTAGATTGATGGTGAGGAAACTCTAATTAAAAAATGAAGAAATAAACTGTAAACATATTTTATTTGTCTATAAGGGCCTTTGGCAAAATGTTCTTTAAATTTGCAACCAAATCAAAGTATTTTTGTATAGGCGATTTTTATAATATACTACTTTTGTTTCATTTAGCTATATTATTGTTGGTAAAGTATGTGGAGTAACATATGATAAATAATATTAATCATTTTCAAAATACACACCACACAGCATACAAACAGAAGAGAGGCAGATAAAAAAATCAACATCACATGGCATTATTCAATCTAAAGATAAAAAATGTATACCAACTGTGAAAAATATAAAAACCACTGTATTGTAATGAAAGTATACATGATAAATCAATGAACACAGCAGAATGTGGCCTGTTACACAACAAATATGCTGAAATGACTACTGCTGAGAGTAAAGTGTAGAAATAAAACAATATAAATGGAAAATGTAAGTAAATCATAAATTTCGATGTACAAAAGTGTAACGGCATAACCATATAGTGACTTGTACACATGACAGGGAAAACAACTAAAGATTCTTTGAGAGAGAAGTGAAACATGTTCAGGAAAACAAATAAATAAATTCAGTAGCACTGGCAGCAATCATTTCTCATACATTTATATTGATTTATAAATGCCTTAGTTTTTTTATCTCCTGAATTTAAATCAGGAAGTGTCCCTGGATTATTTTAATTCTAATCACATAATTCACAGTTTTCTGAATATGTATTCATTAGGTGCAGAGTATTGTTGTCAATGACATCGTGAGATTTACGTGGCATCTAAACACTCCTTTCTGCCTGCATTTTAACCAGTGATTAAAGAGATTATTCTGGGACCAAGCCACCTGCTAAGTCTGAAAGAGATCCTAGCAGTCTCGGAAGGTGGTTTAATCCTCAAAGAAGACCACTGGGATTGGTCAAAATGTCAGGAGAGAGGATGAACTTTTGGGTACGGCATAAATCTTGTGCAGTTATTGATGGTTGAAAAACTGCAAAATCTTTTATAGATGCAGAGTATTCAAGATTATTTATTGGTTCAACCACTTTTTTTATCTAAATAAATTATGACAAGATTCATAAAGTGTAGCAGAAATTAAAACAAAAGTAATAGACTAAACACAAACATATATTTTTGAAAATAATAATGATTCTACAACTAGAGCTGCCAGGGAAAACTGTCACTGGAGCATGCACTCCATAATTAAATTAAACATCTGATGGTAAACATTTTGACTGCAAGAAGTAATTAAATTTACTTAATGTTCTCTAATTATAAATATTCAAGTTCCATGGGTGAAGGAGGCCCATCAGGATCTGAAAATATGTGGGATCAGCATGGATGACATCCAAGACAGGGAATTATACAGAGGAAAAATTGCGGAGGTAAAGGATCTGACTGAAGAAAAACCAATCAGGAAAAGGAGGGCATTTTCAGAGGAAGAAAAAGCAAGAGTGAGCCAGAGAATGAAAGAGTGCTGGAGACGGAGGATAGAAACTCAGAAGAGGAAATGAAGTTGCGTAGTCATAATTTAACAACAAAACAAAAAGGAAATAAATAAATACTAATTACTGAATATTGTATTTTCACTGGGAATGATAATGTAGGCAAAGTTTCAAGTCATTTGGACAATATGGAGTTTGTCAATCACCAATAACAAGATTTTCAACATACAATAGACAGGTGAAACTAATGTTAGTATTGTAATAAAAACAGGATATAATGGAGCAGACGAAGTAAGAAAATTCTGTTATTTGGGGAAATAAAAAGCATGATTGATCTTAAAAGCAGAATAGCAAAGTAACCTTCTTCAAAAAGAGAACTCATTTGCTTTTAAACACTGACATGTTACTATAGAAATTTTTTTAAAAAAATAGTATATGTGGGGTTCAACACTTTTCTGAAGTGAAGGATGGAATATCAAAAGGAAGAAAATCTGAAGCAATATAACATGGGGGTCTTAGAGAAGGAAGTTGAAAATTAAGTATACAGCTACAGTATGTTATGAACAAATTTTGAAAATGATCAGCAAGAAAAGCAATCTGAAGAAATGTCTCAGAAAAAAAAAAAAAAACATGATTTGTCACATTTTAACCTATGAGGGATCGATTAATTTGTTAGCAAAGGAAACAGTAGGATAAGAAAAAATATAGTAAAACAAAAAATATATAAAATGGAGAACTGATGAATTATGTAGGTTTATATAGGCAAACTGATGACAAAGAGAGAGAATTAAAGTCTACCTTCTGTAACAATGGAAATTTTATTTGTTCCCATAGCATCTGGCATAAAGATGGGAAATAAATCGCATTATCTATCAAACATTTTTGAATTATTATTGTTGATCATAATTATAACTGATTTGTAGCTGAAGTTTGATAATCTCAGTGCACACAATTCAATATGCCAACCAAATAACCACCACACATAAATATAAAACTCTCAGACCAATATATCTAAAGTTGGATAACATAAGATTTCTAGGTTTCCATAATGATCATAATTTATACTGGAGGGCTCATCTCCAACTTGCTAAAGCAATGAAACTGAAGAAATTTGCATAATTTCAGGAGTAGTGGACCTCAGTATTAGGTGCTAGTTTATTTATGTTCGTTCATGTCATATGTATTTTTAATGTGAAGCTGCTTTGAACGCAGTAAGGGGAAATTTGTTAGTTTTCTTTCCGTCTTTTTTTTTTTTTTAAATAATTGTGATGGAGCACTAACTCCAGTGGCAATTTCACAATACACCCACTTTTCCCACCTACTCATTTTAACTTTAAATTCTTTAAGTGTTTTTGGTAAATTAATCATTTCTATTTATAATTTATTACAACTCTGACCCCCTTACCTACTAAAGAAAAATCTACCCACACCCTAGTGTCAATTTTTGATCATGCATCCAATGTGAATTCCTTTATCACTTCCTGTTTGTGTTTTGCAGTAATTTTCAGTGACAAATCTAGTAGCCCTTCAACTCCCGTATTTGATAATAAAAATGTGGGTCCCATACTACACTACCACATTCTTCCATGGTCCTGACCAATGTTTTGCAACCCAATTCCCTCACTTCTCTGGCACATCCCCTTACCACTCTCTCTAACAAGTGAAGGATTTTGAAAGCTCTTCTTCCTACTACCTGATCAATGTGTCCTGCCCAGCTGAGTTTGTTATCAAATGTTATGCCAAGGTACTTAAATTTCATGTCCTCCACAAGCAATTCTTTCCCATCTTATAACCATAGTAAAACTTTAGTTCATTATCTGTGTACCCAATATGCTGAATCTTCTTTGCATTTATATTCGTCCCAAATTAATCTCCCCAGCTAGATACCCATCCCATGCAACAGTTCACAGTCTTCTACAATTTTGATCCTCTTATATAGCATAATGTTATCTGCGAAAAATCTAACTTCTGATAGTAATCAATAAGCCCCGATTCTTAGGTTTTTCGAACCTATTTTGTTCCCAACCTAATATCCTCGAAATTTTAACTTTCTCTTACGTCTACTGTATAAACTAATAATATTCATAAATTTAATAGGACCTAAAATAACCTAATTTTTATGTTATGACCTAAAATGACCTAATTCGGTTTTTAGAACCTAAAATGACCTAATTCGATGTACTGATCCAGTTCGACTGTAATTTTGTTACTTAAACAAATGTCCAACCGGATTAGCTCAGGGCTACGGTCTGTGGAAGACGCCATGGGTTCGAACCCAACCATCAGCTGTTCTGACGTGGTATTCCGTGGTTTTCCTTTTCCCCTCCAGGCAATTGCGGGAACAGTGCCTTATGGACAGGTTACGGGTAGCTGCTTCCTTTTCCCCCTTCCTTCTCAAAAATTTCGTTTTCTTCTTCTACATCGATCCAAATTAATGTTACATGGCGATCCGGCCAGTCACCATCACCAGCTATCTATTATTACGTGAATCCTAAGATCTAAGACACTGCAAATGTGAGCAGTATGGGAATGATCCCTAACATAGTCCGAGGGGTAAAGTCGAACTTGGAGGGTAAACGAACTATGTTTACGTATAAAACGGAAGAATTTATTTTAAAATTGGAATAACTATTCACCACAATATTAAATGATGTGTTTTAACCTAATTGTTGACAGTAACATTGAGAAAAGCTGTAACAATACGGTGTGGCAACTTCACATTATTACAAAGGTTTACATTCAGTAGAAACAAATCGACAAAGCAAGTTTTTAAACATTAACAATCTCAGGAACGCAAACCCTTTCTGAGAATTTAACAGTTGTATACCGTCATCGTTCAGTGGTAACACGGAAATTAAAATATTGTGTAGGCCTACATAAGTTTAGTTCCTTAATTAAAAGCAATAATGCCTAAAAAGAAATCCTCAAGAAGTAGTCACCTGCGAGAGTGGTTAGGAACGAATAAGAACTTTTCTAAAGATGAGAGAAAATTATATATTGTCAAGCATGTGTGAAACCAGTAAGTTTAATTTGTTTTATATACATATATCTTTTATAATTTTAAAAAATAAATTAGATTTTATTTGTTTTCATTTCTAAAGTAACGTAAAGTGACTGCTGGATGAAATTTCATAATATTAACTGGCTATTATCCGGGGTGTTATATTCAGGTGGACTATTTTTATTTTTGATTTCTATATAAGTGACTGCAGAAAAATGATCCCACGTACTACAGTATCAGAATTCAGCAACTCATTTGGCAAATGTTACCAGGAGAAACGCTTCCGAACAGAAGCAGAGTTTCATTACAAGTTCAAAGCTGGGTGCAGAAGATTCGTTTCACCTGCGTCTGTGTGAAGTTCTCACTGCCGCTAATATACCAGTTTCAACAGTCCAGAATGCAGTCCTGAAAACCATTTTGGAAGAATTTTGCAACAGAAAATTATGATATGAATTCACTTTAAGAAAGAATTACTTGCCTCATCTGCAAGTGAAAACCATTGAAGAACTAGTGGACATTGCCGACAACTTCATCCTGGTTAAGTGTAGATGAGACGTCAGATGCCTGCGGCAGATATATAGCATTGTTGTGGGCAAGCTCGCATGTGAGGGACGTAGTATACCCCAAGTCATTATGTGCAGAGAACCTCCAATGACTAACCAGTCTACTGTGGTAATTGCTGTAAGGGATGCATCAAACTGTTGTGGCCACGTCCAGAACACGAGGATAATTGTCGTTGGTGACAGACAGTGCAGCTTATATGATAAAAGCAGGGGAGCGTTTGAAGGCATTCCATCTTCGATTGGTCCATGTCACCTGTCTAGCTCATGGGCTGCACCAGGTAGCTGAAAAATTCGGGAACAGCACCCTGTAGTTAAAGAGATAATTCCTTCAGTGAAGAAAATATTCCTGAAAGTCGAGTAGTTACTTTCATCGATACCCCTCCTTTCTGAGCCAGTAGTGACCACGATGTGGGACCTGGCTCTCAGCCGCAGTATATTATGCAGAAAACTATGAGAGCATCACGGAGATCATCGAATCATTAGATGAAAGCGAAGCTATTGCTATAGTAAATGCAAAGAAAGTGTTGCACTCTGTACCAGCTGTACAGAAGTTGAAATATATAAAGGCAAATTTTTACAACCCAGAATTTTCAATCAAAAATTTGGAAGGAGGTACTCTACCGTTGACGAAAGCACTTCAAATCACCCAAGAAGTGAGGGCCAAAGTGGCTCCTGGACCAGTTGGGGTGTCTATAGCTCAGAAGCAGGAGTCTGTTTTAGACCGCAGTTCAGATTTCAAGGAGGATGGAATACATAGGCCGTGTCCTCTGTGGTCTAAAGGAACAAGAATTTTGCCTTGGAATCTTAAGGAAATCGCTGATACAAAGTTCACACCTCTGACCACATGTGACGTAAAGCGTAGTTTTTCCGCATTCAAGAGAATTTGAACGGAAAAAGAGGGAGGATTTACTCCTGAAAATCTGTCAAAATATTTCATTGTTCAGTGTCCATATTAGAAGTTTTAAATGAGTTGTTTACCATACATAATACAGACGAAGTATTTTGAACATAATAGTGGTTTATTTTGCATATTTTAATGTGATCGACCAATGACATGTTGGAAGTTTTTAAGGAGTACTTGACATTGTATTGTAAAGTCAACAATATTTTTAACACTATGGCAGTATATATTGCGTGTTTTAAATTTTATTTCCCTTAAAAAAACGTGTAAGTTCCTAAATCAGAATTTTAAAAACCTATAAAAGCCTAAAACGTGAGTTGAATAAACCTAAATTTGTTTTTTTAGAACCTAAAAATCCGGGGCTTAGTAATCAACCAACGCAATCATTCATTAGAATGATGAACAGCAATGGTCCGAATACACTACTCTGTGGCACTTCCATTTCCACTTCCTTTGATACTGCATATCCTACAGCAAGTTTTGCTTTCTACCTTTTAAGAATTCTTCTACATCATAAAATACTTTTTCATTCATTACAATAGTTTTTATGTTATTATGCACCATTTAATTGCTCACTCTATCAAAAGCCTATGAAAGATCTAGTGCTACACTATCAGTTAGGCCTTGACTGTCTCCTTCAACCGAAATATCCTGCATCTAGCCTTCTAACCAAGATTTGCATGAGTATCATAGTTTAAAGCTATGTTGTCGACTTGAAAACCACTTACATTTCTCACAGATATCTCTGATGTGGCTGCATATCAATCTCCCCATTAATTTACCTACCATTGATGTTAAACTGATTGGCCCATAACTTTGACCCCTATTTGTCACACCTCCTGTCATCATAATTATCGTTGGGGACCATCTCCAGTTTCCCGGGTGTGGTTTACCTCCTGTATGGACCGGTATTACAATCGCGCTTTTTCAGTTCTCTGGTCACCACAAAGTATAAGAATTTAATAACGTTTCAAGATTACGAACAATGTGACCTCCCGTTAAATTTGAGACATTCACAGTAATATTTTCTGTCAGGCCCTTTATTTTCTTTTTAGCTTTCTTAGTTCCAGCATGATATATCAAGGAAGAAATTCAAATTTATTAATTTGCTCATTTCTAATTGTGTGGATAAGCTCATTTTCCGATTTATACCCTCCCATTCCTGTATCACCGTCACTAATGGCCTCACTAAACCAGTTACTCAACATCTCTGCCTTTTTCAGTAACTTCTTCTCCATTCTTATCTATGATTGTCTCACCACCTCTCCATCTGCTCAGTTTTGTAACATAGCCATAGAAATTTCTAGAAGCACCTGCCAGTGGTCCCCATGCACCAATATTCTTTATAAATCCATCTTCAGCCACCTTCCTTAAAGAGGTTTTAAGTATTCCCTACTGCCTTGGTCTCTCTTCTCGCCAACTTCTTTAATCATCGCACATCACTATTATATTATGTAGGCTCTGCACCTCTCTTTCTTTTCTGTTTTGGAATAAATATTTCTTCACCCTTTTTTTATTATTTTCTTGCACACTTACCACTTCGACTCCATTGTATTTTTGCCATCCTTCCATTTGCTGAAACTTTTTCTGAAATATCTCTGTGCTTTTTTCTCATTGTAACTATTTCTCCCTAAAATTCCACTGTTTACTGAATCCTCTAAGATCCATCAGAACAGCTTCAAGATCACTTATTACTTGAGATCCCACAAGGTTATCATTGCGCCTTATTAGTAAGATATCTAACAAGTTTCATCTAAGGATTGCAATCCCGCGGAATTTGAACCAATCCCGTGGGACTGGCATATATTTAAAATATAGTTATTTAAAGCGTTAATAAATTAAAGAATTAAATTAATTTTAATGTTTAATGATAAAAATTAACAGTTAATAATATTTTAATTGACAAAATTACATTAACATTTTTTAGCATATCTTAAGTATATTTCGAGGTTTCACATTTTTGTTTTTAAATATAAACCAATTTTTAAATAAATAATAGAAAATATTCAGTCTTAGGTCATATTATCTGCCTTACAATAAACATCAGTTTAAGAACATTTTTTTTAAAAATTCTGAATCAACATTCTATAATTCCGACAGAAAGTGTTCTATTTCAAAAAATGCCGTGAATATACTCAATATAGTGTAGACTTGGCTCAGGGGCCCCTAAGACACAGGGAGCACTCTCACTGCTCAGGAGGCTCCAAGCACAACTTAGGGCCCCCCAGCTTCAGCTCAGAGGGCCCCTACCAGCAACACAAAGAACATGTGTTCCAATAGCACTGTGTCGGCAGCCCAAAACAACAATAAGCCAAAGGATATACAATTGCCTTTTGATAGCTGCTACAAAAAATAGGTATGCGATCGTTAAAATTATAACATTAGTATCATATCAACGAATAATCAAACTTTCAGCCGCAAAAAACAGTAAGTTGTGGCAATTCATTTGTCTGCAAATTCAGAAAATGGGAATAATGAAACCATGAACAAAAAGCTTTAACTGTGTAGTTCAGGTGTGCGACACATAAAAAATACTTATTATATAGTAAGAAAATCATACAAAATAGGCAACATAACTCAAATTATAGAACTGTGTACTCAAAGCAAAAGCAAGTTTTAAAAATATGTAAAAGTGGATATACTTACTTACGAATGTTGCCAGAAACAAACGTTTGTTTAAACAAGTAAAAAATGCCAACCGTAAGGGGTACAGGCAATCAGTGAAAAAACATCCGAAAGAGCCCGAGTGGTCAGTGAGTCACGCAGACTGACCCACGTTTTCGCCCCATTTTGCAGATATGCTTAATTTTGTGCGGGATCCACCAGACTGTCTAATGATGCGGGATCCCTCTTTGCTGGATTGCAATCCTTAGTTTCATCCCCTCGCATTCTGCTCTACCACTTATGTAAGGCCTCATTCCCTTATTAAGGCATTGTAAATCTCTGTTCACTTGTGTTATTAATCTTATTTTCTACCAAACTGACACCTGAGGTAAATTTCAATCCCTGCCACCTCACCTCTGAGTATGAATTTAGCTCATCACCAAGAGTCTCATCCTTATCATTCAAACTTCCACTATAATAAGCAGCTAACACTCTGTTTTTTTTTTCTTTTTTACTACCACAGAAATCTAACCAAAGTAACTCATGGATATGATCAATAAACACCAGTGAATGATAGTAGTCTTTGTTAACCAGCACGAATACCCCGTCACCAATTGCTCCTCTACCTCTGCTGTACTCTGTGTAGACATCAGGAAAAACCTCATTGACTAGTACTACTTCTTTTAACCAAGGCTATCTATATAATGACTTGTGGTTCATGTTCTCTATTAAGTTTTGCAAATTCTACTTTGTTCATTATACTTCAACAGTTCAGAAGTAACGTTTACTGGCTTTGTGATATTTTCAGCATTAACTACCACGTTCCCAATTTTGTCCCATTATTTTTTCAGCAGCTTTATCTATTTCTTTAGATTTTTTTTTCTGTTGTGGTGCAACAATTTTTTTATCCAATTAAACATCTATCTCCATCCACTCACCAGCAGCTCTTAACCTAAAAAAGGCACAGTACTGACCCCCTTCATTAACGGAAGTAGACTTCCTTTGTTAAGAACTCAAAAAGTAGGGATGTAACGGAGCTCTGCATCCACATGTGCAGAACTTCTATGTGAAATCCTACATCCGTTTCCACAATTTTTAATGTGAATGTATAGCGGAGGTTTTGCTTACATTTTTATAAACAGTATATTATTCTTTTCTTTTTATTCCAGATGCAGCCCAGCGTTGCTTAGCTAACGACAATGTTGTTGCGTTTTTTTCATACGATCTTGCAATAATAGTACCAATGAACTGAATGATGTTATTACCTAAGCAATGAATTTACAAGTTTGAACTTACAGGCAAAGTAAAGTGGCATATTCACGGTCCAACTTATAGGGCACTACCGTAGAAAGCACTCACCCTTTCACACTACAAGATGGGACAAAAGAAAATTTTTGAAGCGATCCTTTCCACTAGTACATTCTCAACCATTCTTTATAGGAAAATCAGATCATCGTAGATCCTACAAGTTGGACTGTGAATGGGCCGCTACAGTGGTGGAAAGTCGGGTGGAGGGCATAGTGATATTCGATGGCATGGCCTTGTGTTTGACGCTTGAATTAGCCAAGCTGTGGACTCTGCAAGTTAATAAGACATAGATTGTTCTTTGATGCGTGCGTAGTTAAGTAAATAATTTAATTCACTTATGAAATCATCACATTTTGTTGTTGTTGAAAGATGAACCAAAAAATAAATCAATATGGCGGTATTATATGGAAATAGACTTCGTTTCTGAAAAAATGTAGAATTTGTGATAAAAAGTATACTTATTTTGCTTTTAAGTTAATTTTGATAAAATATTAAAATCTATTTTTCCACCTCTGCATCTGCTTCAGCAAAAAATCCACACCCGTGGATGTCAAGCACTGAACATCCGTCAAGATGACTTCCATTACAAGCCTATCAAAAAGTACCCCCTTGCCATATTTATTTAGGTGAAACCCCTGGTACCAATGGTGCCACAACTAATGACTTTCCCAAATAAGACCATTGTTTCTACATTTACCCCCTCACAGTGCGGTTCAACTCTGGCTGGTAATGGCAACTTAGGATCTGCAATTTATTACACCCTGGTATGCTGCACCTTGTTGCTCAGATAACTCTGTATACTACAACTCTCGTTCCTATCAATACCACCACTCCCTGCACCTGCCACTATACTGTTACACATTATGTGATCAGTGCACAGGAGCTGAAACTTTATGCACATGCTAGAACTTTGATAATCATGTTACAATGTCAGACGGGATATTTACATCTAGAGAAGTCAGCATTATTAAAAAGTGGGACATTCATCAGTATTTTTAATTGCTTTTTTTTTGTTTATTAGTAACTTTTTGGTTACATTCTATGTGGATGATTTCAACAGATTCTCTGATGGCCATTGCGATAAAATCTTTTATTTTCAAGCAGAAATATTAGCATTCATCTTTACAACAGATAGAATGTGTTATTTAAGCTTTTAAAAATTATTGAAGTTATGAGCTAGAAATTTGCACCCAATCAGTTATTTTTGATGTACTTAGAAACCAGTCATTAACGAAAGTGACACATGAACCAGTATGTTTAGTTACTTTTTTAGCCAGAAAACATGCATCCAACCCACCACTTAGCATAAATTATCACAATTAATTTCATTATACATTTTCGGTAATAACTGCAACTGGACTAAATCAGTATAATCATAAATTCACTGTATCACAATGTAAACTTTTTCATACGATCTCGCAATAATAGTAACAATGAACTGAATGTTCTCCGATACTTGTTTATGAGAAAAACTCAGAAAAAGATCATATTTACTGTAAAAATGCAACATACTATCATCGTTTGCCCGCTCAAATGCGAAAGAAAATAATAATAATAAAAAATTCACAGGGGGGGGGGGGAATTGATTTTGCTTCTTGCGCGTGTACACACTGATGCATATACTAGTTTCTTTCCTTTTCTTTTTGCTTGTGGCTTTACACCCTGTTGAAGTAATTAGAAGTGGGAAAGGACCTGGGGCAAGGCACAAGAAGGAATTCAACCAAGGCCTTTAGAAGAAATCATCCTGGCAGTCGCCTGGAAAGATCTGGTGATACCACTGAAAACCCAAAGGGATGGCTGGAGGGGAATTCAAACACGTGTCCTTAATGCAAGGCCAGTGTGTCTCTGCTCACCCACTAAACTCTGAATGTCATGCAATAATCCTTTGCAGGTTGATCAACTTGTAGAGGTAAGTCCTTGTGGAATTCAGAAACAAGTAGTAAGAATTAGCAGAAGTTTCTGTAGTCATTCAAGATAATGGTAGCCTTAACACTGCCATCACAACATATAACACATTCTTTGTAGTCACTAACTTTTATTCCTTTTGAGAGAAATAGTAAAAACAATTGCAGGACTAGAAATAAAAAATATCTTCACACTGAATACAAGTTAACATTAGTTCAAAAAAGTTAAGATTCTACGTTAAACAGTAGGTTCATCCACAAAAATACGAAAAATTATATTTAGGGGAAATTTCTACAGAAGCATCTGTTCCTGCTTAGTAAAATTAATTAAAAGGAATCAGATATTTAGGAATACACATGCTCACACATCTTAACTGTTCAACAGGAAATTCAGGAAAATGTAAAAATAATGGCTTCTACTGCCTACAATTTCAAAGTGTAATTGTTGCATATATTTCTTTTCCTACAAATAATTATGCTGCGTGATGACTTTTCCATATCACACTGATTTAATATCTTACACTGCAATCTTGCGAAGTAACTGCCATATTGTGCCTTAGAGTCATAGTAAAATTACATGGAAATTAATTAAGTAATCAAAAGAGAAAAATGTATCCCTTCCCCCTTGCATACATTATCAATCTCTAAGGAAAGTATTAAATTACATTTAATATTAGACCCTTCATCAGCAATACAATAATAATTATGTTTCAACGGGTTAATTCTAGATCGCGATACCGCTACAACACTGAAAACCTTTCTGTCAATACTGTTAACGGTACCAGGATCATATCAACTTAAACTGAGCAGTTGTGGTTAGGTTAACCTGAACCAGAAGATTTTTTTGTTTTGTAAAAGCCATAGAAATGCGGCTTAACGATGGATACTTCTCACCAAGTTGAATCCATAGTGCTTCTGCTGTGTGCAAATACTGTATTTCTATGGCTTTTACGAAATTTTTCTCCTAGTCCAGGCTGCATTTCAACCCAACCACAACCTCTACGAAAAAACAAAATAGTTTAGGTTCATATGATTCTTGTACAGTCAACAGTATTGGTTAAAGTATTTACGGCGTTGTACTGGTATTGTGATATAGAATTAACTCGCCTCAATGTCATATCAATGTCTCTCTATGCAGTATTGTTTCACCATAAGAGTTTGCCACATCTCCAAATATGATCTTTCGGGTATTATCGAACAGGCAATACCGCTCGCTTCGCGCTGTTAACGTGTCGTCATAGTGACGTCAAGTTCACGTACAGTCAATTTTTGTGACTATTCGGCCGCTGGTAAGCGGCCGTAGACGTCCGATAACACATCAAACACTGGACATCTGGTTGTGTTATCGGACATCTGCGGCCGCCTGCATCTGATCCACCTTCAGGATATCAGTTTATGTTGATATTGTACAGTTTTAAATTATTGTGACCGAGCGTAGCGAGGGCACAATACACACAAAAATTGACTGTACGTGAACCTGACGTCACTATGACGACACGTTAACAGCGCGAAGCGAGCGGTATTGCCTGTTAGATAAAACCCGATCTTCCCACCTGGAAGAAGTCAGTTAAGAACACATGAAAAAAATTATTTCACCAGGAAAGGTGGAAATTTTTGTGCGTTTACTTAATTCCAGTACAAAAAGAAGATTGTGACCTATCACAGGATATGTATGGTATTCCTAATTCCATACATCTGTTAATCTCATACAATAAACATTCTATCATTAACATCGTTACTGATTATCTAACATCACAAATGAAGTATAACCAAGCAATAACACTGAAATTTATGTGTCTTTAGATATAATGTTGAAGGCATTGGTAGTTAATCTAAAATGCTCACTGGACTGACAAGAAAAATTTCCTGTTATCAATATCTAATACTAAAAGTTAGAGCACTCAAAAAACTATGGTATGTAACCGAGCACACAGTAGATGACATGATCCCTGCATCACTAATGTTTAGGTACTTTTTAAAAGGGATATGAATAAAGCTATGTAGTTTCTTTTATCTATAAGACTAGATGGACAGTGGAATTGTGGGAATTATCCTTGGAATTATTATAGCAGAAACCAGTTTTCAATTGTTATGAAAACCCGAATCTAATAATGGTAACAGGTTCTGATTTAACCCTGCAGTGGTCGCGCTCTGAAAAGTCCCATTAGAAATGGCTTGAGTGGACTACATATGTAATCCACGCGACCACTGCAGGGTTAATCACATGGGGTTAACAGTTGAAGGACACTGCAAAGTGCACATATAACAGGAAACAACAAAAGGAATTCTCACAGATTAAAAAAAAAAAAAAATTAATAAAAATTCACAACAATTTATTGAAACATAGGCTAAGTTCTAAACTTACAATATTCATTCAACTGCTATTTTTTGATGCAACTGTTAAGGCTTTAGATATTTCACTGTCTGAAGCTAATCAGCTGGAAGTGTCCCATCTGTATCACAGATGTTTGGATCTCCTCCATGCTGAAGTAAAAAATTTATAACGTTCAAGTGACCACAAGAAGCAGCATAATGTAAGGCAGTTTGTCCTTCACCATCTTTTAAATTAACATCTGCACCAAAATTCTCAACTAAACACTGAATTACCTCAACATTCCCTCTGTCAGCTGCCCAATGTACAAGTCCCATGCCCTCAGAATCTGTGGTGTTAATCAATTCAGAGTCTCCCAATTTGTTAGCAGACTCTAATACATTTTTAACATTTCCTTCTTTCACCCAGTCAAAAATTGTTTTATCAGCATCTGGAATAATATCGTCAGTGTTAGGCATACAACTGACAGATACCCACAATGTATTATTGCTTGTTGAACTGTTGCTTTCTATGTCAATTTCTCCTGCATCCCAACCAGGATCAGCCTTACCTACAATGTTGACATATTTTCTCATCGCACTTTCACTGTCCATGTCTTTCAGACGCCTCCAGGATTCCCACTTCTGCTTTGCAGTCACATCATACCACCAAGGTTTTGGTGATTTACATGGCCCTTCTAATGCTTGCTTATAATAAGCATAAAGTTCCAACAAGTCATCATTGCTGAATTTATCTAAAATCTTTCTGACATGACTTGCTGCCTTCATGAATTTCTGAGTAAGTTCCACATTGTCATCCATGCCTTAAATATAGATATACACTATTATAGTAATAATGGCAAATACTAATGCAGGGAGGTCAACTACGAATGCAACACATATTCCTAATGTGATGCCAGCTGCACTGATATCTGATTTCCTTCCAAGACATGATTCTGTTTATTTGTGACCTTATTAAAACCTGATTTGTTGCTAAATATTACAAAACCGTAACCTCTTGACAATCCAGTGTTTTTATCAAACACCACTGTGGCCGATGCTACTGGTCCAAATTCGGAAAAATACGTCCTAAGTTCCCGATGCCCAATGGTCCACGGAAGATTTCCAACAAATATTTTGTGAGCAATTCGTGCAGCCATTCTACTTCCCAGCGGAGAACTTACGTTTTAGTGATTTCTAAAAGATGAATGGTGTGATCTTGCATAAGCTCACTAGCGTCAATTCCAGACTCCGAACCTAAATTATTAATAGGAATATGCTCACACTGCAATCTCCACTTGTGAAGTAGGTGCTCAATGGACCAATCTGCACTTCTTTCTTGATAACTACAGAGGAATTTAGCTTGAGGATTCTTCTCAAGAAGAAAGGCAACCGTTACAATAATATCTTCGAACACCGTTGGTTCATAGAAGCAGTCTGAACCTAATATAAGATCCACTGGCCCAAGAGTAAATATACTACTTAAAAAAATTCCCCAAGTTAAGCCAATAACTCTAGCTTGTGTAGGCTGCAATCCATTTAATTCACAACAGCGTTTCACGTGTTGCAAACTTTTTGGTAAGCATGCACTGTCGGTAAGCGTTACGGCAGCTCCGCATTTGGCAGCTACTATTCCAGGAAGCGCTGTTCCGGATCCTAGTTCTAAAATATGTTTGCCTGGCAATTCCCTGCGGTGCTCCCACAAAAACCAAGCAAGTACTGGAGCCGAAGGCCAAGTGTAGAAACTGTAACTGGCTTGTAGTTGCTGTAACGAAAAAATAAATACGCTTAAGTGAACACTGTAGGTTAGATATTTTATTTCGTATAAAAACTTTTAATTCTAATATATACTAATATTTTATCTATTCGGACTTACCTCGGGTATCAGTATTTCAAGTGTGTCTACTTCACTTTCATTCCCTCTGGAATTTAATGATTTAAATACAAATTTCTTCACTTGTTCGGAAACTGCATCCGACATTGGAATTAATCTACCGGAAACGGGAGACAAGAGGTAGTACGATGAGTCATGCTTCTAATTTAAACAAGTTGATAGCGTCTTTGGCGAATTGTATTATTACAAATGGTACATATCATGAAGACTAAAAATGATTTAAAATTCTGTACCATTCCCATTTATGTAAAATGTAAGTATAAGAATATCATTACCTTTTAAGCAGTCTTGTCAATTGCTTAAAACGTCTGGCGAATATGGCTGTGAAGAGCGAATGTCTGAACTTGGTTTCACGGAGGAAAACGTCAAAACCAATTTGTATATCGGTGAAAGAAGAGAGGAAAACATCGTATAGAAAAGTAATTATTATGTTAATTCACGAAGAGTTGCTATCATCACAAAATATTTGGTAACTTTTGTCATATTTTTCGTGTTTATTTTCTTCTCCTTTTTTTTTTTTTAAACAAAAAAACAAGATGCTATGTAAATTTTAGTTTTTATAGTGAAATAAAGTAGTGAGTTTTCTTCTGAAGTAAAAAATCTTTAATGCATTTTTTTCAGGTTGGTTTAATTCTGAGAAAACCAGAAGAGACAAGGACTGAAGAGGAAAAACTGATCCTGTCAAGTTGTTGTGATCTTGTGAAGGAAATTACCCGAAGGTAAGCTTTTTTCGAAATAGTGTTTTTTTGTGCTAACTGAACTAATTTGTCAACTGGTGGCTCCCTAATTTACAACCAGACCAATAATGCACCCAAAAAACTGCCAATAAATCTAAGTTACTAGTGTCTGAAATGTTGAAATCATTTAGGTTTGTAGCATCTGTTTAACTTCAAATTTTATTGTTCGTACTACAAATTATAATTCAGTTGGAACCACTTACATGTCTCAACCTATACCGGGGATTTTATGATAACAGTGGCGCCGCAATTTGATGATGGATTCTTGTGTACCTCGATGAGACAAATTGAAAGTAAAGAATATTTTTTTTTGATATCTCGCTTAGTTCTCGAGATATCGTGTCGCAAAATTGACGTGGTTAGGTTGACATGCAGCCTGGACCAGACCAAAAATTTCGCCATTGCCAAATTTGATGAAGGATTTGTGTATAACTTGACGAGACAAAACAAAAATAAAGAATAAATGTTTTTGATCTCTCGCTTAGTTCTCTAGATATTGTGTCTCAAAAGTGAGGAGGTTAGGGCGAAATTCGGTCTGGACCAGAATTATTATTTTTTCACCGAAACCATTTTATTTACACTGTGCAAATGTGCTACAGGTGTTTTATTTTCTTCCTGGTGGTTGTTAAGTTGAAATACAGCCTGGACCAGAAGAAACGTCACCAAAAGCACAAGGAACTATTCCTATAATTGATATTTTACATGTTATATCTCAAAAACCAAGTGAGATATCAAAAAAAAAAAAAAAAAAAAAATCTTTATTTTCGATTTGTTTCCCTGAGTTCTATAAGAATCGATCAGATTGTGGCATCACAGTAATGATAGAACAGCCCCTTTTCCAGTTAGTATTTCATGGCAGAGCTAATGAAATCATGGTTACTGTTCAAAGATTCAGCTAGTAGACAAACTGGTAATGTGTTAATACTTTCAGAACCTACAAAGATTGTCCTACCGGTCTGAAATTTGGTACGCATGTTCTGTAAGTGGCAATATATGAGAAAAAGTGCATAAAGTTAACCTGCAGAAATGAAATAAAAATTGCTTGAAATGTGGATAGATGTATACATGTTATTATGTGGGGTCTACTGGAGATCGCGATTCCGCTACAACAACATATAGTAATATCGTTGGAATACTGATGTAGTCAGTCGCAAGACGTATTATTATCAAGCAGTAATTCTGTTGTAATACAGCCTGGACCATTATTTTCAAGCACAAATTATGTTGTAATACAGCCTGGACCAGTATGAACCCGTTAAATGTACTTAAGGAATAATTTATAGTGGAGACTTGCGTTTGACCACTGCAGTATTATGATGACAACTCCTAGCGGAATCGCGATCTCCAGTAATCCCATTATGTGTTGGGGCAGAACCAAGGAGAAGTCCATTTTAATTATGAGTTAATTTTTGGTAGCAATTGAAATCAGACATCACACAGAGTCATATTTTTTTCTTTTGGGTGAATCGTCCATAAACGAAGTGGTTTTTGTTGGAACTATTTATCAATGTGCAGTAGCCAACTATTCGCGGTTAATAGGTGAAGTGGATTCTCGTGTGTCTCCTTTTGCAACATGTCGCTTATTCCAGTAAACTTACGCAATATCGCGGCACTGTAATGACACTATTTCGTAGGTTTTTGGGTTATTAATTTAAGTGATGTAATTATAATCAGTATTTAGTAATTTTTCGCATCATTTAAAATCAATTCAAGCTTATTTTAATTAATATTTTGCATCGATTGATTGTTGTGAAAAATTTTGACAATGCAGGATTGTTTGTTTTGCAGAGGTTCTTAAACAAAAATATGATGCAGGGCGGGTAATATTTAGTGTGCAGTTGTACAGTATATTCTCGTACAGATAATATTTAATCTTGTTTAATGTATGGGTTCAAGCTTCATCATATACTTAGTATACCAATAGAAAGATTTAAGCAGCACCAAGTATCATATTATTCAGTAACAGTAATTAACATTTGTTGTAATAAGCAGTCAGATGCATTTGCGCATGTATGTTAAAGTATTAACGAACATTCTGAATAAACAAGTCATTTGTACAGTAGCAGCCTGTCATCTACTTAAAAATTTCAGGAAGTTCAGATTATTCATTGGAATGGAATGTTTTCTGTTAAACGATGTCAATTGTATGGTTACATTATGACAGCTGCGAAAACTGCAACATTTTTATGATGTCAAATATAGATTCAAATTTGTCATACTTGGTTTAAGATCAAGAGGCTTACACAATGAACAAGTAATTAACTCAATCAACATCTTGTTAACACCTTATAATCTTAACTTACTTATTACTATGCACGATTTTCTTGGATCATGAACAGTTCGTTCTAACATATTAGATATACACGCAAGGGCGTATCCAGTATCAGAACTGGGGGGGGGGCAACATCTGAATTAGAGAGGGGGGCAACACATATTTTTTTCGAGGAAATGGTGTGGGGGAATGAAACATGCCGATTTCTTACAAAATAAAACTCAAACCTATTGAGGGAACTATTTTTATTATTGATTCACATAGTAATCCAAGGACCAACTACGCGGTTAATCAAGATCGTAACTCAGTTATAGTTTTTTATGTAAACATTAATCTTCTCGGATTCTGAGAAAAATTTCAATAACTTTATTTGTCAATATCTCACGGTGTACTTTTATAAAATTCCGATGCACACTTAGGAAATGTTTTTTTTGTTTTTTTTTTGTTTTTTTCAGCTTTGTGAAAAAAAAACGTGAAAAAAAACCTAGCCCCCTTGTTTTTTTCTAATTTTTTTTTTTTTTTTTTTTTCAGAAAACTATATATTATAGTTTCATTTACGGAACTTACATTTTACAAGTGTGTTTTAAATCTTACTGAATCATATAATGTTTTACATAATGATTCATAAATGTATCTGTATAGGTAACATAATTTTATTCATCCTCTGTCAGTACTACATTCAGTAGTATCATCACTACCAACACTAGTTCAGTCGGTGTCGGAATTTTCTGTTTCTTCTTCTGTCTTCTCTATATCCATAACTTCAGAAGTAGTTACATTTTATTCACTGGTTGTTCTTGTATTGTACCGCACACTCATCAGGCACAATCCAGTCAATCTTTCCTCTCCCATAGTACTCCTGAGCCAGTTCTTCACACCTCGAAGCGTACTGAATGCAACCTGATTTTTCTTCTAAGGGGGGGAGCCCCCCCTTCCCCCTGCTTCTCGCTGGATACGCCCATGTATACACAGGTAGGTAATACAAAGGTTTCTTTCTTCCAGAAACCAAATTTATTGAAAGTTTGTTATACTTAGCAACATTTTCCAGATATATCTTGAGCTGAAAATGTTCATGTTATATCATTAGCAAGCAGCTCTCTCGCCATGGTATACCGCCTGTCGCTGACATAAAATACAAATTCATCTCGTCTCCGGGAAGCATTCAAAAAATGTCTTCGAAGAATTCTCCGAAGTGGGGTGAAGCCACTGTCATTTGCGGTAATTCCGCGCCAAGTTCCGGGAATAGTAGTTCCAGTGCTGGAATTTTTACTATCCAAAGATCCCACTGGACAGTAAAACCTTGTGCGATCTGGCTGCATACGAATGAAATTGTGTAAATATAAGACTGTGTCCACAATCCTGTTTTTAACATTGATCTCAGTTGGCTTCCGGAAAATTCAGAAAATGGAAGCAAGAGGTCCTAAGGTTTTTTTTTACCGTGAGCCTTGCTCTTAGCAGCCTATAATTGGAAATTCTTTTAGGCGATCCTTCATCCAAATCAACTTTATATGGTTTAGTTAGATGAGTTGTCAAACGAAAGGCATCCTTGGTAACCACCCGTAATTCGCTAATATAATATTGGATCATCCATCTAGCTGCAGCTACACCAAAACACTGAGGGGCATGCCTCATGAGGCGCGAATGTGGACACTAAAAGGCATGCCCCCTGAGGCGTGCCTCTAGGGCTTGCCTCAAGATGAACATATTGCAAGAGGAAAAGACAAGTTGAAAGGGAAGAGGCACAAGTGTGGACATAGCTAATGGCTGCTTACAATTGGTTGCGACATGTGGCAGTCAGTAGCTCATCGGCTACATATTTTAATTACTAATCTTTGTATTGTAGTTACTAATCATTTACTGAGTAAAAAAGTTGGTACTTGATTTAATTAAGAATGCTGTAGAAGCTATCCTTCATTCTGTTATTCTCGAATTTGTTTATTTATATTTCATTCCATTCTTCCGTATTTTCTCGTGTGGCTGAAATTTCAATTAAAATCATGCAAATGAAATAAAATATTTATAAAATATGATTTTGTCAATAACTGTTTGCATTTAGGTAGTAATGCAGCATGGACCACAGTAATAGTGATAGGTGCAACATAGAAATTGGGTATGCCCAATATCACACATGATTGTTACGTTTCACTGTGGTCCAGGCTGCATTGAGACCTAAACACTAATGAATTCATTCCTGTAGTACTGGTGCAAAATTAACCACTCCACCATAAGAGGCGTATTATCAGTGATGGGCCAATGGTGCAAAATTAACGCTCTGATATAGAAAGTCTCGAAATTGGCTAATGTGATAAAAAAGAAGATTTTCACACAAAAATTGTTTTATGAGATGAAAATGTGTATTTTAACATTAAATGTTTTACTCCAAGGTAAAATAAAGGTATTTAAACATTAAATCTAAAGGTTTCTCCTATGAAATTTATTAGTGAGTGTCTGATTACTGTGCAGCAAATAAAGCACAGGCACTGATTCGTCACAACCAATCACAAGTGGACATTAGCTGTGAATAGAACTGCACACCACTAAATAGTGCCAACAAAAACTGCTTCTACTGCATTTTTTTATGGTCGATTCACCCAAAAGAAAAAATTGTTTCTCGGTGTGATATCTGATTTCTATTGCTGCCAAAATGAATTTGCAATCCAAATGGACATCTCCTTGCTTCTACCCTATGTTCAGGGGCGTAGCTACTATGGGGGCTAGGCAGGGCAGTGCACCGGGGCCCTCACACTCAGGGGGCCCCTAAGTGCACCTTTTTTTTAGCTCTACCGTCGTCTAAGGGGCCCCTGAGAACACAGGAGCCCCTCACTAAGGGCCCTCGCTGCTCAGGGGGGTCCCAACCACTGCTCAGGGGCCCCTAAAGAACAATTCAAGGGTCTCCACCCTCAGTTCAGGGGGCCCCTACCAGCACAAAAAGCAAAAAAAAAAAGGTCGCCTGTCTGGCCTGAGGGCCCAAAATAAATTTTTTGCACCGGGGCCCTTGTTGACCTCGCTACGCCACTGCCCATGTTTGTATTAATTTCACATGTTTATTAATATTAATCCTTGATCCAAGCTGCATTTCAACCTAACCACAACTGCTGGTTACAAAAAATTAAACTGTCTTAAATGTTCTGTATCAGTCATTGGTTATGGTACAAATCAACAAAGGTTGGCTGCCATGTGATATATTTTAGCACAAGGTCCAGTATGTCAGCAACATACAGAGAAATTGTAAATGTTATTGATTTTCCAATTTTTAAGTATCTTCAATTTGCATGTTGAAAGCAGTATTTATACAACATTGAAGACCTAGAAACACGTGGAATATCAACAGGTATTAACATGTATTTCTTTCATAATAACATATATGCAGATTTTGAGTGATTTTACTTCATTTCTGTGTACTAAAAGGTTTACTTTATGCACTTTTGCTCAAATGTTACTGCATAAGGAATGTGTGATCAAATTTAAGATCAATAGGATCATTATTGTAGTAGGCAAAAAATAAATCCTTTTTGGTTGAAAAAATTGTAAACTGCTCCCTTGGAATTTACTTGTCGAAGAAGAGTTGGAAAGTGAGTAACTAAGGTGTAATGCGCGAAAGATAAAGTTGACAATATTACTGATTTAGTGGCGATTAACATCTCAAGCCAATAGGGTATTTTACTATGTGTGAGAAAAAATCTAAAAGTTCATAAATAAGGTACTTTTCATCATAAATAATTGAAATATGTTAATTTTAATTCATAAAAATACTAAACATAAAACTTATTTAATTTAAAAGATTCAGTGTTTTTTGTCTGTCGTGAAACAGTGTCCACCATAATGTATTCTTATAGTAAATACTAAGGTCCTCCTGATACAGCACAATTATGAAGCGATGCAACTCATGTTTGAGTATTGTAAATTTGAGTTGCCTGTAAGTATAATACCCCGAAGGGACCTAATAACACATACTGAGAATGCTGCAAAGCTGTACGATCTCTTCAAATTGCCTCTAGCCACAGTGAGTGTCATTCTTTTAAGCATCCCTGCAGTGGCATCTAACAGAGTTTTTCATTAAGTGATGATGATGTCAATATCACCTATTGTTCCTACAATTATTTTAGAAAAAGAAAAATCCGAAGGATGTGTTGCCATTCTTAAGTCACACATATAAAAGAAAAACCTAATGTACAGTGGGTAAATAAAGAAATTTATGAAAAGATAACAATCACTTATGAAGTTTTGAAGTCAAAACTCGTGATAAGAATATTGCGCTGAAGAAAAATAAATAAATGTATGTGGAAAGTTTATAACATGGTTTTAATTAGTTAAATTCTCTATCATGCATGCCAAACAGAGGTCGATATTTACTACGGAAGAAAGCTTTTTCTCATAATACATAGACTAGTTATAATTTCCTGAATTTTTTGATGGAATGACAGGTTTGCTAACTACCAAATGATGGCTCAAAAAATATCTTCTTCTTTTATCAAACAGTTTGATGATTCGTTCACATATGCATCTGATTGATTACTAAAAAAAAATGTTTTCTGTTGATTGATATTGCATGTTAACTATTTAATATTTTAATGAATACTGATTATTCCCCTCACACTTTGAACTGAACAATATGGTGCTATTCCGATAGGTGTTTCATAAGAACAACATAGAAAATGCAGAAAAAGATACTCTTGATCATGACAAATTGTCTTATGGCATTAACTCAGATATGGAGGAAGAACAGCTTCTAGATGCTAAGAACTCAGTCGTTGATCGTTGATGGGAATCTTGTTAATGTTATTTTTGATGCATTTTATATTACAAAATTCTTACATTAGTTCCTTTTCAAAATCGCTCTTGAAGTTGGTTTACGGTCAGCAACTGTTGTTGACTATATAGTGATGTTTTCACACGGAAGGTTAGAACCTAAGATTTAAATGCCATTTTAAGGCACTTATCGTACTCAGAAAATTGAAATAAAAATTCTAATGTCTTAAATTACCAAAAGATTAAATTAAGCCACATTTAAAGAAATGGTCTAATACTCTATTCTGACAGCAGTATAGTCGCAATTCAGCATAGAAGCCACCTTCTCTGAAAATCCACTATGAACTATGGAATATTAACTGTTATTCTGGTCCAGACATCACTTCAACCTAACCAATACACTGTTATGCACATTATTGACTTAAGTGTCTCGAACCGCTTTATAGTCAGAATGGCAGCTCCAGTCTTTACTCAAAATCCACTAAATGCTATACAGTATTAGCTATCATTTTTGTCCAGGTCCATTTCACCCTAACCACAACCTCCTCTAATACAGCTCCTTGAAAATTAGCAGGTGTACTGAACATTGCAGAACATATTCACGACAATGATGGCTACTAAACATTGGCTAATACTGCACATTAAACTGATGATTTGCATTGCATTACTTCTCTTTAACATGTTTTTTTTTGGCTTCACATGAATTAGTTTTAATCGTAATGCTCAGGGAATATGATAATCACATTTTCAGCAAAAAAAGAACAGCTTTTTTTCTATTGGCTGTGAGACAATATCTGGGCAACTTTTGGGGAGCTAACTGATCCCAAATATTGGGCAACTAATGCTTGCCAATGGCATTAGATGCGCACTAGGGGAACCATGTAAGTGACCCTGGCAGTAACTCTTCAAAACCTGCAAGGGAAGCCTTACTAACGGGAGAAAAAATGTTATCGCGATACTGTTTTGCGGGGCACGAGCCCACTTGGTCCATCCTATAGGGTATTCGCATAGGGCAATCACTTGAGTTGTTGGGACTTACCAGGTGTGCCATGTCCTAGTATCTGAGACAAGCCATTGGCAGACTGCACAGCACTTACTCTTAAACCTTTGCTGGGCTACCCAATCCCATCAAGTGGGTAACTTGAATTGCCAGAAGCATATGATGTATCGTAAAGGTCAGCGCAAGTGACCCCTATGGTGACTCTTCAAATGTTGCTTGGGAAGCCATTCTGAGAAGAGTGGTAAGGGGAGATGGAGCCCCACTGGACTTGGCTAGTGCCCCTTCTAGGCGTTGACCTCTTAGTGGCAGATAGTTTTGGTGGGTAGTTGCATACCCAGGGAGGGCTAGTAACCCAGGTACCTCCTTTGACAGCCCTATCCCTAATCTGTGAAATGGGTTTTAAGGTTATAAGTCTAACAGTGTTAGTTATTATTCTTATCCTGATTGCATCTTAATTAAATAATGACATAAGGAACTTAAAAGCTCATGAAAGCAATGTAAAATGAAATCTAGTACTAAAATTTAGGTCTGTGGTGGACAAAAGTATTAAATTCTAGATTGTGATACAGCCACAATGCCGCAAACACTTTCCGGCTATACCATTTTCGGTGTAGAGATTATATCATCTTAAACATCTGTTTCTTTTTTCCCCCTACTGGTTGTGATTAGTTTGAAAAATGGCCTAGGCCATGGTGAAAAAATTTCTTATTGCCATAGAAATGCAGTATTTCCATTAAGCGAAAACTCTCAATTCCCAGTGCCATATATTTTGCTATTATAAATTTCTAGTGATTTTATTAACTGAGAGAAGCCAAAGTGTCAAGACATAAGAACATATATATATATACATATACATAAACACACACACACACACACACACGTGTGTTTCCCTATATTTCACTTTTCAGCCACCATTACCTATCACAGATCACTGGTGTTTGTTTGTAGAAGTAGCATGGAGTTTCCTATCATGCACAACGTTGGCTGATAGCTGTGGGGGTGTGGGAGATATGATGGTTAAAAGTGATCAATGCAGGGCATTTTCATATTTCGACCAAAGACTTGTGTCTCCTATTACTTCTTTCCTGCTACCACTACATAGGATAGACCATTGGTGTTTGTGTGTGGCAGTAGCATCAAATCTCTCATTGTGCACTTAGATGGTTAGATGTCGGTAGCTATGAAGGTGTGGGTGATATGGTGGTTGAAAGTGGTCAACCTGTGGCACATTCATGCCATGGTTTATCACTTTTCAGTGCAGATCTCTGATGTTTGTGTGTGGTAGTAGTCTGGAGTCTTCCATCTTGCACTATTGTGATTGCATGTTAGTTGCTGTGGGGGTTTGAAAGATATGATGATTGAAAGTGGTGGAGCTGATAAAAAATAGACGTGTGTCCCTATATTTCACTCCACAGCCAAATCTACCTAACACATTCCACCGGTGATTGTGTGTGGGGTCATTCCATGTCAAATCAACCAATTCTACTATATGATTTGAACCTTGACCTCTCAGATTTGGATAAAAAAAATTTCAGGTAATGTACCTACCAACACTAGTTTAAATTTAAAATTTTTCTGACTTTTGGTTTTTGAGTTTCAAGGGTCTAAAAAAAAAGACTGTTTTTGATCAATTTGTGATTGTTTTAAAATACTGTAGCTTAAAAACTGTACAACCTAGAGCGCTCAAACTTGCACCATTGTTTTCCACTGTTAATTCCCTTCAATTTGATATGTAACATGACTATGCTACCTAAATTTGAAAATTTAATAAATTTCCAAAATAGGTATACATGCAGAATAGGTGTGATTAGAAGGCTGTGATTTCACAGGGTATAGTTCCTACCTGCCGCCTTAAGACAGCGCAACCAGGAAAAGAAAGTTGTAAGAGCCCGCGCATTTGAAATACAGATTCAAGACACAACTCATAAACGGTCAATAAAATAACCACATTCTAAATTCCCACATGGAACCATGTTTTATTCGTATCACAAGTGTAATTTAATGATATATGATGTATTTCAGTGTATTTAAAGAGTCATATATATCGAATGTAATTTTCACACTTATTCTGCAATGGTGCCATGCAGACCCATCTCGTACACGGTCAATAAAATCACCACTTTTTAAGTTTTCATGAATCATACACGATGTACTTCAGTAAATCTAAACTGCCAAATATGCAGTCTGTAATTGTGGCAACTATTTTGCAGGCGAACCGTGTAGACGCTTGCAACATATTCTATTTCTGCCACAATGAACTAATACTGCTTATTAATCTGTAATAGGCCTTATTTCACAGTTGTTGAACAAGAATTGTATAAATAATATTGTCAAGAACAACAGGTTCTGACGGAATTATTTATTGAATTATTGTTCAACAATTACGAAAATATGTCTTTTTACCAGATTAATAATGCACAACCTAGTCATGCATTCCTAACGGCCAATATCAGCGCTACATAGTCAATGTCTCAATCTCCACAGGACCTTGCAGAGCATCAAATTTAATAAGTTATGTTTTCAACAAATTTTAAACCGAACTGTTTGGGGGGGGGGGGGAGGGTGTTTAGGTCGAACTATGTAAACATGATGGTCAGGAACAACAGCAAACCCACACAACAGGCAAATAAATAAATAAAAAACAGTTGTTTTTGACGGAATATTTTTCTAAAATTATATACTGCTTACTTCATACCGTATTCTTCCAGTTACTTAACACACCTATAGGAATTATATGATGTTATTGCATGATAATTAAATATTTAATATTCACTTGTGGGAATGCTTACCACCTGAATGGAACTACATTTTTTAAAAAACCATTTCAATAATCATTTTGGAGACATATCCATCAGTAGATGCTAGAATAGATGATGCCACATCACCACTTCTCACTTTTGAAGTGTTTGTAACTTTGCGAGTTTGCAGGCGATGCTTTACCTTTTTTTTGCCCTGATATGATCAATAGAGAATGTTAAATCGTCATGTAACCAAATCTTGCTCCTCTTCGGTACCCTTACATCGATTATTATATGTCATGTAACCAAGCTGCATTATTATAATTGATTTGTATTCCAATGTTGTTGGGAATTAATCTTGGAGTAAAAATAATTTCTTTGTTGATAGCATATCATGGGGTCGGACGCGAAAGATCTGCGTGCATTTTTCCAACTGTATCCTGTGCTCACGTTTTCTGCTATCCATAATGCGGAATGTATTGTTCTGCTATCTGCTCGAGGTCACGGCGCGGCAATTCTTTTGATCTCAGTAACACTTTGGGACAAATCTATCAGAACCTGGAAGTTCTAACCGTACACAGCTGTCTGCCTGTCCTCTCGCAGCTTAGAAGCACCTTGACGAAACTTCCTGGAATTTTCCAATTTGTACATTATATGTTTGGTTGACCCAAAACCGAGAATTTAAATGTTTATAAAATCACAGTCTATGGTAATTTTTTATATTTATCACTATAGGCGTTTATAGATTTTACAAAAGAATTTAGTGAGTCAATCTCGAAAATAGCTTTACATGGCAGCTTGAAATATGTCCAGAATATAGTACTATCACGATATTTAAAGACCCAGTACATAAAACTAAACAACGTGCAAACAATAGAAAGTTGTGAGACAAATAAGCAAACGTCTTAGTTTTGTAGTTACTTTACAATATATTAATTTTATCTTATGGAAGGAGCTTTAAAATCATAATGCATAGCATCCAAATATTTGTTTCATAGATGTCATTTGATTGAACTTAGGGCGGCCTTACGGTCCGCGGAGCCAAGTCCGCTGCCGGATCAGAATGTTTCCGAATCATTGATTCTTGCAGCATGAGACTACCAGCTGATTTAACAAAACTGAGTTATCTGTCAAAGTCTTGAACCCTCAACTGAGTGATGATCGAGTTGCACTTGTCTGTGTATTATCTACTTTTCATGAAATATATCACTTCCTGGCTATTACACATTATGCTGATAGCAGAAATGATTTAATAAATTAAATGTTTTTCGGTCGAGAAATGTTTACACTCCGAGTAGACTACTTACCATTACTCTCTCAAAAAGTTTATTTAAGAAAATAATGTGGCTTAGGTTACATTACTTACAATTAATGTAGGGATATGCAAAAGGAACAAGATTTGGTTACATGACAATTTACCATTTTCTATTAATCATATCGGGGCAAAAAAAGGATAAAGCGTCGCCGCTAACTGGCAACGTCACAAATCCTAGTGATGTAAGAGATTCTACTTGGAGAGAGAAGTGGGAATGTGACATCAAATAATTTAGCATTTACTGACGGGAATTTCTCATGAACGATTGACATGGTTTAAAGAAAATCTGTATCTATTCAGGTGATATAACATTCCAACAAGCGAATATTAAATAATTAATTATCATACATTTACTTATCATCTATTTCCTATTGGTATGTAAAAGTAACTAGAAAAATACAGTATGAGGTACGCAGTATTTGTTAACAGTGGCATTACAAGGGGGGGAGGGAGGGAAGTTGGGAGTGTCATTATATAAGAGCGGAGCTTTGCAGCTGAACTTTTATTGTTGCAGCAAGCGTCTAGTGTGGTGGTCGTGCTCTGTTGTTTGGAATAATTCTCTTTTGCTATCATGACTTGTCGTCGAGGAAATAGTACTTGTTTTGTCGGGGAGGATGAGATATTGAATCAAAATCAGTTATTGCAGGAAATATGGAATATTACTGACATTGTCCTTGCTGTTACCGGGGAAGATTTAGGTATATTCAGGTGGCTGGCCAGGCGAAGATTAATTAGAAACTCATTCACCTGTGAAGTTTTGCAATGTTCCCACCGCATTGTACAATAAGAAGGGAATTGATGGCTACATGTGGGCATGCAAAAGGTGTAATGCAAGAAGGACTATACGCGTAGGTTCCCTCTTTGAGAAAAGCAAATTAAGTTTATTTCAGATTTTAATACTGATATACTGTTGAGCTGAAGATATGTCCCAGGAACAGATAGTGAAGGAAGCAAAGTTAGGCATCTCTACAACGCATACTCAAGTAGACTGGTGTAACTTCTTACGGGAAATTTGTACTAAGTGTCTGGAAACTCATCCCATTGAAATAGGTGGAATGGATGAGAATGGAGGGCCAATTACTGTTGAAATAGACGAATCTAAATTCGGTAATGCTAAATACAACCGAGGTAGATATATGGAAGGACATTGGGTATTTGGTGGTATTGAAGGAGGATCTGGCAAATGTTTCATCGTGTATGTACTTGACAAGAAAAAGACCACACTGACTGCATTAATTCATCAGTACATCCTTCCAGGCTCCATTATAATGACAGATGCATTTGTTTCTTACCGTAGTTTGTCAACAACTGATGGCTATATTTATGGTCATGGCGTACTTGTACACCAGCAAAACCACGATGACACTAATAACCGTACGCAAAATATAGAAAGTTTGTGGGCAAGAGCAAAAAGTAAGGTGTCATTTTCGTAGCCACCTCAACGAGTTTCTTTGGAAAAATCATTTCGGAAAGAAGGACCGCTTTACAGGGTTCTGGTCTTGTGTTTGGGAATTATACTCAATGTTGCCAAATTAATTATACCTCCGCTAGCCGCTATCCGTTTACTCTGAAGATAACTGGTTCTGATTCAATACCTACCGATCAACAACTAATTCACGTACCACTGCTGTGATGTACTGCCAAAAGGCTCTTTTCAGAGCCAACATATCCATCACAAAAAGCAAATTGGAGTCATAATGTCGAAAAAGGCTAAAAAACACCATGTGATTGTAGACACGGAGAAAAAAATATAAAGTTGTCCCAAGCATCCATTTCAATTTATACCTTTTATTGTTTCTATTATTTTTTTTATTTTTTTTTAAAGAATCCTTAAAGCTTTACGCTTCATCAACGAACAGGAAAGGAAAAAATCATCCATTGCCCCTTCAAAGGAACCATTCCAGTAATAGCGTGATTTGGGGAAACCATAGAAAACCAAAATCTCGATTACCCAAATGCTCAAACGGGGCGTTACCTGTCACCCAACACGTTCAGTTCTAGCCAGCTACTTCTGCCATCTGCTAATTACCAACTGTAGGAAATTTAATTGTTAGAATCTAACAATTTTAACAAATGTTGCTGGTTTTTTCTCAAAAACCCGAGCGTAGTGGGTGAATGGTTAGCGCTATGACCTCACATTGGGGAGCTACATAGTTTACCCAAATTACTCCAGGAGAATGCCAGAATGCTTCCTTTAAAAGGACAGGGACGAATTACTTCCCATTCATTATCCCCAATCCAATTCCGAATCTAATGACCTGGATGTCGACATGGCGTAGAGCCAAAAGTAAAAAAATAAATAAATTGTCATCAAGGAAAACACATGTATAGCTAATGGAAATCTTTAAATGAAATTACGTTCCAGGTATGAATTTAAAGGGTAGATCTTATACTGACTATTCCAGTATTGCCAGAGCAGATGCAGAATATGCAAAATATGTGCGAAAATTACAGACTGTGTTTTTTGGCTGTTTAAATTTACTAAAATACAGCAGATATCATTAATGTACACTTGTGATATGAATAAAACATGGATCCACTTGGAAATTAAAAAGGTTGTGATTTTATTGACCGTGTACGAGTTGCGTCTGCATGGCGCTACTGCAGAATAAGTGCGAAAATTACATTCAATATATATGGCTTTTTAAATTTACTGAAATACATCATATATCATTAAAGTACACTTGTGATACGAATAAAACATGGCTCCACTTGGGAATTAGAACGTCGTGATTTTATTGACGGTGTATGAGTTACATCTGCACGGCACTAGTGCATAATAAGTGTGAAAATTACATTCGGTATATATGGCTGTTTAAATTTGCTGAAATACATCGTATATCATTAAAATATACTTGTGATACGAATAAAACAAGATTCCATGTGGGAATTTAGAATGTGGTTATTTTATTGACCATTTATGAGTTGCGTCTTGAATCTGTATTTCAAATGCGCGGGCTCCTACAACTTTCTTTTCCTGTGTGCGCTGGTGGCGCTGTCTTAAGGCGGCAGGCAGGAACTATACTCTGTGAAATCACAGCCTTCTAATCACAGCAATTCTGCATGTATACCCCAAAATATGTACCCTTGGATTTTTTTTTATAAAAATTCTGTGTGTTGTCCAGTCTAACTGACCACATGCATGCAAAATTTCATGGTGGGATCTCAGTGGGTTGTTGTATAAAAAAATATTTTACTACCAGAATACACGCTAGTGAAGTGAAAAGCAGACTATTTCTTGGCTATGAATACTAAGGTAGGCCTACATAATTCTAACAAACTTAAATTATTAAGTTAGCCTTTTTATGTAACGCCCGTTTCAGATGGGACACTCTGTGTGCGGCCACCGGAATCTGATGTGGCCACTTATGAGCCACTCGGTGTCCCATACGTCTGAGACACTGCTCCAGCTTCCCTCACCGACAAAGAACATGGTTGCTGTAATTGATATTGGTAATAGTTTTATTCAGAATGTTTGAACCTGAGGAGTTGGCCACAGCATTATGCATTCTTTAAAAAAAAAAGTAAAGTATTTGTGGGTTCATCCAATATGTGTTAAGAGATTAGAAAGTGGGACATTTTATACGTTGTTTAACGAAACTGTGGCGGATGATAGAAAGTTCTTCCATTATTTCCGGATGTCACAGTCGACATTTCAGGAACTACATGAAAATATAAAGTTTGGATTTAATTACCAGTACACCAATATGTGAAAATGTATCCCAGGGATTGAGAGATTGGTTGTAACAATCAGGTAATTCAAAATTGTTTTGGTATTTATAGAATTTATTATACTGTCAAAAATTTAAAATAAATGTGGATGAATATGTAACATTAACATATTACATTTTAAAAAGATTTATTGCTCATAAGTAAGAGCAAACTTGAGTCATCAGATGGAACTGGAGATTGCTGGATGGTAGTGCTCTGCACCGCTGTGTTGGGCTTGGGAACAGAGTGATGGTTAAGGTGGTGCATATTTCTTTGGTAATATTCATTTTGCGGATATGGTGGATAATGGATAGGAGCAAAAGCAGTGAAAGGAATGAGATATCTGTTATAATTGTCAGAGCAACATGGCAGTGGATCATTATATTTTGTTAAAACTTGAAGAATTTCTACTTTTGCAAGTAACTTTTTATTTTCAGGAATGGCTTTTAAATGTGCATGTAGGGATAGTAAAAATAACGTATCAAAATCGTCACCAGAACACAACCTTATTGACTCTCTCAGTGTTTCATTCAGTTCCTTTAAAGTATCCTCCGAGTCATACAATTTCTTTTTTGGCCATGATCTCTTGGAGAAATAAATTCCTCCGGAATGTTTGCTTCTAGATCTTGGCTTTCATTTTCAGATTCCAGGCTTGAGGATTTTTAAAAAAATAATCATAAGTTAGTATTTTCGATAAAATATTTAAAAAAAATTATGTTTTGATCTCATAAATCAGATTTCACCTATTGTTCTGAACAGTTGGCTTTAAAAATCAAAGCATTTCAAAATAAATGTATGATTTTCTGCTGGACGCTTCGTCTCCTGATTTAGGTATCTTTTGCTTTGCTGATTCCTTAGAGAACTATTTATCAAGCTCTTCCGTTTGCCTAAAACAATTGCGATAAAATATAACTGAGAACGAAGTCTTTCTCGGCGTTGAGAATGTATAAACTGCTATCGGGTGACTAGCCGAGTCAAGAGTGCGTTGCTACACGATATTTCGGCTAGTCACCCGAGAGCAGTTTATACAAAATATAACTGTTTACACTGCTCAAAACATTGTTTGTTTTTTGAAATTACCTTACTTTTAAATAATTTACAGATATCTGGCTGTCGGAAGTTCTCTAACGGACCTGCACTACTACTACTATAGAATTGGCATCTCAACGCTATCTGGAATTGTGCAAGAAACATGCAAATTAATATGGGAAAGATTAAAAACTGAATGTATTAAACTTCCAAACCAAGATAAATGGCGGGAAATTACCGACGGTTTCAATAAGAACATAAATTTTCCAAATTGCCTTGGTGCTATAGATGGGAAACACGTTAGAATAATGAAACCTATTGATAGTGGGTCACTGTATTATAACTAAAAAAGTATTTCTCAATTGTTTTGTTGGTGGCTTGTGACGGCAAATATAATTTCACTTATGTTGGCATTGGGTCAAACGGGCGAAATTCAGATGCTGGAATTTTTAAAGAAAGTACACTTTGGCATGCAAATTCAATCAAATTCCTTAAATGTCCCCGCACCTGCACCGATAGGAAGTAATATAAATTCAAAATTTCTGTTTCTTTTTTAGGAGATGAGTCATTCGGCCCATCAAAACACAATCGTAGACCATATGGTGGTAAAAACCTCTCTACTACAAAAAGGGTATTTAATTATCGCATAAGTCGAGCCAGGAGATATACTGAGTACACATTTGGAATATTGTTCCACAAGTGGCAAATTTTTCACAGGTCACTCAACATAATAGAATTTTCTGAAGATATAATTAAAGCATGCGTTATTTTACACAACTTTGTGTGCTCGAGAGATGGTTTCATGTTTGATGATACTCTCTCGTGCGAAGGATACATTGATTTCGATGAAGTCAACAACGTAAAAGCAAATTAACCAACGGAAATCAGAGATTCATTTGCAGATTTTTTTTTTTTAGGGGAAGGCAATATTCCATGGCAATATAATAGAATATAGATTTATATTTTTGCAGTATCAATATAGTTGTAATTAGTTATTAAAATGTTTTGTGAAAACTATAAATCTTAAATTTATAATGAAAAATAAACTGTAAAATTTAAATCAAAATTTTCCTTACTTTTCTTTTCTTTTTTCTTCATCTGGTAGTTCCTTGAAATCTGGCACCATGAAACAAAATATTTCATCCCAACACTTTAGTTTTTCTATTTTATTTGAATACTCCACTGCTTGAACATCCCAAAGAGCCGGTCTTTCTCCAATCAGGTCTATAAATTGTTCAGTATCAAAGAATTCCATGCCACTGGTATCTTGTGTGAACGGTCTAATAGAACTGACTGGTAGGTTGGTGGCTGAAACACAGGCCAGTGTCCGAGCAGCTAGAGGGGAAAGACACTGGCCAGACACGGAATCCAGCGGCGCCAGACACAGCCGCTCCGTGTGAATGCTCTCATTCTGTTGTATGTTCCGGCGGTGTCTCAAGATTCAGTGGCCGGATACCGAGTGTCCCATGTGAAACGGGCCTTACATTACCCTCTTGTTGTTTGTTAATTCATAAAATGATATAGTGTTGTTTAATTTTCATGATTCTTTTATCTATGCTTCAGAAGGAAGTGATCACATTTTAATTGGTAATATACATGATAAAAGTTAAATTTGGAATAAAGCCACTCAACTTCATCCTTAGTTTTAAATGGCAGAGATTATCTTTTCCTTGGTTTTCTAGTGTTATTTGTAATCATTTACAACAAGTTCCTTATAATAGAAATTGGTAAAAGTAATTTCACTTGGGAAAAAGATTAACTTGTTGATATTTGCATGGATAGAACTGTATTTCTAATAATAACTGGTATTTACAAAGTTAATACGCATAGTATTTATACAATTAAGTGTTTAGTGAGGGTAAGCCTAATATAATTTAAACACTTCTTTTTTTATCTTTTATGATATTTTTCCAAAGCAAGAGAAGACAACTTCATTTCTTTAGCACTTAAAGTGTAGGTTCTTCCCGTAGCTGTAGTTGGATCCACTGTTAGTAAAAGAGTATTTCTTGGGACATCTAATAAATCTTTTGGTAGTTGATAGTAAAAAGAATGGGCTGGACCTTTTGGGTGTAAAAAATTTATTCAGTACATGTCATTTTATTTTTCTTCAATGCATCTTAGCCACCAAGGTTCATCATATGCTACTTTCACAAAAGCAGCAGCAATATTTTCCATATCTGACGGTGTTATTTGGTTCACTGTTATCACATATTCAAGAGACTCATCAAGACTAAAATGATAATGCTTGACAGTAATTTGATTCTCTGTGTGGGGTTTATATGAGTCAAACCTGTGTTTTCCCACAACCGCTTTTGAATCACTAAACCAAGGCAGTAAGTATTCTTTGGCCTCTTCATAGTCTTCTGTTGTGCAATATTCAAAGTCAATGTTTTTTTTTATGTTTTCCATGGTAAATACATAAAGTGATTTGGGTGTTAAGATTTGTTGGTCATATGACCTTTGTAAGCTGCCTTTAGCAGCTAGCCGCTTAACAGTTCCTGCAAGTCCATCGCATGCGCTCTTGCCATGGGATGTTGCAAAGAACTTCCACTCAGCCTCGACTTCAAAATCAGTCTTGTGCAAACAAAAATTAAGGGTAGTTTTTCTTATTTTTATATTGTGCAGTGCTGCCATCAGAAAAATAAGTAATCTTTTTAAGTGCAAAACGCAAGGTTTGCTTTAAGATTTCTAGCAGTTTTTTCTGGAATACATAGAAAGTGACTGTATTATTTTCCAGGCAATCTAATATGAAGACATACTGCAGATGTTTTAATTTTCCCTCCCATTTACAATATGTGACGAAAGGATGCAGTGTAGCTTGGGTGGTAGTCCAGTGGAATGATTGTATTTCATCTTGTGCAACGAAAGAGTAGTTTTCTGCAAAATCACAGTTGACTACTACATGGCTGCCTTCAGTTAACTTTTCCTTGATTTCGCTGTAGTATTCTTTCTGCTGACTAACTATAAATTAATGAGTTTTTACCTTAGTTAGTGTGTCCAAAAACTCATCAGTACATTTTACTGCAGTTTTCATCAAACACCTATCTACAGTTTCTCACTTTTTGTAGGTAGCTTCATCAATCACATCATCATTGAACTGTGCATTCAATAGATCTTTAAGTCTAGAGACTCCAGGATATTTTTTACAAATATACATAAAACATTGTTGAGATGGTGAATTGCACATCATCTTGACCAGGCAGGAATGATAAGATTTCATAGCAGTTTCATCTCCATCCAAAACAAAATTTTGCATTTTAGCACCATTCATCATTTGCTTAATGTTTTGGTGTAAAGTACACATACAGACAGTATGTGTGCCACTTTTTCTAGCCAGGATTCTCAATTCAAAAAACTTGGAAAACCAATTTTTTTGCTGTGAACTTTTCCTTAAATAATTGGTATATTTCTTGCAAATTTGCCAATACTAGCCTCTTTTGTACCTGGATCTTTCCATCTTTATTTCTGATGGTCACACAATCTTTTTTCCCGGGCATCATTCTATGAGGGTGGTTCAAAAAATTAGGTCTCCTATTTTTTTTATATAGAAAATCACATTTATTCACCACTTGTGATACATCTTTGGAAAGCTTTAGCAATTTTTCGATGTAATCACCTTTCCGTTCTTCGATGACCTTCTGCATCTGCAGCACGAGCTTTTTGGTCCCGTCTCGACCCAGTCTCCCGCCGCGTCACGAAGAAATCGAATGACTGCGACCGGCCTTTCCTCGTCTGACCGGAACTTCTGGCCTCCCAGGTATTTTTAAGTGGGGGAAACATGTGATAGTCGCTTGGGCTCCGGGCTGTAGGGGGGGGGGGAGGGAGTGTTCAATGAAATTGTTCGACGAGGAAGGTCGTTTGATGTGAAACATGTGGACGCGTGTTGTCATGGTGCAAAGACACTCCCTTCATGAGCATTCCTCTTTTCTTCAGAGTTTCGTTGTAGTGGGCAGAGTTAATTATTGTTTCGTTTGGCATAAAATCCATCAAAAATACCCCCTTACCGTCCCTAAAAACAGTTGCCATAACCTTACGGTCTGACTTCTCTGTCTTGAACTTTTTGGGCTTTGGCGAAGATGGGTGACACCATTGTTTGGATTGCTCCTTCGTTTCAGGAACGTAATGATGCACCCAGGTTTCGTCCTCAGTCACTATCGAATCCAGGAAGTCTTCAAAGCAGTGAACAAATTCTTTGGCACATTCCACACGCTTCCTTTTATGTTCTTCTGTGAGCAGTCTGGGAACACACCTGGTGGACACTTTACTGTACCCTAAAGTTTCTGAAACAATTGTGCGTATGAAGATTTTGCCATACTCTCCATTAAGTCTCTCGGTTATCTCATCAGTTACTGCGTACCATCTCATCAATTTTGGTCACCGTTTCGTCGGACACGCTCGGTCTTCCAGGCCGCTCCTCGTCGTCGACGTTGCTGTGACTGGCAGAAAACTCCTGGCACCACTTCCGCATGTTTTTAATTTCCATAAACTTTTCCGTGTACACTTCCACTAACTGACGATGGATTTCTATTGGTGTAATGTCTTTCACGTTCAAAAGTCGGATCACTGAGCGCAGTTCGCACCTGGCGGGTGAGCTAAGCTGCTGCTCCATCGTGGACGGCTGTCAAGCAGCGACTGATTGTCCGATTGAGCTCAAACCTGTACCATTCGGTGGTGGGAGAACCAAGGCACAGGGAATTGTCAGATTTCACCTAGCATTTTTGGTTTTGACGCAGCGTCATAGGAGACCTTATTTTTTGAACCGCCCTTGTACTAACGTCGTCAGAATTGTAGAAGTCTTTTACAGAGTCAGCAATATTCTCATTTAGAGTTCTTCCAGGTTTAGGATTAGGATTTGACAAAATTCCTTTTTCTTTTACTAACAATTTTACTGCATGGGCCATTTAGTTTGTCACTCCAAATTCTTTTTCTATTTTCTGACAGCTTCAACTCATAGGTAAGATAGACAAAATAATCATTTCTTCACTTCTTTTTGTTGTTTGTACAAACTTTTATTTTAGTTGTTGAATCATCTCTGATTCATCGTTGGAATGTTCAATAATAACTTCTTCTTGGCTCGATTCTGGTAGTAAGTTCTTTTCTAAGTTAGACTTTATTTTATCAAGTTTTTTCTTTAGTGGTGACTCACCCATGAGTTCCAGTGACTTGTTCAAATATTCTAAGGAAGATTGAGGATCAGTAAAAGAATCATTTAAATTTTCACGACTACAAGGTAAAACATCATCTTCTGTTTTGTGTTTGTCACTAATCTTTTTCCTACATGCATCACATATTTTCATGCCACTAATAATTCCTAAGTCTAGTGCGCACATCCAGTCTGTTACATTTCTTAGTGATTGTACACGGACTTTCTTATGTTGTTCAACTTTAAAAGGGTTACAACATTTAGCAGAAATAATCATCCAGTTCTTTTGAGATGCCATTTTTGTAAGTTAAGAAAATCTACTATCAAAAAGTAAAAATACATACAACTTAAAAAACTACATTTCTATTATTTGGAAAATTCTAGAAAAAATAAATGTATTAAATTTTATGATGTTTGATATATTACCACGTACATGGCATGGCATTCACTAAGGCTACACTGCTGTATACTAGATCACTTGGACAACTTCACACTAATTACAGTACAGTATAGAGCACTCATAAGTTTATGTTTACTGAGTCACCCAGACAACTGGCTGGGTTAAGTGGATCCAATCTCCAATGCAGTGCATGAGTGCATATTGGGACATGACCACAGTTACCAGTTGCGACATGAAAACAAGCTGCAGACTGTGCCTTTCCTTTCAAGATACAACTTGTTTCTCTATACTACTGGATGCACTCTTATCTGAATGTTGTGAATGCCCGATCTAGCATTATTCTTTGCTTTGATTATTTCATACACATTTTAATGTATTTGAAAATCTCAAGTTTTTTTATAATAAAAAGTGAACGTCATATAACATCTTAAGATTCTTAAGTTATTATTTTTTTATATTATATATTCTGGCATTAATATATCATTTAATTAATTAACAAACAATAAGAGGGTAATGTTACATAAAAAGGCTAACTTAATAATTTAAGTTTGTTATAATTGTGTAGGCCTTCCTTAGTATTCATAGCCTAGAAATAGTCTGGTTTTCACCTCACTAGCGTGTATTCTGGTAGTAAAATATTTTTTTATACAAGAAACCATTGAGATTCCATCTTCAAATTTTGTATGCATGTAGTCAGTTAGACAGGACAACACATATAATTTTTATAAAAAAAAATCAAAAAAATCAGACTGTACGTATTTTGGAAATTGAAAAAAAAATATTTTGGAATTTTTAAAAAATTTCAAATTTAGGTTGCATAGTTACGTTACACATCAAAGTGAAGGGAATTTTTAGAAGAAAACAATGGTGCAAGTTCGAGCTATCTAGGTTGTACAGTTTTGAGCTACAGCATTTTAAAACAATCATATATCGATCAAAAACAGTAGTTTTTTTAAAAAAAATTTAAGCCCTTGAAACTCAAAAACCAAAAGTCAGAAAAATTTGAAATTTCAAATTTAAACTAGTGTTGGTGGGTACATTATAAAAAAAAAAAAAAAAAAAAAATCATCCAAAACTGTTAGTTGATTTGAGATGGAAAGATCCTGTGGTATTTATTAATCTCAGGTCTCCCACCGTGCACCATGGCAGTTTCATGTTGGTAGCTATCGGGGTGTGGGAGATATGGTGGTTGAAAATTGGTTTCCAGAGAGTAGTTTGATATTTCGACCAATGACATATGTGTCCCTATATTTCACTTCACAGCCATAAATACCCTGCTCAGATAACTGATGTTTGTGTGTGGTATTAGCCTTGAGTCTCCCATCATGCACTATGATGGTTACATGTCGGCAGCTGTCAATCAAAATTCTTTAAAATCACGAACAATGTTGTGGGCATCAGCTAGTTATATTTTATACATAATGGTCCAGAGTGCATGTAACCAAACCACAGAGCCCTAAATTATATTTTATGTGAAATTATCTGGGTTGGTTTACAACCTAACCACAGAGCTTTTTAGTATGAGATCATATATATTATTTCTATAAGGTTTTTTTTTTGTCACAAGCCTGTATCTTCTTTCATACTTAACCGAAGTCAGTGAATGAGGTGTCATTTTAAAGCTTGTGGTCTCCACTTTGATCACACCATATTTTAAGAAAGAAGGTTTTCGAAATTCAACCCAAAGGGAAAAAATGTCATTTTTTTAAAATGCGTTTTTTGTGTCTTGAGCCATTTATCTCCAAGGATATCTAACCAAAATTGATAAATGAAGTAAGATTATGAGGAGTAACGTCTCAGCTTTGTGACATCATGTTTTAAGAAAGAATGTTTTTGGAATTCAGCCCTTCAACGGAAAAAGTATAAATTTATCTACACGCATTTTTGTGTCACGAGCCATTTATCTCCCTTGATATCTAACCAGTACAGATAAATGAGATATCATATTAAAGACTAAGGTCTCTGCCGTGGTAACATTATATTTTGAGAAAAGAATATTTTGTAAATCGACCCTCAAAGGGCAAAAATGTCAATTTTTCTAAAATGCGTTTTTTTGTGTCTCAAGCCATATATCTCCATGGAAATCTAACCAAAATCGATAAATGAAATAGGATTATGAGGAATAATGTCTCAGCTTTGTGACATCATATTTTAAGAATGTATGTTTCTGGAATTCAACCCTTAAAGGGAAAAAGTATAAATGGTGCTACAACACATTTTTGTGCCACGAGCAATTTACCTTCATTAATATCTAACCGAAATAGATAAACGTGGTATCATTCTAAAAATTAAGGTTTCCGCTGTGGTAACTTTACATTTTTCTGAATTTAACTCTTTAAGGGCATAAATATCAGTATTTCTAAAATGCACTTTTTGTGTCTCAAGTCATTTATCTCCCTTGACAATTAAACAAAATGATAAACGAGGTATCATTTTAAAGATTGAGGTCTTTGTAAGGTCTTAGGTTCCGTTAAACCACATTTTAGGAAAGAAATTTTTCAAAATTCTAACCTTAGAGAGCAAAAGTATTAATATTTCTACAACGCATTTTTCTGTCATGAGCAATTTATTTCCCTTGATACCCAACCAAAATTAATAAATGAGGTATCGTTTTAAATATTAAATTATCCTCTTTGGTCATATGTTTAAAGAAAAAACTTTCTCCAAATTTATTCAACCCTTAAAGGGCAAAAATATCATCATTTATAGAACTTTTTTTTTTACCTAGCTTGATAACTAACTGAAATCGATAAATGTGGTATCATTTTAAAGACCAAGGTGCCTCCTTTGGTCACACCATATTTTTTAAAAGAAATTTTTTCGAATTCGACCCTTAAAGGGCAAATGTATCAATAAAATTTCTACAGTGTGTTTTTTTTTTTAACTACAAGCAATTTATCTTCTTCAGTACCTAGCTGTAATCGATAAATATCATATTGTTTTAAAGATTAAGGTCTCCAGTTAGGTTATATCATAAATTAAGAAAGCATGTTTCTGAATTTGGTGCTTAAAGTGGTCGCGCATATGAGAAAGTTCAGAGCCAAATCTTTAGATTGCGGCAGCAGATATCACAGAGATGTTAATAAACTTTATTTTATTCAATAAGTAGCTTTTCGGATATTTTTTTCTGTTATGGAAACACTTTCGTTTTGCTATACAATTACAATGTAAACATTTTATTCGCACAGCAACAAATATCACAGAGATGTTGATATGTTTTGTGCATTTTGTTCAGGTTGGTTGTATTCTGTTAAGGTCAGTGACAATTTGTCATAAATACAGAGTGTTTTAAATTTTCCTGTTTCGTAATATGTTGTGAGTATTTTGATGTGTACCTATTACACTAAAAATAAATATATGCTACAAAAGTAGGGTTCTACTTTTTATTATATTACAAGTATTCAACCTCACTAATCATTTTATTCACGAAATTTTCGCACGGGTAATCTAGTATATTCTAATTTGTATGCGTAATGTTAGTACAAATTCTTGAAATGTGGGGAAATACAGGTAAATGGAAGACGTCATCAAATATAATTCATCTGGGAAGGGACTAACAAACCTGTGGAAAAATAATTTCTGTTGCCTCTCTCATCAAATTGACTGCTTTTATCAACCAATTTCTTCAACCGCTCAGTGATAAATTAATAAAAAATCTGGATTAATGAATAAAAAAAATGCAGTCAATGGCCTTGGGCTGCAATTTTTGGCAAACAATTGCAAGCTGCCATTACTAGTAAATAAACTATGGCATGCTAAATAGTGAACAGATATTGCTTCTGATAATTCTATTTATAGACATTACATACACATTTTTTTTAAACATAATTTTCTGCACGAGTACTGTTCTGTCTATCCTGGGTCTATTGGAGCTAATAATATCATCTGGAAGTTCTTTTCATGGTGCAAGGTAATTTCATTATAATGCCGTAATAGTGAATTGAGTGAGTTTTATTTTCAAGCAGTAATTGGGAAAGTAGTTCTAGTGGTGTCATGCTGGTCTAGGGTGGTTTACTAACTACTTCTAGAATATAAAACTGCTTGCGTTGCAGTGGCTATTTTTCTTTCTAAGTTGGAACACATATGTAAAGCATACATTTAAATGTACAAAATAAACGAAAGTCAATAGGTTTTGTGCATAAATTAAATTTAAAAAAATAAAAAAATTCTAGTGTTTTGGGTCATACAATAGTTTTCGTCTTTCTGTCTTCTGCAAAAACAGAGTACTCAGTGTTGATCAGGGACTGGATATGAAAGTTCTACTGTTTTATCCCTTTTGATCAGATTGTAATAAATATTCTCTATTTTGGAGATATATACAAAACATGGAAAAGTTGCACTCTTAAATTTGTCTTCAAAGGTGTAAAGGAGGATAGTGGGTACAGTTTTGTAAACTAAGTGCAAACACAATTTTTGACTTATTTCCAAGCATGTGTGAACAAAGGTCCTTCAAAATCTGATAAAAACTGTAGATTTGTGTGTCGCCACAAAAACTTGAAAACAGTTCTAAATTTAAAGTTGGAATTTCTTGGTCAGTAATTGTCCAATCAGAATCATTCCAATGCTGTTTGACAGAAAATCTTCTGGGCTTTAAGAATATCACTATTCGCTTTGGCCAATTTTTCCAACATTTTCAATAAAATTGTAAAAAAACTGAAGGTTTCAAGTGTAAATTTTGCTTAAGTAGAGTGTTGGGGGAGAGTGGATGGGTTTTGTGAACCAAATGTAGACAATATTTTTCTATTTTTTTTTATAAGTAAATGTGTACAAAGTTTCATCGAAATCGGATAAAAACAGTAGCTGCCTATAAATAACATTGTAAAAAATTAAGGGGGCAAATAAAGGAGGAGAGGGGTTGTGTTTTTGCAAACGAAGTGTAGACAGTTTTTTTGTTAAAGTATTTGCGTGCAAAGTTACTTAAAAATTGGCTAAAAACTGTAGCTTTGTATAAAGAGCATTGCCAAAAATTGAGGTGGTGTAAAGAGGAAGAGTGGTTGTATTTTTGCAAACCAAATGTATAGAGTATTTTTCTGTTTGTCTTAAAGTATGTATGTACAAAATTCCATCAATATTGGTTAAAGCTGTGGATATGTACAAGAATATTGGAAAAAATTGAGGAAGGGGGAGGGAGGTGGGGGTAAAAAGGTAGAGTAGTTGACTTGTTGAATTTCTTCCACTGTGGATTGCATGTGAAAGTGTTAAACAAATCTGGTGTATTTAATTTATGATAAAATGTATTTTTCCAGAATTTTCTCCAGATTTTTCCAGTTTTTTTTTTATTACACTTAACTATCATTTGAATCAAGAGTAATGGTCTTTAGTTCATAGAGAAAAGCACTTTTTTTTTCCCGATTCTTCCAAATTTTCTTTCCCTAGAAAACTTATTGAGACTGCTACAAATATATATATGGCCATCCTCTTACCGAGCGTCGCGGTGTAACGGTTAGCGTTCTCGCCTCGCATTCGGGAGGACGGCGGTTCGAATCCCTGTCCGGGCATCCAGATTTGGGTTTTCCATGGTTTCCCAAATGGCGGGATGCTTCCTTCAAAAGGCCATGGCCGAATTTCTTCCCATTCCTTGCCCCCATCCTTTCGCGTCTCTAAAGACCTCGCTGTTGAGAGACGTAAAGCAATTAAAAAAAAAAAAACGGCCATCCTCGTCTACACGTCTGGCTCCGCCTGGTGTCCGACCTGACTTCTGCAAGGATAAAGCTGTATGTCGAAATATTGCGTGTTTCTTGTGTTTGTTCTTTTTTGTGTTCGTCGTTCCCAGCCACCTTCATCAGTGTTAAGCGTTGGTGTCGTTTATATATATACTAAAAAAGCTAAATTGGTCCAGCAGTTCTCAAGTGATGCACTTTCCTAGTAACAGCATGTAGTTTTTATTTATGTAGACAAAGCCATGAACTAGAAATTTCATTTTTGGTTTTGTCTAGTATTAGACTGCAAGTATATTCAAGTGACTAATAGGACTTGCGTAGTCACATGCATTGGTGCAACTGATCCCATCCACTGCAAGCGATCTTGAGAAACCAACTTCAGGCGATGAATGACTAAACCTACCGGAGTTGGATTTATCACTTGTAGCCACCATTGCATAGTCTATGCTCTGTTACTTTTCATGTATACTGCCATCTTTGGTAGTTTTGCTCATCAATATAGGTGTTGAGAAATTAATCAGTGCAGTAAATGAGAGAACACCAAGGTTTTTCTTGAAATTAGTGTCACTGTTGAAGAAAGTAAACTTTTAATAACTCTTCAAAGTAACTGACCATTCAATATTTGAATACAGTGTTAAATGTAGGCCCATGAATGCAATGAAATCTTCATGGGTATTATTAATTCTTTCATTTAATTATGATTTTTTGATGTCCTGAAGTCGCGCTAGGTATTTGGTTACTTTATAAAACTAGTCCGAGAGTCACTTTCCAATTTATTTATTTTCCGTCAAGGCGTCGAACTCCTTACAAAGATATTATGTACACATGTAAACAAATGCTCCAGCAATTATAACATTCAATGATTTTGCAACACCTTCAAGATAAAACTTTTCAAAACTAAAATTCAACAAACTCTTCTCTGCCAATCGCTTATATAGGCGTTACAGAAAATTCCAGAATAATTCAAAGACTTCCGACTGAATCCTACCAATACTTAAAAATTTAAAAACACATGGAAGCAAGCAGAATTAATATAAAATAATTCACAATCATTATGAATTGTACAGAAATGAAAAGTAAAAATATTTACACACAAAATTATCCACATAAACCAGACCAAACCATCGCAAATTACCCTCTAAACATTGTAGCTCACATCAATACTTAGAATTACAAATTTTAATCAATGTTTCATTCATAGTACTGTCCTTGCACAAATTGATTAATATTTACATGGTTTCTTTCCATAAAACCATGTTCATTTACACAAATTCACAATTAATTACAAGAAAAATATACAAAACCATATTTACTCAACTCCCAGCTTGCTACAAATAATTCTTTAAATACAATTTCATTAAAGGTCTGGGTCTGAGGGCGGTTATAGTATACTGCCAAATTGTGTTGTAACAACACACTAACTCCATCATCATCTTTGTTGATGACCAAACCAGACTTCAAGATTTCAAGAATATGAGTTTGAATTAGGAGACATTAGAATGTTATTAGATGGGGAAATGCTGGGACAGGAGTGCTAGAAATTCATTTATAAATCCAGGTGTATTTGTTGTTCCTAACTTTCAGACTCTGGCATAAAATGAAAATGTTCAGGCTAATATTATAAATGTGAAAGTAACTCCGTCTATCTGTTTGTTAAGTTTCTTGGGCTAAACGGCTTAATCCTACCGTGATGGAATTTGACAAGGAGATGTGATTTGGCATTAGGATGGACATAGAATACTTTTTCTGTATAAATAGTACATTTTTTTCATGTGATTTTGAAAAATTACCAAAACGGCAATAGACAGACGCTTAAGATGTGCAAGACTCTGTAGTACCTTATCATATAACAGGCATGAAGCTGAGTCGTTAATGCGTTTGCTTACTAATTTTTGTACTTTGGTCTCCGGTTCAAATCCCAGTGGAAGCAATGATTTTTAAGAATTGTGTTTGATCGTATGAGCCATGCCTAGACTGTCAGTTTTTCAGATTCCATTTTAAACTGTAGATACCACAAATTTAAGGGTGCAATGCTTGGCAAATCGTACGTGGTCTTACAATGCTGTAGGTGTACACTTTTTTTACACTATATTGATCACTCAGATGTTGTTTCTCTTGCAGTCAGTTTGTGTGTGTGTGTGTGTGTGTGTGTGAGAGAGAGAGAGAGAGAGAGAGAGAGAGAGAGAGAGATCTGTACTAATAATATTATAAATGCAGAAGTAAGTCTCTGTCTTTTTGTTACGTTTTGTCGACTAAATGGCTATATCGATGGAATTTGACAAGGAAATACTTTGTATCTGTAGGAAGGACATGGGACATTTTTTTTTCGGTTTGAATACAGTTTTAGTCATGAAATTCTGAGAACTTATTGAATGGTGACAGACTGATGGGTGCGTTTGTTAGTCTGTGATGTTACGTCGGTTGCTCCAGTTGTGCTTCTCGCGTAGTCTTTTACTGTATGATTTTGTAATAAATTTTGTTTAGAGACAAAACTTCTTATTTAGTATAGATGTCGATTTGCTCTGCATTGTACTATTACTTTATACTTTGCCTAAAAGTTTCTGGCACCAGTTTATTTTGTTATATTTTCTGACATGTCTTGCAGGCTGACCTAAGGTGTAGCTTTAGAAGAGCAAGCACAGCTAAAGTTATTAGAACTCAAGAATCTGATGCTCATGCTGAAGAAAGAAGAAAAGACCAAGCCAAAATAAAGCTGCCCTCAGTTAACTCGCCCCATATCCCTGCATCTTCATTTGTTTTTACTGTTTTTAAATATGTTGGAAATTGATTCTCTTCATGACACAGCTTTGATGGTAGAATGACAGAGTGACGGCTTTCCTGTCATATTATACCGACTCGGTGTTGTTTGGGACAAATCTTACGCTAACAGCTTTCTATATCCAATTTGGCAATGAAATTCTAAGTCCATGGGTACGAAGTCGCGGATAACCACTAGTGATATTATAATTATGAAAATATTAGCAGTTACCCTTGACTTCGTCCGCTTGAAAGTATGTTATGGTATAAAATTTTATGTTACTATTCAGAGTACGACCAGCAGAAAAAATTCTCCTTTAGGGTTGAAAATTTGGTCATCTGCTTCCTTGGCTTTTAATCTTCAATGAAAAGCGTTCGTCAAAGCCGGGATGTAGGTAACAAAGATGTAACACACGCCAAAAGACGCGGTTACAAACATTACTCGCTTAGGGGGCATCCATTAATTACGTTAGATGTTTTTACGTAATCCCTAACCCCACACCTCTCCCATAGTGAGATCTCCCCCTAAAATGACGTGAGATTTTGACGGGACTTCCCCAACCCTACTACCGACCTTGTAGTTTTTCTTAGATCCTTTTTTTTAGCTCTCCTACTTCCGAGAACCCCCCCCCCCCCCTCCCCTCCCTCTAAAGTCGGTATCCTCGTCGTTTGTGGATCTTTTTTTAGCTATACTGCCCTTCAGGAGTTTCAAATGCTATGTGAGATTTCACCGGATTTTGCCCCCCCCCATTTCACCCCATGTAATTAATGGGTGGCGAAGACTTCTTGAGCAGATTCTGACATCTTTATAGTCAGAATTCGCAATGGTAACCACATGCTGAACTCCAAATCCACTGTGCACCATGGAATATTAGTAATCATTCTGGTCCAGGCAGTGTAGCAAACTTACCATAACTTTTGTTAGTACAGCTCCTTTGAAATCAGTACTATGACTCAAATTTTGATATTTCACACATATTGTGACACATATTACGAATCGAATTACGGTCTGATACCTGAAATGTCACACTACTTTCCATCCGCAACTGAAGTACAGATTTATATTACCTGTTCCGGAGCTATTATTAATATTTTGATACAATTATAGTACAACGCGATACATGTCACAAAATTGGCCCTCATGAAATCATCTTAATTTACTATAAAGTTTCAGTTGTCATTTTGCTTCAAGCTGTATTTCAACCAAACCACAAAATCCACCAATATTGTTGCTAAAATATCAAGGGTTCTATCAACCGCACACTAATACATTCACTATTTGATTGTTAGTGACATCATGAATTGCGATATAAACTTGACCCATTAATTTCAGACCGTGATACAAAGCAACCACTAAAATCTGTCTGAAAAATGACCTTTGTAATATGGTGGTTGTAAAAGCGAAGTAAATAATAAATTCATGTGGAACCACATAAAGTCACATGAACTATGGCTTCAGCACCATGACAGTTATTAAAATAACGTAATTTAAAAACGTTTTCTAAAATGCTCGTAACTTCCGCTGTACAACGGAAAGTCCAAAATTCATTACAACTCTTACGTTAATGTTACAAGTCAAGTTACGTCGCAATACAGTGATTATGTTAGTGCGCGTCTTTTAGTCCAGCTGTAATTTATACCGAAGGTATATAATAAAATTAATTATGATAATTTATGCTAAGCTAATAAGGAAACCTCATATTGAAACTGTTGCTACAACTCGAAATTAGTTCCGATTCGTTTAATGTGTTAGGTGTGACCATATCGTTTGATTTTGTAGTGGAAATATCAGCATAGATAGTGGTTAGGTTGAAATGCTACCTGGACCTGAATATTCTTGTTATAGCATCATGCAGCTGGAATTTAGTAATTATTAGAGTAATAAATAAGCTGCTTTCATAAGCGCCGTGTTAGTGACGACGTGTATCGCTGTGTAAACTACTCCTAACATGGCTTCTCGAAACGAAAAGTTTCTACCTTAGACTATTGAACACATTCGTTTTAAGTAAAGGATTTAATAGTTATTAGCAGAATATTCAACAGTAAGCAAAAAAACACTTTTTTCATAGGCAACTATTTCACTGATTTCTACAGAAAGTTAAGATAAAAAACAAAAAAGGGTTTGTTATCTTCTATTAAGTTTTAAATTTTGTTAAAAATAATTTGTAATGTTACAGAGAATCTATAGCAGAAAAAAAGAAACAAAGGCAATAAACCGAACTGTGGTGGAAACGAAACTGTTTCATATTCTTCACGAACATACAAAAACGGCCTCTTCACGGACGACCATTTTGTCACTTTTGTGCTGGTATACTCTTAGTATTTAATATTTTTTTCAAACTTTGATTTTTAACATATATTATGAAGCATATATTAGGCTTACGAACGGAATTATGGTGTGATACCTGAGGTGTTATGCCATATCATGTATGCAGCTGAAGAATTCTCTTCCTGAACTTAAGGTTAAGTACAGATTTATATTTCGTGCTTCCAAACTATTATTTGTCAAGTGCGTCGGTTTTATGGCTTTTAAACTAAACACAAACTTGCATATGTAAGAAGGTTTTTGCTTTTATTTCTGAAAAGTAGTGTTTGCGATATACGTAAAAAGCAAAGAGTAAACGTGGCACGGCTATCTACGAAGTAGGAAACTCTTTGTTGTTTCCGAATTGATATTAATGGCAATTTCTAAAAGAACTATGCGTTTTTGCGGTATAAAATCTATCCTATCACACTTCGCACGCAATTAACTGACTTCATGCCAAATTTCATTTAAATATGTTGAGTTATTAAGGCGTGATTGATTCCAGAAGTACATCCAAACACACATCCAAACTTTCTCGTTTTCTCATTTATAGATAGATTTTATAGCTTACAACCTACTCCAACACTTTAAAACTGTAAATAGGCCTAGAAAAAAATAATATGGTATGTATGTTCCAAGATGATATAGACCAAAATTGTGAAATAGGTTAATATAATTATTGCTTTTATTGTATTTATTACAATAACTTTTGAATTTTACACAATGATCTTCATCTTCAGAGGTAACTTCTTTGGTTAATAAATATTTTGGGAATTTTCGAATTCATTGTCAGAGTATTATTTCTTTTTAAATACAAATAAGTCAGTATGTAAACAAAAACTTCCTTGATGTATAAAGTCTGGATCAAAATTATGCAGCGGAGGTCCATTCACTGTGATGAGCATTACGTCATCTACATTTAGAGTAATCAATTTCATTTCTCTGTTTTCTTGTTGTCAAGCTCACAGAAACGTCGCCCACATATTGCACGAAAACATGAAATGATTTTTAATAAATTTGTATATTGTCTTCACTATATACTCTGTGCAATGCTGATGACTTGATAGAAACTTCTTGTCCTTAGTCCATATTTTCCAGTGCAGAAATTCATCAGAAGCTTATTCTTTGCTTATAGTCACTGCTGCAGGTAGACTTTTGAGACCTCTTCAAACTCCTTTACTCCATAATTTAATATATCCTCATTTGGAATGTTAATTGCATCAAAAACGTCTATATTTTTAAACGTGCAATTAGTTTGAAATCTTCATAATTTTTTTGTTAATTTTGTTAAGAAATTTTTGCTTATATCTGCACAATCATGGAAAAAATTCTGGAGATCCTCTTTACTCAATTTTATGCTTTTATATTCAGAATTACCATTACCCAAGTTACAGCCCTTATCAAACTGAGACAGAGTTGCTCCATTGGCAGCAATTAAATATTTTAGTTTCATTTCGCAGACTGTAAGTTCAGACATCACTTTCTCAATGTTCACCTTGTTATATTGAATAATTTTGAAAAATGTTGACAAAACATTGGTTACGTTACTTATGGAGCACAAAACACCGTGAACCGTCCTGATTTTAAAGTTTTTAAGTAGTTTGTCACTTTTGCTTGAAGAATTTTACTGTAGTTTTTGTCAACACAGAAGTCTTAAAAATACGAAACAGTGACTGTGAAATTACTGAGTAATACTTTTTAAAGCTCTGTTTTTTGAAGAAATCCACATGGTGGATACGATAGACAGGTTGTGAATGACTGATTCATCCAATGCTTCAGCCAAAACTGTTTCCAATGCTTTTGACTTTTAGAATAAAATTTGTGTACACCTTTAATTAATTTTTCACGTCACGGTCTGAGTAACATAGTCTATGTAACTCAAACTATCAGAAATGCACAGTTCTATCCGACGAGCAATACAAAGCAGCGATATAATATTCCCACACACATTGCCTAATTTTGCAGCCACCATTGCTAACTCCCATATTAACTCTTGCCCCATCTAGACTGAAACTTACAAGTTTCTCTTTCCAAGAATCACTATCGAATATTTCATTTAAAGTATCCAAAAAACATTCGAATATGGTTTTATCTGATTCTTCACTCAACAGCTTTAATTTTGAGAAATCTAGTCATTGGTGTTCTTTAACAGATGCTATGTAGATGATTTCACATTCAATTACACCCCTATCATTTGAGCTGTTACACATAATTTATATATAGTCACTACTTTGAAGCGTATCTTGTAATCTCATATGTGAATTTGATGCTATATTATTGATGAAAAGAGGACATGATTTGTCATTTATGTACATTGAATCAATTTCGACCGCATTTTTTTTTCTTGTAAGTCTAACAAATGTGGCTAGTCTTCATACGCAAAGTAACCTTTTGCAACGTAGTAAGCAGTACTAAATAAAATACAAATTTTCAGCGTACTTTGCCACTCATGGAATTGAAAGTACGAGTTAACAGTGCAATGAATTTCTGTTTACTGAATCTGCCGCACAACATTTCTGATGGACTTCATTTCTGTAAATTTTTTAAAACTATTTCTAAGCTAGACATAACCTTTACATTTACGAAGCTTGTTAAAGATAAATTCACAAACTGCCTAAAACCGATGCAAAACATATTATTTTTGCTGCCTTCTTCTGTTGATAACCAATGAAAACTTTTTTGCCACTTGCATAATGTGAGTTCATCCACAGCAGTAGTAGTCGATGTACTGGTGGTAGCAGTAGGCACAGTAGCTGATGAGTTACTGTTTTAGATCATGTATCTGCTTGTTGATCCCCTGAATTGTGTTAAGTCGGAAGAGGCCAATTGCAGTAGCTGAAGAGCCTGATTTTATTGCTTTCCTTGTTTACTGATGCTTGTAACTCTTTTATCACCATTACTTGTCTTTGCAACTGGTATAAAGTCAATAATTTTATGAAAAATCTTCACTTCCTTTGTTAAACGAATAACAGAGACTATGAATAACGCATGCACTAGAATTGTTTTTTACTTGGCGGTATTTCCACTTCACTGTTGCCAAATATTCTGAACTTCAGAAATGTATTATTTGAAACTTTGAAATGTATCAACAATATGACAGGAATTATAATTTAAATTAATTATTAGAATTAAACCATGAACACACAAAACTAAAAAACGAAGTTCTTAAAGTTTTGATGCTTAGGCATATTTTCTATGCCTTTGACGGAGATTGCAGCTATAAAACAAAAAAATTCAGACATAATTACGCTTAACACCCAGTCAATTTCGAGCACTGTGGGGCAGCGTAAAGTTCTTAGACACAAGTTATGTGAATTGTCTGTTAATTGTGCACACTTTCTTGACTTCTCTCTTGCCAAGTAGTTAAGTTTTTGGTTGTTAATTGAATCTATCTGATAGCCAGGTCCTTTGTTACTTAGTTAAAATTTTAAGATCTCACTCGTGATTACAATTCTTCAGTAGTGCGACAGGCATTGTCTGTTGCTAAGGTGTCCACAGGAAATACGTAATTAATTGTTTCGCTCCTACTTTAAATGATGCTTAAAAGCACACAGATACTTATTTAAACATGTACTTTAACAGTTAATACTTACCTCCTTGGTCCAGGAGGTGTTGAGCCTGTTGCTCTATACAAGGTTTGCAGGTTAATGATTAACTTCCAATTGAATTAAACAAGATGTTATGTGCTAAGGCTGTGGTGAAAGTCACCTTTCAAACAATTTGAATTATTTGCAGCAAGTTAAGATCTGCATACAAGTTACTTCGAAACTAATTAAAATAAATATTGTATTTCACAAAAAAAGGATATCTTGCCGTAACTATTGTCAAGAAAAAGTAATAAACACCATGATGATGTATTCGTGTACAATCCTTATTGCTTAGTCAATGCCATTAACCTTGTTCAGTTTTTCTTTTCACTTTCATCTTATTGGTGAATGAGGCACAGCATACCAGGATTGAACTCATGCAGGTCCTAAGTTACCATGACCTGGTAAAGTTAAATCACGTGGTGAGGTGTGTATGTGCGGAAAAGCATTATTTCTACATTGGGTGTTATGCCTGTGTACATCATTGGTAAGTGAGGTTTCACTAAACATGGCCTACACCTTAATAGAAGGGGCAAGAGAATATTTTCTGATTTGTTCACTAAAGATGTAAGGGAGCCCACTTCAAGTGATGATGGAGTCAGGGTGTCATTTTAGGTTAGGGGCTGCTGGTGAGGGGGATAGAGATATTTGAGGAAAGGGCTTCTGATTGTAGATCCACGATGGGAAAAATCACAAATGCTAAAGAAATGGTGAAACTGCTGAAACAATAACTAATGAGAGAGAACTCGGAAGGAGGAGGTTAATGCTGAAAATAAGTGTGCCTCTGTCAAACTGTAGAAATATAATAAAGGAAGTAAATGAATTTGCAAACTTAATAGAGATAAATGAACCACAAGTAATTACAGGGGCAGAAGCTTGTTTTAAAAAGTAGTACCAAACAATGAGTTTTTTCCTGAGGGTTTTAGAATGTATGGAAACAGAGGAGCAATTGGTGGAGGGCTTTTCATACTGGTTAGCAAAGACTACTACAATTCACTGGTGTTTATAGATCACGATCATTGGGATAGATTTCTGGGATAGTAAAAAAAAAAAAAAAAATCTGGGTGTTGGCTGCTTACTGTAATGGTAGAATGAATGATGAAGATGAAACTGTTGGGGAGACACTAAATTCATACTCAGAGGTGAGAGAAGAATGGTCATTATTGGCAGAGATTTAAATTTGCCAGGTGTCAGCTGGGTAGGTAATGAGATTAACAGAAGTATTTGTGCAAATACCTTTATCAGGGAAGGAGGCCTTACATAAGTAATATAGCAGAACACTAGGGATGAAACATGTTTGATATCTTACTGATAAGGTTTGATGACAATCTTGTTGGATCTCAAGTAATTAAAGCAATAAGTGATCATGAAGCAATTCTGATGGGGATTAGAGGATTCAGTAAACCAGTGCAAAAGTTGGAGGGAAATATAGGTACAGTAATAAGAAGACACAGATTTCAAAATTGAAGAGACATTTCAGGGAAAGTTTCAGCAAATAGAAGGAAGGCACAAAGGAGTAGAAGTGGGAAGAGTTGAATGATATAATAAAAAAAGGGTGTGGAAATATTTTTCCCAAAACGGAAAATAAAGTCAAGTACAGAACCTACAGTACAGGGAAGTGAGGTGATTAAAGAGGTTGGCAAGAAGAGAACATAATAGAATTAAGAGACCGCAAGGCAGTATGGAACAACTAAATAACTAGTTAGTAACAGCAAAGAAGGTGGCTGTAGATGGGTTTATGAAGACTACTAGCTGGTGCCCATGACATTGCTAGTGTTTTAAAGAATTTTGATTGATAGCTATCGACATGCAACCTCCTTAGAGCACAATGCGAGACTCGTGGCTAACACCACACACAAAAACGCAAATGATCTGTGCAGGTTATTTACGGCTGTAAAGTTAAATATAGGGACACACGTGTATTAAGTTTAAATTAGAAAATGCCCTCAGTTGACTACTTTCAACCTTCATATTTCCAACACCCCTACAGCTACCAACATGCAATCACCATACTGCACGATGATGCTAAATAAGGTAAAAACTGTTGGAGTGAATGAAAAATTAATTTGCTGGGCAGAAGAATTCTTAAAAAGTACAAATAAAAAAGTCGTGGTAGGAAGTGCAGCTGCAAAAAAAAAAAAAAAAAAAAAAAAAAAAAAAAAAAAAAAAAGTGTAAGTGAAAATGGGAGTGTCACAGGGTAGGGTATTGGCACCACTGCTGTTCCTTATTATAATGAATGACTGTGTTGATGGTTTACTATAAGAAGTTAGGTTGTTAGCAGATGACATAATGCTATATGATAGGATCAAAACAGTTGCAAGATGTTGTGGACAGGATATCTAGTTGTGCAAGTCAGCATGGGATGAAGAGAAATGCAAAGAGGAGTCAGTTTATTAGGTACACAGATAAAAAACTAAATTTTGACTATGATTATAAGGTGGGGAAAGAATTGATTGTTGAGGATTGGAAATACCTTGGCATAACATTTGATGGAAAATTTTACATTCGAGATTAATTCACACCACTGAAATGCTGGAAATATGTGGTGTACCTGGATTGTGATTGATTTGGAACCATGCAGTTTTGTTCAAAAATTTAAGTTACAGTTGAATTAAGTCATAATTTCATTTTAACCAAATGATATTTTCTTTCATTAAATTTGAAATGCCAATTTATCTCAATGTGTTTTATATAAATTTCGATTTCAATCAACGCACCACCAAACTGATTTTGATTGTTTCGAAGATCTTGCATCGTTTGGTCTAATGCTTCCAAAAACTTCTTATGTGACATCGTACAACTATCCCAAATGATAAATTTCTTTAAAAACTTTGGCCATTGCACAGTTCTTTGCAAAGTTGTACATTGGAGTTTCATTGATTTGCATATTGAATGGCAACTTCAATGCTAAATTTGCTGTTTGTCTTCCAACCATATAGCTGCAATTGTAATTTCATTTTGCGAACAAATCAATGAGACCAAAAAAAATTTCCAGTTTCATCGGGAGTACCCAAGAAAAAAATCCCTCTACTTCCATCATTCAATCTTTCGCGTGTGTGTCGAACGCATATTTTTGAATCCGACTTGACAGTGTAAAATTGGTTCGAACTGATTCTTGCAATGCATCACAATCATACTGTTTGTCACGTTTAAACTATTGATTAAATGCGTCTCGCATCAGACGATTGGACACAGTCATGCCTAACTTAGGTAATACCTTGCTTGATATCATGAAGCTCATGTCCTCAATTAATATCAACAGAATAGAAATGAAATAACTACATTTTTTTGGACATATCGTAAAACAACACAAGAATAAAACAAATGTAATTTTATTTTAGGCTTGAATGCATTTTTGCAGATTTTTCTCCAGATCTATCAGTCCCCCCCCCCCCCCCTCTAATAGAAAACATTCAATTGAGTTACTGCCATGCCAGAAGCTTAAGGAATAAAACAAAGAAAGAATTGCGCATATCCGTCATTCAAATTGTGATTTATGGTCTTGAGTTCATCAAAAAAACCCATAGAAAAAAAGCACTTTTAGTTTTTCCTGAATTTTCCAGGTAACTTTTCCCATTTTTCTTTCTCTAAAAACCCTATTTGGACTATTACAAACATTTTTAAAAATAAGCCAAATTGGTACATAGAAAAAAGCATTTTAAATGTTTTCCCAAATTTTCCAATTTTCCGGGGCAAATTTTACAGTTCTCTTTTTTGTGTGTAAAAAGCCTTATTCAGACTATTACAAATGTTTTTAAAATATTGGCTATATCAGTCCATATGAAAATGGAATTTCAGTTTTTCCTGAATTGTCCAATTTTTTTCTCTCTAAAAACCTTTATCGGACTACTACAAACATTAAGGGGCGTAAGGGTTTGGGAGAGACTATATTAACCTTTTCCAACCAAATGTTAACCTCTCCTTCACGTGGTACACCATGTTTGCATGGATGAGGCTCTGGCGACTGAAAGATTCCCGGTATAAGGAGTCACTCACTGCTTGCCACAGCCTCCGAAAAGAGGGCGGATGAGCTGGGAGTGGTCCAGGACACCCTCTTGCCTGTAGGGTTGGAAATGGCCCCCATAGGCTGGTGCATCAGAAATGATCAATGGCATGGGGTTGCAGAAGGCAACAGGAAACCACTGCATTAAAGACCCAAAGGGTATCCGGAGGACATGTAATCCTCTCAAATTACATATATGGTATCATGATGACTTCTTCCTGGGTAAAATAGTCCACCAATCGGATCTCCGGATGGTGACTACTCAGGGAGGATCATCAGAATGGATAGAAACATTCTAAGAATCGGAGCGTGGATTTTCAGAAGTCTGAGTAGGGTAGGTGGGTTAGAAAACTTGAAAAGGGAGATGGAATGACTTAAGTTTGATGTTATTGGGATTAGTGAGATTAAACAGATCAACGCACAGGATTTCTGGTCTGGGGAAAACGGGATAATTAGCGCACAAGCTGTCAATGGAGTCACTGGTGTAGGATTTGTAATGAATAAGAGATTAGGGAAACTTGTGAGTTGTTATGAACAGTTCAGTGACAGGATTATTTTGATGAGGTTAGAAACTAAGCCCTCCCAACCACATTAGTACAAATGTATATGCTAACGTCACAGGAAGAAACAGAGAAAATGTACGCCAAAATTGAAGAACTAATCCAGTGTGCGAAGGGGGAGGAAAATCTAATAATCATGGGATCATGCAATAGTGGAAGAAGGAAAAGAGGGGAATGCTATAAGATCTCTTGGTCTAGGAGAAAGAATTGAGCGACGAAGCAGGTTATTAGAATTTTGTGAAAGATATAAGCTAGTAGTCGTAAACATGCTGTTTAAGAATCATGCAAGAATGATATACACCTGGAAACGTCCTGGTGATATAGGCATATATCAGTTAGAATATATCATGGTCAAACAGAGATTCAGGAATCAAGTTCTAGAATGTAAAGCGTACCCAGGAGCAGACATAGACTGACCATAATTTAATAGTAATAAAGTGCATGCTGAAATTTAAGCGAATAAGGAAACAATGTAAGCAGAACAGACTGGAAGTGAATAAACTGAAACAATCTAGTATAAGAGAAAAATTTGTAAGAATGGTAGACTTAGGTCTAAGAAATAATTCTGAAAGGAGCTCAACCGAGGATGAATGGAATGCATTAAAGACCGAAATAATGAATGCTGCTAAAGAAACATTATGCTTTAGGTAACAAGCCGCCTGGAAACCTTGGATCACAGACGAAATTTTGAAACTGTTGGATCAGAGGAGAAGGAACACAAATGCTCAGGATGAAGCAGGAAGAGAGCAATACAGGCTATTTAGAAATCAAATAAACGGGAAATGCAAAAAAGCAGAAGAAAAATAGCTGCAAGAAAAGTGTGAAGAAGTAGAAAAAGAAATGGTCAAAGGTAAAGTAGATGTTGCATACAGGAAGCTCAAACAGAATTTTTGAAAATGAGTGTAAACATTAATGCTGCCGATGGGAAACCAATTTTAAGCTCAGACGATAGAGCTAACCGATGAAAGTAGTACATCGAGCAACTTTGATGGGGATGACTTGAACAGTAGTGTAATGGAAAAGGAAGGCGATGTCAACATTGATGATTTAGGAGATCCTGTTTTGAGGACAGAATTTAATAGAACTCTGAATGCCTTGGAATAAGGCAGTTAGAATTGATGAGATCCCTGTAGAACTTCTTAAATCCCTAGGAGAAGAAGGAATCGTAAGATTATTCAAGCTGATTTCAAAAAGCTATGAAACAGGAGAAATTCCAACTGATTTTAATAAAAATATCACCTTCAAACTTCCAAAGGAAGCACAAGCTGACAAATGTGAGAATTATCACACCATTAGTCTAACATCACATGCTTCAAAATTACTGACCAGAAAAATATACAGAAGAATGGAAAGGTCAGAAGAAGACACAGTAAGTGAAGATCAGTTTGGGCTTAGGAAAAATCGCGGTACAAGGGAAGCAATTCTGACTTTAAGATTAATACTTGAAGGGCGGATCAAGAAAAACAGATAAGTTTTTGGCGTTTGTTGGTTTAGAAAAAGCATTTGATAATGTTAGGTGGGACAAGATGTTCAAAATTTTAAAGAAGTCAGGTCTAAAATACCAAGATAGAAGAATACTTTATATACTATATAAGAATCAAGTAGCTATAATAAAAGTAGAGAACCATGAGAGACATGCATCAGTTAAAAAGGGTGTGAGACAAGGTTGTAGTCTATCCCCGTTAATATTCAACATGTAGAAGAAGCAATAAAGAAAAATTTCCATGTGGCATAAGTGTTCAGGGAAAAAAAATCAGTATGCTATGATTTGCTGATGACATTGTCTTATTAGCAGAACGGGCTGACGATATTGAGAAGTTACTGAATAGCATGAACAAAATACTGAAGGAAGATTTTGGACTGAATATAAATCAAAGCAAAACAAAAGTGATGAAATGTAGCAGAAGTAATACCAATCACAGTAGATTAAATATAAAAGTAGGATCAGGTGCAATAGGAGAAAAAAGTGAATTCTGCTACTTGGGAAGCAAAATTACAACCGACGACCAAAACAGGAATGATGTTAAAAGCAGAATAGCACTAGCAAAAAGAGCCTTCATGAAAAAGATAAATCTTTTTGTTTCAAACATTGATCTAGGAATTAGAAAGAACTTTTTAAAACTCTCTGTGTGGAGCACAGCACTTTATGGCAATGAAACATGGACTTTAGGATTACCAGAAAGAAAGAAAATTGAAGCATTTGAAATGTGGTGCTACAGAAAAATGCTGAAAATTAAATAGACAAAGTATGAAATGAACGAGTTTTGAAAATGATGGGCGAGGAAAGGAGTTTGTGGAAGAAGCTTACAGAAAGAAGAGAAAAGCTGGTAGGTCATATTTTGACATGCTGGATTGGTTAATTGTTAATGGAGGGAACAGTCAAAGGTAAGAACTATAGAGGAAGACTGAGATTAAAGTATGTGAAGCAGATTATGTTACCAATGAATAGCCTATAATTTTTGTTTATATTGACAAGACAAACATACAATATTTTGATTTTAAACCTTATTCATGCAGAGACGATCAGTCCATTGGGGATGGGAGATGGGTGGAAATCAAGACTCGCTGCATGATTAGCTTGGCCATGGAGTACAGGGTGGGGGTGGTAGAGCTGGTGGGGGTAAACTAACATGAGGTGAACTATCAATAACTCTCAGGGAATATATATATATATATATATATATCACAGATGGTGGTGTGATGCCAAAGAAGAGAGGTACAAATATAAAATTTTTAATTCTAATTATGAATGAGTGATGTAGAATAAGAAAAGTATAAAAACACAAAAAAGTTTATTAACAAAATAATTAATAAATCAATAATAAGTGATGGGATAATTGGTAGGTTGTTATCAGAAATTGAGGCCAGGTGGTGTCTGGTACCCAGGATATTTTGGTAATCAGGTTATCATCTCTGAGTTCAGATGCATTGGTGGGTTCTGGGAAAATTCTGCTTTAAATTAGTTGTTAAGATTGTGGTGGTTCATTTTGATTGAAGCTGTTTTGTAGTAAGGCCTTTGTATGAAATAGTGTAGTGGATCAAAGTCAGGTAGCATATGAGGTGCATTGTGAAGCAAGAGGCTTTTTCAGTGATTAAAAAAGTTCCCCCTGTCGTTAGATTGGAATAGGTCATATTGGGTGGATGCATTCTGCAAGTTTTGCAGTGAGGTATGTTGAATGGAAATCCGTGTGGTGGTTTTGAAGAATCTGCAAGGGAATATTTATGGACCAACATGCTCTTTAATTTGGGTGGTCTACTGAAATACGTGCGGGAGACATTGAGCAGAATTTCAGGGAAAGAACAAAGGAACTCTTGTCCATGTTGCAGAATTTGATTAATGGAATCGAGGCCAGAAGAGTACTGGGTGGCGAACACAGGGCTGTAATTGGGGTTTGTAGGTGCAGGATGGGAGTAGTTGTATGGAGGGTTGGTGACAACATGAGATTTTGCTTTTGTACACAAAACGTAGGGGAAACGAGGGCGTGAGAAATGTTTGGGGAGTACTATGAGAGGTGTTATTCATCAGAACAGATGCATACCATAGATGGCAAGGCAGTAATGGAGGGAAGGTTTGATGTGGAACGCATGGAAACTGTCGATGTACAGATGTTGCTGCAAATTAGTGGATTTAACGTAGACAGAGGTATGGATGGCGTCCTACCGTAGATCAATGTACACGCTGAGATATGTGATGTGTGTATATTGACAGAATGGCTATTGATAAAGCAATTGAGGAAGTCTATAAGTTGGTTTACACTGTGAGTCCAGATCATAAATATATCACCTATTTACCTGAACCACACAGTAGGTTTAAAGGGGATATGATTCATGAAATGTTCTCCAGACAATCTAGGAATAGGTTGGCATAGGATGGGGTCATGCAGGTGCTCGTGGCAGTGCTACATATGTTGATATACTTGAGAATTGAAGCAGAAACAGTTTTTGGAGAGAAATAAGTGCGCCAAGAAAGTAATGAAGGATATACTGGGAAGGGCGTGTGAGGGTTGTATATCTAGGAAGTGTTCCAGGGTAATGAGGCCCTGACTATGGGGAATGTATAACCAGCTTTTTTATTTTTTTTACATCCTGTTGGTTATTGGAAAAAAGGTACAGGTTGGATGTACAGGGATTCCGAGGGGTTGACCCCGCAGGGGCCTGGTACGCAAGTGCCAGGTATAGGTTTGGCAAAACCGCGGTGCCCGAGCTAGAAACTTCTGAGCACCGCAAGTTTCCCACACCGTAAGCTCCTACCATGCTTCAACGACCACCGTAGGGCGTGGCGGTGGAACGTTGTGTGCCTAGGAGAATGGGGATCTTGGCTTCATCGCCTGGATTGTGAGGACGGAACAAACCTCTATAAAAAAAAACCTTAACCTCAAGGTCAGACACGTGCTGAGGAGGCGAATTGGTGATGCGCACCCCTGTTGTATTAGCATTTCCTTTTAAATTGGTAATACTCGTGGGACCAAAATTAAGACTGACAAGAAAACCAAACCAACCTGCGGTACGGGCAGGTTAATATAAATACACACAGTTCAAAGAAACGCCCTCCCCCGCATCAACAGTGACAGTAACAGAAAAGTTTGTTCAGTACAGAACGCTTTTGTAATTATGGAAAAAGTTGAAGGATCGTTTGAAAAGGTGTCACCCTTCTACATCTCAAACGGTCTAGAGCAGTGTTTCCCAACGTGGGGCCCACACCCCACAGGGGGGCAATTTGGTTTTTTTAGGGGGGCAATTTAGAAATTGACTTGATACGACTTTACCGCTTTCTCTTTGGGTTATTTAAATGCAATGCTAGATATAGGTACAAAATGTAGCAAAAAAGCAAATTCTTAAAAGGATCACACTAAATTGCCATAATAAATCTTTATTAAAAATCTTTTGAATTTGAATTCTAGTATTTCATTGTATGTTTTTTAATTTTACTTACTGTGTTTTATGACAATATTAAAGAGTTTTCTTTCAAAAACCATCCTATATGAGTTTCTTTAATAACAAATAATTTTTTATTAAAAATTATGTATGGGGGGGCATAAAAATTTTTAAAAGTGGGACATGACCCAAAAAAGGTTGGGAAACACTGGTCTAGAGGGTCTTTTTGGTACCCTTAACACTGTTAAAAAACTGAGGAACAGGACACTGCTGCTGGAAACAGTCACCCTATGCGCTAGTTTCCAGTGTCAGTGGTTCGGACATACGACGGCGTCATGTAAGGGCAACTCCACATGTGGAAACTGCGGGAAGGGCGCACACGAGCCGGGTGTCAGTTGTACGCTCCCACAGGCTTGTGTCAACTGCTCCAGTTCGCACCCCGCCTGGAGCAGGAAGTGTCAACTATATCTTGAAGAACGCAAGATACAGTAGCTGAAGACCAAAGAGCGGATTCCTTACGGGGAAGCTAAGAAGAAGGCCAAGTTACTTGCCGCCCCAGTATTTGCAACTAGTTTTGCTAAGATGTCTTCAGCTCCCGTCAGGAAACAGAGCGTTGCTACCCAGACGTCCATTGCAGACATGGGCACAAGCACTACGTGCTCGTGTCAGTGTAAATGCGGTGCTAAACCCGCTAAGGTCATAACGGCTAAGGCCATGGATATCGGTAGCAACACATCTGCAACCTCGATCACACCAGTAGCATTGAAACAGGACCCACCAGCTGTAGCAGTGAAATTACCAGCACCTCCAATACCACCGCGTGCCGTGAAAGCAGTAGCACTACCAACTGCTACCAACGTTACTGGATGTGACCCAAAGACACGGGGTCCGAGGTTTAGGCTGACGGACCCGATTCAGTTCGTTAAATCTCCCTCTTTGTCCCCTCCCACAACACCTGGTAAAAGGGAGGAAAAGGGAAAGAGGGCGAGGAAGAAGGGCAAGGAGGTAGTCGATGAGGACACTGAGTCGGAGACGGCTGACTCTTTGGAGCCAGAGGAAACTGCAATGCTGGTGGACAAGCCTGATCCTGTTCCTCAGCGGGCAGTGACCAACAACCCACCCGAACCGGGGCGGGTGAAACCAAACAGGTAGGATGTGCCTAAACTTTTAGGCAGATCGGCCTAGTTTTAAGACGGATGGGTGACCTCTTTAAAGCCACCCATCAACATGCATTGTTTTTATTTTTTATAGTGTTATAATACATGTCTCTCTGGCCAGTATACAGCCAGCATGACATGTAGTGTTTTTAATCCTCTTTTGAACCTGTTTGGCTCCTTTACAGCCTTCCAGGTGTTGTACAGTTTTAAGTCCTGGTCGTCGCTTTAAAGCCACGTCTGATTTTATGACTTATTTTATTTGCTGTCTGTACGGCCGACCCCTTTACAGTTGGCCATGCAGACAGTATTTTAGTACTTTCTTAAGCCACAGTGATAGCTGGTAATAGGGCGCTAATGACCGCGCTGTCGACGCACCCTAAAGGAACAACAGCAACAGCAACAATGGTATGGTTTGGTGGTCCCTCTACAACCACTAACCCAAGTATCGTGTTTTTAGTTCTTCCAGTTTTTAGTGTGTTCTGTCATGTTTTGATTCTAATTTTGTCTGGCTCGCCCCTTTACAGCTAGCCAGCGAGTTTGTTTTATCATTTAACCTGGTTGCCCTTTTTACAGTGAACCAGTTATTATTTGTGTCTCTAATTTTTTATGACCATTTTGCAGCAATCGTTTTAGTACCCTTTTTAGCTGTCTGTATGTCCGACCTCTTTGTAGCCGGCCATGCAGTTGGCATTTCTGCCAGTATTTTAGTCTTGTTTTTTTCCCCGTCTGTGTGGCTGACCCCTTTACAGTCAGCCATGTGGGCGGTATTTCTTTTGCTGTTTAAATATTTTAGTTTCCTTTTCCTTCTGCGTGACCGACCAAGTCATAGTCAGCCACGCAAATGGTATTCTACTATTAAATCACGCTGTTAAACCAGGTTTTAGTTAGGGTGTTAATAACCTAGATGTTGACGCGCCCTAAAGCCCTAACAAAAAAAAAAAAAAAAAATAACCAAGAGGTTGAGAGTTTAATGGACTGAAAAGAGAGGCTTGGTAAAGGATCCTGAAAGCTAAGGAAAGTTTATTATTTCCTGCAACATCAAGGTGGGTGGTTCGGTAGTTTGTGAGTGGTAGGTATTGGTATCAGGCCTCATCGTGAATATGGTTTGTGGCTACAACGGTTGAACCGTACTGATTGAGGACAGTGGTTCCCAATTAGTGGCATGTGAACCACCAGGGGTATATGAGGTTGCTTCAAGGAGTATGTTCAATAATCTCTTGGCTAAGGCAATTGGGGGTGGGGGTGGGGGAAGAAAGCAATCACTCAAATGCTACTATTGCCAAATTACATTTTAAGATAGTTAAACTGTGTGTGTGTGTGTGTGTATTATGTTACTATGGTTGAGCGAAGCACTTAACAAACTAATTGCTGTAGGTGTCAGTGGGCCAAGTGTCAGGTGGTGATGCAGTGTCATTTGAACTAACTTGAGTGAGTGCCGACAATAGAAAAACTGATGGTGACAGTGCGGACCAATGTCAGTTAGGTATGGCCTGACCTGAATACGTACTTGTCCCTGTGCTGTATTTGTGTTGTTGTGATCGTGCATTATTGTAACAGTTGCGTTACATCATTTGTCCTAGCTATTATTTATTTACCTTTCCAAATGATTAAATTATATTTTATCTGTATTATTAACTCTGATTACATATCAAATGTTAAATCATAATTGCATGACACGCACTGTGTCCCATAAAAAAAAAAAAAAAAAAAAAAAAAAAAAAAAAAAAAAAAAAAAAAAAAAAAAAAAAAAAAAAAAACATGTAGGTATGACAATGCAATGCTGCCAGAATTGTCTCATGTTCACAAATACAGGCTTTTTATAAAGCCTTGTGTACAAAAATTAATTTTTGTTCAAAAAGTTATACATATGATAAAATAATTTATAAAAAGCTTAGTAAAGTTTTATGTGCATTGGTGGTTTCTGATTTATTCTGTGTTCTGTAAGCTTATTAATTTAAAAAATACAAAAGTTGAGTCAATAAGTACTTGTCTTTCATATTGTATTCAATTTGGTTTTACAAGCTCCGGAGACCTTGATAGCCCTTTGCCACAAAGTGTCATTTGTGCAGAGAAGCTGTCAAATCGTTTGTTACTAGCATCCTATCATTCCTACATCGCCATTTGGAAACTAAATATGCCAGTTTCAAAGATCAGTCTGTATCCTTCTTTCAATATAATGACAAAAATCTGTAGTGTCGCTCTCCTTGATCATGAATGTCAGTGTGTTCAAGCCTCTTTCAGAGAAAGTTATTTAATTGCTAAACAAGAAGAACCACACAATATTGAAGAAAATCTCATACTCTACAAGCAAAAGAGATAGTGAAATATATGTTCAGTGAAAAAATGTCACGAAAACTTGATGTTATTCCTATGTCAAATGAAACTGTCTATGGTCATGTTGAAAATGTCAGATAATTTGAAAACCCAGCAAATTCAATACATTTTACAAAGCGTTTACTTTGCTCTACTATTCAGTGAATCTGCAGACATATCTAACTTGGCTCAACTTTTAGTATATGTTCAATACATTAATTCCAGCGAGTTCCTATTTTGTCATGCCCTCCTGATTCATACTACTGAGGAAGGTAGCTTTTGTATTGTAAACTGTTTTGTCAAAGAAAACAAAATAGTTTGGGAATTAAGTTTTTCCCGGCATATTGATGAAATGAAAATTTCTCGGGTTTTCTGCCGGATAATATTATTATTTAACTCATTATACAACTCAGCAAACAACGTTTTGGCAGCAACCTCCGCTGCTTTCATCAGGTACTGTGTCATACCGAACTTAAGACAGTCTTAACTTCGGTATGACACAGTACCTGATGAAGGCAGCGGAGGTTGCTGCCGAAACGTTGTATGATGAGTTAAATAAAAATATTATCCGGCAGAAAACCCGAGAAATTTTCATTTCAAAATAGTTTGGATTAAATGTGTGGGTGTGTGCACTGATGATGCCAGAGTGATGACTGCTATTTTTCAAGACTTGTAAAGTAGCTGCACACACTGTGGAATTTGTCGAGAGGCACTTAAAAAAAAGGACCGATATTTTGGACGTAACTCTTAAAAGTGCTGTACATTGTGCTACAGGCCTTTATTAAGTTACCAAACCTGAGAATTTCTGCTGACATTTGTAAAGTTGCTGGTAGTGAATAGGAGAGACTGTTGTTACATACTGAAATTTGCTGGATGTTCAAGGGAAGCATTGTTTCGAGAATATTTGAATAGGAACATGAAATTAAGTTGTTCTTTGTTGAGTAAGGGCATCACGAATACACACAGATGCTGATTGACTCTTTATTGCTACAATAATTATTTTATTTGTAAGATATTTTCATCTGATAGAAAGATCTGAATTTGGGACTTGAGGTCCAGGATACAATCATACTTACTGTGGAAGAGAAAGTTGAAATACTATTTTAAAAAATGTTTCCCTGAACATCTTTGATTGAAAAATGTAAACAGGACCACTTTTCAAACTTTCTTGGATTTGGTCTAAAAAATGTTTGTTGTACTTAGTACAAAGCATTCAGGGATTGTTAGTATAAAGGTTATCACATAATATGTGGTGCCAAGTATGAAGTTCACAATAAATGGCATTAAATTTTGGTTGTACTTGGTGTCTTGGGATAGGTAGTAGGAGCAGTCGCTTGAGGTGTCGGGGTGTACGCAGGTAGTGTAAGAGACTAGCTCCCGGCAAACCACACAGCGTCTACTCTTAAAGTTACTGGCAAGCTGCCCAGTCCCAAGTATTGGGCAATGGATGCTTGTCAGTATGTATTAGATGTGTTGTAGGGAGATGAGTAATGGACATTATCAGTCTGGTGGACCAGCTACTTTATTCGCTCTGCCACCAGTGAGAGGAGACTTGTGTATGGGTTGGAAACTTACTGTAATGTGAGCAGTAGGAGTGTCAATAATACACCAGTGAGAGGAGACTTGTGTATGGGTTGGAAACTTACCATAATGTGAGCAGTAGGAGTGTCAATAATACACCAGCTGATTGTGTATGAGTATATTCATTTATTCATTGTGTACGAGGGCAGTCCGATAAGTAATTAGCTTGAAAAAATAAAACAAAAATTTTGGAAAAGTGGCAATTTATTTCTCAACTGTCTCCTTTTAACTCGATACACTTGACCCAGCTATGCTCTAACTTCTTTAACCCATCTGAAAAATATGTTTTCTGGATATCTGCAAAGTAGGCCTCCGTGGCGGTGATAACCTCCTCATTCGACTCAAATTTATGCCCAGCAAGTGTCTTCTTCAAGTTTGGAAACAAAAAGAAGTTGCACGGGGTCAAATCTGGAGAATATGGTGGATGGGGAGGCAGTTCATAGCCCAATTCGATCAATTTGGCTGTGGCGACGGTGGAGGTGTGAGCCGGTGAGTTGTCATGGTGGAAGAGCACTTTTTTTCTTCGCCAAATGGGACCGTTTTTTTCTGAAATTCGGCGTCAGATCTGCCCAATAATTTGACATAGTAAAGCCCTGTGATCGTTTTGCCCTTCTCCAGGTAGTCGGTGGCCATCACCTTTCCGACCGATGGGACAGTCTTCGCCTTTTTTGGAGCCCGTTCGCCCGGTAAAGTCCACTGTTTTAACTGTTCCTTTGTCTCTGGTGCGTACTAGTGGTTCCACGTTTTGTCGATGGTCACGTAACGATGCAGAAACTCCATTGACTTGCGCTTAAACAGCATCAAACACTGCTGTGAAGTGGTCTCACGGTTGCACTTGTTGTCTGACACCCATGGCGCCGACAGCTTTCTCATGCCCAAAATTTCATGCAAGATATGACCCACGTGGTCTTTTCAGATGCCTACTGTCCCAGCAATCTTGCGTACCTTCAATCGGCGGTTTGCCAATACGAGTTCATGGATTTTTTTCACGTTATCCTCCATGGTAACCGTTTTCGGGGCACCTGGGTGTGGATCATCAAAAACCGAAGTGTGACCACATTGAAAATCGTTAAATCAATTTTTGACAGTTGCCATCGAAGGAGAAGAGTCACCGTACACAGCATCCAAGCGCTCTTTGATTTTGCTGCACGATTTTCCTTCAAAAAACAAGAATCGGTTCACTGACTGATATTTCTCTTTTTCCATTTTTCTAAAATCTGCGGACACACCCACTTTCACACACGATTAAAACAAAACTATGAGTCCGATTTGGTTGAAATTTTAACAATAGCCGTCTAAGATAATGTATTACACGATAATAAATTTCTCTGGCGACAGTGGTGCCATCGGGAAGAGAGGCTAAGTACTTATTGGACCTATCTCTTACACCATAACAATTAAGACTTCTGTATGGGTTGGAAAGTTACTGTCATGTGAGCAATAGGAATGTCAATAACACTAGCTGATTATGTACAAGTATATTCATTGATGTACAGCATAACCATTTCCTATTATTCAACCAGGTTAGTCTTGACATACGACTAATGTCAGAGGTTAACATATGTCCCATTACATTAAACCATTCCCAAATAGCTATCAGTGTTATTGTTGGTTTATTCCCAACTGCTGTTATTGTAGAGCCAGGATGCTACCACCGTCTCTGCCATGACTGCCACTATCGTCCCAATCAGTGCTGCTGACAGCCAAACTTGAACACAGCTGCTGGGCACCTGGGTTTTGTTCATTTTCCTCACTATATTTTTTGTGGAGGTGATAGCGACTGTCATATCCCTTGCCACCTTAATGCTGTCATTTGCTCTGATTTTGTAGTTGCTCGCTTGAAACTGCTAACCAAAATGACCTACTCGCTCCAACAGCTCATACATTCCCTCTAGCTCGACTGTTTACAGTAACTGTGGCAACTGACCTTGCTCTGTATTTTCTCAGTAAATCCCTATAAATTTTTTATAAATCCTTGGTCTACCACACCTCCCTTTTCCTGTCGTAAAGACTGTCCCCCTCTGTCTTTCAACTACTCACTCTATTTTCACTGTACTTACAATTTCAAAGTTATTATTATTTTTTTCTCTACAATGTTTCCCTATTCTTGTGTTTACATTCGTTGGCTCTATGTGTACTTTGTGTGCAATGTTTTTAGTGTATGTGCAGTATTGCAAAATGCGCCTTCACTATATGCTCTCAATGAACGCTTCTGTGACTGCTCTGGTTCATTGTGGTGTGCTGACTAGTGGTACTGCTGACGCCACAAGGCATTTTGGCTCTGCCAGCTGATGTCATTCTGAGTGGACAAGCCTGTTCTGCAGTCCTGCCTTGTGAAATAGAACTCTGGTCCCTTGCTTACATACTCAGACATTCCTTATGTAGTATTTACACACATTCTCACCAACTTCCTCTAACAACGCGTTAAAACTGTCGCTTCAACTTGAGCACCTCGGATGCGGGTTTGAATCCTTGTCTGGGCATTCAGATTTGGGTTTTCCATGGTTTCCCCAAATCACTCGAGGCGAATGCTGGGATTCTTCCTTCAAGATGGGCATTGCCAAATTCCTTCCCGTTCCTTGTCCCCAGTCCCATCCGCCTCTAATGACCTTAGCCATCAACAACCGTAAGTAAAAAAAAAAACAAAAAAAAAAAAACAAAAAACTAATACCTCTTTCATTTTCCATTGCATTGTCAGTTTTCCCATCAAACCTTACTGTTCTCCATCTTAGACTTAGTTGACCATCTTGTGTAACAATCACATATACCATATAATAAGTATATCAAAAAACTTATCAAACCCAAAACAATACTTCAATTCGTTTTCCGGAAACTTCTGTTTGTTGCCTTCTTTGTGACAATATCTGCCTTTGCAGTTCCTGAATAATCACTCCTACTTCCTTCAATTTGCTGATACGTCTTACTTCCGTCTCCTCTGGCATGCTTCCGTCTCCTCTGGCATGATCATGCTAATGTATGAAAAATTGAAGCTATTCTCATTCTCAAACATCGCGTACTGTGTTAGGTTCCCATGTGGTTCAGTGTTGTGTCCTCTTACATCCGTTTCCAATTCTTGTTCCGTCTGTAATAATACTCTTGAACCATGTGTATGACAGTTTTGTTCTAACCTTAATCTTCCTGTACCAGAAAGTACAATGCCTGCTACCTGTTTCTCTCCACATAGAAAAGTGGACACCTTTGACTTCAGGCTGAAACAATATGGCACTGCTTGACTCTTAACACATCGACCTTCATTTGTCATAGCACTTGACAACTTCTTTCTTCTTTAAGAACATCTCGCTGATCTTCCACGTAATCCTTCGGTGATTTTTAATACTCTGTAATATTCTGTGCATTTATTAAGTGAGGTTCAGTGGTCCCTTCTCTTAGCTTCTCTCTTGAACTTCTGCTGCAATAAGCAATTGTATTGTCACGCTGCCTTCATTTGTGTCGGCAGGAAGATTGCACCACTCCCTGACCTCCGACAACTCCTGATACTTTGTCCACCCACACGACAATTGTGCTATGCTGGCAGTTTCCTGTCACTACTGCCTGCGTATGCACACTCCTAACTTAATCACATTCCTTCCTTTGTCTCCATGCACACTCTCTGTAATCGATTTCACTATGTCAATTGCGTACATCCGCCTTCACTGGCAATGGTACCTCACTATTTATTTTCATCTCATACAGCTTCCCGGCGCTTCTGCCGATGCTCCTTATTCTCTTCTCCCTTGCTTTATTTCTTCCTGTTTCTCTGTAATCGCTAATAATTCTTTTCACTTCTGCTTCCTTTTATTATTCCATTTTGTGATGACCTTTCACTTACTTTTTTCTGATCCTCCATCAAGAGTGGTGAACTCTGCTTGCTTCTGCTTGATTTTATGATTTCCTTTTGTGATGGCCTCCCATTCTCTCTCTACAGATCCCCCCCTTTTGCCTCTTGGATATTCTATCCCATCTTCCATTTCCTGTCTTACCAACATCTTCAGGTTTAATTCGTATTTTGTGTTCCGCCATGCCTGCATATGGTAAAACGTCTCCTTCCAACTGGAATACGTCATAGTACGTTGCACATAATTTTCTTACTGCTTGTTTTTCTGGTTCTGCCAGATGCTCTATGTTCAATTCTCCCATAATCTGTCTTATTTTCTCCTGTGTCCGCACGTCATTTTTTCCCCCCCACGGTTCACACTCTTCCCTCTCTCTGTCTCTCTCAATGTATTCTTCCGTCACTGCTTTTGGCTTAATCAATGTTGCTTTTTCTTCGTTAACATTCAAAGCAGTCAGAAGACATTTCCCCTGCCATTCTGCTATCGAAACCGGGATCTAAACTCTCGCTGCCAATGGGATACTAGACTAATTTTGGGAAAGTAACGGTAGTTAATATTGTAGCTGGGCAATATATATATATATATATATATATTTTCTCGAAAAAACAAATGGGAAATTTTACATTTTTATATGCTGATTTGAACATTGGTGCTAAAACCTTTTACCCTGGTTTCATTTTGCACTTTGACTTTTTGCTTGGACGTTGCACCACCGATGCAGCATACAATTGTTTCCCTTGGGATGAGATGAAGCTTGCTTATTGCTGGAAAAGACATAACAGTTGATAAGAGACATTTTTCTTTTCCAAGACAACACTTGGTGCCACCTTACTCGTGCAAAATTTTAGAAATAGAATTGGACATCTCTTGATCATTCTCCTTACAGCCTTAACCTATGACCTTGTTGGTTTCACCACTTTGGACAACTGAAAGAAGCACTTGGAGGATGGTGATTTGAAGATGACAGTGTGGTGGTTGGCTTCTTGTACAACTGGCTACACGTTGACAGCATCATAAAGCTTCCGATACGCTAGGAAAAGTGTATTTCTGAAGTAGGAGGTTATGTTGAGAAATACTATATACTTGGTTCATTTGTTATGGTAAATATTATTATTATTAAAAAAGGTCTCTACAAATGATCCAATCTTGTTGTAGGGTTGAAAAAAATCACTTATTGCTGGGTTGTGACCAATTCACATTTAACTTGTATTGTTTATTTCACCAGTTATTTGTTCTTCACCTTCCACCATAACCACCAGAATATCTGCCTTCAGATACTAGTTATTTGAATAGTGCTCAGTATACATGATTAAAAATAAACATGGCTTTTGCAATTGTTTATAATTTACATGACTTTTCACTCTTTGCGAAGTATTTTTTTTAATCTTTTTTGTCATTTTAGCTTCCACAAATGACCTACTCTGATTTTAATAATTTTTCGGTGACTAAAATCTAAGATTTTTTTTATCCATTGAAAAACACCAAGGGAGTGAACAGTCTACCAAAATTGGAGGTTCAAACTGAAAATTTGTTTCTTATAAGAAAAAAAAAGCATTTGATTTTGATTAAACAATTGCAGAATATTTCTTGCAAAGTAGAAAGAAATGACCCATAACTTTCTCAAGCCAGTTATTCATTTTACAGAAGGTGAACCAACTCAATCATTTTTAAAATTCCTACCTAAGAATTGTAAAAACTGTGATAAATGTCTGAAAAAATGGCTGGCGCTGGGATTCTCGAATCATGGGTAAGTGTTCTTAGCCCCCCCCCCCCCCAACCTCCTCCCCCAGCAAAATTGTTTAGTTTTAACTTTGTTTCTTTTTGAATGAAGTCATAAAATTTTAATGCATAAATATTCAATATCATAGTTGAAGGTAACAATGAAAGGAAAGAAATGCCGCGAGGCAATATTTACATGGAATAGAAAGGGAAAATACACCCAACACTCACCAAAGTTGAAGGGAGGAGGGCAGCAGCAACACAAAACAACACACAAACAAAGAAAAAACAATATTTCAGGAGAAAAAGGGGTTTTCACCTAAAATATTGTTTTTTCTTTGTTTGTGTGTTGTTTTGTGTTGCTGCTGCCCTCCTCCCTTCAACTTTGGTGAGTGTTGGGTGTATTTTCCCTTTCTTTTCCATGCAAAATCATAGTTGCATATTTTAAAACTTGTTTGATTTCTATAGACACCCTGCAAGCAGGCCCCCTTCAGGGACCCTGGGTACTTTTTCTCCCCTTACCACCCTGTAGCACTGGCCCTGCGTGTCATCCCATGGTTGCTCATTCCAAAGCAATGAAAAAGTCTATATAAATGTTTATCTGAAGATCCTTCATTTTTGATTTATCAATGAAAGGACAGTTTACAATGACACATTATCTGTTTGAGACTGTCTGCTTATTAGGAAGTTGTTTAAATGTACAAAACACAGAAATTGTTAGCAAATGTTTAAAATCTTTTCTGCCTGTTTCTACACATACACATACATGCACTAGTTGGATCAAGAACCATCACATCCCTTTCAAATAGTACTGGATAGTTTAGAATGGTTTTGCAGGTGTCCATGACAGGTTGATGCAGTGTCTTTGTGTTCAAAATGTCTGTTCAGTACTCCAACGGTTTTACATGACCCCATAGAAAAAAATCCAAATGCTTGAGGCTGGAGGAACGTGTATGTCCTGGGAGTGGTCCTCCCCTTCCTATCCATTATGTATTAGTTGGTTGCACCTTTCCTTTTTTCTGTGGGATTACATCTTATAGAAAGTCTGAAAGACTGTTCTGAATGAAGTCCTTGTAGATAATATGTATAACACATACTGGGGGAACTTATAGACAATGACCTACAATCCCAAGCTACATATTAATCTCAAACTGTGTTTTTTGTTGTTGCCTGACTGGATTTGTACCATGAGTGTTTTCATCCACCCACAAATATTGATTTTGAAAATTTTTGTTGTTCCAGCTCTTCCAAATATTACTGAAAAGACAAACAACTGATAGTATCGATAACGTTACTCGATTACGAATATACATTTTGTCAGTAATTCAAAAAGAATTTATGGACTATATCTATATGGATTTTTTTAATTGTTTTGGTGCTAGCAACACACCGAAATTTCTGTAAGTAGTTTTGTGACACCTTGCATATATATATTCCCCACTGCCTTCATCTGTGGTACCGAGCGTGGTGGGCGAACGGTTAACATTCTGGCCTCGCATTTGGGAGGATGCAGGTTCGAATTCTCTTCCGGGCATCCAGATTTGGGTTTTCCATGGTTTCCCAAAATCACTCCCGGCGAATGCCGGGATGATTCCTTCAAAAAGGTCATGGCCAAATTCCTTCCCATTTCTAGCCCCAGCCCCGTCCTACATCTAATGACCTTAGCCATCGACAAGGCATAAAGCCATAAGGGAAAAAAATCAGCTGTAGTAACTGTTGGGTCATATTTCCTGATCCTTCCTTAGTTTTATTGCCTTAAAGCATTTTCATGCTGATTGATATATATGCTGACTTACATTTAATCTGTATACATGTATGTACTCCAGAATTATTGAAAATTGAAGGGCCTTAATCAATCTGTAGGGGTAGAAACCAGCATAAGGTGTTTTTTTTAGAAATGGCCAAGATACTTCCCCCCTCCCCCTTTTTTAAATTCTTCTTTCTATATTGAATGAATTAATGTGGAAATTTTGCAAAAGCGGCAGGATGCTCACCTTTTGAAAAGTGAATAATTAAATCTTGGAAATTTTGTTTTTCATCCTCTCCATAATAAACATGTTTTAATTTCTTCATTAATCATAAGAATATTCTAGTCACTCCTAACTTGTTGGTTCTTTTTCACCCCAAAGAGGTTTGTCTGTAGATAAACAAGATTATTTTGGATTGAGTTTAATCCACTATAACGTAACACAAAAATCATTGCAATTGGTGGGGACGAAATCATGACCGTGGCTTAAGTGTGAACTGTTTTTTGGGATATTCGTCTACAAATATCGTTTTTTGAAGGACTATAAAACTGATGTGTAAAACATGTTTTTTTTTCTTCAGTTCTTCCCTTACTGTTTACAATTTTAGGAAGGAATTTTATAAAATGGTGGTGAAGAGGGGGGGGGGGGGTGTTCACTTCCTGTAAATAGAGTGAAAATTATGTCTTTAACTTCCGTGTGTGAAACATTTTACAATTTGTATCGTGGAAATCAATTTCTCTTTTATGAATTGTAGAACAAAATTTTCAGTTTGCTACTGCAACTTTTGAGCTATTTTCCCCACAGATAAAAACAAATATGCCAATTTAGATTTTTAATAACATGTCATACTGTGTTATTTTTTCCTTAGTCTTCCTGTTAATGTTAATTTAGACAGAATTATGATAAATTTCTTAATTTATTGTGCAACAGGTAAATGGGTAGACTAATGCAGCAGATCTTGAAAAATACAGGGTGATTCAAAATGATTGTCGGGGTTTCAAAAAATTCCTACACTTAGCACAATTGAGATATGAATTTGAATCTTATTTTGATGTGTAAAGAAACTCGTCAAGTTTTTTTACATCCATTACAATTGTTCAATATGTGTGCCCTGTGTCACTCTGCACACATCTATGCGATAGTCCATTTCATCCCACACGTGACACAGCATGTCATCAGAAATATTTAGAAAGGCGGCCCTTATCTGTTCTCTCAGTTGCGGGATAGTCGCAGGTAGAAGAGGAAGATAAACTTGATCCTTGACATAACCCCACAGAAAAAAAATCACTTGGGGTTAAATGTGGTGAACAAGGTGGCCAAGCCATGAGCATTTGGTCACTGTCGGCTCCGCGTCCTATCCATCGCTGCGGCAATTGTTCGTTGAGAAATATTCTGACCTCCCGATGGAAATGAGGTGAAGCACCATCTTGCTGCAATATGAAATCATCCACCTCTTTCTGCTGAAGCAGCAACCACTCAGAGATCATATTGAGGTAAGTTAGTCCTGTTACTGTCTGTTCATCGAAGAAGAACGGGCCGTACACTTTCGCCTTGGAAACAGCAGTGAACACACACACTTTTGGAGAATCGCACTGGTGTTCAATAAAAGCACTGAGATTTTCTTTCCCCCAAATCCACACATTATGCTTGTTAACTTTCCCGCACAAGTGAAGGTTCGCTTCATCACTAAAAATGAGTTTTTTACAAAACACTTCTTCTTCCATTTTTTCTTGCGTAATGTTGCAATACGTGAGACATTTGCGATTGTCGTCAGGTGTTAAAGCCTGAAGCGGCCCTAGGCGATAGGCTTTCATTTTTAAACGTTTTCGTAGCACGCGCCAAACTGTGGTTAGCGGAATGTTCAGTTCTCTGCTGCCTCTTCTTGTTGATTTCCGCGGGCTACGTTGATAAGCTTCTCTGACGCGGTTCACATCGACTTCCGACATAGGACGCCCACTGCTTTTCCCTTTGCATAAGCAGACCTTCTCCACGAACTGCGCATACCACCTCCGAATGGAATTGTCTGAAGGTGCATTCTTCATAATTTTTTTTTTTGAAAGTGCCGTTGGACAACAGTAACTGACTGACACACGTGAAAATCTAGAGTGCAAAAAGCCTTCTCTATAGCGTTACCTGCCATATTGCGCGGAACAGAATGTAACTAAAAGATTAGCGGCTGCTACAAAACAAAACTTTGAGAGTTTGTCTATTCATCCATGTAAATATAATACTTGTATGTTTAGTACACAGCCGGTAAAAAAATTCATGAAACCCCGACAATCATTTTGAATCACCCTGTATTTGCATAAGATTAGAATATATTACATAAAACCTTGCATTTGGGAGGATGCAGTTTATATCCCCTTCTGGGCATCCAGATTTGGGTTTTTCATGGTTTTCCCAAATCACTCCGTGCGAATGCTGGGATGCTTCGTACAAAAGGCCACGGCTGAATTCCTGCCCATTCTTTGTCTCCAGTCCCACCCTACCTCTAGATACCTCGATGTGTAAAGTCACAAAAGTGACAAAAAAAAGACATAAAAGTATAGGTCAAGCAAAAATTTAATCTCTTATGCAATAACACTCTTTTTTTAAACATTAATATGTATATATATATTTTGTTTTGTCTTTTAGGATTGAAAGGAGGCAAAAAATAAAGGAACGCCTACAGGAAGTTGAAGATTCTCCACAGGTTCTCTTAGACAAATGCCAAATTCTGGCCAATGCTGTACAAAATGCTCATCACCTTGTTGTATATTCTGGGGCTGGAATAAGTACTTCGGCCAAGATTCCTGACTACAGGGGGAGCAATGGAATATGGACATTGTTGAAACAAGGCCGGGATGTTGGGTATGCATTTAGAATTTCAGTCACAATCTTCTGTAAAATTTTATATCTGATGTCATGTATTATGCCTCAGTTTCTAGCAGTATCGACCAAGGTGTGAAGTAATGCTGAGGTAATAGTGCCATTAGTAGGTCTAGTCAGCATAATTTGTAGAGTCCGACTGAAATGGGATTTTCAGCTGAAACTGAATATTCGGACTCGATCACAGTTTCGACTGATACCGAAACTCATTCAGATATGTTGAAATTTCTATTTTATACTGAAATTAATTGCATTTTTACACACAGATGGTTAACTCGTGTTAAATGAAATGAAATTTTAAATTAAGTGTGTAACAAAAATAATGCTTTAGTTATGTTATATTAACAATTTATCATGAAGAAAAATAATAAACATGTTAAGACTTACTCTTGTAAATAAATGTTGTTAAAAATTAACACACAGATATAAAGTACAGACTCATTATAAAATTAGTATTTTAATAGTGTTCATAATATTTATATGATTAAATTATTATTTTAAATAATAAAAAATTAATCACCAAGTGCTACCTACAAGATCTCAATAAATGAAATATTTATTGAGATCTTATACGTAACACTTTATGTAGCACTTAGTGATTACCTAATTATCAGTCTCAACAAAGATTACGATAATTAATATGTAATATAGTAAAGTATTTAATTTAAAAAGATATAAAATCCAAAGAAAAAATGAAATATTATTATTAATAACTAATGAATTTTAGTATTTGCCATTAAAAAAATCTTATATAGTACACTAAGAAAAGCAGTTTTTCTACATTTTCACCAAGCAGATGTAGAATGGTCTGGTGGCTCAGTGGTTAAGGTGTCTGACGGGTGTTTGAAAGGCGCCGGTTTGAATACCTGTCTTGACGGAGATTTTCATAGGCCCTTAACCAGACCTTCACCTCTGGTACATCTTGCCGTATAATGTGAAGAATGCCAGAACACTTCCGTGGTTTGGATTCCACGTTAAATTGTGGGCCCCTTGAACCGGTTAGGATTGCAGGGTTAGATTAAGGCGACTACGACAGGCGCAAATGCGCAGCCAACAGAAACCCCATCAGCAGGTCATTACGACCATAGGGGGCATCCATAAATTACGTGAGGTGTTTTTCCGGATTTCTGGACCCCCCCTCCCCCTGGTGAGATTTCGTGAGATCTGGCCGGACCCCCCCCCCCATCTGGTGAGATCTGGTCCGTGAGAACCCCCCCTAGAAATCGCCCTGGGAACTTTTTTCTTTATGTCACACCCTAACTTTTTTGACGAAATACCCTCCTAAAATCGACTTTGCCGCAAATTTGAGACCTTTTTTTGCTCTTCTGTCCCCAAATTTTTCGCATAATCTCACGTGAGATTTCCGTAGACCCCCCCCCCCCTGGTGAGATCTGTTGAGATTTCGCCAGACCCCCCCACCCCTCCCCTATTTCACCTCACGTAATTTATGGATGCCCCCATAGGGGATTATTATTATACCAAGCTGATAACTAAGACGATATACGTATATTTGTTCAATGATACTAAACGGCTGCTCGCTTGGAATACTGGTAAACAGAGCAGAAAGATACCTTTCGACCACTTTTCTCAGTGTAGGATATGGACTGCTGTTCCAATAACAATGTCAGCATTGCATTACAATAATGGTTCCAACAGATAAGACTGATTCTTTTTTAATTCTCAAAATTTTTTATCTTCAGATCCAGTTGGCTCCATCTGATTTGGAGTATTATCGTGTATCTCAAAGTCTCTCCTTTTCTTGCTGTATGTTGGGGGTGGCAAGATTAGTTTAGAGAAACTGACTGAACGTTTCCTCCGCCGCCGGCTAGTACTGTGTCAAAAAAGATATTATTTCTGTTGCTGCTACATCCACATCATCGGAATTGAGATATTTCTATTTAATTCTTTGGTGCAGTATTGTCACAACAATCAATGAAGGGTGTCTTTTTATAAAAGAGAATTCAATGATTCGTACAGTAAGTTTTTAAAGTTTATCATCATCTCGTCTTCATTTTCATATCGAACACACAGTTTGCGGGTTAACAGTGATATCACGGTTAACATTCTGGCCTTGCATTCGGGAGGACAAGGGTTCGAAGCCCCATCCGGGCATCCAGATTTGGGTTTTCCATGGTTTCCCCAAATCACTCCAGGCTGATGCTGGGATGCTTCCTTCAAGAAGGGCATGGCCGAATTCCTTCCTGTTCCTTGTCCCCAGTCCCATCCCGCCTCTAATGACTTAGCCATTGGCGAGGTGTAAAGCAATAAAAAGAAAGGTGATATCAAAGGCATGCATTATCAAATTATAAATCAAGTATATCAAAACATCTGTGAGGTTCTTTAAAACATCTGATTCACTAGAGAAAAAAAATATCAATCTTACCATATTCAGTGCTGTACAAGTTGACTACATTCTTTTTCTCTAAAAGCCTTAACATCAGGTATATGCTGCTCCTCCTCACATCAACAGCTTGTACCAAAAGTATGTTCTGGCAGTCTGCACTGTTTTTGACATTTTGTCAGTTTTCCAGTTGCTCGCTCATTATGGTTGAAATGGCCTACGATTTATCTGCATTTTTTAAGTAAGTCTTTGATTTCTTCGTCTGAAAATAGTGAGTGTGCCATGCAAACTATAGATTCATATTAACCATACATCAAGCAAACCATGTTTGCTGCACTGTCAGCTATTACCTGAAAAGTCTGGTTGTTTAAACTCTTTCATTCTCCATCTCTATAAACTTTTGCCCAATGTATTTACTGGTATGATCCTGTTCCAACATGCATTCACCCAGTATAACTTTTAGGAGTTGATAATTTACGATAAAATGAGTTGTAAAGCAGAGAAGTTGGTCCAGATATCAGTGGTAGCACTCACCCATTCATGTTTTGTCTTTATTTGAGATTTTTTAGTCTTAATTTTCTCGTATGTTTGTGGCATCAGTGATTTCATCCGTTATTTGTGAACTGCATGGGGATCAGTGACATTGAGTCACCAAAATGCTTCACTTTCCACCAGACATAAGGCAGCGCGTCCACAATTATTACGTCCATTATTGACTCGTCAATTCTTTTTGCAATTTCATTGATTATGAGCCCATTGTACAAGTTTAGATTTAGAGGTCAAAATCAAGATCGTTGACTAAACAAGATTTGGTTGGTCAGTATTCAACACTTCCAGTGAGATCATTGAACCCATTTGCTTCAATTTAGCTTTATTTAAATATTTTTTCAGATTGACTGTTGCTGACTGTCATCTTAACACCTGCCTGTGTACCGCGATATAAAACTTTGATATGTTGCTTTACTCCAATGCAATGTTTTTAGTTCGTTGCTTACAAATCAATATGATTTATTACAAATTTTGCAAACCTCTTTAGATGACTCTGTAAGGGTTTTCTCGAAAAACTACAAATCTGATTTTTTTTTTTTTGTGATATTTTTACCTGAAAGAAAATATTGTAAGATAAATAAATAATACCTCACAGATCACATAAAATATAACCTCTGTAATAAAGCAGGCATATGGCATGCATTCTGAATTAGGAAAATTAATTCAAGTAAATATGAATTTCAATTAGAAAAGAAAATTTACACGTACTACCCGCCTGAATTTACTAGGCACCTTGCGCAGTATGCGGGAAAGGGTCCAAGGTGACAACTTAATTCGCACTTTTGCTTTCTCACTGTAAAAATCAAGTTACTGAAGTTTAGCAGATAGTTGTCTGGGTGGTTTAAATTAAAATATGGGTACAAAGTGTAATCCATCAACAATTACCTAAAAATGTAGGTAAGTAATGTGTGAATCAAACATAACCTCTTTTTACTTTTACATATTTCTCATTGTAAATAAATCAGAGTTAATAATTTTGGCACGGCTGAAGTTTCAGCCTATTTTTGGCCGAAACTGAAACTGAGCTGCATCTGGAACTGAATCTTTGGTCGGTCACTAATAATTTGTGTGTATATTGCAGGCTGCCTGATTGTCAGGCCCATCAATCAATTGATTGGTTGGTTGTAAAGAAACTATTTGTCGGTAGCATTGGATGGGGGCAGCCTTTCTATGTTTTGACAACAGAACTCTAGCCTCTCCACTGTCTCAACCTTTGGTCAAATTCTAAGCATTACAATCTATAGTTATTATACATATCTCCAATGATTTTCTACATCTGGTATTCGCTCCCTCTAAATAGGCAATGCACTTGGCTATGTGGCCAGAATTACCTATCCACAGTCCTACAGTTGCTTGGGATATGATAGGTACCACCTTTCCTATCTTACTGCGCTGGGTGTTAGCTAAGTGCCGCTGGCAGAGACTGTTGTTGTGTCTTCATTAATTCTCAGGGAATACAAAAGATGAAAATTCTGGGTGTCAGTGTTGGGAATTCTCTCAGGACCTAGAACAGATGATTGCTGATTGCAGCTATTGATGTATAGCCATAGACTAATCATGCTATCTCTTTAATAATTTCCAAAGCATTTCCACAACAGAAGATTCTTTGTGTTTGCTGAGGATGTTGATCCCATAAAAGCAGAAAATTTATGGCAATTAATATTGCAATCTTCTGCCCACTATATCCCATTTGCTCTTGTCCAATCGTCCCTCTGTCATGCAGAAAGGCTGTAGGCTAAGTCTTCACATAGGGTTTCATGGAGCAGAGGAGGGCAGGTGTACAGGAGTATCACAGGCTATGAGGAAACGTCATTGCAGAACGGAGCCAGCTAGCAAGAGGCAATGGACTCTGACTCAGAACAAGTACAGCAAGGCTACAGGTAAACATTGGTGCGTTAGCAGCATGGTGGACATGGAGACACAGGGCTGAGGTGAAATTTGCGACCTCATGAAGGCAGCAGTTGGTGAAAATTTAGTATGGTAACATAGGCCTCGTATAATATAGCTAACAAGTTGAGATGAAAAAGTAGCTGTTAATTGGTGACTGTGTTGAAAGAGTATCTTATTGTTATAAATAATATGAGAATATGTTCGTAATAAGTGAATTAGACATAACAACATGTAAACTATTGTTCATGCTGTGCGAAGTCCACAAATAGACACTGGTGTATTTTGTAAAGGGGATAAGTATTCACAAATATGTTATATTCTTTTAGCCAAGGTGGCCAAGAAAGGGGATGTAATACACATTCTTGGTATTTTTAGCAAAGTTGGAGTAGGTGATTGTAAATAGTAAGCCTGGAAAAGAAAATATACCAGTGTAATTGTCAGTGTGCCAGAATTGTAAAAATTATATTTATATACTGTATTAGTGTAATAAGTAGAGATAGCAATTGTGACCAAAAACTGTGTAGAAGTTGCCGAGAAGCAGCACTGATTTTTGATGTGAATGGGGCAGTTATAGAAAAAGAATGAAAGGTAAAGCTGGAGACTGGAAGTGTGACATAGTTTCCATGGGATCAGCAATAAAGCCATGAGTTAGGGAATTAGACATGTCATTTATAAGCCACAACTAGATGACCCATGCAAAAATTTCACGAAAACAATGAATAGTAAGTTTGGGGGTTTTTAATAGGATGAAAAAACCGTCTCATTTTTTTTCAATTTTTTATCTGTTTAGTTTAATAGGTATGTAACAAAAGTCGATGCCAGTGAAGCAGTTTATTAATATCCCTGTGATTTGTGCTACTGATATCTAGCAGCTATGCTGTGAACTGTCTAATACGTGCGACATTCACAGTTATTGCTTTTGTCCTTTAATGGTCAAATTCCAAAAAAAAAAATTTTGTTCTTAGGAAATGATGTGACCAAAGCGAAGACCTTAATCTTTAATATGATATCTCATTTATCTATTGCGGTTAGATATCAAGGGAGATAAATGGCTCATGATAAAAAAATATATGTTACAGAAATTATTATAATTTTGCCATTTAAGGGTTGAGTTCTGAAAAAATCGTTTCTTAAAATATGATTTGTTTAAACCTGAGATCTTAATCTCTAAAATAATACATCATTTATCTATTTCGATTAGATATCAAGGGAGATAAACAGCTCGTGACAAAAATAAAAAAAGTTATGGAATTAATGATAATTTTTCCCTTTAAGGGTCAAATTCCGAAAAATTCCTGTCTTAAAATATGATGTTACAAATCCTACACCAGTGACTCCATTGACAGCTTGTGTGATAATTATCCTGTGTTCCCCAGACCATAAATCCTGTGCATCCTTCCATTTAATCCCACTGATCCCAACAACATCTAACTTAAGTTGTTCCATCTCCCTTTTTAAGTTTTCTAACCTACCTGCCCTATTCAGACTTCTAACATTCCACACTCCGACTCGTAGAATGTTTCTATCCATTCTCAGCAGTCTTATAGTGTCCACATATTGGTAGAACAGGTAGCTTCTGACACAGATGTGCCAAGTACGAGGGCGGTATGGAAAGTTCTAAGCCTGAATATATAAAACCAATTTGATATTTACCAAATCATTTTTATTTCTCAATATGGTCTCCATGAACACTGATACACTTAGTCCAACGATGTTCCAAGTTCATTATACCATCCCTGAAGTGACTTTCTGGAAGGCCTGCAAAATATCCATCTACAGCTGCAATCATCTCTTCAGTTGATGAAAAATGGTGACCAGCAAGAAAGTTTTTGAGTTTTTGTAATAGACAGAAGTCGTGGGGAGCCAAATCTGGGGAATAAGGTGGATGCTGCAACACGTCGTAGTGCAGATCTCTTAATTTTCCCATTGCTAAAAGACTCTTGTGGGCAGGTGCATTGCCACAATGAAAGATGATTTTCTTCTTCCTCAAACTGGGCCTTTACTCACGAATGTTTTTCATCCAGGGTGTCTAAAAGTTTGGAATAGTATTGTCCAGTTATTGTTTTACCCTTTTCAAGGTAATCAATGAACAAAACACCTTGAGCATCCCAAAAAACTGATGCCATCACCTTCCCTGCCGATGGAACCGACTTGGCCTTCTTTGGACCTGAACAACCAGCTTCTGTCCACTGCTTTGACTGTAGTTTTGATTCTGCCGTGTAGTGGTGAACCCATGTCTCATCCATAGTTAAGAATCGATGCAAAAAATCAATTTTATTTTTGTTGAAACGCTCCAAATACTGTTTAGAAAGTCTCATGCGGATGCGTTTTTGATCAACAGTAAGCAAATGCGGCACCCATCTTGCACAAAGCTTCTTTATATGCAATACTTCATGCCAAATGTATCCCACACGTTCTTTTGATATCCCTACGGTCTCAGCAATCTCTCACACTTCTATTTGTTGATCATCCTAAACCATATCATGCACTTTCTGGATGATTTCTGGAGTTGTTGCACTTTTCGGACATCCTTTGCGTTCATCATCTTAGAGTCTGCTACGGTAACGTTTGAACTCAGCAGCCCATTTCTTAACTGTTGAATATGAAAGAGAAGAGTCCCCATACACTTTTAAAAATCTTCCGTGGATCTCGGATGGCGTTAAACCTTCTTTTACAAAGAATTTTATAACTGCACGATACTCGATTTTTTCCATCTCTGATACAACTTCGCACCACGCCTGCATCACACAACTGTACAGACCAAACTACGATGTAGAATGACTTGTATTTTCTTGCAGGCGCGTCTGGCATATGCACCAACTTCCATGGAAAAAATCACATGGGTAGTGCTGCCATATATGGTCGAGGCCGAGAACTTCTCAGACAGCCCTCGTACTTCCGATTAGTGCACTTCAGTACTCTTTTCATTATGTTGTTAAGACTAAAGTAGTAAGAAGCATGTATTGTTATCATAATAGTAAGGAAGGATTCACTTATGAAACCAACATGTGAGCAATAGTAACATGTCTGTTTAAATGTGGAAACGGTTCAGAGTCGTCAATGTTAGTGGCATGTGATCATGCTCGGATAGGGAACCAGAGGGAAGATTTTCCACCTGTGTGCATTTCTGGAAAAGCTAAAGCTCTGATGCACCTGGGGCCAAAGTTTCTAATGGCCGTGTCTGGTGTCCAGCTCTGGAAGTTTTGAGTAAACATTACAGGCCAAATTGTGTCAATTTGTATTTGGTATCCATGTAGTTCAATGTAATGTAGATGTACATGAAATTGAGCATCCAGACTCAAGTCATGGTATATAATTGTGTTGTATTATTCTATATTTCAATGTATCTATTGTTTTATTATTTCAGAATTTCATGTTGTAAAGTCAATTTTTAAGTCGGATTGTAATGACACTGTGAGAGTTATGTATTCGTGAGCCGGTAGGCGCATGAGATCGCAGAGATGGTTTAAGGATATCTCTGGAGTTGAGTTAGTCACTCACAAGAATACAGTAGGGGCGGATGTGCCAAGATGGTCATGAATTTAAATATGTGTACTACCATCCGTTAACATCACGATATAACAACTGGGACGCTGAGTGAAGCAGTGTGTGGAGAATGAGTTTGCCGTGTGTGGATCCTTGGGCATAGTTCGCATGGTGTTGTGAGAGAAAATAACCTGTGGTTGACGATTTTTTGAAGTCTGTGAGAGCAAACAGCAGAACTGCATTGCATAAATTGTTTCAGTGAACATAGCGGGCTACTACTCGCCTATTTTTTTTTTCTTCACCTTTTATGCATGAAACCTGCTATTTCTGGTAATGAAACTATGTCTGGTGGCTAGCTTTTGGTGGATGTATGTGGAGTGAACTTTGATTGATGATGTGTGTGTACTTCTAGCTAACTCACGTATTTGTCCTTTGACTTTGACATATTCCAGTATTCATCTAGCGTAGCTAACCAGACTTGTGACCTGATTACACTTGAATCTATTAGGGCGTAGAGGAATTGTGATAGCTGTAGGCAGAAGAACAAATAGCTGTGGTACATAACCTGATTAAACCCCCAAAATTACAAAAAACGTACAAGGTCAATTTGTGGATGCATCTTGCAGAATGTTGGAAGTCAAGCTTTAAATATGCACTGTGCTTAATTTCTTTTGCACCAAGAAAGAGAATGGAACTTAAGTTACCATACCAGCCTTTGTAACACTGTAGTCACTTCATAATCCAATATACGAGGGGGGGGGAGGCATAAAAAACGGGAATAACATCTTTATTTATTAATATTTTTACGCCAAATTTTTATCACCTTCAAGCTATTCTCCATTGACCATAACACACTTCTTCAAATGATCCTTCCATTGTTCAAAACGGGATTTTCTTTATGCCTTCCAGCATACCTCCTACACAGTGGAAAAACACTGTCATGTCCCTTTTGAGTCAGGGGAACAAAAAGAAATCGCGGGGCTAGATCCGTGAGTAGGGGACGTGGACAATCAGTCTCGTGACGTTTTTGGCCCAAAACTGCTTTACAGAGAGGGCGGTGTGTGCCGGCGGATTCTCCTGATAGAAGAACCAGTTGCCTGTGCGCCAAAGATCTGCCCTTTTCTTCAGGATACTCTCCCTCATTCTTTTCAAAACCTCCAAGTAGAACTCCTGGTTGACAATTTGACCCGGGGGGAGCAAACTCCGCATGCAGAACACCTCTGCAATCGAAGAAACAAATGATCATTGTCTTGATGTTTGACATCACTTAACGAGTGTTTTTTTTTGGGGGGGGGGGGCGAGGAGAGCCACGTGTCTTCCACTGGCTTGATTGCTGCTTTGTTTCAGGGTAGTGTCTATAGCACCACGATTCATCACCAGTAATCACCATTGAAAAAAGTTCAGGGTCCTCTTTGAGCTGATTTGAAGCTCAAAACATGCCTGAAGTCAACATTCCCTTTGCTTGTCTGTGAGGAGGTGAGGGGCAAATTTGGCTGCAACTCTTTTTATGTTCAAATCTTCAGATAAAATCCTCTGAATTGAACTGCAAGATATTCCAGACATCTCAGAGAGTTGATCAATCGTTCGGCAATGGTCTTCACGAATGGGGGCATTGATTTTGTTGACATTTTCATCACTTTTTGACGTTGAGGGGCGTCCTGGACGGGGTTAGTCATCAGTTGACATTTCTCCATTTTTAAAATGTGAAAACCACCTGTACCATAGACTCTGGTTTTACTTAGGGCAGCATCCCCATAAGCCGTCTTCAGCATTACAATAGTTTCCGCGGCTAATTTCCCCAACAGGAAATATAATTTCACAGCCACCCATTGCTCTCGACAATCTGCCATCACATTTTTGGCAAAATGGAAAAAAAGTTGTTTTACTAAAAAAACTATCACGGGTGAACCGATGCACTAACAGCTACACAACTTCGCACACTGACTCAGGTGGCATGACTGTAACTGATACTGGGTCAAACAATGGGTTCCCCCACTCTCCCTCCCTGCCACAGCCCAATTCCCATTACTTTTGCCCCCCCCCCCTCTTTTCTCATAGACCATTGTAAAGGCACAGCACACTTATTTTTTTGTGAATTGTGTACTTTGTAAAGAATGCTTTTTCATCAATCAGCAATTTTTTCATTATTTGGGCATGTTGTGTGCCATGTCTCAGTTTGCAGCACAATTGACTGAGGGTGGACTAATGCAAAGGCAACAGTGGTGTTAGTAGGTCAAATCACCATAATTTGCAAATATAAAAAAAGGTTGCCTCATAATCAGGTCTGTTCTAAGAAATTCATTCGTCGATAGTGAGCACACTTCCCTATTTACTATCAATATGAGCCGTGTTTGGAATTATAGGAAGAATCATTCAATGATATCCACTATTTACAGGTTTAACAATAAATGAAAAGTGATTAAAAATTCAATTTACAATTATATTTATTGGAGTAAACCTAACATTTTTTCCGCAACACTTTTTAGGGTTAGCCGGTATCTGGACCTGACCACAGGATTCCATCCTCACTGCTACCTCTCCCATTGGTCAGACAGCAAGCATTACTGTCTGTATCATCTGTGATTCTTCTGTAATAATCCTTTCTGTGAAAGGGATGTAAATATACTTCAGTAGTCTAAAGCACTGTTTCATTCTTAGAACTAATAGAAGCTTCTGCTGATGCACTATAAACCATAGCTGCTCTGAGTAGACAATCTATTAGACTGTTGTATCCAGAAGTACCTATCCATAGACATACAATCGCTCGAGGGATGATACGTACTCCTTTCTGTTGATACTGTCCTTGGGGATAAGCTAAGTGCCCCTGGCAGAGTCTGTGGGACCGAGCGTGGTGGGTGAGCTCTTGCCTTACATTCGGGAGGATGCCGGTCTGTCCAGGCATCCAGATTTGGGCTTTCCATGGTTTCACCAGGTGAATGCTGGGATGATTCCTTCAAAAGGGACTGCCCATGAAGCATGTAGTTCCATTTTGGCTTCCTGTGTACCTCCCCTCCCCCCCATGTTGCCTGTTGTGGCTTTTGCCTTTACCCTTCCCCCCACCCCCCCGCCACCCCACACCCCCACTTAGTTTTTTCCCCCGTATTTATTCCAGAAGATATTTTGTACTGTTTTCTCTTGTCAAACTTTCTTAAAATTACATACAGAAATAGTTAAATGACAGAAATAAATATTCACATGCTGTTGTATGTTCTGTACCTTATTTTAACTGTGACAAATAATTTGAATAAGAAGCTGCTTGGCTTGGGAAACCCCCCCCCCCCCTCACACATACACACACACAGCTCAGCGTAGCTTTCTAGCCAACCCCTACACCCTACGGAGCCACGTAGTTTATGGATGTTCCCAAAGATCATGGCTAAATTCCTTCCTGTTCCTAGTCCCCAGTCCTATCACACTGCTAATGACCTCAATATAGATGAGGCGTAAAGACAATTTAAAAAAAAAAAAAAATAAATAAAGGTCTGCAGATGTCCCATGAATAGGGTATTACTCCATTTTTAGAAATGTGGCTTAATTTCATCTGTTGATAGTAATTAGTTTCTATAATTTTTATTTCAATTTTATGAAATTGATAAGTGGCATGAAAGAGTATTTAAATTTTAAATTTCTGCTGAAAAATGCTAACTGCCATGCTGCTTTGCTTCATGGTGTCACTAGCAGCTAGTCAAAAAACTATTGTCAGCTGTAAAACAACTTCGAGAGAGCAGATCGAGAATGATTTTTAAAGAACTAATCTACGTATTTTGTAATTTAAAATAAGTTACAAGACCTATATGTAAGAATACGTTTCTAAAAACACCCGGAAAGTTGTGGATTAAAGTGCCAACCACTGATACAAATATGAGAAAAACTTGGTTAAAACTTGTGAGAAGAGATCCAAAAACATTGTCTGAAAAACTCCTATATACTTTTGTGAAGATCGTTTCGACGCAGTACGTAGGTTTAACAATAATTGTCATACAAGTTACAATAATTTATTATCGTGTTTTATGGTTCAATTGGAAAGTGATATGGAAAACTATATCCCACAAAAACAATTCTTGTAAAAATAGGCCAAGTCTCGTGTTCGTGCAGTGACAAAAAGTTATGAGATCTTCCTCTGAGCCAAGTCTACACTTTTCAGTGTATATTCACTTCACTTTATGAAACAGAATGGTTTCTCTCGGTATCATAGATCGTTTATTTAGGATAAAAAATCTGATGACTTGGCCATTATGCATGTCATAATTTCAACTTAAATTGAGGGCATAATACTTGTCAAATTCAAAAAAGAGCGATGGAAATCTTGGCCTTTACGTATTTATAAGTTTTTGTACGTTAACTAAAACATGGCATGCATAATGGCCAAGTCATCAGATTTTTTATCCTAAATAAACGATCTATGATACCGAGAGAAACCATTCTGTTTCATAAAGTGAAGTGAGTATACACTGAAAAGTGTAGACTTGGCTCAGAGGAAGATCCCATAACTTTTTGTCACTGCACGAACACGAGACATGGCCTATTTTTACAAGAATTGTTTTTGTGGGATCTCATTTCTTTTTGTAAGTTTATCACTTATCCTGAATCGCCGCTCAAATGTAATGATTCCACTTGACAGTCGGTTAATAGGAACATTTCAGATTTTAAGACATAAATATACGTTTACCAACAATGCCCCAATCTCTAGAAACAATTGATGTGACCAGTAGCCGAGCAATGCAGATTGCCGCTGGATTAACTACCACCATAAATAAATTACTAGTAACTCCAAACTAAGCATAAGACCAAAGTAAAATTTAGGATATCACTTAAAATTGCTAATCTCTTTGCATTTTAAAATTTTGGCCATGTAGCTTCATCGGGAGAAAAGCAATTAAACTGCAAATATGTGTCAGAATTTTTCATATTTGGTATTGTAATTAAATAAATACGGGAGAAAACTCCAATATCAGACTTTTCTCATGATATTGGGGTGAAATCATATATGTGCACCAAATTACTTCTTTCTGGGATGGCTGGAGGTACAGTGGGATTTTGATATCGGGGTGACGTGGTCAAAATAAAATTTTGAATTTAAATAACTTCCAAAATAAGAAAGGCAGATAAGTAATATTTAACACATTAGTTGAACTTAGTAAGCTCACTCTACAATTGAAATTTGAAGTGTATAAAGTTATTAGGGTAGGAAGCGATTTCACGTTAGGGGTAGGTAAGGGATAGATATATGGAAATTTACGAGTTTGTTGGTATGTGAGTAAAATTTTATCTGTGTAGCAAATTTCAGCTTTCCACAGCTACGGGCTTAGAGTTTTGATAATCATCAGTCAGTCAGTGAGTAAGTGCGTGACAAAATCGCTGTAGTTTGCATCCTAACAACAACCGAACTAAGACCAGTATTTAAATAAAATTTAGTACGTTTGCTAAGATTGCTGATATCTATGTATAACAGAAAGTTGAGACATGTAGCATAAATACGACCGAAGACATTGAGGTTCAAAAATGGCCCGAATCGCTTCGAGAAAAGGGTAGGCAGTGCCGTCGTTGACTCGACGTGTCGGGTGCACTCAAATTATAAATGCGGAAGTAGGTAGGTCTCTGTCTTTTTGTTACGTTTTGACGACTTAGTGGCTATACCAATAATGCTGGAATTTGACAAGGAAATACTGTGTATCTGTAGGAAGGACACTGGAAATATTTTTTCATTATGAATAACAGTTGTAACCACGAAATTTTTAGAACTTATCGAATGGTGACGTGTGTTAGTTTGTAATGATAAATCGGTTGCTCAAGCTGTGCTTCTCGCACGATTTGTTATTGTATGATTTGTTATTAAATTTCGTTTAGAGACAAATCGTATTATTTAATATAGAGTTCGATTTGCTCAGCACTGTACTATTATTTTGTGTCTGCTTGAAAGTTTCTGGCACCAGTTTATTTTGTCTTCTTTTTTGACGTTCCTTGCGGGTGTAAACCTAGCTCTAGCAGAGCACGAGCAGCTAAAGTTATTAGAACCCAAGAAGTGGATGCTCATGTTAAAGAAACAAGAAAAGACGAAGCTGAATTAAAGCTGTCATTAGTTAAACACCCCCCCCCCCCCCACACACACACACACACATCCCCGAACCCCCGCACCTTCTTTTGTTTTTCTGTTTTTAAATATGTTGGAAATTAATTCTCTTCATGAGACCGGTTCGACGGTTTGAGCATACTGATTCATCCAGAACAAAGCAATTAACCTGCAAATATGTACCGGAATGTTTCACGTTTGGGTTTCCATTGAATAAATATAAGGAAAATCAGCAATACCATTACCAACAATGCCCCAATCTCTGCAAACAATTAATGTGCGTCGTAGCCTAGCAATGAGCATTGTCGCTGGTTTAACTACCACCTCAAATAAATAACAAGTAACTTCCAAACTAACCATAGGAACAAAGTAAAATTTAAAGCTTTCGTTAAACTTGTTTGCCTCTCTATAGTATAGAAATGTTAGGTTTATAGCTTAATCCGGAGCAAAGTAATTAAGCTGCAAATATGTGCCAGAATTTTTCATGTTTGGGATTATAATTAAACTAGCTGATACCCGCGACTTCGTACGCGTGGATTAAGAATTTCTTTGCCAGAATTGAATATAGAAAGTTTTTGGTAACGAAGGATTGGTCCCAAACAACACCGAGTCGGCATAATATGACAGGAAAGCCATCACTATATCATTCTACCGTCAAACCTATCTCTTGAAGAGAATCAATTCCCAACATATTAAAAAAAAAAACGAAGGTGTTGGGATGAGGGGGGGTGGGGGGGAGGTGTTAACTAAGGGCAGCTTTATTTCAGATTGGTCTTTTCTTCCTTCTTCTGCATGAGCATCCGATTCTTGGGTTCTAATAACTTAAGCTGCTCGTGCTCTGCTAGAGCTACAACTTAGGCCAGTTTACGCCCGCAGGGCATGTCAAAAAAGAAGACAAAATAAACTGGTGTCAGAAACATTTAAGCAGACGCAAAGTAATAGGACAGAGAAAATCTACATCTATACTAAATAATACGTTTTTTTCTCTAAACGAAATTTATTAACAAATTATTCACTAATATAATGCGCGAGAAGCACACCTTGAGCAAACGACCTAACATTACAGACTAACACACACACCTGTCTCTCCGTCACCATTCCATAAGTTCTCAAAATTTCGTGACTACAACTGTTAATCATACCGAAAAACAATGTTCTGTACCCCCCTACAGATTTTCTTGTTAAATTCCGTCAATACCGGTATAGGCATTTAGTCGTCATAACGTAACTTACTTCCGCATTTATAGTATTATTACTGCAGATCACACACACACTGACTGCTAATCACCCCTGAGCGGTCAATATAACGTAAAAAAGTGTACACCTACAGCATTGCAAGACTACTTAAGCCTCGTATCCACTTGAGCACACTCAGGCGAATGAGCCGCTCATTCATTTGAGCGCGCTCGTTCGAGCGTGCTCAAGGAAAAAAAATTTTGGTCGAACGAGCCTCGCTTCAGTGCTCAGAAAACGCTCGGCTATTGACGTGTCATCACGCGTAGCTGCGGCCTTTATTATTATCCATACGATGTCAAAATAGAAGAAAATTACCAAGTTGATGGATTAGAGAAAGTCATCGTCTGCGAAGAAATTATCTTAATAATTTAATTCGCGAATTTACTTTAGAAGATGACAATGAGCTATTTCAAAACTTTACGAGATCGATTTCGAACATTTGCTGTCATTAGTTGGACCTCATATTAAAATACACGATACGCCTATGCGTGAGGCGATCCCACCAGAACATAAAATTTATAATAACTTTAAGATTCCTAGACCTCAGGAAGTCCCTACACAAGCCTGCAGTATATGTTCAAAGTACATAAACAAAGCATCATCCGTTTAGTACGGTTAGTCTGTGATGGCATTATTGAATCACTTCAAAATTATATGAAGGCTGGTACCTATTTTTAATTTGTGTTTACAAATATAGATTTATAGATTTTATGTTTTTTTAAATTGTGGCATTGATTTCAAGTTTTTAATAAAAATTGGTAAAACAATTATATTGCCTGGCACAAAATCAATATGATTTTAGGCACTTAGGATCTGAATTTCGACACACCAAATTCAATCAAAATCCGTTCAGCTGTTAGAAATACTATTAAAAAAGACTTACCATTTCCCCTTATAGAAGTTCTGTTCTGTTTTGATCGTTCTCGCCTGAATGACCCTAGCTGGCTTGTTATTTTTTTCTTCACATCATCAATACTAAAGTTTAATATCTCGCTGATTTCATGCCATGCACCTTATTTTTTAGTTCGATTTTAATACTGGAGCTATCCCATAACACCCTCTTTGATTCATACGCATCAATTAGAGTTAAGCAAGTTCCATGTGCTCACGCTCATTGTAGAAACCGCTAAATACCGTCCACACTGAGCGCCGAACAAACACTGGCTCGCCTTTGAGCATTCCAAAATACCGACAACCGATCGGCTCGCCCCGAACGCGCTCGCTGTCGTTCGTTGCGAGCGTGCTCAGGCGTCCACACTTGAGCCGCTCGCTTCACTGAGCGGCTCATTCTCCTGAGCGTGCTCAAGTGGATACGAGGCCTTAGGATTTTCCTCGCATTGCACCCCTAAATTTGTGATATCTATAGTTTAACATTCAATCCGAATAACTGACGGTTCAGACGTGACTCTTACGATCAAAAACAATTTTTAAAAATCTTTGCCTCCATTGGGATTTGATCCGGCGGTACAAACATTAGTAAGCAAGCGCGTTAACCAACGGGCCACCAGCCCACAATAGTATATGGAACTACAGAGTCTTCCACATCCTAAACGTCGGTCTATGTTCGTTTCGGTAATCTTTCAAATGTACGTGACAATATGACGAGAAATTGTTCAACCAAATATAGACAGTATTTTTCTCCATGTTTCAAAGGAAAAGTGTGCAAAGTTTCATCGAGATCGGATGAAAACTGTGGATTTATATGAAGAATAAACAAACAAATATTCATCTTTTAATATATAGATAAATACGGGGAAAAACTCCAATATCAGATTTTTCTTATGATTTAGGGATGAAACCATATATGTGTACCAAATTACTTGTTTCTATGATTACTGGAAGTATAGTGGAATTTTGATGTCGGGGTGTTGTGCCGAAATAAAATTTTGAATTTCAATAACTTCAAAAGTAAGAAAAGGAAAGAAGTGTAATTAAACACTTTAGTTAAACATATTAAGCTCACTCTACAGTGAAAATCTGAGCTTTATAAAGTAATTACGGTAGAAAGCGATTTCACGTTATGGGTAGGTAAGGGGTTAGGTATATGAACATTTACGAGCTTCAGACTTTTCTTATAATATGTGGGTAAGATTTTATCTGTGTACCAAATTTCAGGTTTCTACGGCTATCGGAAGTGCCTTAGAATTTTGATGATTAGTCAGTCAGTCAGTCAATGAGTGAGTGAGTGACAAAATCTCTGAAGTTTGCATCCGAATAACATACGAACTAAGAACAGTAACGTAATAAAATTAAGTACGTTTGCTAAGATTGCTGATATATATGCATAACAGAAATTTGAGACATAAATACGACCGAAGAAATTAAGGTTCAAAAATGGCCCGAATCACTTCGAGAAAAGGGTAGGCAGTGCCGCCGTTGACTCGACTTGGCGGGTGCACTGCCGTGCACCCAAATTCAGTATAAGATCATAGATCCAGTGATAAGGATTCGAAGGAAACCGAGCTGTGTAACATCCAAATTCGATTGCCAGCCCAAAAGAATATGCAAGTTCATGCCAAGCAAACCAGTTCTTGGCTTTCTGCTTTCACAAATCTATTTTTCATTGTATAGTGTTTTAAAATAAATGATTAATATTTAATGATTAATAATAAATGATTAATAGCTATTTGAAAAATCGCTGTTTGCAATCTATTAGGACAAATTGTCAGATTCTTCGTGGTTTAATTAATGTGATAATTAAGTAGTCCACAATGTATTTCAGTTTAAACTTTCATTTATTTTCAAATAACACGTCAACGATACTGCTTACATTCCTTCATACAATCCAGAGATTGCACTCAACGCTTCTACTAACGCAGTCCTTGGCAGTCTCAAATTGAATCTGTATAAACTACTACTGTCCTGCTGATTTCTTTATATAGGCTCTATCAAAATTTCTAGAACTCTTCAAAAGCTTCCGCCAAATATTTCTCGAACATTAACAATTACTCAGACAATTGAAACGTATGAAAAACAATCAGAATTAATACATAATCATTTAACATCATTACAAAATGGTCAGAAACGGAAATTAAAGATACTTAAACACACAATTATTTACAGAAATAATTTTAAACTGTAGTAAATTATCCTTTAGACATCGTAACTTGCATTAATATTTGGAATTACCAGCAATTAAGCAATTCTCTTGAACAATTCTGTTCTTAAACATATTAAATGGCTTATAAAGAATTTCTTTTCATAAAATAAAGTCTATTTACATTGAGTTACAGGAATTTGAAAAATAAACATACAAGATCATATTCAAGCAAACTTTAGCTTACTATAAGTGCTTCATAAAATCCAATTCTATTTAAAGTTCAGGTATGAGGGCTGTTACAATATGAGAGATATAATGTTGTTAGTTGATGTTATGTAGTTAACTAGGTAATGGTAGTAAATTATTGCTCTATAGACATTATCATATATGCCTATTTAAAGCCATTTTGTAGTATCAGAAAATTAAATAACAAGCAGCACAGAAATTATCATTATTGATGGCATTCAGAAAATGATAGTATGAGCAACACATACTCAGAACACTAATCAGAAAGCATCATTGCAAGATTGCGTATATTTGTAAAAAGAGTCATTAAGCTCTCAAATTAATCCTTTTAAAGAATGCTGGGATCACTGCTTACAAGCAAAAATTTCATAAAAAGTTTGTTCTTCTTAAAATCTGATTCAAATTACAGGCAATCTGTATATTTTACATTTATATCAAAGATGTTTTCAGAATTAATTAGTTTCAAGCAAAGAATATAATTGCCTCTGATTTTAGCTGAGGCTTGTAACCATTTTTAAACAATATAGATTTTTATATTTGTTATTTAATTGTTAGGTATAAGTGGAATTTGTAAACACTAATTGATAATTCATTTTTCAGCCCCCATGATCTGACAAAAGCAGATCCAACATTAACTCATATGGCATTATATGAACTCTACCGTCGAGGTATCTTAAAGCACCTTGTATCTCAAAATTGTGATGGTTTACATGGACGCAGTGGCTTTCCAAAAAATGTCTTATCAGAAATTCATGGAAATATGTATTTGGAGGTACGTCACACTGTTTTTATGTTAAGATTTACGTATTGCTACACAGAGATAGTAAATATATATTGATTTAAAAAATTTGTAATTTTGTGTTCTTTACTTATATCCACTTTTAGCTTGGACTCGAAATTTGCTTGTAATAATTGTTTAGTTGCTTGTGCTGTAAAATACTTGAATTTTAGTAATTGTGTTTTCACTCTAGCTTTTAGACTTGTCAACAAAGCATGAAATAGTTTCTAATTCACTAGTGATGCTGAAATGTAATCTTTACTTTATCAGACTTTCATTATGAGAAGTCCTAAAAGGTCGTAAGAAATGTATCTGATTTTTGCTGGAATTAACAGTATTTTTATCCTGTGCAAAATCTTTATCAAATAATTGACATTTGTTTCTTTTGAAGGTTTCAGTTTACAGTATTTAAGTTTACATTCATTGCAACATTAATTAACATTGATTTGAAACCATTGAAACCATATGTTTCTGCTTATTGATACTTTATAGTTTGTACCTGGAAAAAAAAAAGGAATCACGATTCTCCCTTAAACCATTTAATTCTACTGACTAATGATGCTTTTTTAATTTCCTGTAGCTTTTTAACCAAGATTTTCTTTAAAATAACTTTGTAGGGGAGGCAAAATCATCTTATGACTGCAGTAAATTTTGTGACAGTATGACAGCTTGAAATTGTGTTACTGCTGTTGTTTAAAAAAAAGTTGAGTTTATTTATTGAGGGTACAAACAGTTGAACAATAAAAGTATTACTGTCATCACATTCCTTGTTTGTCGCTTTATTCTTAGAATTCAACAAGTTTATGGCACGGGAATAACACCAAAATGACAAAACTTTGAATCGCTAAAATTTTTATCTAGCTTTGCTGATCCCAATTCTTGTGGTACAAACATAATCCGGTTTGAGAGAGTTACAAATTGGGGCTTTTTTTTCTGTAGCAGCTCTGAACGTATTCATTCTATAAATTAACAAACTGTGTGGCAGATGTGTATTTCTGTAAATGTTAAGATTTCTTTCTTTACGGTTTTAGGTCTGTCGGGAATGTAAACCAACACGGGAATACTGGCGCCTGTTTGATGTAACTGAGAAAACTGCCAGATTTAGTCACTATACGAAGCGACAATGCCACACTTGCTCCAGCCCTTTGGTGGACACAATAGTACATTTTGGTGAAAGGGGGAAGTTGAAATGGCCTCTGAACTGGTCTGGTGCTTGTCAGGCTGCTGATAAAGCTGATGTTATTGTGTGCTTGGGATCCAGTCTAAAGGTCAGTTATATTATGTATGATCGTAATTCTTTTTCTTTAAAAGGGGGGGGGGGGAGGAATTTAAAATTCAAATGAGTATAGGGGTAGTAAACCTATCATTTATCTTAGGAGGAAGCAGGACAGTGAAGAATCAAGTGCAACACAAATATCCATTAACTGAGGTGATAAAATTGTAAATTTGTGATTGTCTTGTATTTAATATTGTCTAATTTTCCCTCCTCCAACTTTGATAAGCAGTTGTTTTGCTTCCATAGGCCTTACAGCTCATGTACATCAAGATTATATGAGCCAGGAGAGGTTTTGGGAAAAGGAATGGGAAGAAATTTGATCTTTGAAGGAACAGTCCTGGCATCCCCATGCAAGATTATATGAGCAAGGAGAGGTTTTGGGACAAGGAATGGGAAGAAATTTGATCTTTGAAGGAACAGTCCTGGCATCCCCATGGAGTTATTTCCAGAAACCATGGAAAACAAAAATTTGGATGACCAAGCTGGAATTTGAACCCACGTCCTCCCAAATGCCAGCTCAAGCATTAACCCCCCCCCTCCCCCCTCTTACCCCCTCCCCCCCCTCCTAACACTTGGTTTACTTCCCTATTCTTGTTTGAATTCACATTGAATTATCAGAAAAACTATTTAAAATGATTTTAGGAATAATAAAAGTCATCTCTTAAAGTTGTGTCTGCAGTAACTAAATGTTAATCAATTTCAAGTACCAGTCTTTCCTTAAAATATATTGCCATAAATTAATTTGGTCTGCTCTTTCTTCACCGAGCGGGGCGGTGTAACGGTTAGCGTTCTCGCCTCGCATTCGGGAGGACGGCGGTTCGAATCCCCGTCCGGGCATCCAGATTTGGGTTTTCCATGGTTTCCCCAAATCACTCCAGGCAAATGCCGGGATGCTTCCTTCAAAAAGGCCATGGCCGAATTCCTTCCCATTCCTTGCCCCCATCCTTGCCCACCATCCTTTCCCATCTCTAAAGACCTCGCTGTTAAAAAAAGACGTAAAGCAGTTACAAAAAAAAAAAAAAAAAAAAAAAATCTGCTCTTTCTTCTTAAGAAAAGTAACCACTTTCCTGTAGTTGAATAGGGCAGAGTTCCTAATTACTTTAAGTTCATTTAAACTGAGTTGGCTTGGGGGGCATCCACAAATTACGTGAGGTGTTTTTCCGGATTTCTGGACCCCCCCCCCCTCCCCCCTGGTGAGATTTCATGAGATCTGGCCGGACCCCTCCCCCTCTGGTGAGATCTAGTCCGTGAGAACCCCCCCCCCCCCCCCTAGAAATCGCCCTCGAAACTTTGTAGACTTTTTTTTTTTTTAGGTCACACCCTAACTTTTTTGATGAAATACCCTCCTAAAATCGACTTTGGCGCAAATTGTAGACCTTTTTTTTGGCTCTACTGTCCCCAAATTTTTCGCAAAATCTCACGTGAGATTTCCGTAGACCCCCCCCTCCCCCCTGGTGAGATCTGGTGAGATTTCGCCGGACCCCTCCCCCCCCCCTATTTCACCTCACGTAATTTATGGATGCCCCCTTGCCTGTTTACAGTTATTAGGTAGTTTTCCAAACTTCACTACATGAATAAACGGATTGAAAATAAGATGGGCTAAGAAAAATAACACATCACCTAACACAGGTGAAGGCAGGAGAAGCCGTCAAACGAACACACACACACACACAAAACAAAATATTACTCATTTAGGAGGAAAGTCATATGGTGGGGGTAAAAATACGTACACATATCGACCCTACCTATCCTACCTTATTTTCAGTTCTTAACGGCAGTTCCACTGTCTGAATAATGGACTGGTTCTCTGTTACCATCTGAAGAATACCACTTCACTAATCGAATAAGTGAAGAGAATAAATTAAGACTTTGCTGTTTTTTTACATTTCACAGAGAGAGCTTTTCTTATTGTATGGATTAATAATATTAATATTGGTAACCACATATTACCAGTCTGTTATTAATTTTCAGTTTTATGTATAATCAGGCCATGATAATAATCCTTGAATGTTCCTAGACAGTCTAACAAAGTGTAATTTCCCATTAAATTTTTTTTTCTGTTATTTATTTATCACTAGCTATGAGCTTAACTTCATTTGTGTGGACTGTTAATTTACAGACCTTTTACTTAAACATCATAAGAATCCACATAATCCATGGCCCCTGTGGATCACTAAACAAGCATCCTTCTTGCTTGAAGGGTGTCTACAATAAACTTTAAATCTATTTTTCCAAGTAAAACAATACTATTCGTGCACTGAAGTTATAATAAACATTTTCACTGAGGGAAAGGACTTACCTTTAAATAGATACTAATTTTTGGACACTTTTACCTTACTTTCTCAGCCTTTCACTGTAACCTCGAAATAAAACATACCCTATTCTGCTCATGGGTCAATTGGCTGTACATTAATTGAAACTCTATCAATAGTTTTTGTGTGGATCGCATTCAACAGAAAATTGTGTTTATCTGCTTTATGATTTCACATCAAAGTGAATCATAACCTACTTTATCCCAAGCATCATGGGTTGTATATTTAATACTAGCAGAGTTCCCGGCATTGCCCGGTATGATCTAGATTGATTTGCACACAGTGAATATTGAAGCTCATAAGAGGGATTCTACGATAACCGTGGAGCTCCAATTTGATGATGGAATCCCATGTAACTCGATGAGTCAAATTGAAAGTAAAGAATAATTTTTTTTGATATCTCGCTTAGTACTCGAGATATCATATTTCAAAATTGACGTGGTTAGATTGAAATGCAGCCTGGACCAGAAGAAAAATTTCACCTTAGCCAAATTTAATAATTTCGTAAGTAACTTGGTGAGACATATCGAAAATAAAGTATAAATGTTTTTGATATCTCGCTTAGTTCTCGAGATATTGCATCATCAAACCACTATATCTACAAGATGGAAATGCACTATATTTTCTTCCTAGTGGTTGTTGTTGGGTTGAAATACAACCTGGTCCAGAAGAAATGTCACCAAAAGTACAAGGAACTATAACTGATGTTTGACATGTTGAAAACCAAGTGAGATATCAAAAAATGTTATTCTTTATTTAAGATTTTTTCACCGAGTTCTATAAGAATTTATTATCAGATTTTGGTACCACGATAATGATAGAACTTTGAACTTGTGAATTAAATTTCATGTCAGTCGCTCCATTCTTCTATACGTATTTAAACGCCTAACCCCCTGTGTTGCAGAAAAGAGATGGGGTTGGGGTTGATTTATTCCTGCAATATTCTTAGCCATGATATCAGGAACATGTGTACTAAATTTTATCATAATAAACACAGCAATTCGTACAGCAATAGAAACAATGTTTTTTTTCATGAAATGTAGTAAAGACAGAATCGTTCATCAATAAATTACAAAAAAAAAGTAACACTATGTCAACACTAAAGGTTTTAAACAGTTCAATTTCATGTTCAAAGCTTTCAGTTGTGCATTACTTACTATTAACAGCGAGAATCCAAACATCAAAGATTGTAGCATTGCAGCCTCAGATTGTAACATCAAGAAACAAAGAATATATTGAAAGAATTTTTCATTGTATTATTAAAATTAATTTAAATATTTTCCACTTCCTGTAGTTTCCTCTTTGCATTGGATATAACTATGTATGGAGTTTAAAGACTAAAAACCAAAATTTAAGAAAGTAAACGTTACGTGCGATAACATGGCCTTTTTTTTTTATTTATTTTTTTTACGATGTATGACGTAAGCAGTGTATTTCTTTTATTTTTTGTTTCAGGTCGTACGTTAAGATTTTCATTTACCACTTCTGCGGTATGTTACATTGGAGCATAAGACATACCAAACACTTCAATTGAGATTCTGATCTTTAAAATGGTGAAAACCCCATTGAAATCTGCTCTGTAGTTTCCCAGTTTTTATGCTTCAAATTTATCCGGTTTTCGTTTTATAGATATAGAAGAACCTCCATCAAGATTTGGTTGCTCAAAACATGTCCAACAAAACATGAGCTTATATTTTTCAGCTCTTTGCCATGACGTATATGAAACTTATCAACTTTTACCAATGGGCTTCATATTAATAGAAACCCCACTAAAATCTTACTATTAGTTGTTACTTGAATTGAGATTAACAAAAAATCAATACTAATTTGTGCCCATTTTATCTTAAATTTCTCAGTTTATTCATAGAAATCCCATCAAAATACAACAGTTAGTTTTTGCATGATTCATGTTTATCCCAACTTGCAGACTGACAGTCAAATGGTTGTTTTTAAATTAATTCTTTCGTTGCAGCCGGTTTTTTTTTTATTTTATTTTAATCTTAAGCTTACATACTTTTTACACGTTATAGTTTTGTTACATGTAGAGATAAAGAACTGACAAATCACTTTCAGAAGACCAACCTTCTTGAATAATATGTGTGTCAATAACTACCAACTCTCTAAAACTTCTAAACCACCCCGTGGTTTTTCTTCTTGTAGTGACCCGCCCTATGAGTCACCACTAAAGGAGAGAGAGAATGTGGCCAAGGGTTGCAGGAGTAACTTCAGTAGACCCTCGTTTAATCTGCCACTCGGGTTAGCAATTTTTCACCATCAGAGGAGAGCTCTAAAAATAAGTAGTCACAATATAGCACGTATCAGAACGTTTATTGGCCTTTGTTAGTAGCCTCAATGACGCTGACAATTAATATTCAGAGATATTATTGCTTCCCCATGCAGCCGTGTCTCGGCCAGCAACAGCAATGACCATCACCGAGAATTAGACAGTCGGCCCCACCTGACTTTATTGGAGCCCCGTCGTCACTCTGGCAGCATGTCCGGTGATCATGGCTGGCTGGGCAGACGTGCTGGCTGTGTCCCGCAGTGACGTAGGTTCCCGGGTGCTGTCTGCCTCTAGCCCAGCGAAGGCGACGACTCCATTAGCGGCACCCCTCTGTAGACAACTTGTTGGGGCGAGTTGGTGTCGAGCAGTCCTCTCTCTAGCTCCGTCCCAGAGCCTAAGGCAGGGGTGGCCAACCAACGGGCCGCATGCCTTGAACATTTTTCCGGCCCGCGAGATTCATCACACTTTTACAAAATATTTTTTATACTCAATTTTTAGTGTTATATATTTATTTGCAATGTGCGTTTAGTATCATTATTATTATATTATCTAGGTTTACATGTAAGAATAATAGTAAACAGAATAATAACTCATGTTTCGATTTTTCACTCCAAAAAAATATCTGAAGTGAGGATATATAATTTTATATGCGGCCCGCAAGATCATTCGGGTTGGCCACCCCTGGCCTAAGGTCTGACCCCCACCATCGATCTCTCCATCAGTGGGGACAAGTTTCCACCAAAGATAAATCTGTTACCAGGCCGTCTAGGTGACTTCTTTGAGACGGTCATTGCTCCAACTCCTACTCATCAGCACTCTACTTTCAGGGCACTGCCTCGGAATCTGTGCAACGTGTCTAGCTCGTTTTTGCTGCCATTATTTCGACATCGGTATGCGTGCCAGCCGTGACGGCTACTACAGTTCGTTCCCTTGTAATTGGTCAATAGGTTGGATCCCTACCAATGTTGAAATCTAACCCATTATAGACCGCACCACCCGATCTACAACCCGCCTCATACACCGTATCACCAGACACCATGAACCAGTTGCTCATCAAAATGAATGGTAATGAACAGTCGACTTCCAAAATGTCGATCACCCAGTTGCTGCCCAAGCCAGTTCCAAGTCTCATGACCTTAATAACTGATATGCAATACTGACTGAAACCACATCTCATCTGAAGTCCAACAGTAGAAATTGGCCTAGCAACACATCATGGACGCCAGACCCCCTCCCCCCCCTCCCAGACTTCAATCTCATATAAGAATTAATTTCCTCTTTGTCGAATTACATGACTATGTCGGATTTTATGGCCGTATCAGATATCTTGGCTTGTTGTTGATATATTAACTGGTTTTTCTTGGCCACCAGAAGATTCAACTCTTGTTCAATATATTTCCCTTCTTAAACCACCCCAAATAAAATAGTGATTGCAGTTTCTATTTTGTACTCAAAGAAGATAATTTTAATATTGCCCTTTTTTACTTCAAACACCAAACTACATCAACAGAAGCAATTTCTGGGAATGCGAAGAAAGCAAGTTCAGTTTTGGCAGTGATCAGTTAACTATGTTAAGATTCTCACTCTCCATATTTTAAACATCAACTCTGATGATGGCGTATTCATTTAAATCTCTCAACAGGTGTTGATAGTGTAACTATCTAACATTCCTGTACATAGTAACTCGTACTCGATTTACTCATACGTTGTGATATTCTGCCTTATCTCTCTGCATCTAACCATAACAACCAAACATTTCAAAGAGTAATGTCCATCTAGATTTACGACAGAGAATACAAAAATATAATTAGGTATGACTAATTATTAATATCATTTTATATATTAATTATTTGGATAGGAGAAAAACAACCACTGAGTCCTATGGCAATGTTAATTTGGGAGACTTTTATGCTACAGCCCTATCTAGGTTTACCACAGATTTCAAAAGAAAAAACATTACAAGGTTGCTCAATAAGTTTCCTCATTCAACAATGTCCCTGAACTTCAATACACTTGTTATTTTATAATTTATGGACTCCATCTCTGAAGTGAGAATCCAAAAGACTGTCAAATTAGGCTTTCACAGCTGCTATTACCTCTTCATTCAATGAAAATTGTTTTTCACGCATTAATTTTTTTAGTTGTGGAAACAGCCAGAAGTCATAGGGAGCCATATCTAGTGAATAGGGTAGATTTGGCAACAATTGGTACTTTAATTCACTGATTCTCATGAAGGTTTTTTTGAACAGTGAGAGAGGGTGCATTGACTTGATATAAAAAAAAATATTTCTTCTGTAAATCAAGTCTTTTCTGATAAATTTTTACATCCATCTGATCCAAAAAGTTACAATAATAATATGAGTTTGTTTTACCAGCTTGGAGGTAATCCAAAAACAAAATTCCTTTTGCATCCCAAAAAACTGACGCTAACATCTTCTGGACCGATATCTGGACTCAAACTCGCTTTGGAGTCGAAGTACCAGATTCACATTCCTTAGCCTCTTGTTGTGATTCAGGCTCATGATTGTAGACCCAAGTCTCATCCACAACATTTATTTTTAAATTCTGCGTGAAATTGACGAGAAATTAATTTTCTAAGTTGGGGCTTGACAGCAAACTGACCAGAGTAACAAGTGGTACATTACAATGAATTTTTTGATGATAATTTACTTGGCAAGTGTCAATTTCTGTTATTACTTTTTTAGTTTGAACATTTAACCATATATTTTTTACCTATAAAATATGTTTTTCTAGTTTCTTTACTAAATAATCTAGAAAAACCAACGTGGACTTATAAGTACCGTCAGGGAGTTCTGGGTAGTTTTATACAGATTATTGGTCAATAGATTTAGCAAGTATACAATTGGTTTTATCATTGTTTTAGATATTTTTAAATTGATATTTTTACGAAATACGCTCTGATTGAAGCTCTTCTCTTAGAAGTTTATAATTTATCAGCTCTTCTCTTAGAAGTTTATAATTTATCAAGGAAAAAATGAAGAAATGACTGGAATGTTCTCAGATTACTCATTAGGTCAAAGAGTGGTCTTATAATTGACTGAAAAAATGGAGCAATGACGATATTATCTAGTATTATCAGTTATTTTTCATCAGTTTCATTATTAAAAAACTGAAACAACTTTTGTCCGTGGGAGAATCAGACCCGACTGCAAGGGACTTTCTAACAATCTGCTGATGGAAAACTAAAAAGAGGAGATTGTGACAATGAATTTACAAACCTAGGTATTTGCTACTGGAAATGGAAGGATAGAAAGGTCATACATGTAGTATCAAATTTTCATGGCAGTGGTGAAACTCCACTACACTGGTTGGGGTCAATGGCAACTTCAACAGATGGATTGGTGACCTGGTGGATCTTGGACCAGAGGGCCTCTCTGGCCGGTCATCGGGGGCCACCTCCGGCAGTAGGTCCCATAGCATTTTGCCCATCCTGCCACCCTGTTGTTACACCACTAGTTATATGCAAAGAAAAAGATGGATTGAAGTCAACAATTTCATGCTCAGGACTCAGGTTGTCAAGGACTACAATACCTTCATGTGTGGGGTTGATACTGCTGATCAGCTGCTGACTTTGTGCAATGCCGACAGAAGATTACCGAAATCATGGTAAAGATTGTTTTTGGGAATTCTGGATGTTGTATTGTCAATGCCTATAACATAAATGGTCCGATATTTGAAAAAAGTCTGTAAAAAATTTTAGAAGATTCTTTGCACAAGGTATGATGACTATGAAGGATATCGGTAAGAAGAAAAGGTCATCTATATATATTTCACCAAGCCCTCATCTATTCAAATAACACAAGTCATACTATTCCACAATGAGAGATGTAAGATTGGGAAACAGAGGTATACAGTGTCCCTAAATTGAAAAAATAAGATGAAGATGTGAAGTACGTAGAATGAAGAAAATACAGTCAAAACATCATTCAAAATGTTGCACTGCAATGTCTTTTGTGTCTGAATGAGCAAAAAGATTTTTATTTTTTTTTATTTTTTTTATTATTATTATTAAATATCAGGAGGCAAACATTTTATACCAATATGAACATAATTGATTTCAATTGCTATTTCCGTACATCCTGTGATACACAAAGTCCCTGACGGTACTTATAAGTACCGGCTTAGTAATTAGCACTTAGAGTTCCAAAAAAAAAAAAAAAAATAGAAAAAAATATGTGTGTTTAATTTCAAGTAACATTATACAAATATGTAATTGAAATTATAAATTTCCCTTTATTTCCAATAGCTGGTAGGAAAGGGTTCAGACAATTAATTACTTCATTTGTAATTACCTCCTCATTTTGAATATCCACACGGTCGATTACTATATTAGTCACGTTAGAGTCCTTAATATTTTTATTATTTTTGTTTGAATCAGTACCCTGAGTAATTACTTCTACATTAAAAGAATTCTCATTTTCCTTAACATTCATACACTTTTCATCACATTCAGCAACTACACATGGCTCTTTACAACTTTCAGATAGTATTAAAAGCCACATAAATTGATGTATTTTCTTTAAAATCACATGGTATGAAACTGTTCAGTACTTTAATTAACTTATCTAAATCACAATTACTTTCAAAATTCTCCATGTAGGATGACAATACCAAATTACATACAAAATTCTCAATTGCTACAATTTCTAAACTTCCCGCTTTTCAAATAATGGCATTCATTCCTTCAAGGCCAACCAACAATCACATTCGTACAAACTGTATAGTACTTACGCTTTCATTGTTAATCCCTTTTGAAGCACTCTTAAACTAATTCTGAACTTTTATGTTTCCAAAACACTTGAATTTAAATTTTCCAACACACTTTGTGAACACATAACAAAAGCAAATTTCCATTTCTTGACGCTGCTTACTGCTCATTCCTTTATCTGTCAAATGGAATCTGTTCGAGGCTCCTTTAAAACTTTGGCATCTACTTGAATTGTGATGATTCCTGTGTCTCCCTGAATCATGATGATCCTTGCCTCTGCTTGATTTCTTCTTATTTTTAACAGTAATCTGACTTTGTTTACTGCAAAGATTTTACATACTTCTAGATCCATCTTGCTTAGCAATGCCAATTGCTAAATCCTGGCCATAGGTAGCCAATATGCAACATCCCTACCACGCTTCTAACAGTTGAACCTCTTCTGTTTTGAGTCGCCAAATAAACTTTAATTACTTTCCTAATTCAATTCTTTTTCTGAGATACTTCAATGAGAGGTATTATTATTGTACAAATAATAATACAATATGCACTTCATTTATTGTAGAACTCGTTGCAAAGGAAATCAGAATTACCCAAATGTTCTCAAAATATCCTCTTCGCTATTAATATTCTTCATTTCATCTATGCATCTTTCATTTCACTCAAACTGGAGGCTGGTGCCTCGGCACCCTATATCCCTATGCTATGTCTTTACCATTCGACAACCTTCCGCAGACTGCCATGAATGTATTATAGCTATGTGACACATATATTGTTCTGCACGGCAACTATCTAGCTCTCAAGCCTCTTGCGCTGTGACAACAATGAATTCTCTAACTCCAGAACAAGGCCTCATTGTTATTTGAACTTTTAATGTAATAAACAGAAAATTTATAATTAACTTTAAAATAAACAACTGTACCTAGAAATATTATGGAACAGTTTTGGTTGGTTACATATGGCATATATGTCACAAGTCCTTAGTTTTTCAGGTTGAAATTAATGAGCTAGGTCTGAGGGTTGTAATAAGTTTTGCAAGGGAGTGGATTGCCACTTGCCTATCATTGGCTAGATTATCAGTGAAGGTCAAACACCAAAGATGAATTTTATTTTTGAGTAGCCTGCCTATGGCTATTCCTCCCAGGGTTTGATTACTTTGTATGGAAAACTTTGAGCAAAGTGTTTGACAGTCCATTTCCTTGTCGTATTCCTGTTCTAATTTCAAAAGGTTCAGTCACTTCACCAAAGGATCTAACATTTGATTAATTGTCTTGTTTTCCTGTCTGGTTTGGATTCTTCTGGTATATTAAAAAGTGTATGTCTGCCAATAGTCATAAGCTTTTTTGAAGTCTAGAGGTGATCACTGTTTGTATATTTTTATGGATTTGTAAGACGGTTTTGAGATTTAGAATTGATTCCACAATGACCTGCCTTTTCTATATCCTTCATGATATTTGCCAGTAAGATGATCTATATTTTTCAAATCTCATGAGAAATGCTTTGAAGCCTCTGTCATTATTAATGTCAAATTAATTCCCTTTTTTTGTGAAGTGGGCAAATTAATGCACATTTCCAGTCCTCAAGGATAGTTTCCTTAATACAGATATCTTCTATAGTTGTATTAATTTTAGGAACCATAATTATAAGAGTAAAAATAATAAATATTGCAATACAATAAAAATTTATTTACATTCTATAAAAATCAAATCTTATCTATATCTATAAAACGAAAACCGGACATATTTGTAGTATAAAAACTCAGAAACTATGGAGCAGATTTCGATGGGGTTTTCACTGTTTTGAAGCTTAGAACCTTAATTCACTTGTCTGGCACGTCTTATGTTTCAACGTTTAATAATGTAGAAGCATTAAATGAAATTCTGAACGTATAGTGCGGAATTACACAGGAGGAATCACCAGATGGCACATACTTGGCACCAAACAAACAACTACAATACAATATCTCTGACCATAGCTTTTAATGAGCAATTTACAATAATAACCATTTTTTCATACTCCACACTGAACAAAACTTGAAATATTATTTCCTTTAATACGGGGTGTTTAGTTTTTAAACACTACCATGGCCGTATTGAATGCGAGGAATTAATAACGAGAAATCAGTAGAGATTATCTTTGCCCATTTCTGGCAATGTCTTTGACCATGAGCTTTAGTATTTGTCTCTGATATCAATCTTAGTGTTCTACGATAATAATTTTCTGGATAAATTACGTTCATACAGGTAATTAATTCGCACGCTGATGGTTTTTTTTTATCATTTGTAGTTTGTATTCAACTTTTAGTGTTAGGAATAATAACGGCATCAGGTGTTTGGAGCTGATAGATTCATTACGTTCGCAGTAATTAATAAGTATGCTAATGTTTTTTTTTATCATTAGAAGTTTGTATTAGATCTTTAGTGTTGAGAATAATAACGGCTTAGGACAACTGAGCATTTTTTGGTATTAGGCTGCAATTCTGTGCTATACGCGCGTGTTTCTTACGTAATCTAGGTATTATTAATTTTATATTTTATCGCGTTATTTAGTAATGCAATAGTTTTTAACATCAACAGAAGTTTGTGTTATGTCCTTACTGTTGGAAAGTAACCCATTATGACAACTGAGCGTTTATTGGAATTACATTCTGCGCTATACATTTGAGTTTCTGAAATAACCTAGCCTTTATTCATATTATAATGTATTGCCTTGTTCAGTATAGCAGTTTCTACGTCTACCGTGGTGGCGTAATTTGATGATGAATTCTTATATAACTGAATGAGACAGATTGTAATTTTTTTTAACTGCTTAACGTCTCTTAACAGTGAGGATGGTTCGAGCGCAACGCCAGGGACCCAAGAAGGAAATGTGCTATCGGTCTGAAATTTACTACACATGTTCCTAGATGCCTATTATTTCATAAAACGCTGTAGGTGAAGCCGTCAAGCGTATGTAAAATGTATAAAGTTGTTTGAAATGTGGGTAGATCGTTACAGGTTATCACACAAAAAAATGTTATTACCGCCCACGTTTATACATGTTGATATTTTTCTGGGTGTTTCTTACCCGTAACTATTGGTCCAGGCTGCATTTCAACCTAACCACAAATAATATGCATTAGGGAACGTGTGTAGTAAATTACAGACCAATAGCACATTTCCTTCTTGGTACCCTGGCGTTGCGCTCAAGCCGCGAGGTCTTTAGAGACGGGAAAGGCTGGGGGGCAAGGAATGGGAAGAAATTCGGCCAAGGCCTTTTGAAGGAAGCATCCCAGCATTCACCTAGAGTGATTTGGGGAAACCATGGAAAACCCAATCTGGATGCCCGGACGGGGATTCGAACCGCTCCTCCCGAATGCGAGGCCAGGATGCTAGCCGTTATACCACCACTCTTTGTACAGATTGTAAAAACAAATTACGTATCTCGCTTAGTTCTCGAGATATCGAATGTCGTTTCAACTTGACCACAAACGCTAGAAAATAAAACAAAACACCCTTTATACATGTCCAACGTATAGTGCCTTGTGAGTCAGTCGAATTTTTTTCCGGTCCAGGTAGCATTTCAAACTAACCATCTCAATTTAGAGATTCTCAAGAACAAAGCAAGATATCCCAATATTTTACTCTTCTCTTTCATTGTGTTTCGTCAAATTAGATATGAATACATCGTCGATTTGGCTTATTCGCAATTTTTTTCACGTCCAGGCTACATTTCAACCTAACGATGTCAACTGTGAAATAACATTTAACGAGAAGTTTAATCGATATATATATAAAATTTTCAATTGTATTGCGGTATTAAATAGGAATCCTCACGGAATCGCAACGTCGTAATTAATACGTGCGCTGAAAGTTTTTTTTTATCATTAGAAGAATGTATTAAACCTAGTGTTGAGAATAATAACGGCTTAGGACAACTAAATGCTTTTTTGGTATTTACGCTGATGGTTTTTTTGGTATTAAGCTGCAATTCTGTGCTATACGCACGTGTTTCTGACATAATCTAGCTTTTATTAATTTCATAATTTATTGAATTGTTTTAAATGCCATAGATAGCTGAAGAAACAACAGATTTTTTTTAAAGCATGATCTCTGGACAATGTCTCTGGCTATCATCAATAGCATTCTGTTCATGATGATACTATTCTGGATTCACTTTTGATATTTGTATAAATGGATGAATCTGTGAGTTAAAGTATCTGGTGTTTCGAGCAAAAAGTATATTCACTTCGCAGTTGAATCGAATGTGAGTTTCCAGCATAATCTAGCGTTTTTCATTAATCTAATAATGCAATTTCTTAACCAAATTAATGAAGCTTGATGTACATGAATCTTTTCAGACGAATGAAAATAGTGCATCTGCAAATAAACTTCAACCCATCCGCTTCTTGCTAGGGGGCGGATTAATCTTGGTTTGCTTTAATTACGAAAAAAGTTGGTGCGAATTTTATGAAACTTTGAGCAAATGTTTCTCATTGCGGGAATAAAAATAGGGCACGGGTAAATCTGTGCCAACTATACCGGGCAACGCCGGGAACTCCGCTAGTATATATATAAATAGACATCTGTTTTCCTATATTTCACTTTTCAGCCACCACTACCTAGCACAGATCATTGGTGTTTGTGTGTGGAAGTAGCATGGAGTTTCCTGTCGTGCACAAAGTTGGCCGAATGCCGATAGATGTGGGGATGTGGGAGATATGATGATTAAAGTTGGTCTATGCAGCGTGTTTTCATATTTCGACCAAAAATTTGTGTCTCCTTATACGTCTCTTTCCTGCCACAACTACATAGCATAGACCATTGGTGTTTGCTTGTGGTAGTAGAATCCTGAACCCTGTCATGCACTTTGGTTGTTAGGTGTCGGTAGTTATGGGGGTGTGGGAGATATGGGGGTTGAAAGTGGTCGACCTGTGGCAATTTCATTTTTCTGTCAAAGACGCATATGTCTTGGTGTATTACTTTTCAGTGAAAACTATCTATCGCAGATCAGTGGCGTTTGTGTGTGGTAGTAACACAGAGTCACCTTTCGATCACAAACGTTGGACGAATTTCAGTAACTGTGGTAGTGTGGGAGATATGGTGGTTGAAAGTAGTCGATCAAGGATATTTTCGTGTTTTGCCGAAAGACACGTGTCTCCGCATATGTCACTTTTCTGCCACAACTACATAGCATAGGCCATTGGTATTTATGTGTGGTGGTAGTATCATGTCTCATGTCATGCATTATGGTTTTTAGATGTCGGTAGCTATGGGGGTGTGGGAGATATGGGGGTTGAAACTGGTCGACCTGCGGCACTTTCAAATTTCTACCAGAAACGTATATGTGTCCCTGTGTATCACTTTCCAGCCAAAACTATGAAGTGGAGATCACTGTTATTTGTGTGTGGTAGTAACACAGTCACCCATCCATCACAACGTTGGCCGAATTTCGGTAACTCTGGGAGTGTTGGAGATATGGTGGTTGAAAGTGATCGATCAAGGATATTTTCTTATTTCGTCCAAAGACACGTGTTTCCGTAAATTTTACTTTGCTACCTCAACTACATAGCACAGATGACTGGCATTCGTCTGTGGTAATAGCATCGAGTCTCCCATCATGCACTATGGTTGTTAGATGTCGGTAACTGTCAATCAAAATTCTTTACAAACACGAACGAAGTCGTGGGTACCAGCTAGTCAATAATATTTAATCTCTAAAATATTAAAATCATTTGCTATTTCAGTATTTGTTTTATTTTGAAGATATGCAATCAATTATCTTTGCTTTGAAATAGAAATTTACGAGGATTAAAAATTAATTCTTATGTGGTATCGCATACATAAGTTCATTAAGAATTATTTTTAATTTTCTTTGCTTTTATGGGTGAAAAATTACTGATCTCATTATTTCATCCACGTAATAGTATTTCCAGTGGGTCAAGTTTTGATAATGATTTGGTGGATGTATCATTTGTGATAGGAGTTATAATATTCGAACAACAATATTAACGAAGGTTATGGTTAGGTTGAAATGCATCCTGGAGCGGAAGGACAACTGATGTACTTTGTTAAAGTATGAGGCAGAATAGATTTAGTTGAATAATTTTCGCAGTGTAGCATAAGGTTTTAGGTTTTTCAGTTAATTTTTTATTTAATTTGGTTCCATACTGCTGTCATCATTAGCTCAATAGAAAGTAAGAAGTTCCAACCTTATGGTGATAACATTTATCTATACTATTATAAATCTGTAAGCAAGCTATGTGTTTCTCTTTATTTGAACGGATACCACGTAAAAAACTACCACAGTAATTTGAATAGTTTTTTTAGGGCTAATGGTCCGAATTAAAATCTGTGGAAATAGCTAATGACTTATATGTACCGAGGGATGGAGGAAATAATTGAATAAATTTCTAGACATAAAATTAAGTGATACGGATCGCACTGTAATTGAGACGTTCACAACTTGCACAAAAAACTAAAAAAAACATACACAACTTAACTTAAAAATCTGTTTAATATTTTGACTTCGAATATTTAGTTTTTCAGTTTTCTTGAATGCAGTAAATAAATGGAATACTTGAATCAAATGTAATAAGCGTGAATGATATTTCATTTACGGTAAAAATGATGCATTTGATCAAAGACGAATATATTGATCTCTAGATTGTTTATATTTTATATGTCTTTGGTCATACATTCCCGTTTACATGAATTTTTATAAGTATAATCGTTACTCAAACCGCTAGTTCTCAAAATGTCGCAAGCCAAAATCGGTTATATGTACAGTTTCTAAAAAAGTTTTGTTATTTTCGGGAAAGATTAGGGAGAATTTGACACATTTCAAATTGTGCAACTAAAATTACTGTATGTGCAAATTAGCCTCAACCACACCACACAATGCCGGGTACTCTGCTAGTGTTGGATAAAGCTAAATTTAGTAAATGCAAGTCGACTTCATCAACCATATCTGTTGCACCCAGAATAAGTAAAATGAAGCCAAGTGCTCCCTTCTTGCCAAAGAACTTCCAAACTCATACTCTCCCTCCCCGGTTAGTCGGTTTAAATTGTGAAGTCTTAATGTTGTGGTTTTAACCAGCTGAAGATAACTTTTTTTTTTTTTTTTTGGGAAGAAAGATATTTGCAAGTGGAGTGCTAAAGGCCACTGATCACTAATAGATTACAAAATTGCAAATGGTAAAATCTGTAAACAAATAGAGAATGTTCACCGAGGCAGTGATGTCTGTTTTGATCACTGTCTAGTGGTAGGAACGATTACAATCATTGTTAAATGGAAAATTCACACCAAGAAATTTTAAAAGTATTCTTACTAGAACAAGAAAGTATTAAAATAATATATCATACTCAATTACTAGTGTTCCTTTTAATGGTGCCTACAGTGGGTGATGGTGATCAGGAATGATAGAATATAAAAGAAAGCATAGAGAGGGCAGCTCATGAAGGTATAGGGAAGAAAAAGAAGTACTGTAGAGTGTTGATAATCCGAATGTGAATTATCTGAAACATCAATTATCCCAACAACTTTAAATATTTTTTAACGAATTGTGCACCATTTTACAGAAGCTTCAACTTTGTTTCTATTACAAAACACCTTTGCACTTGTTTTGATTGGAATTCCATTAACAAAGAACTAGTTACGAGTTTTACACCTTGAGTTTGCTATTGTATTAGTGCCGCAGTATCCTCGTGACCAACCACAAACTGGCTTTGATGCCAAGTGTTTGTTGTAACTGTGACGCGACAATGCTTTCAGTGTTGACTTACTTTAGAAATCGAAAATGTCTGTCCTGAGTCTTTTTTATTGATTTACTGTATTTGTGAGTTCTGTTGACTTTAGTATCTTCTATCAACATTATAGGCATATAATGGCATTGTGTTTATCTTCTAAAAGGAAGCATAAGTGTTTCCAAAATGAAGCATAAGAAAATAAGAGACTTCTTTTGCTTGTGGCATGTAGTACTATAAAGTTCCTAATGTAATTTTAAAGGGATAATAAAAACAAATCTGAACAAATCAATAATCCAAACTACCATCAGTCCCAGTTAGTTCAGATTATTGATGCAATACGGTATAGCAAAAGAAAGTGTAACGGGCCAAGATTGGCACTTACAAGGCTAAGGAGGATTGAAAGGAGGGCATATTGTGGACTAGCTCCAGTATGGGAGAGAAAGCCAATGATTGGTGGAGACAAGTCGCGTGACTCCGAGGAGAGAGCCGAGGCCAACTCAGGAGGTCGGGCAGTCTGGCACGAGTTATTGTAGTAGCCGGTTGTAAGAGACTTAGCCATACTAAGGGTGGAGTATAGGCTTAGTACCTTATCTGAAAGTTCACTTGAAAAGAAAACTGTTCTCTGACTTTACGTTAATAATTTTAAATGACCATGTTACCTGCCTGGAATTCTCAACTGAGATGCTTAAAGGTCGCCACCAAATTTGTTTGAACCACAAACTTAGAAAAGGTTTCAGTCTACTACGAAATCACAAAAAGTTCACTTGCATAAATATTTGAAGTTTATTTTTCAAGTCACATTTGAGGAGGTGGCGAAGAAAACTTAATAATTACATAAATTCAAATTTTACAGGAAGAGCAAAAAACTAAATGACATTCTTACAGTGAGATTTAGGGGTGATTTTTTATTTACTCATATGGTGTTTTGAGCTCTATTTGATACAACATAAAATCCAAATTTCTATCTCAAATAAAAGGGAAGATATTCAAATTTGAAAAAAAAAATCACTTATGCGGTTTTGATTGCCTCCAATGCAATTATTACGTTTTGATTGGCACCAGGGCGCAAATAAACCATTTTGATTGCAAATGCTAAGTTATTTGAAATTTATGTTAGGGTAATTAAAGCGTACGTAGTTTAGGAAACCTTTATTTAATCTACTCTATTAATATTTTAAATTTTTAATCATTAAAAAATTAAGTCTCATCTGAAAAAAAGTAGCTACTTTCATAAATTAAAAAATGTTGTAGGAGACGGCTTAGAGGGTAATTTATTGCTGTTTAACTTTGTCTGAGCCTTCTCCTTTTCTTCTGAGATCTCTTATACTCTCCAAAAAAATACAAGTGCTGCAGACATCTGTCACCGGAGATGAAAATCCAGTGTCGAAATGCTACTGAAATACTATTCTAAACATCGTATTGCTATGGCATTTATCTGCATCTCGCTCTTCAGTGTACATCTGATACAATTTTTTTACATTAAATTAAGGTGAGCTGTCGCAGACAGTAGCAGCAGAAGCCGACTTTTGTGTGTGATTTGAATTGTGCTAGTGTTCGTTATCTTTGAATATTTCCTGTTTAGGTAGTGATCCATTCAGTTGAGCTGTCGCAGCCGTAGCCGACTTTTGTGTGTGATTTGAATTGTGCTAGAGTTTGTCGTTATCTTTGAATATTTCCTGTTCAGGTAGTGATCCAGTCAGTTGAGCTTCCACAGCCGTAGCAGCAGAAGCTGACTTTTGTGTGTGATTTGAATTGTGGTAGTGTTTATTGTTATCTTTGAATATTTCCTGTTTTGGTAGTGATCCAGTCAGTTGAGCTGGCGCAGCCATAGCAGCAGTAGCCGCCTTTTCTGTGTGATTTGAATGTGCTAGTCTTTGTTGTCATCTTTGAATATTTCCTGTTTAGGTAGTGATCCAGTCAGTTGAGCTTGTGGTGATTCATTCTTGGTTACTTACGTATGTAGTTACCACTTTTCACCTTTATCTTATATTTTTTATATAGCTAGCATCTACATATGAACCGATGTGTAAGTCATTTATTGTTCTGGTAAAACTTTTATTTATTCAGTTAATGGTTTAACAACTTCCACCAACACCAGTTGTAAATATGACCGTTAATCTTTAAATCGGACTTCTCATATTAATATTTCTCTATCCGCATATTCAACTTGCGAACTTAATATAACGCCTCTACCATATAGGCTTATAAACATGTCGCTCCTGGCAACCAAACTCCATCTCAAAACAAAAGGAACACGAATGTAACCTAATCTCAAGGAGTATGCATATTAATATACTTGCATACCACATAATAGTCTATAATTATTCAAATGATCATCACAACCCCCTCCAGTTTATCGCTATTTTTTGGAAGTTTTATGACTTCAATAATATAGCGGTAAACTCTAACAATTTGTTTGATCATATTATAAACTCATACATAATTCATACATACTGACTTACATCATGTTTCATACTACATTACTATCTTACATCAAAAAAATATGATTCTCATACATCATGACCGACTTACATAATAAAATATGATTTTCATACATCATAACTGACTTAAATAATAAAATATATGGTTTTCATACATCATGACTGACTTAAATCAAAAAAATATGATTTTCACACATCGTGACTGGTGTTGGGGTATTTTTACAAGTGGTGGTACATTATTATATCATTTTTCTTTTAAATACATATAACATGTACACTTAATTATTATTATTAAAAACCACACATATAAAATGTCAATCTTTTGGAGACATGTGTTTGATGTCTCTTATAAAAGACAGTTCTTTCCTGATGAACCAAAGTATAGATTTTTGTTCCCTAACTTTGTCACCAGCATACATTTTTCACTCACTACTAATGCATTACTTTCCCCCACCAAAAATCGCATGGGGCGAGGAGGCGACTCTCAGTCGCTCCTCCAAGCTACAAGCTATTTTTTTTTCTGTATTTCCAATTTTTGAATGACATATCATTTGGCAGGTAAAACAACTTGTACTGTTCTAGACTCTTTATAAAAATCTGTTTAGCACCCTGACCCAAAAAGTTATTTGTGTCAAAATGCTTGGTTACTTTGTTTATAAAACAGGCTGGGTGTTTAGCACCCTGACCCGAAAAGTCGTCTATTTCAGTAACCTCGCTTACACCTATGGGTAAGTGTGGAACACCTATTGACTGCACCTTTTGGTGTATGTCTCCCAGCTGTTGAGGTACTGTATTGCAACTGTGTTTCAATTGGACTAATTCAGCATTGAATCTGTTATAGTTATCTTGAATTTCTCCCAAGTTCTTGTTTATGTCGCTGTTGGATGATTCAATTATTGATATTATTTTCTCTGTTGTATTATGTCTGTCCACTAGTTTACCATCAAATGTATGTAAGTGTCCCTCCATCGCTTGAAATTGTTCTGTAATTTGTTTTTGAACTTCGACATGGAGAGATGATGAAGTTTCTTTTATTTTGTCAGAGGGTGTGCTGTGTAAAATTTGACTGGTAGCTAAACATTTTGATTCACATTCTACAACTTTGTTGTCCAAACTGTGAAGTTTTTTTGTGTATGTTTGTTACTTCCGCATGGAAAATTACTCACTGTTTCTCCGTCGCGACAGTGTGTTGTTCTAATTTATTCGCTTGTACTTCTATTTGATCTTTAAGTGATTGGACTTCACATGACTGTTGATCAAATAGTGTTTTCATTTCAGTAGCTTGTAATTCAAGTTTGGATTCAAGGTCACTGAGTTGTGATTCAAGTTTTAATTCAAGGTTACTGAATTGTGATTTCATTTCAGTTGCTTGTGATTCTAGTTTTGATTCAAGGTCACTGAATTGTGATTTCACTTCAGTTGCTTGTGATTCAAATTTTGACTCAAGGTTACTGAATTGTGATTCAAGGTTACTGAATTTTTGATTCAAATTTTGAGTACAACCCTAATATAAGTGATTTCAGCTCAAGTTCACTACGTAGTGGGTCACCTAGAGGCTGTAAATTATTTTGATTTAGAGGTGAGAATCCTAAAAATGGAGGTGAGTATTGCTGCATGTGTGGTGGAGTACTACTTTCATCTAAAACATGTCCAGTCGCTTCTGGTGACATTACATTCGTTTCTGCCGCTTGAACTAAATTGTTAGAAGCAGTGCCTGCCACACCGTTACTAATATTATCCTCCATGATCTTATATCAAAAAATAATATTTTTTGTTTACTAATATTCTTTACGTAAAAGATTGTAAATATTAATATATTTCCACATACGTCACTGTACCAACTTAATACATTTGTATCCTTGATCAAATATATTCGAAATAGTGGCGAACATGAAATTTCGTACTATGTGGAGATATATATATACAAAATCTAAATTCATATGAAAATCAAAGAACGTACACTTTGGTTCACCTTTTTTACATTTTTTTTTTTTTTTTTTTTTTTAAGACAACACCTAAATTAGTTAGCGGCAAATTTCTCCAAAGTATGCGTCTTGAAAAGGTTGACTTAGCTTGTTCTTTCGTCAACGTTGGCAGCCGTGGAATTCTGCGATGTTATTTCGCTTGCCGAGTCTGTTAACCTCCAAAGTTCAGTCGGCGTCAATCAGTATTTTCAGGTTCTTTTTCGTCACTATTTTGCTTCCTTACTTCCATGCATATGCATGTTGTAGAGCAAAACTGTCTTGAGTCGCCATGTGGTGATATATTCTTGGTTATTTATGTATGTAGTTACCACTTCTCACCTTTATCTTATATTTTCATATAGCTAGCATCTACATATGAACCGATGCGTAAGTCATTTATTGTTCTGGAAAAACTTTTATTTATTCAGTTAATGGTTTAACAGCTTCCACCAACACCAGTTGTAAATACGACTGTTAATCTTTAAATCGGACTTCTCATATTAATATTTCTCTATCCGCATATTCAACTTGTGAACTTAATATAACGCCTCTACCATATAGGCTTTCAACATGTCGCTCCTGGCAACCAACAACTCAAAACAAAAGGAACACAAATGTAACCCAATCTCAAAGAGTAAGCATATTAATATACTTGCATACCACATAATAGTCTATAATATATCCATATGATCATCACAAGCTGTCGCAACCGTAGCCGACTTTTGTGAGTGACTTGAATTTTGCTAGTTTTTGTTGTTATTTTTTAATATTTCCTGTTTAGGTAGTGATCCAGTCAGTTGAGCTTTCCAGTAGTTGGGCTCAGCAGTCAGGCTCTGCAGCCATTAGCAGCAGACGCCGACTTTCTTATTTAATTTTAAAGTGTGCCAGATAGCTTTTGTTTTTATCTTCGATTTTCCTGTGTAGGTAGTAAATCAGCAGTCGAGTTTTAGCAGCCGTTAGTAGCAGTCGCCGATTTTTGTGTTTCATTTGCAGTTTCGTTTTTGTCTGTTCCAGGTGACATGGCTTGTACAAAGTGTTCCGGTAGGCATCTGGCTCTCGAGGATATTCTTAATACTATGGCATCTCTTCAAGCGCAGGTATGGAGCATCCTAGACGAGGAGTGGCAGTGTGTCGAAGAAATTCCACAGCCAACTGTAGTAGAACCGGCAAGTTTGGATTTTCAGGTACCAGTTGCAGAAAACGTCTGGCATCGTGTGGAACGGAAAAGGTGTCGAATATTCCCAATTAGCTGACGGGAAAATGATATCTTACCACTAAGTAATGCGTTTTCCGTGTTGCAGGAGGCTGAAGATTCAAGCGCGAATGGCCCAGAAGCGCAGCAGGGAAGATTTGCTCGCAGACCCCGAGCCCTGCCAGGAAAAGGTTTACTGGTCATTGGCAGCTCCAACGTGCGATGTCTGGAGAAACCGCTATGGGAACTAGCCACGAAGAACGGTGCAGACCCCATACTAATGTTCATTCTGTTTGTCTTCCAGGAGCAACGGTGCCACGTGTCATGGAGGCCATTCCAAAAGCGATTAGGAATCGAACTGCCGTCAGTTAAGAGTAGCTGCGCACGTCGGTACTAATGACTCGTGTCGTGTTTCTGTTTCAGACATAGTGAAATCTATGGACAAGTTGGGCCGAAAGGCGTATGAAGCCGCCGGGAAAAAAGTTTCATTGCAGTTCTTAATTTGTAGTGTCGTGCCGCGCACCGATTGTGGGGAGCCGTATGGTGGAAGATTTATAATTTGAATTGTAGTTTACAGGACTGTGTCGCAGAAACAACTGGGGCTTCGTCGACCTTCGACCGATGATAGCTGCCAGCTGGGACGCATTTGACAGGTCGGGCGTCCACTACACACCGAGAATGGCGATCAAGGTGGCTGCTAAAATATGGAACCGTCTTGATGTGAATTATTTTTTAGGAACACCGTGAGGCCCGAGGATCCCTCAGTTCAACGAAGAAGACGTCGTTAATCTAGATCTTGGTTCTGGAAGTGACGGCGTGAATAAATCGAAATTTACAGCTCCAAATACTTCACCCGTTTCCTTTCGGAGTGCAAATAGTAAAAATGCGAATTTAGACTCTACAGATACAGATATTAAACCGCTAAGGATAATGGTCCTTAATTGTCGGAGTATTAGAGGGAAAGTAGCCGATTTCCACGCTACAGTTGCGACTAACGATGTTGATAAATACTAGGAACCGAGAGCTGGTTGACGCCAGAGGTAGAATCTAGCGAAGTATTTGCTCCTCAATTCAATGTTTTTCGGAAAGACAGAACTACCTCAATGGGCGGAGGAGTGTTCGTGGCCGTTAATAAAACCATCAATTGCTCCGTAGTAAATGAAACGGAAAATTGTTGCGAGTTAATATGGGTGAAGGTAAAAATTGGCAGAAGTTTAAAGTTCATAATAGGATCATTTTACCGACCTCCGGATCTGGATTAGATAACGCGGAATATTTTAGACAGTCACTTAATAGTATTTCTCAAAATTTCAGGGACATACATTGATCATGGAGGTGATTTTAATATACCCTCTGTTAACTGGGACACATTTACGTTCAGTCAGGCGGAAGAGATAGGTTAATAACCGAAACGTTCCTGGAATCATTCGCGGAAAATTCTCTTGAACAGATGGTCGAAGAGCCAACGCGGAGCGTCAAAGATTCCTCGTCCATTTTGGATCTTTTTCTTACTAACAATCCGGATATTGTAGATAAGTTTGTATAGAAGACGGTATAAGTGATCACAAGGCGATTGTGGTAACTTTAAAATCTAGGCTGAATTTGAAGCATGATAAAGACAAACTCGTATATTGTTTCGATAAGGCAAATGATGCATTTATGGTCGATCATTTGGCGAAAAATTTTGAAACGTACACGCTTAATACAAATGTTGAGGAACTTTGGTTTAATTTAAAAAAATAATATGGACCGGCTTAAATCAATTTGTTCCCAAGAAGTTTATTAAGGTTAGTAAGAACTTCCCGTGGTTCAATAGGGAAGTGAAACGTTTGCTCAGGAAGCAAAGGCGTTTACATGCACGGTAAAGAAATCGGGGGACTCATCTGATCGCGCTAAATTAGTCCACTTGCGAGCGGAGTGCGTAAGGCAATGCGTGATGCGTTTAAAGAATTCCAAGCCAGAAATTTATCCGAAGATCTGATTACTAATCCAAAAAAGTTCTGGTCATATGTCAAATTAATAAGAGGCTCTCGTAAGGTCATGCCGTCGTTGATTAATGAAAATGGGGAATTATCAGAAACTAGCGTCGAGAAAGCAGAAATTTTGAATAATGTATTTAAAAAAGCTTTCACGTCAGAAAACTCGGAGGAGATTCCGATATTTAACAATCGAACCAACAAAATTATGAATGATCTCGTTCTCGATGTCGAGGGAATAACTAAACTGCTTATGAATGTAAATCCCAATAAGGCTCCAGGACCAGACGGTATTCCTACAAGATTCTACTCTAGGTACGCAAAGGAAATTGCGCCGTATTTGATGAAATTATATACCGCCTCCTTGGATCAAGGAAAAAAAATGGAAGACCGCCATCGTAAGTCCAGTGTTCAAAATGGGAATGTTAATGATCCTCAAAATTATAGGCCGATCTCGTTAACCTCAATATTTTGCAGGATTTTAGAACACATCATCTATTCAAATGTCATGCGGTTTTTGGATGAAGATGAGCTTTTAAACCCAAATCAACATGGATTCAGAAAAGGCCGATGCTGCGAAACACAACTTGCTCTTAATTCACGACTTGAGCCGTATTATAGATGAGCAATCCCAGGTTGATTTAGTTTATTAGACTTAAAAAAGCTTTCGACACTGTGCCTCACACTAGGTTACTTAGGAAACTTCGCTACATATCTAGACAAATATGATTGGGTTGCAGACTTTGAAGGACAGAACACAGTGTGTAGTTCTCGACGGTGAGCGTTCATCACTTGCCGAAGTGAGGTCCGGGGTTCCCAGGAAGCGTGATAGGGCCTCTGTTGTTTCTCATATACATTAATGATTTGTGCGACATAATAAGGGGAATGAAAAGATTATTTGCCGATGATGCTATTATTTATCGTGAAATCACAACCCAGGACGACTGCGCTTTGTTACAAGACGATATTATGAAAATAATTGCGTGGTGTAAAGATTGGCAGTTGGAGTTAAACGCTAAAAAGTGCCAAGTCATGCGTGTAAGTAAAAAGGTGACACCATTTAGCTTTGAATATACAATTAATGGCACTGTCCTTAGAACGGTAGATTCCGCTAAATACCTAGGGGTAACAATTCGTAATAATTTGTCGTGGAATGAGCATATCGAGAATGTAATTGGGAAAGCAAATCGTATGCTTCGATTTCTAGGTCGTAATTTAAAACAATGCACTCCGGAAGTTAAATCGATTGCGTACAAGTCACTAGTGAGGCCTCACTTAATATTGTTGCTCTGTATGGGGTCCCCATCAAAAGGGATTAATGGAGGCATTAGAGATGGTCCAAAGAAGAGCCGCCGATTCGTGACAGGTATATATAGTTGGAGGGAAAGCGTAAGTGCATGTTGAAGGAGTTAGGTTGGGAAGACCTGGAGCACCGAAGGCGTTGCTCTCGACGGAAGCTAATTGAAAAATTCTCGACTGACGTATTTCGGAATGTCAGTAAACAAATATTGCTACCAGCAACATTCATATCCGGAATGATCGCGAAAATAAGATAAGAGAAATCAGGGCCAGAACCGATTCATTTCTGTACTCATTTTTCCACGAGCGTTTAGGGATTGGAATAGAAAGGATTTACAGGGCGACTAAACATAAAATCCGACAAGAGTAACTTTCGACAAAGTACTCCAGCCATCCTGATCTGGGTTTTCCATGGTTTCCCCAGATCGCTCCATGCGAATGCTGGGATGGTTCCTCACAATAGCCCATGGCGCCTCTGCCATATCACGTATATCCCTTCCAAACCATTACCTTCCCGGATAGGTGCAATGCACTCTCCGCCACACACTTTTAGTGAATCGCGGAGTAATAGTAATAGTAATGACTTAAGCAAACCCGCTTACATTTTCGCCCGCAATAGTGAAGTTCTTTTGCTGGTAGCGGAATAATAAAATGCCGTACGCTTTCTTTTTGATTGGAAAATTTTCATACTCTTATGATCACCTTCCAGTATTTCTGTAGGTATTTCTTCACATCGGTCAATGGTTTTGGAGACGTTAAACCGGCGTTAGTGATTGACAAGATTCACAAAAAAAGGTTTCAAAGACTGGTACAATATTTTTCCTGTATGGAATTAAAAGTAAGCAACAGAAAATTTCCGCTTTTTAATTGATGTCACTTCAGATCGTTTTGTAGGTACTGTCGAAATCAGCAGTGATAAGTAAGTACATCTGTTACTTTATTTTTCCCTTTTTTGAGTTTAACAATATCTGTTTCGAAGTATATCAACTGTTAAAGAGTAGCGTTTGAACCTCTTATTATATGAACATGGTATTTCGAAACTAAGGAGTGTAAAGTGAAAAAAATATATATAAAAAAGAAAAAATGCATGTCACTTATTTCATTTTGATTGACATCTTACAAATATGTATGTAAATTATTCTGTTTGAATGAAATCGGTCTCGTGTCTTCAAAGCTGTTGAAAATTTACTGCAGTTATTCCGTTTTGATCGGAATCACAAACTTTGGGCTCACTTTTAGTACGATTTTATGCCGTTTTGCTCGAAAATGACTTTAGATGTAGATTCAGTGGGTCAAAAACAACCGGATAAAAAAAAAAAAAAAAAAAAAAAAAAACCTGCTTTTGACCGGAAGTGTAATTATTCCTGTTTTGTTCGCCAGCTCCTCATTTTTAAAATTTTGCATTCTACAGTTGAGTAGGCTATCGAACAAAAGTTCCCAAAAATTGCAAAGTTATGGAGAGGATAGAATACCGACCGAAGACCCCTTTTAGAAAATTCACAAGTTCATGATAGTTGCAAAGAAAATCATCATCATGGCCGACCCACGTTCCTAGCCTCGCTCAGCCAGCTCCAGCTACAAACCAATACACACCGCGACTACCGACACAGATTTACCTCACATAGCGTTCCCGGAGTAAAGACCAAAAGATGAAACAATCAAGACAGCCCCCTCTCCTAGGCTCCTAATTATGTACAACCATCTGCATGCCACATGTATACGGACACTTATTCAATATAGTGAAAAATGATTGTGATTATAGAAAGTGTCCAAACTTTGACTGTATATAGTTTTGTCCTCAAGGTACATAAAAAGTGTTTATTTAGAATTCTCGAATGATTAGCTTGTTTATAAACGAATGTAGTTTAAACGGCGTAGTGATAAAGAGTCTCCGACAGTAATAAGGATTTCCCTATTTCTATGTAGAATTTAAGCCAATTTTTAGTAATCCTGATGGATTGCAAATTATCGCAATAAAATTAGTGTCAAAGTGTTCTACATTAATTCCTGATTCCAGTGATATAAATTTTGTCAATAGCTGTGGTTAGATAGCAAAGTTATGAATCTATGAAGATTAGGTTTCAGAAGTCAACTCTGTTTATACTAAATAACTATTCTTGTGTTGTTTATATCGAAAAAGTAAAGTATCGGAATTTTCTTTGAATTTAGTTACGTGTTTTGACAGTAGTTTTTTTTACGAAAGTGACTTGGTTTAATTGCAAGTAAATCTCAAGTGAAACCACGTGTGTTTAATGACAAAATAATTTTAAAAATGTATATAAAATCCGTTGTACTGCATGGAATGTTCCGAAATTTAAATATGTTATACTAGATTTTTGGTTCTTTTAGGAAATCTACTTTTTAGATTGAGAAATTACTGATAAAAAATGGAAATGAAAGTGTGTTTATCGAAGTATTTAAAAATTTATTTACGTTATTTACACTGTCTAAAACTACGGAATTTTAGTGAATTTAACTTTCTTTCAAATTATTATTATTTTAAAATTACTTCATTTAAAAGTGTTTAGAAATAGTGAAATGCTCACGTAGTAAAAATCTCTTTTGCAAATTGGATAATAATGGATTATCCTATTCCAGGTTAGTTTAAAGTTTCTTTACTATTAAAAAATGTTTATTTAGAGCTTGTGTTAAGTGTTGTGTGTCTTTACTGTTCCTGAATCGGCTTATTTAATGAATTTGCTTGTGGTATCAGCTTCTATATGAAACGTTCCTCCCATAACCTGTACTTGCAATGAAACCTTATGTTTGAAGGAAAGCTTTCTCCATCCTTTATACTTGAAACTAAGAAAACTAGAATTTATCCAAATTCTAAGGTGCTTACATGGTCGTATGGTGAGTTTGCCCATGATATGTACATTAAAAAAAGAATAGTGAAGTGAATCGTGGAGGGCCCTTGCCTGGACGAACATAAAAGGAAAGTGTGAACCTCAGTAGTGCAAAAGGTGTGACCATTTTGGTAATAGCGGCGAGAAGTGCATCTAGGTCAGGTGCGTAAGTTGTTAGTGTGTGTGACCAACCCACATTTGCCCCAAATTAGAACCTGTAATCGGAAGATAAAACGAAGTTCGAATTGAATCTGTAAAGGCTGTGTTGGCGAGTATTTTTGATGTCATGTTGGAAGTATTTTTAAAACCTGGTGTTCGATCAATCATCAAAACATTTATAAAGTGTTTTTAGTGCTTAGAGGCATAGGATTCTCAGGGTGGAACTCCCTGGATGGCGACCAAGTGACGAATGCTGCAAACACCAGGAATACGTCAACAGGTAAGCGCCACCCAGTTGTAGATGGCGGTACAGTTGAGGTGAAGGGCAAGGAACTTCAGTAAACTAAGGACACCCCCTTGACGTTACCACCACAAAAGGAATTCAGAACATGGAATGATTGTTTCATGACGGCAATAAAAGATAAAGGAGCAGCATATAGAATTTTTTTTCTAAATAACACCATGCAGGTAATAAGCTCAGTGGGACAATTTATAGCTAATGTAGAAGATGGCATGCACAAGACTGTATATAAAGTGCTAAAACATTTATATGAAACAGAGAAAGGTTTGGCAGTTGATTAATGAGAACCAATGGAAGGAATACTTCAAGAACCTGTGGTTCACTGAAATCTAAGATTCCAAAGAGGAGCAGCTTCAGTATAATAGCACTGTGGATCCCATCTCCGTAGGAGAATACAGTTGGAGTTGAGAAATATGAAAAATAGGAAAGCTTGTATCAACTTGGAGTTATTAAAATATGCATGCCTTCCTTGTGAATTTAGAATGTTGCACCTATATGGTGAGTGTTGTAAAACAACAGAGATAATATCTTTTTAAAAGAGGACTAAGGAATGAATTTGAAAATTATAGAGGTATTACTTTAGTGAATGCTGTTTATAAAATATTCACAGAAATAATAAATACCAGACGATACAGGAGGAACAAGCAGGGCTCCTGAAGGTACAGTCAAACAGTAACAACAGCTTTAGCATAGAGAGCTTTCTAGAAAAAAGACCTGAAGTCAATATGGAAACTTGTATAGCTTTAATTGATTTTGAAAAAACTTTTGATAGCGTGGATACATGAAAAATGTGGGACATAATGACCTAAAAACTGATACCCTGGGAATTAATTGCAATCATCAAAAGTTTATATATAAAGATACAAAAATAATAGTAAATATTGGCGCTGAGAATACTGAACAGACATTAACATAGGTCTGAAACAATATTGCTTCTTGCCTCCTGCTCTGTTCAACATATACACTGAAAGATACATTAAATACCTAAAACTGTAAACAGATTACCAATCTGGAAAATACGAATGAAGAATTTTTTTTCACTTATGACTTTACGCCTTGTCAGTGTCGAGGTCATTAGAGGTGGGATGGGACTGGTGACAAGGAATTGGAAGTAATTTCGGCCATGGACTTATTGAAATAAGCATCCAGGCATTTGTCTGGAGTGATTTGAGGAAACCATTGGAAAACCCAAATCTGGATGCCCGGACGGGTATTCAAACTGGTGTCACTGAGCGTGGTGGGTGAACGGTTAACGTTCTGGCAAATGCCGGGATGCTTCCTTCAAAAGGCCATGGCCGAATTCCTTCCCTTTCCTTGCCCCTATCCCATCCCGTCTGTAATGACCTCGCCGTTGATGAGGCGTAAGCCCAAGGAGGGAAAGGGGGGGGGGGGGAATCAAACGGGGGTCCTGAATGTGAGGCCAGAATGTTAACTGTTCACAGATGAATAACAATAAATATATAAATGTTTACCTTTATTCAGATGATGTAGTATTACTACAAGTAAGTGAAGAGGAACTAAAGAGAGCATTATCTCTATATCTATAAAATGAAAACCGGATAATTTTGTACTAGAAAATCCAGGAATTTTTGAGCAAAATTTCAATGGGGTTTTCGCCATTTGAAAGCTTAGAACCTCATTTGTTTGGTTTGGTATGTCTTATTTTTCCACGTTACGTAACGCCAGAGCTTCAAATGAAATTCTGAACATATGGTGACAAATACCAAACATGGAACCACTAGATTTTGCATGCTCTGCACTGAAGACACAACTGCTATGTCAGTGATCATAGCCTTTAATGATAGCAATAAAAGCTGCTTACAATAATAACTACTTTGCATACTCCACACTAAACAAAACTTCAAAATTCTTTCGTTTAATGCTGCATGTTCAGTTTTCAAACACCATCGATGGCCTTACTAAATGCGAGAAACTAATAACAAAAAAAACAACAGAGATTTTCTTTGATCACAGTCTCTGTTAGCACCACTACGATGTCTCTGGCTGTCATATATGGTTTAGAAAAACTGAACATTTCTGTATTACATTCTGCACTATATATGTGAGTTTCTGACATAATCTAGTTTTTAATCATGTTATAATCTATTTAAGTTCTCGAGATATAGAATGTCCGCCAAAATATCTGGCATTTGGAGCTGAAAGTAGAGTCATGTTCAGTGTAATTAATGTGTAGGCTGATTGTTTTTAATATAAATAGAACATTGCATTAAGCCTTTAGTTTTGTAAATAAAAACAGTTTAGGGCAACAAACTAGCTTTTCATCACTTTATAATTTATTATGTTGTTTAATAATGCAGCAATGAAATTTCTACAATAACCATGGCGCTGCAGTTTGTAACTCCCTGAAACAAATCGAAAGAAATTCTTTTTTATATCTCGCTTAGTTCTGAATACTTGATATACAACTATGAATATATGATATTTAACTGTACAGGTACGAATTAGATTTTAATTTTGAGCTCCAGTGCCAGGTAAAGTAGTATGTTGGGAAATTTTTTTAGCTCCAGCGGCAGATGCGTCAGCATAATGACAAACATCTAATGTTGAATACTGTAAACTCTCTCAGAATCGTTCAGCAGTTCTCAGGCAATGCTAGGTTATTCATAAAATAAATGTGTCATAATGTCTTGAAATACAATTTTAATTTTAACCCCAGGCTTTCAAATTCTGAAAATCCATTCAAAATGTGTATTTCCTGCTTGATGTCGGAATAAACAGACAGACACATTCTGGCAACACTACCATAACTGTGGTGCCACAATTTGATGATGAATTTTTATGTAACTTCACAAAACAAATAGAAAGTAAAGAATAGGCTTTTTTGATTTCTAACTTATTTCTTGAGATAAGTTATAGGTATAGTTTTGTCATATGTTGACATTTATCTTCTGGTCCAGGCTATATTTCAACCAAATCACAAAGAAAATAAAACACCTATTGTGCATGTCCAGCATGTATTTCCTTGTGGCTTTAATGAATTTTTTTTCTGCTCCAGGTTGCATTCAACCTAGCTACCTTAATTTGGAGATACTATATCTCATGAACTAAGTAAGATATCATCATGGAATTTGGCTTTGGCGAAATGTTTCTCCTGGTCCAGGCCTCATTTTGACATAACCACCCCACTTTTGAGAACTAAGCAAGATGATATAAAATTTTATTCCTCACTTTCGATTTGTCTCGTCGAGTTACATAAGAATCTATCTTCAAATTGCGGGTCACAGTTATAGAATCCTCACATTCGATTAATGCCTGTACTATCCATGTTTTGAGTTTCGAGCAGCAACATTAGCAAATATAATTAGGTTGAAATGTAACCTGGATTAAAATGAAAACTTACATTCCATATCAAAGCATCCAAACCACCCCATTATTATAACTGTGCTACTAAATCACAGTTTATTTGGTTACCAGAAATGGCTGGTATGAAATCAATGAAGCATCGTACGCATTGAATCTTTTCAGATGAATGAAAACAGTGTACAGTTAAATCAACTTCAACCCATTCCTTTCTTGGTAGGGTACAGCTGAATCTAGGTTTGCTTTAATCCTGGAAATGGATGGCACGCATTGTATGAAACTTAGTACTCGTTTCTCATTGTGTGAATATAAACAGTGTATGGGTAAATCAACACCAACTAGACAGGGCAATGCCAGGAACTCTGCTAGGATAAACTAAAACAGTTAGCAAGAAAATAATATAAGCTACAAATATATATATACAGTATATAAAAAAACCTAAGTGATGGCCAGTTATGGTAATGCCCCGTGCACTCAAAAATAGAAATTGATGATAGTTATAGCACAGGTTAAGAACTTTAACTATATAGGTTGTGAAATTGCTTATGACATAGATAAAGGAGAACAACAAATAGATAACTTCAGAACCAAACAAGAAAAGACATAAAAATGAAATTCCGTAAGATGATGGCTGCTCCGACTGCTGTATGGAAGTGAATGTTGGATAACTAAAACAAGGTATAAGAGTAAAATTCAGGTGGCAGAAATGAGGTTTCATAGGATGGTAAGAGGCTGCAATAAACAAGACTATATAAGAAATTTATTTATTTATATATCTTATGGCTATAGCATGTAATCAGTAATAAAATGTAACATTAAATTATAATTAAAATTCAAATTCAACATGGTGCAGCCAATGTAGAGCTTCATATGAAATATTAATAAAGTCTATCGGTGATTCCCTGGAGGCTTGAAGTGCACAATCAAAGGTCACATGATGGATGGTTTGTTTTTCCTCACCACAGTCCCCCCATGTTTACAGAGCTGAAGCAAATCTGCCATGACCGGACCTAACTCTGTTAAGAGCTGCCCAAATCTTGTGAGGAAGGTCGAGTCCCTTTAGTGCTATATGAGAAATGAAGAAATTTGGCAAGAACTCTGTATATAAAATATAAATGGGGAAATGGAATCGTGGAGGTAACATACTGAAAGAATGGCAGAAGGAAGGATTCCACTTCTGGTGATGCAGTACAAACCAGTGGGACGCAGAGACATTTGTGGACCTATGAAGACATGGTGTAAAATTACAAAGTGAAGACTGAACTCTCAGTAATACTTAATCCTTGAAGTGAAGAAGACCAATCACTGTTAGGTGCGTTACTGAAATCTGTCTGTCAGTCCTGCCTTTTCGCAGGACTCCCCCTCGTTTGATGGAAATGGATCTCCCCAGTCCTGAGGCTGAAAAAATTCACCATACTCCTTTTAGATTGGGATATAGGTTTAGCCAGTGGAACTGTTCTCCATTGCATGGTGTATCCAGAAGGAATTAGCTGTCTAATTTAATGCATAATAATTCTATAAGTGTTAAATTATCAATTCCAATAGTAACAATATGTGAAAAGTTATTGATAATGTGTACGTATTGGTTTATCTTTTCTTTTATTTAACTTAAATGATTAAAGAAAGAATTATGTACAACCAGTTTGATTTTTTTAATGTAGATTTTTTATTTCTTGCAGGTGCTAAAGCGATATCCGTGGCTGTGGAAGATGGATAGACCTGCAAAAAGCAGACCAAAGTTATACATTATTAATTTGCAGTGGACACCTAAGGATGAACAGGCAATGCTCAAAATAAATGGTAAATAATTTGGAACTATATGTTAATTTGTTCTTGTAATTGCTTGCTTTTACATAAGGATTGGCTTTGGGTATAGTTGCTGTGAAATTTTAAAGGGCCATTAATTGAATTATATTTTAGTTATTAAAGATTTAAGGCACTAAATTCTAACTAAATTATCTGATTCAGAGCAGGGTAATTTTGAACTTTAATTTATTTCCTAAAAGGAATGTAGTTTAATGCTTGTGATATACCCAATATTGATGTGTGAAAAGTAGTTTCAATTCTTGTTTTATTTGTTTCAGGAAAATGTGATGAGGTTATGGAGAAGGTAATGGATATTTTAAAAATTCCTATTCCAAAGTACAGTAGAAGTAAAGACCCAATATTTAGTCATGCAACACCATTGTATCCTGCAGAAGAATACACAACATCGAGACCATCCCTTAGATGTCCATTTAACTGTACATCAGATTATTGGTTTCCTCTGAGAGAGGGGGACAAAAATTGTACTGAAAAAATTACAAGAATTGATGATAATGAAACAAGGAAGAACACAATTTTTGAAGATCCTGGAAAGACATACCTCACAGAATTTTGTAGAAGTATTCCAAATAGCACTACTTCATGTGGAATGTACGGGGGCAAAATATCCCAAGATGATGATGAGGAAAAGAAGCATAATGGATGCAGGTTCATTACACATTCAGCTAATAGGGAGAAAATTAGTAATAAGGAGTTCGACCATTTATCAGTCCTTCATTTTAGTGTGGAGAGTGGTAATGAAATAAAAGACTGTAGAGTTATATGTAAGGAAGAATATGGTAATTGCAGGGCAAATCCTATAGAAATTGTTTATGAAGGAGTGAAGTTGCGACTGGAAGGAAACATTGTAGATAGTGAAATGCATCACAGAAATATGTTTACACAAACTCCTCACTGCTTCACACACCAAATTAGCTTGTATAAGCAGCTGGAAATAAAATCTGACAATTCAGATAGGGATTTAGCTTTAGAAGTCAACCATGTAGAAAAAACTTCAGAACGATGCAGCTGTAGTAATTCAATCTCTCTCTCAGAAAATTCTAATATAAAAATGGAGTTGCGTTCTTTTTGTTATTGCTGGAAATGTTCAGCTATAATGAACTGTGATTTTAATTTCCACAATAATAAGAATCTGTGCACATTTGGCTCGGTTTCAAATGATGGCATTTCTCTTACAAAGAAGTGTGTGTCAAATATAAAATGTAGATGTGTAGCAAAAGACACTTTACATTCGTTAAACCATGTGGATCATGTTGGACTGTACAATTCTAATAAGACTGAAAACATTTCTTTTAAATCTCTTAACAGTATTAAAAATGAAGACTGTGATAAAGGTATAAGTCCTAATATCCATCCCGGTGTTAACATGAAACTATTACATTCTGTTAAGAGGTTGTCTCATTGTGATGGTGCTCATTCAACAAAGAGAAAAAACACCTGCAATAGACTACCCATACAGAAGTCTGTTACATCTGTTTCTAAAGATAATAGTTCCTTGTCAGTAGGCATTGGAGTTGAGACAGAGGATTTGTTTAGAATGAGGATTAACAGTACAAATAAATCAAAGTATTCAAGACGTACGAAGTGTGTTTTGATAAAACCTCGTAAGAAAATGTGTCGAAGGACTTTAGATAATAAATCCAGCTGTGAGGACGCTGAAGAAATAAATGCTCTAAAGTGTTCATTCTGCAGTTTGAATTATGGTTCTAATATATGCTTGTTTTATCGTCCACAGTTACCTTATTTGAAAAATACGAAGCAAATAAATTCTAAGCTAGTGACTGATTCTTGTAAATGTGATTGCCCTGAAGAGATGGAAACTAATGTTAGGAGTGGAGGAAAGGATTTATTACTATCTAAAAGATCACTTAGACAAGATAACAATTTTGAAGAGAGTGAAGACTGTTGTAGAATGATAGTTCAAAAAACAAATAAGCCAGAAAAGATTTTGAATCCCGGTTGGTATGGCAGAGGATACAGAAAATTAATTAAGAAAAAGCATTGACTAGTAAGCCTCAGATGTCTAATTCAGATTGTTTTCTGTAATGTTTCAGTGTCCATTAAATAAATTTACATTTTGAGTACCTATTTTTATTACTACCCCTGTTTAGTCAAACTTTCAGCATACAAGTTTCCAATTTTAGACATTTTAATCTTGAAATAAATAAGATCTGCTCGGCTTTTAACATTTCACAATGAAGACCAGATTGCTAAAAATATTCTGGAACAGTTTTATGTGTAAACTAGCGCTTGCTGTGGCTTTGTGCGAATTTACCCTGGTGTGTGTAGAAATGGTTTTCACTTTTTATTCTTGTAACATATTAACACAGCAAAAAATGTAAATTTGATCTAAAAAGTTGATCAAAGATTTTTGTGTGCATTTAACTTATACTGTGTTAAATTGTAATATCGGAAATAAGATCAAAGTTATGTGAAAAATGATCAGCACAATCAAGGTGTACCAAAAGCAATTGTCCGTTTGGTCAGAAATTTTCGACTGAGGACCTTTCGAGAAAAGTTCACACCAAAGCAAAAAGAATGCACCTTAGACAAAATGACACTCAAAATTTTTCTTATGCGATTGTGGCAACGAATTTAATGCAGCGCCCAAGTTTTCATGAATTCATTAGCAATATATATACTTCCAAACAATGATTGCTAAAAGAATTTTTCACATTGGTCCCGATTGCAATCCTTCCTAACTGCCACCCAAAAACCAAGCAGACTTAAGTCATCAATGAAAACTAAATTACCCGTGCCTTAATGCTAAAACAAAGTGTGAGATTTTTTAATTCTCGGTACACGATTTCTGAATCACTACAAAAGTATCCATATTATTAGTAATATGAACATACCACCTTGGAACAAACTTTTGATACAAAAATTTGTACACAAGTTTCTTGGACAATGTTATTTAAGAATATTTGCAAATTATGGCCACCAAATACACACTAAATTAGTAAAATCAATCAAAATATGGGCAGTTCTGCACGAAATAAATTTTGTTACCTGTCGATCTATATTGTAGCTGTTTCTCAGGCAGCTTTCTTCAAGGAAAAACTGAATTTTGTATCCATATGATGTGTAAGGGAGAAGTATCGGCATATTATTATTATATTTTTTTAATGTATAGTGTTTAGCGAGGACAACAGACACTATTAGTAAAGTTGTTAGACATATGCGTAGTTCCGCACAAGTTATTAGGCAAGAAATAAGTACTGTTGAGTTTTGGCATATTCATATTTTCTAATTTACAGCATTTAGTAATCACAACAGACATTTTGTACCTGAGGCAAATTGTCTACCAGAGACAATATATGTTTACCACATTAATAATCTAATGCATATCCCGTAGTAGCCAACCTGTTAGGATAGCAGGTCAAGGTTTATAATGTTTGATTCACATATCCTTACAGAAAAAATATATAGAAGTTTCACTTCTTGTATGTGTACACACTGATACAGACCCAACACATACCTCAGATGATGGCAGCTGGAAAAGATGAACAAAAAATTGACACACACAAATAAAGCAATATTTTCGTGACTAAGCTTTTCTTGCAAGTAGGTGAGACATGTGGCAGTCAGATATTTACACTCCAACATCCACGATGACGGGCTCAGGTAGTGGAGAGGAGTGAGAACGTACTGAAGCGATAATTGATAACACGAGAGGTATATTATCAACGGAAACATGAAATATGCAGTCGGCTGCCATCACCTACTCCAATCTGATCACAGGGGAAACCTTCCCCATCATTGGACATGCTACTTGCACCACAACATACCTCATATATCAACTCACATACCTCCATTGAACTAGCTCATATACGAGGTCTATTAGAGAAGTAGCTGACCTTTATTTTTTTTTTTCCTTTTTCTAAAAACCTGATGGATTTGAATGAAGGCACTTGTATGAGCCTACCATGAACCCTCGTGCGCATTTGTCAATTTTCTCTTGCCTGTCGATAGCGTCAGTTGCTATATTAGAAAGAAATGAACTAAAGAAAAAAATAATGGATTGGGTTTAGAGAAATACAGTTTTTGATGGTTTTCAAAATGGGGATTCATCAAGGATGTCACTAGATTTTTCAAAAATCATCATCTGAACTTGGGCGATGTATCAGGTTTGAAGGAATTCAAGAGGTTTTGCAAATTTATAACCCCAACATTTAGCAGTTCATAAGAAATTCGATTCCCCAATGTGAAGCACATATGAAAAAAGTTTTATGAAAGAAGGCAGAAACTAGGTTGAATAGGTCGGCTAGACACACTATACTTGGAGAATGTTCCTAGGAGGTTAAAAGGTAATGGGGGTTAGGAATGGGTAGAGTGTTACCACAGTCACAAATAACCCATTGGCGCACTCTGTACACCAGCCCCACCAATTGAATGTTAATAATAATTGGAAGAATCGAAGTTATAATTTGTTGTGTGCTTAATGGCAGCTCATGGTTATATGAGAACACAATATATTTGATACCCGTGATTTTAGTGTCCCATCTTGTGTCCAATATATTCTTATGGTGAAAGGTTTCCACATAAAAGTCAGTGCTTTGTATGTCCATCTGTAAGTTGTGCATCAACGCCATTGTAATGTTGATAGTAGGGAAAAGGTTTTAGGCAGTGAAAATAATAAAGGATAGGGAAAGTAGATATAACATTCACCAAACATTAAGGCAGGAGGACAGTGATAAACACAAAAAGAGATGGAATACTCTTTTTCTCTCTCTTTTTTTTTAAACAATATTGAGGTTTAACCCTCTATTTATAGAGAAAGAGACAAGCAATTTGACATGAAAGAGGTGCATACACTAGGACTTACTGCATGACTGGTTTGGCCATGGATAAAGGGTGGGGACAGGGGTAAATAATATGAAGTGAGCTATTGATAAGGGCACAAAAGCTGTATCACTGGTGGTGACTGAAACAATAAGTGCTTAATAGTGCAACAAGTCAAATATTTTGTTAGATGAATAACCACCAAATACTTGCATAGAAACATGGACAGGCACATATATACATCGAGTGTTGAAATTTTTGGGTTTGTCTCAGAGACCGTTGGCCTGTGTCACGAAGTAGATGAAATATGAAAATGATGGATGAGAATCGCTATGGAGCGATGTTAAGACCATACACCCAAGTATCGCAAAAGAACTCTTGAAAACTTAAGTTGTTTAGTTCTTTAGTATTATTGGATAATAGTTTTTAGTAACAGGTTATGGTAACTTAGTGTGTAGTGATAATAATAAATTATTTGTACCATTTTTATAGTTACAGCGTTTTAAATTTCTGTTACGTATAAAATAATGTTATACTACTAGGAAATAACAGTTTTGTTGTAAACTCTAGTGAATGAACCTTCAGAATGTACAGATAAATAAATAAATTGGAATCTATATCGCAGAAACAAGTCATAGTAATCGGTGACAAATACTGCGTAATAAATTATTTTTGTATAAATATAAAGAACTAGCTGTTACCTGCAACTTCGTATGAGTGGACTTAGAATTTCATTGCCAGAATTGGATATAGAAAGCTGTTAGTTGTACCAAACAACACCGAGTCGGCATAATATGACAGGAAAGCCATCACTATATCATTCTACCGTTGACCCTGTCTCATGAATAGAATCAATTTCCAACATATTTAAAAACAGAAAAATAAATGAAGTTGTGGGAGGGTTTAACTGAGGGCAGCTTTATTTCAGCTTGGTCTTTTTTCTTTCTTCAGCAGGTTCATCAGATTCTTGGGTTCTAATAACTTTAGCATCTCATGCTCTTCTAGAGCTACACCTTAGGCCAGGTCTACACCCGCAAGGCACGTCAAAAAAGAAGACAAAATAAACTGGTGCCAGAAACTTTTAGGTAGACACAAGTAAAAGTACAGTGCAAAGCAAATCGACATCTATACTAAATAACACGTTTTGCATCTAAAAATTTATTAAAAAATCATCCACTAACAGATTGCGCAAGCAGCACACCTTTAGCAGCTGACGTAATGTTATAGAGTAGCACACGCACCCATCTGTCTGTCACCTTTCGATAATTTATCAAAATTTTATTACTGAAACTGAATTCATACTGAAAAGAAATGTCCTGTGCCCTTCCTACAGATACAAAGTATTTCCTTATCAAAGTCCATCAATATCGCTATAGCCATTTAGTGGTCAAAACGTAACAAAAGACAGAGACTTACTTCTGCATTTATAATATTATTAGTGCAGATGTCACACACACACACACACACACACACAGTGACTGTGAGAGAAACAACACCTTTGAAATCAATATAGCGTAAAAAAGTGTACACCTACTGCATTTTTAAACCAGCTACGATCTGCCAAGTAGTGCACCCCGAAATTTGTGGTATCTACAGTTTAACATGGAATCCGAACAATTGCCCATCCAGGCATGGCTCATATGATCAAAAATCTTTGCTTCTACCGGGATTTGAACCAGAAACTACACTCCAAACATTAGTAAGCAAGCGCATTAACCAGTAAGCTACCAGACCACTATAACGGAATGTACTTCAGAGACTTAAACATCCTATGCATCTGTCTATCACTGTTCAGTAATTTTTCAAACTTGAATGACAATATTTATTACTTACTAGCTGACCCGGCAATGCTTCACTATTGCTGGACTCGAGTAGGCACATAGATTAAATGAAAAAATATTTACATATAAATTTTAAACTGATGTTTCATTCATTTTCAGTTGGAAAGGGTGAGAGGGGATGCGCTTTGGAAAACATATGGGGGCAGTATTTTTCTGATTGTTTCAAAGTATAAGTGTATAAATTCTTATCTAAATAGGATAAAAAATGTGGTTTGCCTAAATTATAGGGTAAAAACGTAATGGGGTTGGAAAGGGGGAGAGGGGATGAATATTCGAAAGCCATACGTAGGCAGTATTTTTCTATTTGTTTTAAAGTATAAGTGTACAAATTCTTATCTAAATCGGATAAAAAATGTGCTTTGCCTAAATTATAGGGTAAAAACGTAATGGGGTTGGAAAGGGGGAGAGGGGATGAATATTCGGAAACCATACGTAGTCAGTATTTTTCTGTTTGTTTTAAAGTATAAGTGTACAAATTCTTATCAAAATCGGATAAAAAATGTGGTTGCCTAAATTATAGGGTAAAAACGTAATGGGGTTGGAAATGGGGAGAGGGGATGAATACTCGGAAACCATACGTAGGCAGTATTTTTAAGTTTGTTTTAAAGTATAAGTGTACAAATTCCTATCTAAATCGGATAAAAATGTAGTATTGCCTAAATTATGGGGGTGGAAAGGGGGCAAGGGGATTAATATTTGGAAACCGTATGTAGGCAGTATTTTTATGTTTGTTTTAAAGTATAAGTGTACAAATTTTTATCTAAATCGGATAAAAAATGTGATTTGCCTAAATTATGGGGTAAAAACGTAATGGGGTTGGAAAGGAGGAGAGGGGATGAATATTCGGAAACCATACGTAAGCAGTATTTTTCTGTTTGTTTTAAAGTATAAGTGTACAAATTCTTAACTAAATCGGATAAAAAATGTGGTTTGCCTAAATTATAGGGTAAAAACGTAATGGGGTTGGAAATGGGGAGAGGGGATGAATACTCAGAAACCATACGTAGGCAGTATTTTTAAGTTTGTTTTAAAGTATAAGTGTACAAATTCCTATCTAAATCGGATAAAAAATGTAGTATTGCCTAAATTATGGGGGTGGAAAGGGGGCGAGGGGATTAATATTTGGAAACCGTATGTAGGCAGTATTTTTATGTTTGTTTTAAAGTATAAGTGTACAAATTCTTATCAAAAATCGGATAAAAAATGTGATTTGCCTAAATTATGGGGTAAAAACGTAATGGGGTTGGAAAGGAGGAGAGGGGATGAATATTCGGAAACCATACGTAAGCAGTATTTTTCTGTTTGTTTTAAAGTATAAGTGTACAAATTCTTAACTAAATCGGATAAAAAATGTGGTTTGCCTAAATTATAGGGTAAAAACGTAATGGGGTTGGAAAGGGGGAGAGGGGATGAATATTCGGAAACCATACGTAGGGAGGATTTTTCTGTTTGTTTTAAAGTATAAGTGTACCATTTCTTATCTAAATCAGATAAAAAATGTGATTTGCCTAAACGTAATGGGGTTTGAAATGGGGAGAGGGGATGAATATTCGGAAACCATACGTAGGCAGTATTTTTCTGTTTGTTTTAAAGTATAAGTGTACAAATTCCTGTCTAAATCGGATAAAAAATGTGGTATTGCCTAAATTATGGGGTGAAAAAATTATGGGGGTGGAAAGGGGGCGAGGGGATTAATATTCGGAAACCGTTTGTAGGCAGTATTTTTATGTTTGTTTTAAACTATAAGTGTACAAATTCCTATCTAAATCGGATAAAAAATGTGGTATTGCCTAAATTATGGGGGTGGAAAGGGGGCGAGGGGATTAATATTCGGAAACCGTATGTAGGCAGTATTTTTATGTTTGTTTTAAAGTATAAGTGTACAATTTCCTATCTAAATCGGATAAAAAATGTGGTTTTGCCTAAATTATGGGGTGTTATGGGGAATAGGGGGTGACTTTTGGAATTTTTTTTTCTTAGGAACCTTCGCAGACGCACACTCGAAAACTCCCCAAGTTTCATTGCAATCTGATAAATGGTATAGGAATGCATAGAAGACGAACAAACAAACATTGATTTTATATATAAGAAGATAAGATACATGAAAAAGTATCCTATGTCCTTCCTACTGACAAGTAGCATCTCCTTATCAAATTTCATCACAATCGGATTAGCCAATTAGCCAAAGAAACGTAACAGACAGAGAGGCAGAGTTACCTTTGCATTTATAATATTAGTATAGATATAAAATATAAAAACTAAAAAAAAAAATCAAAAAATTATACACTAATTTAAACATTAGCTTTGGTGAACTGGGTGTGGAAAAGAAAGAAAATTGTAGGGTATTATCGTAGGTTGAGACCCAATTTCTATTGATTGGCCAGTTCTCAACTTCTGAGTTCAGAGGAGCTGTTGCCATTTGGGAACACACTAATAGTGTAAATGGCGAAGCAAGAGTTAAAGTTGTTGGTTGTTTTTTTCCCCTACTCGTTGACATCGAGGTTATTTGAAGTGGGATTGAACTGGGGACAAGGAATGGGAGGGAATATGGCCATGGGCTTTTTGAAGACATTTGCCTGGAGTTACTTGGGGAAATCATGGAAAACCCAACTCTGCATGCCCGGGACAGGGATTCGAACCGGCGTCCTCCTGAATGCGAGGCCAGAGCGTTATCCACTCACCCACCACACTCGGTGAAAGTGATTGGTATTATGAAAGGTGGCTTGAGCAACTGCTGAGTATATCAGGATTCTGGGTGAATGCTGTTTTGTTTGTAGCTATTAATTCAAATGGATGGTTGATTCATGGTCAGACCTATGTAGGAGGTCAGACAGTTGCAGGTTAGCTGGTATATGGCATGGGGGTATGTCCTCTGATGGTAAAGCTTTTTCCCCGGTGATGGAGGAATGGTGTTTGTTGCACATCTTGCAGTGGGATCTATTGCATGGATAAGCTATCTAATGGAGCAAGGAAGACTGTGTTTGTGGATTAAGAGTTGACTTAGGTTAGAGCAGTGTTTTTCAACCTATGGTCTGCAGGCAAAATATTAATAATTCAATTAGAATTAAATTTTTAGTATCATAGCAAAAAAATAAATTAGTAAAATTGTTCACACAAATTAGATAAAAGTATCCATACTGCATAAGACTATAAGAGAGTATAATCCACACACCTACAAAATCAAGTATCTAAAACCCATTAATATTTTACCGACCAGGCGAAAATCTGGTATTTCAAGTATGAGGGTGTCAATGCATTGTTACTGCAATAAAACACATTCCGAGCTTATATCGAAGAGAGCAGCGGGCCTTTAAGAATTAATTTAATGACCGTTATATGAGTGTCACAAGTTTAGGTCTTAAGGGACTGGGTACATGCTGATAACAATCCACAGAGTAATTAAAAGGTTGGGCTCATAAGTTGGTGGTCCATAGAACTATTTTTGACATTTTACTGGCCACTGTGTTGAGAAACACAAGGTTGGAGGATGTACTGAACATGTTATTGGAGTGACAGAAAGGATTTTGGGGGAGGATGTATTTAATTTATGTGCATACTAAAAGGATATCATTACATTCCTAAAGGATTCTCTGGTATGGATTCGAGGTCTGTAATATACTGAGTGACCAGGCCTAGTCTATGGTCAATTTTGAGGGTTTAGGGTGGGTGATGAACTATGCATGTTGTTGGGTTTTCTTCTCGAGAAGAAAACAACATTAGTATAGCAGCTAAGGATGTTGACAAAAGTATTCAAAATGTTATGCATGTTGTGATGTGAGACACGAAAGTTTTTTGTTAGCTAGATGTGTTGGGTAGTTATGGAATATCACCTATAGCATTATTGATAAGAAAAGAAAGGGAAATTAACCCACCACATACCAAAGTGGACAGATGCGATGAGAGGGAACACTTATGCTGACAAACAACTACACACTATTTCGGCATTTGCCTTGTTCACAAGTTGAAAAACGGGTCATTAGGCTCGGAACATGTGTACACAACAAACATTACCTAATGAGTCATCCGAGCCCCACAGATTTGTTGTTCAAATTAGATACAGGCATTGTAAGTGATTTGGTTGGGTTAAATTACATACACTAGCTTTGATCGTTTATGAAAAAACTAGTTTAGTGGGTGTGGGACAGTACTTACAATCATCAATAAATAAATAATATTACCAGCTGCTAATTACCGATTAGTTACTTCACATACCATTAATATATTTAATTTCGAATGCTAACTGCTAACATATAATAATCCATGATGCTTATTATATATACGAATGTGGTTTACAGATACTCTAATTGCTGCATTTGTAAATAGTCTCAACAAAAAGAAATTCATTAACTATTTTAGTGAATGTGAATAACTTTGTCAGTTGGTTTAATAAGTGCATTGTGCGACAATCACTCCACAACATAATTTTTTTGTTTGTGAACTTGGAACGTATTCCGTTTGAGCCTATAGAAATTGCCATTCTGAATACACGGTTTCTGTATTTGCATCAAATTTACGGATAGTATCCTCCGCGAATAAGCTTTGACTGTGTAGTAACACTAGACTTTCTTTATGTCCACAGGGTATGGAAAAATATGTTGTGTTGTGCATAAATATTTTTTATATTGACTGAGAATAATTTATCTTAGTTATGGTTTTAGCTTATTTAGAGCAAGGATAAATATTTACTTTTTATATTATTTTATAGTGTACATTTTTGAGTTACGTGCGTGCCTCTTCCAAAATGTCTGACGGTCAAAGAAAAATATCTGGTTACCAGTACAAAACAGAAGGTTGGGAAAGGATGCGTAAAGGCAGAATCAATCTGGCGTTTTTAAAAAATATACTGTATTCAGGGTTTACCAAAACAAATCTTAGAATCCAATATCAGGTCGGGATACAAAAGAAGTATAGAATCGTCGGAGAATAACAGCGAACAAATGAACGCAGTTTGTAAACCAACTGGAACTGACACCAACGTGAGACTCACAGAAGGCGTTCTAAAACTTTGTGGCCAAGAATTTTATGAGACTCCGTAAGAAGCTTTTTAGTAAGGCAAGGTCCACCTAAACTATTGCATAATTACAAATTTCCTTCCAATGACACAGATCGATGTTTTAGTGCAAAATATTATGCACGAATTTTCAGCAACGGAGAGCAAATATTGCGAAATTAGCTATTGCGTTTACTGCTTCTGTTGCAAAATTTTCAGTTGTTTAGTTAGTTCCCTCTCAAAGGAGGGTTTTAAAAACTCGAAGCACCTCAACGAAACTTTAAAAGAGCATACTCAGGCAAAAAAGATTAAATTGTTGTAAAACTGTAGATGCTGCCACTCAAAGAGTTATTAATGCCGAAATAAATCATTGAAATGAGGTGCTTCTAAGAATCGTTGCAATTATCAAGATGCTTGGTAAAAGTTGACTGGTTTTTCAAGGTACAAGCGACAAGTTGTAGGAGCATAATACCGGTAATTTCTTTAAAATAGTTGAGTTACTGTCTGAATACGATCCCATTATGGAAGAGCATGTCCATTGAGTGCTCTAAAAAGTAGAGACTAAAGCTCAATATCTTGGGAAAAATATACAAACCGGGATAGTAGATCTGCTGAATCAAAGTGTAAAGTCTCATGTTATTAATGGAAAAAAAAATTCAAATATTTTTCCACAATTTTAAACTGTACTCCTGACTTTAGTAAGATACAGCAAATTACTCTTGTAATCAGATATGTTTCAACCAATAAATTTAATCATGATGTTGAAATTAAAATTAATGAAAGCTTTTAAGGCTTCTTACCAGTCGAAAGATCCACAGGAATACGAATGTCTGACATTATAGTTGGAGAACTTAATGACTTGTGTTTAAATTTGCAGGATATCGGAGGACGGGGACTGACAGTGGGTCCAATATGAGGGGCAATAAAACAGGAGTGCAATTTAGAATTAAACAATATTATTCGCGAGCATTCAATGTTCCGTGTAGTAGCCATTCTCTCAATCTTGTTATTAATGGCAAAAGCATCCTTGGAAGCCGCTAATTTCTTCAACATGGTCCAAAAAATATATTTATTCTTTTTGGCATTTACTTTTCGATGGGAATTATTTTTAAAGCATGTTCAGGGTTCAACTTTGAAAACATGGAGTGACACTAGATGGGAGAGTAGGATAGAGAGGATAGAGGCATTAAAACCTTAAAAATTTCATTTCGGAGACGTATACCATGCCTTGTTAAGCATTTACGAAAACCAAGAAATTGATAATTTAATGATTTAGCCATTTTGGCAATTGAGTATGAAATTGCTGATGACTAAATTTTAAGATGTAATAAAAAATTCGCAACCTGAAAGTAAGAAAAAAAAAAAGTTTTTTTGGTGATTTTAGCGTATTTGATGTAATCTCATTTTATTTTCAAAATAATGGCATTTAGATTGTTTGTGTGATAATATCCATCTGTAATATAGCATTTAAAAACGTAAAAATATGGTTAATTTGTGGCTATGTACAGATATTTCATAATTAATTTCTCTATTTTGTGCCGCTAGATCAAAATTCAATAAGTTTATTTATGAATATATGATTTTATTAAAATTTAAAATTAAATATTTTATTCGATTACAAATTAATTTTTTTTTCAATATATTATTCTACATAATCTTAAGGGGCGGCAATTTGTCTATTTGTCCAGGGCGGCAATACCACTAGAGCGGGCCCTGGGTAGACTATGTCCTTGCAATGTAAAACCTTTAGCAGAAAGTTTTCATGGTAGCTGGCTTCTGAATTTAGGGATGAATTATGAAAATAAAATTTATTACTAGAAATATCTGGGAATAAAATACGATGCACAGTCATAGCTAATGCTAAAGTCGTATCCCCCCTTACTTTTCAAGACTTGTAATACTGGGCACCTATAGTTGTGGCATATTGATCATCTGCTGAACAGATTTTAGCTCTTATGGATCAGAACATCCATCCCTTCAATCAAAACCTGCATTCACTTATAAAAGATACCCCACATTCCCTTAAAGTTTTTGCAGTTTCCACTCTTCTACTACCAGACCCCTTTCTTTTTTCAATAGAACTTCCATGTACACTAACATCCCACCCTGTCACGGCACACTTCTTGGAAATACGACCTCCACTACAGCCTCCCTCAGTCATCCTACATCATTCTGTCGAAAAATGCTCTCAACCTTGTAACTGGCACTGCAATGGGTACCAGCATGGCCCAGTCCTATGCAAATCTATTGCTAGGCTGCTTGGAGCAACAATCAATTCCTGAACAATGTCTCATTTAAATCCCTTGTGTAGTTCAGAGACATAGATGATATTTGTATAACATGGACCTAAAATGAAAAGCACCTACTACAATTCCTCCTTAACCCTTTCCTACCGGCTATTGGAAAAAAAGGGAAATTTATAATTTCAATTATATATTTGTATAAAGGTACTTGAAATTAAACACACATGTTTTTTTCAATTTTTTTTTTGGGGAACTCTAAGTGCTAATTACTAAGCCGGTACTTATAAGTACCGTCAGGGACTTTGTGTATCACATGATGTACAGAAATAGCAATTGAAATCAATTATGTTCATATTGGTATAAAATATTTGCCTCACGATATTAAAAAAAAAAAAAAAAAAATTCTTTTTGCTCATTCAGACACAAAAGACATTGTAGTGCAACATTTGGAATGATGTTTTTACTGTATTTTCTTCGTTCTACATACTTCACATCTTCATCAGATTTTTACAATTTAGGGACAGTTTCCAAATCTTACATTGTATTCATTGTAATGTACCACTTGTTTTTTTTTTTTTTTTGGTCTGTATGCTGAAAACTTAGAAAATTAATTTTTCGGCAATTTCACGCAGAAATTTAAAAATAAATGTTGTCATTGTCTGACTTAATCATACAACTATACATCAACAGGCTTAACAATGCAGTGGACACTGGTATTGTCGAATTATATGGTGGTAAACACAGTGGTACTTATAAGTACCGTCAGGGAGGAAAGGGTTAAACTATAGCCTCACCACCAACTTTTTCTAGATTTACTACTACACATCAACTTCCTTGAAATTGATATCTCCATACACAAATGTGGATGAAATACCTCTGTTAACATTAAACCAACAAATTTACAACAATACCTGCACTTGAAAAGTTGTCATTCCTTTCACACCAAATGTTCCTTTGCTCCAATGAAGATCTCTCTCTTACACCCAAAACCTGTCACAAGCTCTCATTTCCTGCTGCTACCTGCCTCATCTAGTGCATAAACAAATCTCTCGTGCTACTATCCAACCTTCACACAACTACTCCAATCTTGTACCTCTTAAAACTAATTGCAGCCTCATTTTCATTACTCAATTAAAAGGAATAATTGTACCTATATTAAAAAAAGAGATCAGGAAGGAGTTTTAGAACTATAGAGGTATAACACTGATGTGCCACTGTGTGCAAGTGTATGAGAAGATCATTGAAAAATCAGGGTAGAAAAAGAACTAAGGGAAGAGCAGTATGACTTCGGATCAGGGAGATCGATTGTTGACATGATATTTCCAATGAAACAATCCTTTTCCTGTAGCTGGCTATGGAATGGATCTACTGTCAGTATTTCATGATATTGACAAAGCATATAATTGTGTACACATGAGTAAGGTATGGAAGACCATGGAGAACAGAGGAGTTTCCAAAGAAACCATCAGGAGAGTGAAAGAACTGTACCAAGGAGCTATGTGAAAATAGGAGAAGAAAGAACAGATTGGTTGAAACAAAAAAGTGGACTAAAACAAGGAAGTGTCCTCTTACCACTATTATTTATTGTAATCGTGGATGATATAATGCAGAAGGTGGCATTGAGGATGGGAGAGGAAAACATAAAGGTGACAGCTTCTGCGGATGACGTGGGGAGGTGGTGAAGAGTGCTGCAGCAGTTGGATGTATGCCAATTTATTTTATTTATTTAATTTAATCGCAATGGAGCACAGGCTGCGGTGGCAATTTCCCTACACACCCATCTTCCCCCTATCCTGCACCCACCTACATTTGCCCTCTATAAATTTTATCTTTAAATTCTTTCAATGTTTTCGGTAAATTATTTATCATTTCTCTTGGTAACTCATTCCAATCCCTGGCACCCTTACCTAAAAAAAGAGAATCTTCCCACACCCTTGTGCCTGAAATTGAATGTGAGCTTGTGATCTTGGTCATCTTTTCCCTTCCATGCACTACTTTTCATACCTATTGCAATCTTTCCATGCCTCATCGCCATTATATGCCCTGTACACTCCCATGACCCTCCTCATCCTCCTTCTGTCTTGAAATGAATTCCATTCCAGCTCCTTTATCATATCCGTCACTGATTGCATTCTGCGATAATTTCCAGAAACAAATCTAGCAGCCCTTTTTTGCACCCTCTCCAACTCCTGTATTTGATACGTAAAATGAGGGTCCCATACTACACTACCATATTCGAGCAATGGTCTGACCAATGTTTTGTAACCCAATTCCTTTACTTCTCTCTTTCATCCCCTCATCACTCTCTCCAACAAGTACAGAACTTTGAAACCTTTTCCTACCACCTGTCCAATGTGTCCTGCCCAGTTAAGCTTGTAATCAAAAGTTATGCCAAGATATTTACATTTCAAGTCTTCAGCAAGCAATTCTTTCCCTACCTTATATTCATAATTAACCTTTTGTTTTTTATTTGTGTATCTAATAAGCTAACTCTTATTTGCATTTATCTTCATTCCATGTTTACCAACCCAACTAGATATCCTGTCCAGATCACCCTGCAACTGTTTACAATCCTCTATCGTTTTGATTCTTTTATACAGCATTATGTCATCTGCAAACAATCTAATTTCAGATAGTAAACAATCAACACAATTATTCATTAGAATAATGAATAGCAATGGTCCCAATAGGCTACCCTGTGGCACACCCATTTTTACTTCCACTTCTTTTGATACTACATTTCCTACCCTAACTTTCTGTTTTCTACCTTTTAAAAATTCTTCTACCCAGCAAATCACATTCTCATCCACTCCAATGGTTTTTACCTTATTTACTACCATTTTATGGCTTACTCTGTCAAACCTCTTTGACAGATCTAGTGCTACACTATTAATTTGGAATCCCTTGTCCATTTCATCTGAAATATCTTGCATATATCCCACCAACTGAGATTCGCATGAATATCCTTGCCTGAACCCAAGTTGCCTGCTTGAAAACCACTTACGTTCCTCACATATCTGATGCAGTTGCATATCAATATTTCCATTAATTTACCTACCACTGATGTCAAACTGATTGGCCTGTAATTCTCAACTCTATTTCTCACCCCTCCTTTATGTACCGGTACTACTATTGCACTTTTCCAGTCCTGTGGTAAGCAGCAAGTATCCAGACTCAATTTAAATAATATTTCAAGATAAGGTACAATGTCACATCCGGCTATCTTTAAGATATCTGTAGTAATATTATCTACACCAGCCCCTTTATGTTTTTTCAGCTTTCTTATTTCCTTCATGATTTCCTCAGGATGAATATCAAATTTTTTACTATCGTCATTCCTAATTGTGTTGTTAAGCTCATTCTCCGAATTAGACTCTCCTGTTTCTGATTCATTGTCCTAATGCTTTCACTGAACCAGTTACTTAAAATCTCTGCCTTTTTCAAACCGTCAGTAACTTCTTCTCCATCCTTACCTATAAGTGTTTCTACACCCTCCCTTCCCCTCAGTTTCCTGATATAGCCATAGAAATTTCTAGATGCATCAGTCAATGGTCCTCCTGCACTGACAATACTCTTCATAAACCCATCTTTAGCCATTTTCTTTGCTGTATGGATTGACAGTGTGGTGGAATACGGCCTGAAATTTAATGTAAAGAAATGTGAGTACATGGTGACAACCAGAAAGAAGAATAGGATAACCTATGGAATTGTGATGGTAGGTGAACAACTAAAGAAGGTTAGCAGGTTCAAGTACTTGGGTAGTGTATTAGAGGGAATAGGAATGATGGCAAGATAGGTGAAAAATCAAGACAAGCAGAGACGATTTTAAGGAGCATTAGAAGCCTGATATGGAATAAAGACATGCCACAGAGAAGCAAGAGAGGCACATAGTATGTGTGATAAATTACTATCTTGACAAATGCTGCTGAAACAGAGCAAGCGAAATGAAATTTTTAATGGCAGTTACTAAAATGGACAGGATAATGAATGAAATGATTAGAAGCACCTACAGGAAATGATAGGACCAGACTAAGATGGTATGGACATCTAAATAGAATCCCATAAATATCCATGAAATTAAGATGCATGGTAAATTACCCAGAAGAAGACCAAGGGATGGATGGCTGAGAGGAGTGTGTACAAAAGAGAGGAAAGTAGTGGAACAAGATGGAGACAGAGAGGCTCATTCACGAAGCAGATCCGGCCAGTGGCTGGAAACTGTTGAGGATGATGATAAGTCAATTAACTTAATCCTTCATTGTGGTCATGACTCCCTATCTTTCTTCCCCAAAATGCACCCCCTTCTTCATAGAACCATGTCCACTACCCCATGTGCATGTTTGAAGTAACCACTCAATCTCAAGAATATCTTGGTACACAAATAGCCACATCGTAATTCTTCCAGACTATCACATGGACCATTCCCGTGCAACAGGTCCTACTGCAAAACGTGCAGCACTGCAGCATGCATCTGGCAACCACAACTTACACCAAATTGACCACAGGGGAAACTTTTACCATCACTGGACATGCCATATGCACCACATGCCATATATGAACTCTCCTGCCTCCTCCCAAACCAGTTCATGAATAGATCTTACCAATAATCCACTTTCCATCAGAAGGGATGGGAAACGGCAAACACTTTATACGACTAACTTATACAATCCAGTGGCAGCTGATGCAAGGCTTGCAATTTGAACAGTTTAAACAACTGTTTTACAGTGAAGGTTGTCAGAATCTTTCCTGAAAACACATGCTCCTCTATATTCCGCAGATGGACATTAGCTTACCGACATTTCTTTGGTGGCATCAGTATGTAATACGACCCTTCCATTAGACCAAGCACTTATTACTATTGTTCATTCACTTATATATATGTTAAATTCAGTATCTTCATTTGATACTTTCTATTAATATTTATATCCTCCCTTGTTTATTACTTTGGTGATATTCCTCCACTTCTTACCATATTCTACAAAATTATGGAGTCAGTATTTTGTCGCCCTCCCCTCAACCACCATCCTGGCTGTGCTACTTGCATTCCCCATTCACTCAGCATGTGTTAGTGTGATCAAATCCAACCTTCTCCTAAAATATTGAAATACACGTATCGTCTGTGTTTGCCGATCACAGCTGCCCATCATCTATGAGACCCCCTTATCCTCCCTTAGTTTCATTGCCTTAAATAATTTTCTTGCTAATTACTATATGTATATTAGGATGGTCCTTACCATATATACAAAAAATAAAAAATTGTATAACTCTCACCCCCTATTTTTCCTCCTTTCTGGTTAGTAAGTAAATGGTAAAAAAATTACTCAATCCTAACACATGCTTCAAGGACAGTGAAGTTCGCGGTAAATATGGCAATTCGAAAATTTCTCAATTTGTTACTAATTTTTAAATTTAAAATATTTTTAAACTTAAAAACAATTGAAATTAGTCTTAGAACAACATGGGTACTTAGTTGTACAATAAGTTTTTATTACCTTCATTAAATTGACCTACAAAAAAGTTTTACTTTTTTGATAACGACTGCTTTGAGCAAACTGAATATGGCTCCAATGGTCTTCTATTATTTGCAACAGCTATAGTTTTTGTTCTTCGCCTTGGTTGTAAGATTATTATATTCTGCCATACATTCACACCTCTCCCCGTTGTATCATTGATTACTGTGAGGTTTCCAATTACAGTACCAAGCTTTTTAGGTATATTTTTACAATAAATACAGAAATATTCTTACAATTCCTGCAGATCCAGGGTAAATTAATTTTGAAAAATAAATATTTTCAAGCAATATATAGCTTTTCGCATCCATCTAGTGTGATGAAAAGCACCAGATAATTGAAATTTCATTGCTTCTGTTTCGTATTTATCTAATTTTTTTTTTTTTTAACTAATTGCAGCAGCTCTTTATATAACTGTCACTTATATGTTGTTTTACAATCTGTATTTTGGCAAAATTAAGAGTTATCTCTAAGTATTTTGCATTACTTTTCATAACAAATTATTTGTAAATTCCAGTATAATGTTTAGAAATGTCTGGATTAGTCCATGCTTTTTTAAAACATTGAAATATTGCTGTCTAGGGTTCTGAAAGCCAGTTGTAAACAGCTTCTGCCATATTGTCCGCACTAATAGAAGTCACCCAGAAGATCATCTGCATAAGCATTTATTGGAAGCCTGTCAATCTTTTCCTACCTTATTATTGCTGGAAGTCGCTTCCCATCCCCATGGACAACAGAAAAATTCTCCAACTCTAAGGTCATATGTTTACTTTTAAAACTAAAGCATGTTTAGCCAGTAGCTTTTGTCAACGTCGATGTATTGAAGTGTGATTTATAACTAGATCATCAATGTTTTGTCCCAATGTTTCCGAAGTAGCTGTGGGCAGGGTTGCCCCACATAAAAATAGTTACTGACACGCAGGAAACTGATTACAATCAAACACGACAACTCGGTGCGTTCTGAAGATATATTGTTAGGCACATGTAACACAATACATGCACGTTACATTAAATACTGGAAAGCTGTAGCACACTAAATGTCCACTGGTGTAGTCTGTTTGGTACGCGAGCGCTACGACCGACTGATGGCTGGCGAGTAACTTGGGCGATGGCTGTCGAGAAACTACTCTCTTCCTGCTGGATGGCGTGCGCTGTTGGATGAACACTCGTGCTGATCTCTGGCGGCCACTGCAAGTGTGTGCGATATATTGCCACATAGCCACCAAAATGTGAACAGAAACTTTGTCACTTAACTTGCATTTGTCAAGAGTTGCCACCAACTTGGTAGTAATAAAATTAGTACTTCCATGTTTTATTGATTTGATATGGCCTGGCTGATTTCTTGGATAGAATGAATCTAATTTTACTTCTTCAGGTTAAATCTCATTTTCAATGGAATCTGACATTGCCATTTTGTTGGTATAAGCGAAGTCTTTCAGTTTCTCTTTAAAATTGCATTCTATTTGTTCCTGTATTTGATTCTTCTTTTTGAATGTTTCTAAAGTTCTCTCCATTCTTCATACAAAGCTCCCAATTTGGTAATGCAGTGATGAGATTCTCTCAATACTACTTGCACTTTTTTACCAACCAAACAAGCACTTCCATGCTAACTCAATTTTAGACATATTATAAAATACACTTAAAGCATTTAGTACCTGGGTGACCGATCTTTGCTCGGCATCTTTCAATTTCTGTTTAGTATGCAAGATTTTATCAAAACTTTTAGATATTGTGAGAAATTAATTTTACTCATATATAATAGTTGCTCATATAATAGTAATAGATTGGATAAATTAGATATATTATAAAAACCCAACTTAGTTCGCAAGATGTTCCTTGCTCTAACCAAAGCAATCATCAGTCAGCTTACTGGTACCTGAAAAGTCTTCGAGATGGCTTTAGTGCCATTTCTGAGATATCAAATACAATAAATAACTGATCATTTTGAGTAAAATCACGTTTTTGTAGGGAAGACACCTTTTTTAGATAAACTTGAAATTCAAAACTTTATCTAAATATAAAATTTCATCAAAATTGTTAGAGCAATTTCTGGGATAGCAAATATATACAAGAATTGTTCGTTTAAGATAAAGATTTATTAGAAGGTATTTTGGTATGTAATATTTAATTGGTTTCATTTGCAATAACACGCAAGTTGTTTCAGTTTACTTTATAACACCATTATTACCTAGCAACCACCTACATGCTCTCATTTTATGTGAGAGCAAACAGTTCTGAACATTGCCCAACAAAAATCACATTTGATTTATTGAAGAACTCTGATTTACTGTATATTTGGTATGATTTTATTTATTTATTTATGAACAGTATATAGTACAGTATTTAATTTTTTCTGTCAATTAGTGTAAAAATATTAATTTTCATTCCCCTTGGAGCACCATTTAGAAATATTCAAATTATCTATTTTTTTTCTGGTGTCAGTGTTATGGCAAAAGGTAAAAATAATGAGGCTGAAAAACAACTACCCACACACACCCCAAGGAGGGATTGGTAAAGTAGTCTGTCACTCACCATATATCTCACCTACATGACAAAGGAGAGATGTGTGTATAACCAAAAATAGTTGTGTCTGTACTTTACACTTCAATTTATACTTTGAAATAAATTCAAAATACTGATGTTAGAGCTGACAAACCGTAAAATTTAGAATTCTTGTCTGTCAGTATGTTCATGCATCACATAGAAACTTATTGCCAGATATTAACTAACCTGTACATAGTGATAGCTTATGTCACCAGTTAGGATATGGGATACTTTTTAACCCAATAAGTTACAAGTTCCTGAAATTTAATTTTTTTTCTTATTGTCTGTGCATTACACAGAAATTAATGAATTGATTTCAGAAAAACTTCAAACAGTAATAGCGTGTCATCATTTAGGATATAGGATAGTTTTTATCTTGATCATATTTTAAAATGACACAGACTCCAAAACTATAAATTTTCAATTTTGGTCTATCTGTGGGTGCTTCTCGCAAAAACTAGTGAAAGAATTTCAACGAAATTTACTGTGGTGATAGCTTGTTTTATTTTTTAACATATAGGATGCTTGTTATTGTGATTAGTACCATATTTTGTCCATGATACAGGGAGCCACACTGTAAATTTAGGAATTTTTGTACATCTGTTTAATATTGTCTGGCAGACATTTCTCACAGTCAAAATGTGACCTGCTATAAACACTATATATATGTATGATGACGTGTTCCACTTTTCAATTCTATTAGGTATTTTATATCATCATTTGTATACAGACAAATAAAGCAATCTCTTTGTACAAATGCCAGGCAGCACCACATCAGAGATTGCTTGTAGAGAAGCAATGTGAGGTATGCCTGGGTCATCAAAAACATAAACTTTCCAAATTAATGGTTGTTTCAGGCAGAGGTAGGAATAAATGATGCATTCAAATGTGATTATACCAATGCTTACATAAAAATTTCAGAAGCAGATCCAAGAAAACATGAAAAAAACAGGACTGCCACTCTGCTTTTCACCTACACAGCCAATATTTCTTTGATAAGAGACAAGATCAGGAATGAAGTGATCCGCAAACAGATCCCAGTCAGTGAAACACTCTGAGAAAAAATTACCAATGCAAGATTACGATGGCTAGGACATGTCAAGCGGATGGACTCTACAAGATCACTGAGGATATGGCTGGAAAAAGAATTGGAGAGTAAAAGACCAAGAGGCCGGCCCAGAAGGAGATGGACTGATCTTGTGAAATTGGACCTACAGGATAAAGGTGTACAATGGTCCAAAATCCAAGAAGAGGAAACATACTTAGACAGACAAAAGTGGAGAGCGCTCTTACACCGCACCCGGGAAACTGGAGACGGAAGAAGATGATGATGATGATGATGATGATGATGATGATGATGAACTGATGAATTGGGATGATAATGTGTCAGAATCTGAGATTTTTCTGCTGTTGTCACAATACTTTTTGTGAGGCCATAGAAACAGCCCACTGTTCTGGTTACTCCATCCTTACTCTACAAAACTGTATGTCTATAAAACTTACTGGCTAAGCCAGTTCTCAGTAATCAGTTTGAGAAGTTGTCACAAAGTCACCTCAGAGTCTCTCTTTTCATTAAAAAATACACAGAAAAGTGTAATTACACAAAGTTACTGTGTAAATTCTTTATTTAAAAACTTCAATATTTAATATGAAATGTTTACAATCGTAAAAGGAAACAAAATACAAATTTGGGGCAGGAAAATAAGTGTGTAATGATTTGAACATCTTTTCTGGCAGGATTCAATTTCACAAAATAAGTTTTTTAGCATTTCCAATTCCATAAACCTAAAAAGTCCTCTTTTGTCAATTTTTGTTAAAGGATCAATGTGAAACATGATCTCTCTGTTTTGAATATAAAATTAAAAACGGTTTTATAGTGCATTTTCAATTATCTACATTCTTTTCCATGTTCTCTCCCCCCCCCCTTTTTCCCTCAAAGAAATTGCTTCCCTGGGAATAAGCCTTCTTCAAAATTAATGTAGGTATGGTTCCCTCAATCATATTCTGCTGCAGTGGGTGGAGGGGTTTAACTGAGGTTTGGTACCTCATATTCTGAAAACTATTTGTCAATGTTCATACTTGCACCTGAATCTTGGATACTAAACACAGAGGACATCTCAGTTTCCTCATAACTACTGCTCTCTTCTCTTTATATCATGGATTTTCTCAAACCCTTAAGATTCTTTGCACGATGATGGTGCCATGTTTGTTGATTGATTTAATCAATTCTTCTCCAGGAAAATTATCCTCCATGTCCTCCTGTCTAGGTTGGCATTCATGATACACTTTAAATCAAACAATGTTATCGGAAGCCCCAAAAAAGACATTCCTATTGAATTTGCAAACACGGACAGATAGACATTTGGTTGCACCAAAACCCATGTAAACCTGTACAAGGGTACTGTAGTCTTCTTCCTTCCTTCTGAATAGTGGTAGTATAGGCTAGTTTATTTTTTATGGAAGTCATTTTGTGTTTTCTTAATTTCAGACCATATACGTTCTGTTTAAAGCTGTAATGAGGCAACAAAACAATTCTCTATAGTAAGATACTATAGTAAAGACAAAAGAGGACATTGTTGAAACATTGTCATCGTTTCATGAAATTATCCAGTGGCAAACCCATGGAGACTATGTAGCAAGAAAACAATTGTTGGGCTGATTTTTGACAGGTAGATGCTGTCAGCCAGCAACTTCCGATTTTTTTTTTCGTAATTGACTATAAATAAATAAAGTTTTTGGCAAACACAACAATGCATAAAATGTTGACTTACACATCAGTGGATGTGGCTTGTTGGCTAAAAACGTACTGAATTCGCTCCCTGGCCACTTGGTGGCTGCACACAATAGACTAATAGATGGCAGTGTTAAAAAGTGGTTTTTGCTTAACAGTTGAGGCATATGATTGTTGAAAAATGACCTCTTGTCACAATCTTCCCAGGTTATAGTACTTGATCTATGAATTAATGACACAAATCTCAAATTAATTTATTTTTCATCATGAGTTATAATTGCTCACAAGTTTGTTATTTTCTGTCATCAATTAAACTTCTTAAAATACTGTATATACATCTTAACAACATAAATGTAAACAGTGTTTTCTTGCTCAAACTTGCAATATATAAAAGTTGGACCAATTAAGACTATCCTCTACTTCTGAAATAACTTCATAAATTGTGAAAAATTTGGCTAAATGGAAGCAGCTTGAAGTTAATCAAGGATGAATTTTATTCACTGTTGCAATAATATGAGAAAAAGTAAAGAGACTGTTTCAACACTGTGCAGTCAGATCTAGCTAAATTTGAAGCCTCTAATGGTTCAGTAGATTTAAAGAGTAGTATTTGTTTTACAATGCACACACTTTGTGGCATCATTAGACAAAGTGGCCACTAAATATTATTCAGGAGAAAAGTCAAATTTTATTTCTGATTATGGTTAAATGTGCAGAATTAACTATTTTGGTACTAGGAGCACACGTCTAAGAACATCTTTAATTTCAGTACTGAATTCTCGGTAGCAGGTTTTAATGATACAAAGGATGGAATGACCCAATTTTAATGCTCTAATGCAAGGCTGCCCAACCAATTTTTGGATATGGGCCACAATTTTGGTTCTAAGTTAGTCTGCAGGCTACAATTTTGATTCTAAGTTAGCCTGCAGGCCACAAAATACTTGCCTATAGTTACAATAGATGTTAAAATAAAACAAAGATATAAGTAACTCAGTTTAATACAATAAAATTACAAATAATTAATGAAACCTTTGCAGAGGTTTTTGAGCTAGCATAATCTATAGACCACTGCTGTTCGCTGGCAAATTCAAATGCATTGGCGGGCCACTTATTGGCCCGTGGACCTGGAGTTTGGCAGACTTGCATAATTCATGAAAATGAATTATATTTTATGGAACCCAGAACCAATGTGCTTTGAAAAACAGGTATTTCGAGATCCTCAGTGGCGATAGCTAGAATGAGGGAAAGGGGAGGGGGCAGTGCGGTTAAACTGCCCCCCTATCACCTATCTGAGGGTGATACGTGCTCTTCAAGAAATGCAATAATTGTAAATATTATGATACAAAAATATATTTTTAATTGATTTCCTGTATCCTTGATTTGGTGTCATCCCACCCCTGCATTCATTGTTTCAAATAAATATCTTGCTTTAATATCGTTGAATGTAACTACGAGGGTAAGTCAGTTATTATTCACAATGTAGTTATAAATTTTATTGCAGTATGAATAGGAAACTTACATGTACATCATTTTTCAACATAGTCCCCTAGCATTTCAATGCACTTAGTCCATCATTGCACAAGCTTCCTGATGATCTCATAAAAGAAGGTTTTCGGTTGAGCTGCGACCCAGCAATGCACCGCTTCTTTCACTGTTTCTTCTGAGGAAAATCGATGGCCTCTTAATGCCTCTTTGAGTGGACCAAACAAATGGTAGTCAGAAGCGCCAAGATCAGGACTATACACTGTTCCCATACTGTACCAAAATTCTTCGATGGGTTTTGACCCCTCATACACCTCCCAACCACAAAAAAAGGATCACTGAACGTTGCTCTTCTTTTGTGTAAACAGAAAGTGGAGCAGTCCTGCTTAATGACAGGGCAGCGATAATGGAACTAACCTAGCAGCATCAAACCTGCACAGACATAACAACAATTAAACCACGCATGCGTCAGCTACGCAACATGACAGTATTACCAACATAAACAAAAATACAACTAAATTGTGGATAATAATCGACTTACCCTCATACATAAAAACATGATGTAAATATGTGCATTCCCACAGCTATTTTATTTTTTTGATTAGCACCAGTAAGCTATAATTGATATTTCTTTTATACTAATAAAAATGGATTATAACTTTTTCTTTAACTTTCCGTTTATTGATTTTAATTCAGGAGGAAAAAATCAATTTTGCTCTTCTTTGGATACAATACAGTGCATTGTGTGCATTTCTTGCATTAGAGTATAATTATTAGAAACATTATGCAGTTAAACAAACATGACTTGGAGAATCACCAGAGAATGTTTCCTTAGTTTTGTTAAAAGTGGTTTTGTTAGTGGTTGCACTGTATTATTTCTTAGGCCATTAGTGTATGGGGCAGTAAAAAAGAAAAAAAAATATTAGGGTATTGGCTGGTTAACGTAGTGGAAGAATGAATGATGAAGATGAGATTCTTGGAGATAAACTAAATTCACATTCACTGTTAAAAGGTGAGTGTAGAATGGTTATTATTGGAGGAGATTTAAATTTACCAGGTGTCAACTGGGTAGGGAAAAGAGATTTGCAAATACCTTACTAAGGGAAGGAGGCTTTACACAAGTGGTAGAGCAAAATATGAGGGGACCAAACATATCTTTCTAATAAAACCTGATGAAAATCTTGTAGGGTTTCAAGCGACTGAAGGAATAAGTGATCACTATGTGGTACTGATGGATATTAGGGGATTCAGTAAACCAGTGGCCAAAATAGAAGGGGGGGAAAAAGGCACAGAATTTAGAATTGAAGAGATATTTCATGCAAGGATTGTTCAATTATAGTGGAGGCAAAATTGGAAGCGTTTAAGGAGATAATAAGAAAGAGAGAAGAAATGTTTATTCTAAAGGAGAAAATAAATATAAGTAAAGAACCTACTTACTACAATAGGGAAGTGAGAATGTTAAAGAGGCTAGTGAGATGGGAACACAACAGAGTTAAGAAACAGGATGGCAGTAGGGAACACTTAAAATAACTACACAAGCAATTATAAGAGCAAAGAGGGAAGCAAATGGAAACTTCTATGGCTATATTAGAAAACTGGGGGGAAGGGAAGGTATTCAGACTTGTAGATAAGAATGGAGCTCAAGTCACTGAGGATTTTAAAATTGCAGAGGTATTGAATGACTGGTTTAGTGATACAACTACGGACAATCCACCTGTTATTGGAGGGAATGAATCAGAGGAGAGTCTCCCTAAAAGTATAAATGAGGAAACTACAAAATTTGAAATAAATTCCCAGGGAATTATGAAGGAACTCAGAAAACTAAAAAACGTAAAGGGGATGGTGTAGATAACATTACTACAGATTTATTAAGATTGTGAGATACGATATTGTACCTTAACTTGAAATTTTATTTTAAATAAGTTTGGAGTCTTGCTGCTTACCAGTGGATTGGAAAAGAGCGATAGTAGTACCGATTCATAAAGGAGGGGTTACAAATAGGGTTGAAAATTACGGGTCAATTAGTTTGACATCAGTAATAGACAAAATGATGGAGAGATTGATATGCAACTGTATCAAAAATGTTTGCAAGGAAAGAAACTGGTTTTCAGATTGATAGCATGGCTTTAGGTAAGGATATTCATGTGAATCCCAGATGGTGGGCTATATGCAAGATATTTCAGATAAATTGGACAAGGGAGGCCAAGTTGATAGTGTGGCATTAGATCTTTCTACGGTGTCTGACAGTGTGAGCCATAAATTGGTTTTAAATAAACTGAAATCTATCAGATTAGATGAAAAAGTTACTTGTTGGGTACAGGAATTATCAAAAACCAGAAAGCAAAGTGTTAGAGTAAGAAATACAAATTAAAAAGATGTGGAAGTAGATATGGGAATGCCACAGGATAGTGTATAGGGACCATTGCTATTCATAATTCTAATGAATGACTGTGTTGATGGAATACAGTCAGAGTCTAGGCATTTTGCATATGATATAATGGTATGTAGGTATGTAATAGGATTAAAACAGGTGAAGCTGCAGGGTGATCTGGATAGAATATCTAAATGGGTTGGTCAGCATGGAATGAAGATAAATGCCAATAAAAGTCAGCTTATTAGGTACACAGATAAAAAACAAAAGGTTATTATGATTATAGGATGGGGTCAGAATTGCTTGTTGAAAGCTTGAAGTGTAAATATCTTAGCATAACATTTGATAACAAGCTCAATTGGGCAGAACACATTGGGAAGGTGGTAGGAAAAGATTATAAAATCCTTAATTTACTGGAGAGAGTGATTAGAGTATGTACCAGAGTTGGTTAGAAAACATGGTCAGACCATTGGTTGAATATGATGGTGTAGTTTGGGGCCCACATTTTGGTTATCAAATACAGGAGTTGGAAGATGTGCAAAGAAGAGCATCTAGATTTGTTTGTGGAAATAATCACAGGACCCAATCAGTAACTGATATGATAAGGGAGCTAGCTGGGTTGGGACTCATTGGAGGAAAGGAGGAAGGTGAAGAGACTGCTGGGAATGTTCAGGCCATATGTTGGTGATGGAGCTTGAAGGGTCAAAGAATTAGGAATAGTGCATGGAAGGGGAAAGGCAACCATGACCAGAAGCTGGCCCTCAATTTCATGCATAAGGGAGTGGGAAAATTTTCTTTTATTGGTGAGGGTATCAGGGATTGGAACAAATTACCAAGTGCAGTGATGAATAATTTTCCAAAAAACGCTTAAGGAATTTAGAATTAAAATTTGTAAATCATAATAGTAAATAAGGAAGGAATTTCAACATTCCAATTGTCAAAGAAAATTTAAAAACAACTATGTACATAAAAAGGGGGTAAATGGATGACTGGGGAAATTGCTACTGGAGTGTTGGATCCATCGCAGTTAAGAATTAATAATACATGGAGTGGGAAAGTATTGAAAATAAGGAAAAGATATTTAAAATTGCTTAAATCAAGGTGCATGGACAGTTAAATTGTAATGAATGTTAAAGGTAGATTTCCTGTGTTTTCTGCAGAAACTGTATGAATATACCAACTGAAAACTAGCTTAGCCATGGCTTCCTTTCCAATAATTAGGTAATGAATTAAGAATAAATTGAGTACATTTCAAGTTAATCAATTTACATATTTTATAACTAGTGATTTACTCCTTGTCAAAGTTGAGGTCATTAGAGGTGGGAAAGGAGAGGAGGCATGGAATGGGAAGGAGTTCAGCCATGCAGTTTTGAAGGAAACTACCTGACATTTGCCTGGAGTGATTTCGGGAAACCATGAAAAACTGGATGGCTGGACAAGGATTTGAACATGCCAGATCGTTGTTGCTCATCCATCACACACAGTCTCTATTTTAACTGCTCATATGTGTCAAATAATATAAAATAATTGAAGGTAGCTGTCAATCTAATTTTGAATACCGATTCGGTCTAGTTATCAGTGAAACTCAAAAACCTGTGAAAAATTTGAACCTCGCATTATATGTAAAACATGAAAGCTTTTAGGATGTTATAGAAGAGTAGCTTTATTATTATTACTACTATCATTAAAATTATAGTATTGCCCACTAAACATACATTTTAATATTTATTACTAAGAAGATACCTACAAATTAATATATTATTACCTCTGCGATACTAATAGCTACAGTTTTGTCAGCTATTTATAACAAAAATGCATTTGGTGAAACATTTTTTTTGGAACTGTAAATACTAATTTTATATTTTTCTCTCTGCCGGTTAGCCAATGGTAGTTGCTTAGTAAACTCAGCAAAACATCTGTCAAAATAATTTTGTTATGGTGCACTAAAAATACTACCAGAAAATTTGTGGTGGCAATAGGAGAATTATGTGATAAACAATAAATGTAAACATGTAATTTTTTTGGAATGAAGTACTAAGAGCAATAAATTGCAGTTAGATTGAACTTCTGAGTAAAAGATTGAGGATTTAACACTAGAGATTAAAACAGAGGCAATTCATCTTTATATTCAAGAAAAATGGTTCATTGGAGAAAAGAAAATAGGTCTTGTTTCAGGACTACAACATTCCATTAGCACCAAAGGATAGTTGAAAAAATTATTGGCTGGTGATGCAGTACTCAAACTGAGAACTGAAAATTAAAATGATATCATTGAATACCTTGAACAATTCAACACTGTACTCTGAACCATATAAAAATCCATTTAAGATGTAGCTCCATTGTTCGAGATTGTACAGAACAATACTTTTGGTGAATATGGACTAATTAAAAATAACTATACTCCAATTTACTGTTTTTTATGAAGAGGTATCAGAAGCAGAACTTCTGCTGGTGGAGAAGGAATTTAGAAGCATCCTAAATACAGTTTCAGAAACAAATGGTTGTGTAGCTTTGGAATTTTTAGAATTGTCTTGGTATGGGATTTTATAGAATTGCTTCCAAATCATATAGTCACACTAAATTTTTTATGACAATTTGCATATGATATGATTTGCGTTAAAGGAACATTAGTATTATTATGAAATTATTTACACTCAACAATTAGAAACACAAGGCTAAACAATCTTGCTATTTTGATGTAAAAACATAAACAAAGTAAAATATTAGTTTTGAAGATGTGCTTTCCGAGTTCATGCTTGAAAGAAGTGATTTCAAAAGCATTTGTTTCTCACTTATTTGGCTATCTCCTAAATATATTTAATACTAGCTGTGTCCGCGACTTCGTCCGCGTGGAATAGTTATTTTGGGCATCATATTTATTTTTGCAAACAACCTCCTCAGCTTTATAAATTATAGCAGTTACCCACGACTTTGTCAGCGTCAATTTCTGTTATTATTTTAGACAATTTTTTGCAAATTTAGTTTCTAAGTTTTTAAAAGAACATAATTATTTTAAAGTACTTCTGCGTAAATTATATTGTTAGTTTTATTTTCTTGTGGCAGAAGAACATATTGGTTTTCTCCGCACCCGATCTTGACAACGCGACATATAGTTGGCCGTGTGAAAAGCAGTCTTGACGTAAATCGATTCCTACGTGTTTAAATGTTTGCCCCTGTGATTTATTAATTGTAACGGCGAAAGATAGCTTAACGGGAAATTGAATTCTTTTAAAATTAAAAGGTAAATCATTTGGAATCATTGGGATGCAAGGTATAAGCACTTTTTGACCAACTGCTGGACCAGTCAAAACTATTGCAACGATCACGTTATTGCGTAGAAATTTAATTTGAAGTCGGGTTCCGTTACATAAATTTGGTGGTTTGAGATTTCTAAGTAAAATTATTGGGGCACCTATTTTTAACTTGAGGGAATATGGCGGAAGGCCACTTGGGTTCAAAGAATTAAGAAACTCTTGTGGGTAATGTACCGCATCTTCTTGATCCATTACGTTATCAATAGATGTGTAGGTAACTATGTCTCCTGGAAGTTTACTTAAAATTAGGTCGTTAATTTCGTCCACGCTACTGTTTCTCTCCGCCAATATTGCCCTTTGACACATCCATTGATGATCTTTATTTTCTATTTCGCTGATTTCAGGATAAACTTTCGACATTAAGTCCTCAATGTTACTTACTCTTTCTCCTAAATCGCGATCAATTTCAATTTTATTTTCAAAATGAGGTACTTTCCCGTCTCCTATTAAAAGTAACTTTTGAAGGAAAAGTTATACTATCTCTCCCGAAATGTGCTCTCATATTTGTAGTTAATTTTAAAATATTAACAAACTTCCATAATGGGGAACTTTTAAGGCAAGGACTTTACAATGTCTGCTCTAGTTCCCCTTACTATTACTGGTAAAGTTTGTTGAAAGTCCCCAGCAAACATAACAGCAATCCCACCCATGATTTTATCACAGCTTCTAATATCTCTAAGAGTCCTATCTAGAGCCTCCACATGAGCTCTATGGATCATGGTACATTCGTCCCAGATTATTAAACTGACATTTTGTAAAACTTTTCCCAAAGGACCATTTTTACGTATAGAGCACACGCTATCTTTCTGTAAAGAAACAGTTAGGGGCAGTTTAAAAGTGGAATGAGCTGTGCGTCCACCTGCTAATAAAGTTGCAGCGATACCTGACGACGCTACTGCCAAAGCTAGCTTTCCCTGAGACCTTACTTTTGCTAATATAAGATTAGTAATAAAGGTCTTGCCGGTTCCACCGGGAGCATAAAAAAAAATACTTTTCCTTCATTAAAACGAACACTTCGCATAACAATTATACGCGGTCACCTGGTCATTAACTAATTTTGGTTCATTTTGAGTAATATACTCATCTAATTCATTTAGATCATACGGTTTTCGCAACGTTACTTCTAACGGATCCAGATGATTAAGTGAATTAATACTTTTGATACAGGAAGCCCAAAATCAGTTAGTGATTTATCGCAAATCTCATGAATTTTATCTTCAACTAGCTGGTACCCACTACTTTGTTAGTGATTGTACTGAATTCATATTGACAGCTAAAGACATCTAACCACCATAGTGCACGATGGGAGACTCGATACTATTACCACACACAAATACCAGTCTTCTGCGCTATGTAGTTCCGACAGGAAACTAAATTTACGGATACACACAAGTCTTTGCATGAACTATGAAAATATTCATGATCGACCAATTTCAAACACCATATCTCACAACACTCCCACAGTTACCGAATTTCGGCCAACGTTGTGATCGATGGGAGACTCTGTGTTACTACCACACACAAACGCCAGTGATCTGCGATTGATAGTTTTCACTTAAAAGTGATACACCGTGGCACATGCATCTTTGGCAGAAATATGAAATTGCCGCAGGTCGACCATTTTCATCCCCAATATCTTCCACACCCCCATAGCTACAGACATTTAACAACCATAGTGCACTACAACAGACACGATTCTGCTACCACACATAAAAACCAATGTTCTATGCTATGTAGTCATGGCAGAAAAGTGAAATCTGCGGAGACACATGCCTTTCGTCGAAATACGAAAATATCTTGGCCGGCCACTTACAACCACCATATCTCCACACAACCACAGATTCTGAAATTCGGCAGCTGTTGTGATCGAAAGGTGACTCTGTGTTACTACCACACACAAACACCAGAGATCTGTGATCGATAGTTTTCGCTGAAAAGTGATACACCATGACACTTTTGTCTTTGGCAGAAATATGAAATTTCCACAGGACGACCACTTTCAACCCCCATATCTCCCACACCCCCATAGCTACCGAAATCTAACAACCATAGTGCACTACATGAGATACGATTCTACTACCAAACACAAACACCAATGCTCTATGCTATGTAGTTGTGGCAGAAAAGTGACATATGCGGAGACAGTCGAAATACGAAAATATCCTTGGTCGGCCACTTACAACCACATATCTACCACAGTAACACAGTACCACAGTTTCTGAAAATCGGCCGCTGTTGTGATCGAAAGGTGACTCTGTGCTACTACTACACACAAACGCCAGTTATCTGTGATCTATAGTTTTCGCTGAAAAGTGATACACCATGACACTTTTGTCTTTGGCAGAAGTATGAAATTGTCACAGGTCAATCACTTTCAACCCCCATTTCTCCCACACCCCCATAGCTACCGACATCTAACAACCATAGTGCACTACATGAGATACGATTCTACTACCAAACATTTACATTTTTTTACATTTTATTTCCTGATTTTACATAGCCTACTCCTTGTTACCTAAAGTAGGCCCTTAGTTTCTACAGTTTTATTCTTACAACAATTTACTTTTTTTTATTTTTTTTTTAATAATATATCTGGATAATTATTTTTAAGGATTTAATGGATTTTAGTATTCTAATAGTAAATCTACTAATTATTCTAATAATTAATATACCGCTTAATCTACCAACTAATCTACTAATTAATCTACCATCTTACTAATTCACACAAAAATCAGCAATTGTCTTTGTATTTTCATACTTCTAATTAATAAACTGTCTATTTGTATATGTTCTTCTTTTACCACTGCTGGCCTGCGTCGACATCCAGGCCGCCAGCTGTCTCTGCTGATGCAGCGGGGCGACTGCTGACATGCTGACCACAAAGTGTCGTCAGCCAGCTTCACGTTCCAGGTAGTGGTCTCGTTCTTCTCCGGTTTGTCCCGGAGCCACCTGCTCCCCCATCAGGAGTTCCCTCTGGAATCAGAGCAGGCCACCCCCTGAGCCCTGGAGAAGGTGCCTCTGGCTTCCAGAGGCACTACGATGAATTGAGTCTTTGCCGTCTTCCTGGTGCAGGCACCGCCTTAGTCATGGGCAGTGCTTGTAGTCAAATTTGGGTTGTTCTTTACTCTTGAGTTTCTTCCTCTCCTGTCCTTCTTTCTGCTTCTGATGCCGGTTGCTCGCGGCGTCCCCTACGCTCTGCCTGTTTCAATTCAACAAATCTCGCCTTCTCGCGCTGCGACGCTAGATTAGCAGCTTCATCCAGCAAGTGCCAGAGCTCGGTATCACGCAGTATGTCGTATATTCTTCTGTTCTGAAGTTGCATTTGGAGATATGCTCTTGATTCTTCAGTTTGTTTGCACTCCCAAACCACGTGCTCGGGAGTACTTACTTCACCACAGTCGCACCTGTTTGTTTCTTTGAGGCCTCTCTGTTCTAAGAAACTGTTGTATGGACCATGGCCAGTTATGTAGTGTATGAGCCCTGGAGATGGTTGTAGGTGAGTCATGTTCATTCTCTCTTTCACGCAAGGAAGCATGTCGAAGGTCCTTCTGCCCGTGTTGCTGTTAGTCCATGTTTGCTGCCATTCATCCATCAGCGCATCCCAAATATCTTTTTTGGTTTCAACAGGCCTTCCAATTATTTCAGCAGCTTGGTCATACCTTCCTTTTTTAATCCAGTATAGCGCTCCTCGCTTCCTTACTTCCAGGTCCAGGGGCCAGATACCGAGTATAACCGTTAGGGCATCTGTGGCCGTTGTTCTGTAAGCCCCAGTTAGTCGGAGCAGAATTCCTCGCTGCGTACGGCGAAGCAGCTCCTTTGGTTTGACCTTTCTTAGGTGCTTGGCCCACGTGCTTGCAGCGTATCCAGTAATGGAGGTCAGTATTGCATCGTGATATCTTCTTATGACGAGCGGAGGCAGATTAAACCGTCGTTCGCCAATGCTTATCAATTTGTGCATTACCAGTGCTGCTCTTCCACATACTTCCTCCATGTGAGACGCAAATTTCAGTTGTTCCTCCAGGTTTACACCAAGGTAGCGGACTACTGCTTTTCTCTTTATTGTTTTTCCCTGGATCCTAATTACCGGATTTCGTTTGAGTGTTCCTTTTAGGAGCATGTAGGTCGTCTTTTGTGGGGCTAGGTTTAACTTAACTGCTGCACACCACTTACTCAGGCAATCCAATACTGCTTTGCATTTTGTTTCGAGTTCCTGCCTGGTGTCCGCGTCTATCAGAAGTGCGAGATCATCGGCGAATGCCACCACACCCAGCAGTTCTGACATTTGTTGCAATATTTCCATGACCGGTTCCAAACCAATGTCCCAGAAAATTGGTCCACACACTGATCCCTGCGGGCAACCTTTCGTCAGTCTTTTCTCTATGTACTTGTTGGGGCACCGCAATTTGGCATATCTATTTCTGCAATAATCTCTAAAACTGGTATGTATACAATTTGGCATATCTATTTCTACAATAATCTCTAAAACTGGTATATAGGTTTTTTGGACAGTTGATGTTTCTTAAGCGTTCGAACAGCGCGGGCCACCAGAGATTGTCGAATGCGCCGGCGATATCTACAAATACTCCCACCACATAATTTTTGGAAGAGTTTTGAGCTATTTCCATTAAGCGGTTGATGGCGTCCTCTGTTGACTTGCCTGCTCTGAACCCATACTGATTTGGGTTCATCCCATGTTTTAATCGTTCCTTTAGTTTCTTGCAAAGTATCTTTTCTTGTACTTTCCCTAGAACATTGAGTAAGCAGATTGGACGATAGGATTTTGGAAGTTGTGGGTCTTTGCCTCCACCTTTCGCTATGATAATCACGTCACTCGTTTTCCATGCATTTGGTATTTTTCCCTGTACCAGGCATTCGTTAAAAAGTTTATTTAAGGTTGGAACCAGTTGGACACCAGCTCCTGGAGGACCTCTGCTGGTATCCCATCAGGTCCAGGTGCTTTTCTTTTTGGAAGGGAAAATATTGCCTCTACTATCTCTTCATCTGATATGACGCATTTTTGATGTTCACTCTCGTAGGGATCCCACATTTTTTGACGCAGTTCACTTTGCCGATCGTCTCGTTTTGTATATCATCTGGAAGTAGCACGGCAAGTAACTCCCGTGCAGTTTCCATCCAGTTGGTGGTCATAGATCCATCCAGTTTTCTTACTGTAGACAAGGTTGTAGGTGGCCTAATTTTGCCAGCGGCAATCTTGTAGGGATGCCCCATGGGCCTGATCTCATATTTTGTCTGACGAAGGCTTCCCAGCTTTTTTGTTTTGTCTTCAGCAACAGATCCTTGAACTCTTGCTTTTTTCCTATATCTATCTAGAAGAGTCTGTCTCTCTTCTGTTATGAGACAACGTTGATATGCTTTCTTGCCTTCCTAATTGTGACTCGTAGTTTCTGCAATCTTTCTGTCCATGGTTTGTCTTTTAATCCCGTTGTTTTCTTTAGTGGAATTGCAGTTCTCATTGCGTCTTGGATTGCTCGAATTGTTTCTTTCGCAGCCTTGTCCACATCAAAATCTTTATCTTCGACTTGGGGAGGAATAAAGCAACTCCTCAACCTTGGCCAGTTGGCTTTGCTGATGTCATATCGCTGTTGAATATTGGTACAGGCGCCTTCGCGCGCACCGTCCGCAGCCTTCCCAGTTCAAACATTATTAGATTGTGATCACTGGTGGTTTGATTCTCAATCACCTTCCACCCGCTTACTAGGATTCCTGCTCTTCGATTTGCTAAAGTTATATCTATGTTCGATTTGGCACCTGCTCGGTCACTGAACGTGTATGGATTGTTTGGCTCGTTTTTGACATACAGCTGTAATTCTCCAATCAGCTCGAGTAACTTTTCTCCTCGTGCGTCTGTACGACCGCTGTGCCAGAGTGCAGATTTGGCATTTGCATCGGCAACTATCACCGTAGGGTTGTCGCCTATGGCTGAACATATTTCCCTAATCTTGCAAAGATAGGGATCAATATCGTCTCTGTATTGAAAGTACATGTTAACGAGGACTACGTTTCCCCATTGCGTACCTAACTCCACACAAGCCGTATGTTCATCGCAGAATTGTGTAATTTTTGTGACTGTGATCTGGTTGTTGAAGACTATGATGGCACTCATAGGTTTTTTCCCTGTCGAGATTATCTGAGACTTCACTGGCATGTGTAGGATTTTCCCTTCACTGGAATGGGGCTCTTGAAGACAGAGGATATCTATTTGCATTTCCTCAGCTAGTTTACTCACTTCATGCAAAACCAGACTGGTTCTCCTGCAGTTTAATTGTGTGATCTTAATTCTCTGTGCACCCCTGCTCTTGGATGTTGAGTATGGATACTGCACTGTGGCCACGGCTGTCTCGAGTCAAGCATTATTCTTCCATGAGTCATCACAAATTGACGATAAATTTGATCTGGATCAAGATTTATTCTGTCTGTCAAATACTTGCTTGACTATAGTGAGTAACTGGGCTGAGTTAGTAGGTATATTGTTTATCTTAAGTTGAATACGATCAATTGCCTCTGGTTGCGGAAATGTGATGTTTTTGCCATTTGGATGAGCTATTCTGGTTAGGTGGCGTAACGCTATAGTGAGATTTTGTGTTTCCTCAAGTCTAGCTAGCTGCAGATTGTTTTCAAACTTTTGGTAGATATGGTCTGGAGCTATAGCACGCCAACACAAACACCAATGCTCTATGCTATGTAGTTGTGGCAGAAAAGTGACATATGCGGAGACAGTCGAAATACGAAAATATCCTTGGTCGGCCACTTACAACCACCATATCTACCACAGTACCACAGTTTCTGAAATTCGGCCGCTGTTGTCATCGAAAGGTGACTCTGTGCTACTACTACACACAAACGCCAGTTATCTGTGATCGATAGTTTTCGCTGAAAAGTGATACACCACGACACTTTTGTCTTTGGCAGAAATATGAAATTGCCACAGGTCGACCATTTTCAACCCCCATATCTCCCACACCCCACAGCTACAGACATTTAACAACCATAGTGCACTACATGAGATACGATTCTACTATCAAACACAAACACCAATGCTCTATGCTATGTAGTTGTGGCACAAAAGTGACATATGGCGAGACAGTCGAAATACGAAAATATCCTTGGTCGGCCACTTACAACCACCATATCTACCACAGTACCACAGTTTCTGAAATTCAACCGCTGTTGTGATCGAAAGGGACTCTGTGCTGCTACTACTACACAAACGCCAGTGATCTGTGATCTATAGTTTTCGCTGAAAAGTGATACACCATGACACTTTTGTCTTTTGCAGAAGTATGAAATTGCCACAGGTCGACCACTTTCAACCCCTAAATATCCCACACTCCCATAGCTACCGACATCTAACAACCATAGTGCACGACAGGATAGACGATTCTACTACCACACACAAACACCAAAGGTCTATGTTATGTAGTTGTGGCAGGAAAGAGAAGTATACGGAGATACGAATTTTTGGTCGAAAATATGAAAACGCCCTGCACCGACCAACTTTAATCATTATATCTCCCACATCCCCACAGCTATCGGCATTCGGCCAATGTTGTGCACGACAGGAAAACTCCATGCTACTTCCACCCACAAACATCAGTGATCTGTGCTAGGTAGTGGTGGCTGAAAAGTGAAATATAGGAAAAAAACACGTCTATTTTTATATATATATATATAAGATTATGATTACTCCATCATTGTATGTTAATGTCATATCTTGATTCTCATTACGCATTCTGTTTAATATATCTTCACATAAAGCATTACAAAATTTATTCCATAACTCTAAGGGGTCAGATGGTTGGCAAAATATAATTCTCTTAATTTTGTGGCTGGCTCGACATGACAGGCATCTGACATTGTATTTTGCCAATGTTCATCTCCCTCCAGTAAAACCTAGCGCGTTGATAAGTTTGGCAAATAACACCATTCACGGTCCTTAGATGTTCAAATGACATTGCACCGCGAACATGTTGCAGTAACATTCTTAAATAAAAACATTCAGTTTGAGTTGGATGAATGTTGTAGACACGGCCTAAAGTTGTGTCGTTTTTTACACCGGGATATCCTTCAACATCTTGCCCATGTCTTCTTCTAGAAAATGAATTGCTTTGCCATACGTAATACTGGGGTTACTTTGTGATATAAAAGGGTTTTTGCAAAATCGTCACTTTTGCAAAGATCAAAGAATGCTGTAAGTGTCGTTGATGAAGGATTATTAACGCGATCTTGAAGGTTTGCATTATTATGAAAATAAACTCTTTGTCCATTTTCCAAATGAACTGCTAAATGAACTACTGCCGGAAAACGTTCGTGAATAGGAAATTGGAAAATTCTCCAGAGCGCTTCCGAGGAACTTATATAGCGACCATTTAGATATTTTTTCTACTTCATCGTTATTACTTTGTAACAAAAATGTGGCTCAATCAGAACCTTTATGAATATACTTACAGATGTACTTGATAGCTTTGACCGATTCACAAAACTCTACGTTACTGTGTGCATTGAAAATTCGTGATAGCACTGGATTATTGGGAACAACCCACCTATTATCCACGCTCATTTCTGTACCTTTGACACGAATTATTGCTGTGTTTCCACCATTATCTGGAGACCTGCGCCTGTAGGTTGGGTAACCGTCATCCCCGGTTTGTGTTTCAGAAATAAAATGCCTAGGGTACTTTTTAGAACAAATGTTTTCTTTCATACATGGTGACTCAGGATTATGAAATCCACAAGGACCATGTATCATATTTTTTATGACAATATTATGAAGAATTGGATCTTGTTGTTTGTCAGGTATTTCAGCCGATATTATTGCATCTATAGAATCTGGTTGTACTTTGTTAGCCAGCCACAATAAAATGTGGGCGTGAGGTAAGCCTCTTTTTTGCCATTCTACGCTGTAAACAAAGGCTTTCGATGGTCCAAAAATATTTTTCTTCATTAGTAGGTCTATCATTTTTTTTGAGTTTTAAATGAAACACTCTAGAAACCAAGTCATGTCTGTCGTAAGAATGTTGATTGGGTAATAACTCAATTTTTATTTCCGGCCATTCGGAGTTACACGTAAATGTAATGAAGAGATCTGGTCTTCCAAATTTTCCTGACATATGTCATGGCATCTTGACTTTTTTCGTTCATGTATCTGGGGGATTCTGTAAATGACGATGGCAATATAACACGCTGGCCAATATTAGAAGCGTTTATATTGTCATCATTAACCACGGCATCTCTTAAATGAATGTACTCTTCTGTTCTCAATATTTTTTTATTTCTTTTGATGAAGTCAAGCCTCTCAGAAATCACTTTTGCTGCCATATCAACACAATATTGGTTGAATAATCCTTTGAAATAATGTATGCTGTTCAAGTCATTTATTCTCACCCTGAGTCTAAATGCATAGAACTGCATACATGATACAGTTTTAGATCTAGCAGCAGTATTCTGCTGTGGAATATTTATACAATATCCGTCATTACCAAAGGGAAACAGTAAAGGATACTGAAGTGGATCATAAGATCTATGAATTTCAGAAACTCGTTGAAGTCCACCATCTCGCACAGTCAACACAATATCTCGGGGACCTTTGTCTTCATCTATCAAAAGAACAGCTACTTCATCTACTATTGGCACATTATACAGACCTCGATGCTCGTTAGGAGGTTTCATATCAGCATGAATAATAAGTTTTAAGTCATTCGGTGGTCTATTTTCCAGATTGTATTTAAAACTTTGAATATACGTATTATGATCGTGAATATATGTTTGGAGAAAGTCGATAAGATCGGTTTTGCAAGCTTGGATTTAAATTTGAGCGCAAGGATACCTGATCTGCATGGGAAACAAAATATATTTGCAAAAATTCGGGTTGTGCCCCTTCAGCTGGAAGTAAGTTACCAATCAAGTGATAAACTTGCCCTTGGACTTTAAAAGTAGGCATAAAGTTTCCCTCACGAATTTCTTTGGCACCAAATGAAGTCATCTGAAATAGTGTATTGTCTTGAATGATTTAAGAAATGCTTTGATGATGGATGTGAGCCTGATATCAGTTCTTTTAAAACTGTAGTTGGTTCCGGAATTGTAGGTATATTTACTTTGCCACCACTACAACACAGTCCAGGAGCTTCAGTCGCCCATTTTTTTGCTTGGCATAAGTTGCATATTTTATCCATTCTGCCAATATCAATATCATTTAGCTCAGTATAGTCAAGGGTACAATCATAAGCAAACGCAGCATTTAATAAATTAAGTTGCCTGCGAGTTCTATTTCTTGCTGATCGTGCATTTTGCTGTGCTAATCGATGGGATCGTTCAGTGCTTGATTTCCGATCGCGGTTAGGCAAAGTTCGGGAATTCTGTGAGGCTAAACGTTGAGAACGTTCAGCGCTTGATTCCCGTAGTCGGTTCACCAAAGTTCGAGATCTCTGTGAGGCTAAACGTTGAGAACGTTCAGCGCTTGATTCCCGTAGTCGGTTCACCAAAGTTCGAGATCTCTGTGAGGCTAAACGTTGAGAACGTTCAGGGCTTGATTCCCGTTCTACGTTTATCAAAGTTCGGGAATTTGTAAGGATAAACGTTCAGAACGTTCAGCGCTTGATTCCCATTGTCGGTTCGCCAAAGTTCGGAAATTTTGTGAGGTTAGACGCTGCGAACGTTCAACGATCGATTCAATAGCATGGTTTTGTTCACTGATTGCTCGTTGAGTAGCCAACCTATGCATATTTTCATCCTCTGTTTCATTGCTGCGCAAAACTCGCAGCCGCTTTGCAATAGCAGTCTGCCGAGAAAGCTGAGATCTTTTTCTAGGCATTATAGTGACGAAGAAAGAACGTAGGAAATGAAAACTTAACTAAACCGTAATTCATAATCAATAAAAAAACAAACGTGAGGTTAACAATTAGGAACCTAATTATTTTTACCTGTATTTGGTAATTACGTCCATAAAATGAAAATAAGGTAAACTAACTGTATGCTTAAAGTAAAACCTAACCTAATAACAATAATTATGTAGATGACACCTATTTCCAGGTATTATCTACAACAAAACAAAAAAAGTGTTAATTATTGTTAAATTATTAGAAACAAAATACTATCCTTAAAACAAACAATACTGTAAAGAAAACCATGACACCTACTTATAATTAATTATTTACATCAAAACTAAAAAAAAAGTGTTAATAATTGTGAAATTATTAGAACCAAAATATTATCCTTAAAACAAAATGAAATAGTATTTAAAAAGTATTATTACATGGCAATATTATATCGCAAAAACAAATAACGCTGCATACAACCGTTCAGAAGGGAGCCGACCGCGCGTAATATCTTCCAAGATGTCCATTGAAATTAAGTGATTTGATTACCATAAAAACGGTTCTAGTGAGTTAATCTTAAAAGATAGACATATACTGTCGCGGACATTTTTTTAGATCATTTCAAGAGGAATAATCCTTTCATACATATTTTTTTGGTATCTTGAACCGTTTTCGCAGCGCACGCAACAAAGATGAATAATTTTCCTCGTTTTTTCCACATTTTCCATTGTTTCTTCGCTCCTATTAGTCGCAGCGTGATGTTATATAGCTTATAGCCTTCCTCGATAAATGGTCTATTCAACACAAAAAGAATCTTTCAATTCGAACCAGTAGTTCCTGAGATTAGCACATTCAAACAACCAAACAAACTCTTCAGCTTTATAATATTAGTATAGATTGCAATTTTACTAACACACAATATTTTATAAATAATCATATATGTTTATTTAATCATATTTTATTGAACTCATAATTTACATTTATCAGATTTATTACTTTACTTATGTTGAATTTAACAGTTTTCATAGGATGACACCTATGCTAGTTAAGCCACTGTAAAATCTTCTGGTGTTTCAGTTATTCAAAAAACATGGTTTACTGTAGCTTTATTTAACAATTAGTTGTTGAAATGTTTGATACCTGAGGTAAACAAATACCTTAAAGGAAAAAAATCTCTATTTTGAAGCCACATTATTGTATATTTGGATAATGCAACTTAAGATAGCATAGTCAGGCTTAATATAGCATAACCAAAAATGCAAGTTGTTTTATTAACATCAAATACCACATGGTTGCTGCAGCCTGTTGATTGAGAAATTATGCTAACATTCTATCAATAGTGATTTGGTAGTCAATATCTGTCGGTCACAGAAAATAAATTAATTTTGTGAAGTACATTATTTTTACCAAAGTATCACTGGATGAATTAGAACAGCATACATTTGTTGAAGGAAACTGTAGCCAGTTAACAGACAGGAGCAATTTTCAGCTGATGGAAACCATAGCAGAAATGGATACACACATTGGAAGATGAAGCTCTGAACAAACAACTGATCATTGATATTGGAGACAGGCAAATAAAGATTTTCAAAAACTGTTATGGAAGAAATTATTTTGGCAGAACAGAATTGGGATAATTTTGATCTGATGCATCAACAGCAGCATTTGAAGTTTGACATTAGGAATCATGAAGTGTAATTATCAATGATTAATAGACTTTTGGGTTATGCTGCATTGTTTATTTCATTACCTGAGCTTTTGGTTGGTATCCTACAGCCTTCGTCAGAGATACTGTTTATGTTGACATAGCAACAAGCGCCAAGCATTGCAGAGTAAAAGGCCGCTATCTTCGTTGATGTTGTTGGTATTCTTTAAAATACCAACTCGAGTTAATGTCCAGCTTTTATCCCATTTGGTGGTGTACTGACTATTAGAGATAGGCAATTTTGTAGGACTTCAGCTATTCCACCTGCAAGGGTCTGGGGGACCATTGGTATATCTACATGTAGTATGTAAGGTATCTGTTAAATTTTGCAACTGGATGACAAAATTTTACTGTCAGAACCGTGAGTTAGATTGGATAATATTGTATTTTATTTAATTTTTATAGTCAGTTTCTATTATAATTCAAGCTAGAAAGTATTTTTACAGTTTATAAGATAGTATTATCAATTTCAACATTCTTCAGCACTCGCCTAGAGTGGGATATTTTAAAAGTTCGTATCTAAATTATTTATTTTCGGCTTAAATATTAAAGTTAGGATACTTTTCATGATAACGTTTGCTTCAAGATCTAGCTATTGTAGCGGTACCACTCTGTGTTTGAAAGTAGCGCCGGTTTGTGACGTCATGGGCACCATGTCCGTGGCCACGGAAGGGTGAGCCCCGGGGGGCCGCATGGTGGGTGCTGTGGTAGCCACAAGGTGGGCAGTTGGTCGCGGGACGTGGAGAAGTATGGTTGGTGTTAAGTTGAAAGTTGTAAACGTGTGAATGTGAGTAAAAGGTGTACAAATAGCCGTTCTACTTTAACTGGATCTGCAACTTTGGAGAAATAGTAGTCCGATAAATTTATAACATTGGTGGTGTTGGAAAAATTGAAGGCAATGAATTAAATTTAGTTTTGTGAAATAACTGTTTATTCATTCAGTAGTCTTTAAATGTTCTCAGTTGAGTGGCGGCCGGTCAAGAGAATCTGTATCTTTAGAAGGAACTTGCGGTAAGAGTTTAAACTATGCACATTATGTTTCATTGAGCGAGATTGAAAGTAAAGCATTCTGGTAGCTGATGTGAGAGGACGACCCACGAAACCGCAACACTATTTGTAAAATTTCAGAGAGATTTATTTTTATAGTGAAGGTCAAATTAGATGATGAAACCTTCAGATGTGAGACGAGAAACTGATCAGTTATGGGAGAGATTCTCATGGGAAGGGCAGCCACTAGATTTTCCCACACTCCGTGAGTACCAAAACTTTCCTGGTTAGCAGCCACAGCGAGCGAGTCTTCAAGTAGCAGTGCATGAGACAAGACGCAAACTAGTGTAGTAGCAGATCAGTTAGCTTTGAAAACCTGTAGGCTTGTGAAGATGCAGCGTAGATCATTCAGTTTTATTATAATGCCATGTTAAGATAGTATTTTGCCAAATGAGGCCTCGAGATTGTTTAAATTGAACAAACAGTTGAACAATGGGAGCGTGTGATTCACTTTTAATTAATTTATACAACTAATAGGTTTGAACTGTGAACTATTGGGGTGTGGTCTGAATATAAGAATATAAGGGCCAAACATTTGCCTTGAAAGTAGTTTAGCTCTTTCCTTTAGTTTATGGAGATTGCGTACAATTTCATGTCACCTGATAAATTTATATAAATTGAGTCAAATACATCAGTATATAAATGTCATATGATTTCAAAAAAAATTGAGGAAACACTACAACAATATCTGATTCTGTACTGCCTAGATGCTAACAAAAAGGAAAAAAAAAATCAAGAGAAATGTTGAAATAACATGTTTAATAGTCTTTTTACTTGTGCTACATCTTTGCTAACAAACACAACAGGAGTTGGATTTTAAGCTTGACCAATAAGAAATCTGAAAATAAAAATATTCATGTGAAGCAAGACAAAAAGGTTGAGTTAAAGGTAATTTATGTTATCAAATTAAATTAAATTTTTTTTTTTTTTTAGTTTCAATAACGACTAGAAGGAATACTGGAAATCTCTCGAGGTATTAACACACAATTCCCAATGGTATTAACTATTTTCAGCAGTCCGGAAACCAGCATATAATATTATTTGTTTCACAAACGAAATTCATTCAAGTGAACAATGCATTATTATTAAATTTCTTACTTAAGAAAATGTAAAAACTAAGAGAAATTTGAGAAAGACTGAAAATACAGTTTGGCGAGGTAGCATAATCAGACATAAGTATCTACAATCAAAGTCAAATAGAAATAAGAATAGGGAAGGAACAAGCTTTTCCAAAGATGATGGCAAGAGAGATTTGACGTACAAAAACTTTGAGGACACAAACACTGAAATTTTGATTCTGGATTCCAATATACTGTTGTGAAGATAAGGATTATACCCAAAAGTTAAAAGTTTTGCATTTGACTTTCTTTGATTTGATATAGTACTCCTGTCATCTATCATATCCTTCCTGTATCCTTATTTTACTACCTTTTGTTGTGATTGAATTCCTGAAATGAACAAATCTTTCAAAGATAGCTTAGAACATTTCAACTCTCTTTGTTCAAAAACAATTGACACAGAAAGATCGTTTTTTCTCAAGCAATATGTAAGAAGCCAGAAAGATGAAGAAAGGCCACAATGAAAAAAATCTATAGAAAAATCTAAGAAAGCTAATTGTATTTAAGTTTGGGCTGGAATGCATTTTCTCAGATTTTTCTTTAGACCTTCCATTTTTTAAAATGATTAACATTTAATCGAGTTATTTCCATCCCAGGAGAATAAGGAACAAAACAAAAAAAGAATTATGCATAACCATCATTTGAATCAAACATTATGGTGTTGAATTCGTACAAAAAACCAATAGAAAAAAGCACTTTCAGTTCTTCCCCAATCTTCCCAGCAGCTTTTCCAATTATTTTCCCCCCTAAAAACATAATTCGCTCTATTACGAATGTTTTTTAAAAAATAGCCAAAGCAGTCCATAGAAAATAGAAATTTCAGATTTTTCTCCAATTTTCCGGACAATCTTTCAAATTTTTCTTTCACTAAAACCTTATTCAGACCAATATGAACATTTCTGAAAATAACAAAACTAGTCTATAGAAAAAGCACTTGCAGTCTTCCCTAATTTTCCAACTTTGTGGACTATTTTCCAAAATTTTCTTCCTCTAAATACCTTATTTGGACTATTAGAAACATTAAAAAAATAAAAATAAATAAATAATAGTAATAACCAAATCAGTCAATAGAAAAATGTACTTTTAGTTCTTCCTTAATTTTCCAGGCAACTTTTGCAATTTTTCTTTCTCTTAAAACCTTTTTCGGACTACAAACATTTAAAAAAAGAATTAGCCAAATTGGTCCTGCTGATCTCAAGTGAAGCAGTAACCAACAAATAGCATTTCATGTTTATTTATATAGATATACAGTTATTTATTTAGGTAAACAATGAAATAAATGGCTCTAAGTAGTGAAAAGGAATTGTGAAACAATGCACTTCTTACTTTAGATGAGGGATGTGGGGTGTGAACACATAAGACAGACAAAAACATGTGTGATATAGGAACTTTGTGGTCTATGAACAGGAGAACGTTATGAAGGGTGAGTGTTGTAAGAAACTGCCTCACAGAATGACTTAGCCAAGAATATGGTAGAGATAAATTTTGAAAGAGGATAGGTAGAGGGGTAGTGATTCAAAGCTATATCTGAGCATTTTTAAATGTCAAAACTGATCTCTTGCTGGTCAAAAAGAGCAAAATAATATAATAAAATTTAAATATAAATAAGCAAAGACAAATAAATAAATAATTAAACATTAAACTTTATGAAGTTAAATGTCATCTTTGGGTAGTGGTGGTTCAATTTAGGTAGCTGGGATAAAGGAAAGGATGAGAAAAAAGTAAGCATAAATAAAAATAATGGTCTGGTATTATCTTAAGTTGCACTTGATTCAGCTTTGCTTCAGTCGTGTGGTAGGTCTGGATGTGTGCACATCTTTCCCCTTGCCTCTCACCTCTGACATACGGGTAGACCAGTGAAATGATGACACCTTAACACATTTTGTTCTATTTACAATAACATATTTTCTCTGATAGGATATAAAAATCCCTTGAAACTTTTCCAATTGGTTAAATAATATATTTCTATTAAAAATGGAAGAGAAGCATTTTTTTTTCAATTTTTTAAGTTAATGCTACCAAATGTTGGTACTTCCTTGGGTACCAGGGAAATACTGACATGCCTTCTGTGTAATATGGATATGGTTTGATTATTGTGAAGTGAGAAGCAAAATCACAAAGAAACTTCAGTTTAATTATTCATACCAAATTATTCTAACAATTACACAATGTTATAAGAAAGAAGATACCTGTTTGCATGGAAATATAAACATTGGAGGTACGTGTACTCTTAATCCAGTCTCGTCCACATTATTCACTTGGGTAGCTGTGAAAGATCGTATTTTATAGACAAAAATATGAGGGGGGGAGGGGGGAAAAAATAAAAAAAGAGAAAAGGAATTATTTTTTAAGTTATTTATTTTTAATTTTTCTACAAAACAACCTTATCCCCTTCAAAACTCTCTCTATTACAACTAATATATTTGTACCACCTGGTGCTTCCACTCTTCGAAACATTTTCAGTAGTCATTTTTAGAAATGGCCAACAGCTCCTCCCTCGTGTTCCCCCCTCACCCCCCTTGACTTCTTCAGTGTTGATAAATTGGTGTCCTTTCAAGCTCCTTTTCATGTGTGGGAATAAGAAAAAGTCACATGGAGCCAGGTCAGGCAAGTAAGGTGTGTGGGGCAGTGGAACCATGCCATTTTTAGGCAAAAACTGCCTAACAGAGACAGCTGTGTGCGCAAGTTAATTGTTGTGGTGGAAGAACCAGTCTCCTGCATGCCACAAATCGGGTTGTGTTTTTTGAGAGACACTGTTATGTAATCTTCTTAAAACTTCAAAATAAAAGGTTTGATTGACAGCCTGATGTGGGGGAACAAACTCTGCATTAACTACGCCCTTGGCATCAATAAAGCAAATAAGTATTGTTTTGATGTTTGTTTGACTTGATGATATTTTTTTGGACGGGGTGACAATGACATCTTCCATTGGCTTGATTGTTGTTTTGTTTCTGTGTTATAACCATAGCACCATGAGTCATGAATAGAAATGACCTTTGACAGAAAATCTGTATCAATTTCAAGCTGTTGTCTCAAAGCATGTCATATTTCAACTCATTGTTCTTTCAACTCGATGTTCTGTTTGGCTGTCAGTTGGAGCCCAAGGAACGAACTTGGCAGCAACCCTCTTCATCCCCAAATCTTCAGTTAAAATTCACTGAACTGAACTCCAAGATAACCCACTAATCTCTGACAGTTGATCAGTTGTCTGTTGATGGTCTGAGAACACAAGCTCTTGAATTTTTTCAACATTTTCGTCGATTTGGGCAGTTGATGGGCGTCCAGAACGAGGTTTGTAATGAATCAACAGGTCACCATTTTTCAACCAAGTGAACCTCTTGTATAACTGAGCTTTTCCTAAAGCGTCATCTTTGTAAGCTGTTTTCAACATTAAAACAGTTTCAGCAACATTTTTACTGAGTAGAATAGAAAATTTCACAGCTGCATGTTGTTCACTTAAATTTGCCATCATCAAAAACGAAACAATCACTGCAGATTAACGGAACAAGCCAGGTCAACAACACAGGCAGCACTGAACTGACAATGAGTTGTTCTCTAAATGCCTAGCGACTGAAACACGTACTACACTAGCTCCGTCCACAGCAAGGCTATTCCGGTTATTTTTGGGTACCCCCTCGTAAGTTAGAAAAAAATATATAAACATCACATGTTGAATGCAAATACCCTGTTCAGACTTGCTGCAGAGGGTTTTCACAAAGTTAAGCTTTGGTTTTCATTTGTGAATCCTGATATCCAGTCCTCTTCAGACATTTTCTTATTGTTGTTAAAATTGTGTTTTTTTTTTCAATTTTCTAACTAATTTGGAGCTAAATTGTTGCTATTCAATTAGCATAATAACATAGTATGTACAGTATGCATCTGTCTACAGCCACCTATCCAATCAGACCACAGGGGAAAATTTCCCCATATATATCAACTTACATGCTCCAAAAGTTCATATACAAGGTTTGTCAATAAGAAAAACAAGATTTTATTGTTTGAAATACAATTCAATACACAAATTCCAGCTATCTTCTAATTTATGGATTTCATCCCTGAAGTGAGAAGGCTGTCGAAGTAGGCTTCCACAGCTGCTATTACCTTTTCGATCGATGAAAATTGTTTTCTGTACATGAATTTTTTTAGATGTCAAAACAGAAGTAAAAGGAAGCCAAATAAGAAGGATGTGGCAACAATTTGTACTTTAATTCACTGATTTTCATGATGGTTTTTTGAGCTGTTTGATAGAGTGCAATGTCTTGATGAAAAATTATTTTTTTCTTCTGTAAACCAGGTCTTTTCTCATGAATGTTTACACCCAGCTGATCCAACCTGAGTTTATCGTTTTACTAGCTTGGAGGTAATCAATGAACAAAATTCCTTTTGCATCCCAAAAAAACTGATGCTAACACCTTCTAGGCTGATTTCTGGATCCTAACTCGCTTTAGAGCCGAAGTACCAGATTCACACCATTCCTTAGCCTCTTATTTTGATTCCGGCTCATGATGGTAGACCCAAGTCTCATCCACAGTGATGAATTGATGGACAAAATCCTTTTTATTATTTCTAAAAAGCTCCAAATGTTGCTGAAAAAGTCACATTTGAATGTGTTTTTGTTCCATTGTTAGCGAATGAAGCACCCAAATTTGCGCACAGCTTCTTTAAACCCTAAACTTCAGCTAAAATATTACCACACTGCCTAATGAAATGCCTCTAGCTTCTACTAAATCTCTCTCTGTTAACTGACAATCTTCCAAAACCATATCCTAGATTTTAGCTACAATTTCTGGTGTTGATGAACTTTTCGGAAGTCCTTCACATAGATCATCTTCAAGACTTGCACAACCACGTATAAATTCAGCAACCCATCTTTCTGATGAAGGTGAAGAGTCCTTATACACTTTTAATAATCATTCATGAATTTGTTTTGGTGTTACACCTTCCAAAAATAAGAATAAGATATTCAATTTTTTCCATGTTACCAATACACCGTGACACGTCAGCTGTGAACAGCTGTAAATGTATGAGTAAGTTATCAGATCTACATGAAACTTCACACATGTTCTTAAAAGTAGTACCAACAAAAATAAAATGACGAATCTACCTTATCAATCGACAAAACTAATTGAACAACCTAGTATAGACCTAACTACTTATCCACTCCCCATCAGAATGAACAGCCAGAGGCAACCAGGGTATATTAACAATTTATCCATCCAGTGGCAAAACATGTATGTACACACAAGTTGAACAATTTGAACAACTGTTTTTCAGTAAGGACTATCAAAGATCTCCCTGACACTCCAACCTTCACTGAACTCCACAGATAGGAACCAGCTCACCAAACAGTCCTTGAAACCACAGTTCTACCAGTAAGACACTTCTAATAGACTCAACACTTATTATTACTATTGTTGATGTGTTATATATCTTATATTGCATCTTTACTATTTACAGTGTTTTTAAAATATTTATAACCACACACTTTAATTATGTTGGCGATGTTTCCCCACTTCCAATGATAATATATCTTCAGCAATATCAACTATCAATTTAGTACTTTCTGTTTCCCCCCTCCCCATTTTCCATCAACTATGCTACCTATGCCATTCCTCCATTCACCAAGCAAACATCAGTGTGTGCACATCTGACAAAGTTGTGTGTCTCACCTCGCAAGAATAAGGTTTAATACCGAAATGTGTGTGTGTGTAAAATATATGATTTTAATCTGAGCTGTAAGAAATCAAACTTTATGTATAAAGATATATATCATGGTGTGCAATGTATTGATAATTTCAAAATAACTACTTAGTCCCTGATGGTATAGAATATCTGTGCTAATGTATATTTCCCTGGACTACGGGAATGCTGAAATGTTTACTGCCTGTTAACACCACCCATTTATTCTCTCCATTTTTTTAAAAAAAATCTGCTGGTCAAACATAAATATGAATGTTAAAACAGTGCAGCAAGACTAATCATGCATCTAGAAAAAAACATATAACAATAAAAATTGATAACTTGTAGATTCTAATTCTTTTCCATATATATAAGGGTGTTTCAAAAAGGACTTTACAACTTTGAAAATTCATATAAATTTTATAAAACAAGGTACAGAGCTGGTTTTGGTGTTGTTTTAAAGGAAAACACTTCAAGTTTTGACTCGCGTAGTCCGCTAGTGCTTAATCGCGCCGCACATGTGCTAGCGGCAGTTACGTTAAAGATGGCTGCCTTCACTGGACCCGAGCGTGCTAGCTGTGTGTTTTGGTTTGAAGAATCGAAGTGTGCGACAACAGTTCAGCGTAATTTTCATACCAAGTACGCTAAAGATCCTCCTAGTAGGCCTACAATTTATGAGTGGCATAGATGTTTTGTAGAAACAGGGTACTCAGTAAAACATAAAAAATCCTCAGGTCGTCCAAGCACATCTGACGAGGTCATTGAGCAAGTGAGAAAAAGTTTTGTCAACAGCCCTACGAAATCGACCCAGTGTGCATCTCGTGAGCTGCAAGTCCCACATACGACAGTTTGGCATGTGTTGAGAAAACGTTTGCATTTGAAACCATACCGATATTCGCTTTTACAAGCAATTAAAGACACTGATAAGATTGCACGTAGGAAATTCTGTGTGGGTATGTTAAATCGAGTGGATGATGATGAACATTTCTTGGACAACATAATCTTTTCTGACGAGTCAACCTTTCACTTAAGTGGCAAGTTAACGCACATAACTGTAGGATTTGGGGAAGTGAAAATCCACATGAAACATTGCAACAAGTTCGTGATAGCCCTAAAGTGAACGTTTTTTGTGCGTTGAGCAAGAGGAAAATGTACGGCACCTTTTTTCCCCAAGAGAGAACCATCAACGGGATAGTGTACCTTGATATGTTGCAACAATTTTTGATACCACAGATCGATGAGGATGACCGAGAACGAAATGTTTTCTTTATGCAAGATGGCACACCACCACACTATCTGACTGGCGTCTGGGATTTTCTCAATGTCCGCTTTCCAGGTCAATGGATTGGCCGTGATGCCCCCCCCCCCGTTCCCCAGACCTGACAGCGCTAGATTTTTTCTTCTGTGGTTTCATAAAAGATATGGTGTACGTACCTCCTTTGCCAGCCAATCTACCTAAACTTAGAGCAAGAATTTACGCTGCTGCTGAGCAAGTTACACCTGAAATGCTAGTGCGAGTCTGGAAAGAAATCGGCTACCGATGGGATGTCTGCAGAATAACCAACGGAAGCCACATAGAACATCTTTAGTTTAAGGTAAAAAAAACTTGAAGTGCTTTCCTTTAAAACAACACCAAAACCAGCTCTGTACCTTGTTTCATTAAATTTATATGAATTTTCAAAGTTGTAAAGTCCTTTTTGAAACACCCTGTATAGATATATCTATTATTATAAATCTGTAAGCAAGCTGTGTGTGTCTGAGAGTTTGAAATGGCATTACGAAAATACTATTGCAGCAATTTCGATGGAATTTTAAATTTTTGAGAGCTTATGGTCCAGATTTAAATCTGCATAAATAACTTATCAATATATGTACCAAGGAACAGAGTAAGAAATTTCAATCATTTTTATACAGAACAAATTTGCGCCACAAATCATTCTGAACATTTAGATAAAAACTCGTTTCAAGAATGACAAAAGATCACACTACTGTTCTGTGTGTTCTGTTTTATTGTTTTGATATCAGTTATTTAGTTCTTCAGTTTTCTGAAATGCAGTACATTTTACGAGATTACTAATCTTTGGATTGTGTATATATGAGGACTTTCCAGAATATAATTTACATTTTGTAGTAAAAAAATCAATCAAATAATAAAAAGGAAAAAGAAACTTTATTATAAATATTTAAACTCAAGAAACAACTAGTTGAATTCTATGAAAACTGAAGTAAAACAGTATCAGATACAATCAAATAGATTGGTGAATTTAAGAACGATCTCAAATTAGCAGGAATCATACCAAAGCATATCCAAAACAGGGAGACATTTGTATCCAAAATTCAAATGTGTCAAGTTGGCTGGGAGGGAAGACTGAAGAAAAGAACTGGAACAACATTGTGTAACAAGAGAAAAAAAAAAGCCCACAGAAAATATATGAAGGAAATATGGACACAAAGGAAATCAAACAAATATTTCTAAGTACTTTGTGTAGTCCTAATGGACTTATCCACAAATAATATTAATAAAAATCTGAAAGGGACAATATTAAACTATTTAAATTAAAGCACTTGTCATAACGATTCACAAGATTTTCAATTCCATCTCTTGGAAATCTGCTACCTTAGATTTCACCCACTGGTTTACACCGGCATGAAGTACAATGGCATGTTAAAGTGCTGTGTTGGGAGCCAGGACTTCATTGCTGGAAAGTGGTGGTAATCACTCACCACCAGATCCGAAATGTACAGTGGGTGATCAAACACCTCCCATTCAAAACCATGCAAGGGTTATTTGGTGTGATTAGTGTGGATGTGTATTTTGTCATGAAAGAACAAAAGTTTTGAGCTCAGTTTTCTCGAACAATTGTTTTGTATCACTTGATTAGTTTTACCAATGTTTCACAACACCTATCCAAGATAACTGTTGCGCCACATTCAAGGGAATCAACCAGAAGCACTCCCTCAGCGTCCCAAAACACAGTTGCCTTAATCTTTCAGGCTGACAGTGATGGCTTACATTTGTTTTTTGGGAGAACTTATGTGGTCCCATTTCATGGACTGTTATTTATGTTTCATAATTGACATGCTTTACCCATGTCTCATCTACTATTATGATACGTTTGAGAAATGCATTACCATCCTTGTCATAGGCTTTGAGGAAATAAGCAATGCAGCAAGGCGCTGTTTTTTTTTTTTTTTTTTTTTTTTTTTTTGGGATCTTCCATCAAGATTTTTGATCCCCATCTTCCACAAAACTTGTGATAACCCAGCTTTTCCAATATAATTTTAGGCAGTAAACTTTGTGAAATTTATGGGAAATGAAGCAAGAGTTCTGTAATTATAAAGCGGCAATTTTCACAAATTTTATCTTCGATTTTCATCATCAGTTCATCAGTCAAGGCTAGCCCATGCAGCCCTCAGCAATGAACATTGAAGTGGCCATTTTTAAACTGAATGCGCCACTGCCTCACTCTGCCTTCACTCATTATTCCATCTCCATACACCTCACAGAGTTGCTGATGAATCTCATTTGGTTTCAGGTTTTTGCAAGTAAAAGCCTAATAACTTATAAACCTCACAACTAGTGGGATTTTCTTATTGAAGTACACAAACAAAGTAGAAAAATCACAGTTTATACCAGCTTGATGCATTTCAAGTTTCAAAAATGTTTTGACGCTAAGATATAGCCACACCCATCTCCATCTTTCTGGATAGCCCTGGTGTGTTGCTTCTGACTATATGCATTGCCAGTGTCATTAGAGGTGTGAAGGACTGGGGTCAAGGAATGGTAAGGAATTTGGACATGACCTTTTGAATGAAATATTCTGGCATTTGCCTGGAGTGGTTTGGGGAAACCATCTGCATAGTCAGACAGTGATTCAAACCAACATCCTACCGAATGCAACGCTGGAGCATTACCACTCAGCAATTATATCAGTTTGTTTTTTGAGTTCAGTTATTTATTTACTCTGTTTCCTAAAATCTGGTAAATTAAAATAAACCAAATACGATAATCCAACCACTATGTAGTAGGTTAGCACTTACAGCTTAACAGAGTTGTGATATTTAATTGATGGTAAGTAACTTTGTGATTAATATTTATTCCGGGGTGTAAGGGTTTGGGAAAAACTATACTAGTCTTTTCCAACCAAATGTCAACCTCTCCTTCACGTGGTGCACCCTGTTTGCACGGACGAGGCTCTGGCAACTGAAAGATTCCCGGTATAAGGAGTCACCCACTGCTTGCCAACGGCCTCTGAAAAGAGGGCGGAAGAGCGGGGAGCGGTTCAGGGCACCCTCTTGCCCTTGGGGTTGGAAACGGCCCCTAAAGGCGGATGAATCAGAAATGATCAACTGGCATGGGGATGCAGAAGGCAACGGGAAACCACTGCATTAAAGACCCAAAGAGTATCCCGAGGACATGTAATCCTCTCAAATTACATATATCATGATGGCTTCTTCCTGGGTAAAATATTCCGGAGGTAAAATAGTCCCCCAATCGGATCTCCGGGTGGGGACTGCTCAGGGAGGAGTCATCAGAATGGATAGAAACATTCTACGAGTCGGAGCGTGGAATGTAAGAAGTCTGAATAGGGCAGGTAGGTTAGAAAACTTAAAAAGGGAGATGGAACAACTTAAGATAGATGTTGTTGGGATTAGTGAGATTAAATGGAAGGACGCACAAGATTTCTGGTCTGGGGAACAAAGGATAATTAGCACACAAGCTGTCAATGGAGTCACTGGTGTAGGATTTGTAATGAACAAGAAAGTAGGGAAACGGGTGAGTTATTATGAACAGTTTAGTGACAGGATTATTTTGATGAGGTTAGAAACTAAGCCCGTCCCAACCACATTAGTACAAGTATACATGCCCACGTCACAGGAAGATGACGAAGAAATAGAAAAAATATACGCTGAAATTGAAGAATTAATCCAATATGTGAAAGGGGAGGAAAATCTAATAATCATGGGTGATTGGAATGCAATAGTGGGAGAAGGAGAAGAGGGGAATACTGTAGGAAGTTTTGGTCTAGGAGAAAGAAATGAGCGAGGAAGCAGGTTGCTAGAATTTTGTGAAAGATATAAGCTAGTTGTGGCGAACACACTGTTTAAGAACCATGCAAGAAGAATATACACCTGGAAACATCCTGGGGATACAGGCAGATATCAGCTAGATTATATCATGGTCAAACAGAGATTCAGGAATCACGTTCTAGACTGTAAAGCGTACCCAGGAGCAGACATAGACTCGGACCATAATTTGATAGTAATGACGTGCAGGCTGAAATTCAAGCGAATAAGGAAGCAGCATAAGCAGAACAGACTGGAAGTGAATAAACTCAAACAATCTAACACAAGAGAAAAATTTGCAGAAATGGTAGACTTAGGTCTAAGAAGTAACTGTGAAAGGAGCTCAACCAAGGACGAATGGAATGCATTAAAGACCGAAATAATGAAAGCTGGCAAAGAAACATTAGGCTTTAGGGAACAAGCTGCCCGAAAACCTTGGATCACAGAAGAAATTTTGCAGCTGATCGATCAGAGGAGAAGGTACAAAAATGCTCAGGATGAAGCAGGAAAAGAACAGTACAGGCAATTTAGAAATCAAATAAATAGGAAATGCAAAATAGCAAAAGAAAAATGGCTACAAGAAAAGTGTGAAGAAGTAGAAAAGGAAATGGTTGCAGGAAAAGTAGATGTTGCATATAGAAAGATCAAACAGAATTTTGGAGAAATGAAGAAAAGAGGTATGAACATTAAAGCTGTCGATGGGAAACCTCTTTTAAGGTCTGAAGATAGAGCTAACAGATGGAAGGAATACATTGAGAAACTGTATGTTGGGGACGACTTGAACAATAGTGTATTGGAAAAGGAAGGCGATGTCGACATGGATGACTTAGGAGATCCTGTTTTGAGGACAGAGTTTAATAAAGCTCTGAATGACTTGAAAGCAAATAAGGCAGTTGGAATTGATGAGATCCCTGCAGAACTTCTTAAATCTCTAGGAGAGGAAGGAATCGAAAGATTAATTCAAGCTGATATCAAAAAGTTATGAAACAGGAGAAATTCAAACTGATTTTAGTAAAAATATCATCTTCACACTTCCAAAGAAAGAACAAGCCGACAAATGTGAGAATTATCGCACAATTAGTCTAACATCACATGCTTCAAAATTACTGACCAGAATAATATACAGAAGGATGGAAAGGGTAGTAGAAGAGATAATAGGTGAAGATCAGTTTGGGTTTAGGAAAAATTGCGGTACAAGGGAAGCAATTCTGTCTTTAAGATTAATACTAGAAGGGCGGATCAAGAAAAACAAAGATACTTTTATGGCATTTGTTGATTTAGAAAAAGCTTTTGATAGTGTTAGGTGGGACAAGATGTTCAAAATTTTAAAGAAGTCAGGTCTAAAGTATCGAGATAGAAGAATACTCTATAAACTATATAAGAATCAAGTGGCTGTAATAAAAGTAGAGAATCACGAAAGACATGCATCAGTTAAAAAGGGTGTGAGACAAGGTTGTAGTCTATCCCCATTAATATTCAACTTGTATGTAGAAGAAGCAATGAAGAAAGTCAAAGAAAAATTTCCATTTGGCATAAGTTTTCAGGGAGAAAAAATCAGTATGCTACGATTTGCTGATGACATTGTCTTGTTAGCAGAGAGGGCTGAGGATATTGGGAAGTTATTGAATGGCATGAACAAAATACTGAAGGAAGATTTTGGACTGAATATAAATCAAAGTAAGACAAAAGTGATGAAATGTAGCAGAAATGATACCAATACTAGCAGATTAAATATAAAAATTGGATCGGATACAATAGGAGAAGTAAGTGAGTTCTGTTACTTGGGAAGCAAAATTACAATTGATGGCCGAAGCAGGAATGATGTTAAAAGCAGAATAGCACTAGCAAAAAGAGCCTTCATGAAAAAGAGAAACATTTTAGTTTCAAATATTAATCTAGGAATTAGAAATAACTTTTTAAAACTCTATGTGTGGAGCACAGCACTTTACGGCAGCGAAACATGGACTTTAGGAATACCGGAAAGAAAGAAACTTGAAACATTTGAAATGTGGTGCTACAGAAGAATGCTGAAAATTAGGTGGACAGACAAAGTAAGAAATGAACGAGTTTTGGAAATGATTGGTGAGAAAAGAAGTTTATGGAAGAAGCTTACAGGAAGAAGAGACAGGCTGGTAGGTCATATTTTGAGACATGCTGGATTGGTTAATTTGTTAGTGGAGGGAACAGTGGAAGGTAAGAACTGTAGAGGAAGACAGAGATTAGAATATATGAAGCAGATAATTGAGGACGTGGGTTGTAGGGGATATGTAGAAATGAAGAGGCTTAGCACAGGATAGGAAGGGATGGAGGATTGCATCAAACCAGTCTAAAGACTGACAACAGCAAAAAAAAAAAAAAAAAAATATTTATTCCATATCAGGGCAGCTCTACAATAACCGTGGCACCACAGTTTGATGATGAATTCTTATGTAACACGATGAGGCAAATTGGAAGTAAAGAATAAAATTTTTAAAATCTCCTTTACTTCTTGAAATATCAGAAGTCAATAAAATCAATTTTACAAACACAAAAAAACGGATATCGCGCAATAAGTGCTGCAGCAATTTGGATGTGGTTTTCAAGTTTTTAGAGCTAATGGTGCCAGTCAAAATGTGGGAAAATAGCTAATGACTTATACCGTATGTACCATGGGAAGGAGCAAACAATTAAAAATCTTTATATTTGGAAAATTGTGGGCTGCCAAGTATTATGCACTTCAGACGCGCACTCCTTTCACAATGATCTCAGAAAACTTTGGATTCAGTTTTATTTTTTTACTCAGTTTGTTGGACCGCAGTACCTAAAATAAAGGGAATATGCAAATTAAACATAATAAGCATTGACTTACATCGCAACAGATAAGTTAATATGTGAAATGCGTTAGATTCCTATTTGGTGGCAGACATATATTATCTCTGGTAGACAGTTAACAGTTTGTCTCTGGTCGCTAAACGTTGTACATTAATAAGCCAATATTTCTACTTTACACATCATTATGGTTAAGAAAATCAGTTTTTTTCTCAACGAAAGATATATGAAAAACAGCTACCATAAATATCGACAGGTAACAATATGTTTTCCCCATAATGACTTGTGCGGAACTTTCCACCTTTCTACGTACGTTACTTGATTAATATATATTTTGTGGCTATAAACTGCACAAATTCATCAGTAATATTGGCCAAGGAATGTGTGTACAAATTTTGGCTGCTGTCCAAACCACGACCAGTAAAATAAACTGTTATTTCTATTAAATAAGTCGCATAATTCAGATTCTGTAATTTTTATCGCCATACGTGCTTTGCATTAATGAAGACAGCAACATGGAATGAATGAAACTAAAAATCAATTAAGCACCTTAAAATGTTATGCCACACCCCGTAAATAACAATAAAACTAAATCCATCATGCCTTATCCTCTAACAGAGCGAGTCAATTGTCATTCTGGTCCAGGCTGCATTTCAACCTAACCACTAATTTAACTAATGATTACATTCGTATATCATAGTTTCTGTTACATCCGCATTGATACATTCGTACTTACATGTGGCTGAAATAACCACATTAGTAATATGCTGTCAGTGAAAACGAATGAAATTATTTAAAATAATTCTTAAGGTGTGATACCGTATAGGATTAGTTTTAGGCCGCATAAATCTCTATTTTAAAGCAGAATAACTGATCGAAGCAACATATCTTCAAAATAAAACCAATATCCAATCAGAAAAAAATATGCTGTTATGACTTATGCTCTAACAAAGCGAGTGAATTTTCATTCTGGTCCAGTCTGCATTTTAACCTAACCCCAAATCTGGCTATTGATTTTTTTCGTAAATCATAGCTTCTATTACAACCACATTAATACATTCACTGTTATGGATTCTTGAAACATTGGAATTACTTACATGCGGGTGGAATAACAACCTTAGTAATTTGGTGTGACTGAAAATGAAGGAAATAAAAAATAATTCATAACGCGTAAGATTAGTTTTAGTACGTGCTATTTTAAAGCAGAAATAATTGATCGAATCAACATACTATATCATCAAAATAAAACCAATCAGAAAAAAAGATGCTGTTATTATTATTAATAAAGAAAACTGCTATATATATATCTCTAAATAAATTTACGGCACCATGGTTATCGTGAAATTCTCTGTATCCGAATTTAAAAACAAAATTTTTTTTTTAGTTAAATATTACATAAATAATATGTTTCATTATATCTATAGCTACATTTTCACCAAAGTTTATGCATAGCTATTTAATCCCAGCAAAGGTTTACATTTGGTGCTTATAATTTCAGCTGTGTTAACCATTATATATTTAGCCTGAATATTCACTTTTAATCTCGAGAAAACTGTTTTTCCAAATTTCTGGCCAAAAGGTCAACTAATTTTTGATACGTCCTTATTATGTTTCATCTAATTTTATTTTTTTATTTTTAATATACGAGGGTTGTTCCAAAAGTAAGGTTCCCAAGTCTGTACCCTTACCGTGCATGGTGCAATGCTAAATCTGGCAACACTATCGTGTTCGCTGGATCCCCCACCATTCCAACAACCAGCGTGACTCTGCAACGGTCAGTACCTGCCTGACAGCCATTAACGATGGAGCCCGTCATCGCCATCACTGCCAGGTGTGAGATTCGTGTGGTCATCCGATTTTTGCACGCAAGAAAGTTACCACCTGTAGAAATTCATCGGCAATTGAGTGAAGTGTATGGGGAAACGTGTATAAGCATTCAAGAGTGGCTGTACGGACGTCCACGACGAACAATGAAGCAGGAGGCTGTCGATCTCCGACGACGTTGTGGCGAAAGTTGAGCAAATCCTGCTCGAAGATCGGCAAATCACCATCCGACAACTGGCTGCTCAAATTCCTGAGGCTTCTGAAGCTTCAATTGACAGGATGCTGAATGAAAAGCTAGCCTACCACAAGGTGTGCTCATATTGAGTGCCGCACATGCTTTCAGAAGTCCACAAACAGCAGCGCGTCGACTGTGCAGTGAATGCGACGAGAATAACGAAGACTTCCTTGATTCCATTGTTATGGGGAATGAATCGTGGTGCTATTACGTTACTCTGGAAACAAAACAACAATCGCGCCAATGGAAACACACCGGATCACCACCACCAAAGAAGTTTAAGCAGCAGCTGTCAGCAGGAAAAATCATGGCATCAGCGTTTTGGGACCGGCATGGTGTACTGCTCATTGATTTTATGCCTAGAGGGACCACCACAAACTCCACAGGTTATTGTGAGACCTTGAAAAAGCTCAGATGGGCAATCCAAAATCATTGTAGGGGAAAACTCAGCAAAGGCTGCACCACGACAATGCTCGTCCACATGTGTCACAACAAATGAAGGAGTTAATCGACAAATTTGGCTGGGATGTCATTGACCACCCCCCTTACAGCCCCGATTTGGCACCCAGCGATTTCCATCTGTTTCTGAAATTGAAGGAGCACCTAGGCGGTCTAAGATTCCAGACAGACCAGGAGTTGCAAGAAGAAGTTTACAAGTTTCTCAACAGGTTGGCGGTGGACTTCTTTGAGATGGGAATGCAAAAGTGGATTACTCGACAGAAAAAATGCATAGAAAAAAATGGGGACTATGTGGAAAAATAGCATAAAGATCAATGTTTCCAATGGTGTAATCGTTTTTTTTTTTTTTTTTTTTAAATAAAATTCCTTGTGTCTAAAAAACCTTATTTTTGAAACAACCCTCATATTATATTGTGTGAAAATATAACTATAACCAAATACTTTCTAAATATATTATGAAAAATGAATATAAGGTAATATCTAAAGGTAGGGAAAATATTTAATCAAAATTTCTATTTTTTGCTCTTCAAGTTAGTATTTGGTACTAAAACAAAAAAAGTGGTATTTTTGTACACGCCAAGCCCCATGCATGTGAAGCAGCAGGTAAATGATAGTTTTAAAATAGGTTTTATGTTGCTTAGAAGAAAATAAATTTAAATGGACAATATTTTACATTACTATTATTGAAATTTTAATATTAATAATTGTTTTTGGCATAGCATTGCGAGGAACAAATTAATTGCCGTTAGAGACAACACAGGGGGTACTAAAGAAAACTCCGAACATTTTTATAGGTTACATTCAGGCAGATATAGTTATTGCAGAAGACAGTTTAGGGAAACAAATTTGATGGAATTTTAATCTTTGGATTGGTCTCATTGGTGACTGAGGCATATCTCTGGTGCTACAGTGCTGGTAGACTGCATGATATGGTAAAAGCTTCACAGTTAAACTAATGTATTATTGGCATTCCTTATTATTGTCAT
>JARYHS010008074.1:312817535-312950016 GCA_031002005.1 Vandiemenella viatica | reverse complement strand
GGTATTATTCTTAAGTATGTAATATTCAGTGCAGTAAATCGAAAGTATGAACAATTTACCTAAATTTACTTTACTCAATGAACAATTTACTTGAATAAAATTTTTCCCGGCATATTGATGAAATGAAAATTTCTCTGGTTCTCTGCCGGATAATATTTTTATCTAACTCATCATGTAACTCAGCATACAACATTTCGGCAGCAACCTTCGCTGCCTTCATCAGGTACTGTGTCGTACCGAAGCTAAGACAGTAACTGCCTTACGGACGTCAGGACCTTTTATAAATAGCCCACTACCGGAGAGAAGTTCCGGCAGTGGGCTATTTATAGAAGTTCCTGACGTCCGTAAGGCAGTTACTGTCTTAGCTTCGGTAAGACACAGTACCTGATGAAGGCAGCGGAGTATAGAAGTTCCTGACGTCCGTAAGGCAGTTACTGTCTTAGCTTCGGTACGACACAGTACCTGATGAAGACAGCGGAGGTTGCTGCCGAAACGTTGTATGCTGAGTTATATGACGAGTTAACTAAAAATATTATCCGGCAGAAAACCTGAGAAATTTTCATTTCAATTTACTTGAACTTTACTAAGTACTAACGAAGTCATTCATGCGATGCTTCATGCTACTTGCTAGTGCTCTATGGTATCTGAAGTAATGTGACATAGCAATCAATGAATTATAAGATTAAAAAAAGAAAATCGTTAATCAGAAACGCAGATGAGTGGGGAATTTTTTTAATGTTAATTTTTAAAGTCAATAAATACTTTCCCACGTTATATTGTTGTATGTTGGTTATAATAAACCCATTGTTATAATATCAGACTGCAAACAAAACAAACCAAAAAAAAAACAACATAGATTTTATTTTCCTAATTTAAGTCATTCAGTCACTGTAAAAATCAGTAATCAACCTATCAGTTATGCAATAAGTGAATGGAATAGATAAGTACCTACCTATTTATTCTCATCTATTCTGCGTGTTACAGTTTAATTTCAAATTTTCTAAAGAACAAAATAATCACAAGGATGACTGTAATGTGGAAACTGAAACATTAAATAAAGTGGCCTATTCAAAGCTCTGCCTGCAGGCCCGATTTGATAGTATGTCCACATTTATTTTAACAAATCGATCACAGAACGATGAAGAATTCAAAAATATAAGTTAAAACAGTAAAGGAAGACAGTGGTGAAACCACCTATTTAAAAACGAAACACTTTAATGAGATTATAATATTTGAATATCCAGTCTTATATATTATAATATTTGTTAAATGTATGTCCCATTATCATATTATATTGTATGCAGGGTTTTGAGTAGGCTACTTTAAAAAATACCCATCATTAGTTATTGTCTCTAGATATGTCACAGTCAGGTGAAAGATCAGGTGGCTTTTTTTTGGTATGCTAACAGTGTTTGTTTTGAGATTAGATTATTCTTTCGTATATATTATTCATTACAGTAAATCAAGTGTACATTCAGAGGTTTTCTGTAAGATTCATGTGCTAACTACTTGAGTTTTTATTCAAATGAACAACTTACCTAAACTTTTTTTACTAAATAAACAATTTACCTAAACTTTACCAACAAAGAACGAAATCGTCCCAAATGCGATGAGACTCTATGTAAATGCAATACTTCATGCTAGTGTTCGATTGCATAAAAAGTAATGAGTAATGTAACGATACGATAGAAACGAAATTATCCCATACTCGACGTGATGCTTCATGCTAGTGTTCGATTGCATCAAAAGTAACGAGTAACAATTCAAAAGTAACGGGTATTGATTGGTTTACTAATGAATACATACGGGTACAGAATTTCTCATTACTTTTACAGCTCTACTGCTGAAGCCTGATTTAGAAGGGGCGGATACTATTTCAAGCAGGCAAATCCTCTTATCAGCACAGGATGTGGTTAACCAATTCGAGGTAAGGGAAACATTCAGTGACAAGTGTGGAGTTGTGGAAAGATATTTTTGTTGTGATGTGTAATGATGAAGGTTGAACAAGAAATGTAATTGTGAACAGAGGTAGCCTATGGATATGAGGGCTTACAATATACAGGAGATACAAAAGTTGAGAGACTCACTGCCAAATCAGATGTTTTACCACAGAACCTGGAGCTGTAAGGGTCGAAACTATTGAAATGAAAGTATTGCTGGAGCTTAATCGGCTTTATGTGAACTGTGGTTGTAACAGAACCTGGATCTAGTCCCATTTAAATGCCCAGACACTGTTTTATAGGTTTCCATATTTTCTGGTGATATATTTATTTATTAGTTCATGTATGTTATTATTTAAGGAGTAGTTCACTGGAATTATAATCAATAATTATTCTATGTTGACCTATTGAACGCAAATCATAATAATATGGCTCACCAGGAATGTATGAAGAGAGTTTGCTGCTCAGAATATTTATGCAAGTAATTTCACTGGTTACTTGACCTGTAATTCATCCTTAAGGTGAATAAAATCTCTTGAACTCATAAGAATTAACAGACACGGACAGTGTCGATCGCACTATCGTACAATTGTTTCAAAGGTCGTTGTTGGTAGACTTGAACTTACTGAAATACAAACTTCACTTTTATTTAATCATAAGGGTTCACTCTGCAAAACTCGAAGATTTTTGTTTTTTTGTTTTTTTGTTTTTTTGTTTTACTTATGATGGAAAAATAATAATAATGTAAACTATGGTCATAGTGTCTGTAATGACCAGAGATCTTAATACATTTTCCAGATTATTAAACAGTTGAGAAACTCCAAAGAAATGAATTACCAGAACACTCAAATTGGTAACATATTTTGTCTGATGTCTACTTTAAATAACCTACTAAATCACATACAACGAAGGTGAATAAAGACCATTAACCAAAGTGGTCAGTAACATATGTAAAAAGCAAATAAACCATAATGTATAAAGTTTGGTCAAGCTGCGACATTAACAAAAGTTTTAATTAAATTTAAATTTAGCTAGGTTGTAATAACAATTGGCATTCATGATTACAGCAGATACCATGAGAAATTTAAGTTTCTTAAAGCTTTTATATGTTGCTTTGATTAACGACTTGCTACTGAAAATCAGTTCAATGTTTTTTCAGCACTACAGTTTATCAATTTTTTTTAAACTATGAAATGATAAAAAAGCAGACTTGATGAATGTATTACGGCAATTAATGTTGTAGCAATTGCTTAGCTATTAAATTGTGGACATAACCTCGAATTTATTTTAATGATATCTCTGGTCACTGTTAATTTGTGAGCGATGGCTGGCGTGCAACATCACCTTCCTCCAGCCAATAGCTATCTGAGTGAGTGAGTAAGTGAGCTTAGGAAATTATATGGTACACAGGTAATAAAAGATCTCACAGGAAAGTAGAAGAAATTATGTGCACAGGAAAAAACATTCTGTTATTTTCTTCAATGGGTTACATTCATTGTATAGAATAAGCATAGCTATTTTAATTTGAGATTTTATACACTAAAGCAAGGAAACTGCATGCAAGCTACCAAATGATACTGATATGAAAAGAAGTGTGCCATAGAATGTACTTCTCACCCCTTGAAGCTGTCTGAATTCTCACTCTACTAGTTTTTCCAAGAGTTTTTCTAACCTCTTGATCATCCTTAATCTCTCCCAGCAATAAATCATTTGAATCATCAGTTAGCTTTTCTTCTTTTTTCATTTTTTCAATGAGCCTTTTAGTAGCTACCTAAAAGAAAATTAAGAAATTAATTTCATTTGCTCCAATTTAGAGCCTCAAATAAACATATAATACAACAGAAAAAAGGAAATTTTTGAATATTAACGATATTCCTGAAAGAATTATTTTAGAACACTGTTCACAAGCTACTGAGAAGAATTCATCATTTAAAATCCAACAACAATTCAAACAAAAACTACTGGACAGATTTTCATGGGATTTCAAACTTTGTACAGCTTAAGCAAAATGTGATAAATTTTATCTTGATGTAATGTCAGGAAGATGAGAAATTAAGAAAAAGGTGCCTGTAAATTTTATAGATACGGAGGACCCATTTCTGTTTATTACCTGGCACTAGATGTAAACTTTTTTTTTCTCATTGGTTAAGTATTAATTGTGATTCAAAATAAATTGGACACATGAACTGACTTCCCTGTTAAAGGATATTCATGCATCGATACAACTCCTGGGTCTGCAAACAATCTATTTCAGCACTAAAATCAAGCTTAAAACTGCTATCAAAAAGAGAATTTTCTCTGATATTGACAGAAATGGGATGGTATACAGTTTGATGAACACTGATTGATTAAAACAAGTCAGAATTTCTTAAATGTTCGAGTTGCAACTGTTTTGAGGCAGAGAGCTAGAATTAGGTTTCTCACTTTAGATTAAAACAGATGAGAAAACAATGCATTGAAACAGATTAAATTTGGTGTTTTGATTATGCTTTGTTGATGCTTCTACAAAATTGTGCAATGGAATCAGATGTGAAGTGATTTACACACAAAAGAATTTAATTCTGATGAATTGTGCTCCAGACTAAGCCTGTACTTCTCATTCATAACAATTCTCAGTTTAAAAAATTGTATCTCCAACAGAGTGTCCGATTTCCTAAGGCTATCGACAAATTGTAGACATTACAAGCTGCACTTTTATACCAAATGCTTTTCTTATAATCAGTTGTACATTGTTTCCTCTTGCTTCGGGTGGTTGAAATTCTTTATGTTTTTGTTCCTAATAGAAAATTTGCAAAGATTACTAATAAAGAAATTTATATCAAAAGGAATGATAAATTATATCTATCACCCACCAAAGTTGGAGGAGGATAGCAGCAACAAAAATATAGTCCATGAACACCAAAGAAACATTTTATAGAGTTTCTGCTATTTTTTATTTTATAGTCTGGATGCAAAAAAAGTATGTTAACACACAGTTCTGCAGTTAATTCAAAGTTTGAAGAATCAGCCCATACTCAAATCAATACGATAGTGGTCTCTACATTAATAAACTATATGCATGACATTATTTTCAATAGCCCATAAAAAATAATGGGTCCAATTTTGAGCTATCCTAAGCCGTGTAATAAATTTATCTTTTTAGAGTAATTGTTCCAAGACTGAAATCCTGGGAATGAAAACTTGGTTTTTAGACTCATCAATTTATTTTTATGTTAAGTTAATCCAGCAGCAAGATATAAATAAAAAATCATGAAACTTTCTTAAATGCCTGAGTTAAAAAAATAATGCTCTTTATTTTAAGTGTAGATATGAAAACAAGGAATGCAAAATGGTTACAACTACCCTACTTAGTACAAAACCTACAGGAACCCCAAATTTATTGTATATATTATTTCTATAAGGTGTTTTTTTTGTCACAAGCCATTATCTCCCTTCATACTTGACCAAAATCAATGACTGAGGTGTCATTATAAAGCTTATGGTCTCCACTTTGGTCACATCACATTATCAGAAAGGAATTTTTCGGAATTCGACCCTTAAAGGGCAAAAATGTTAATATTTCTAAAGCGCTGTTTTTTGTTTTACAAGTCATTTATCCCCCTAGGAATCATTTAATGAAGTATCATTTTAAAGATTAAGATCTTTGCTATGGTGACGTCACATATTAAGACAGGAATTTTTCAGAATTTGACCCTTAAAGGGGAAAAATATCAATATTTCTGTAATGCATTTTTGTGTCACGAGCCATTTATCTCCATTCATATCTAACCGATATAAATAAATGAGGTATTATATTAAAGATTAAGGTCTCCACCACGATAACATCATATTTTAAGAAAGGAAGTTTTCCTAATTCGACCTTTAAAGGGCAAAAATGTCAATATTTCTAAAATGCGTTTTTTTTTTTTTTTTTTTTTTTTTTTTTTTTTTTTTTTTTTTTTTGTGTGTGTGTCTTGAGCCAGAGCCATTTATTTCCCTGGATACGTAACCAAAATCGAGAAATGAGGTATTATTTTAGAAATTAAGGGCTCTGTTTTGGTCTAACCATATTTTAAAAAAGGAATTTGACCCTTAAAGGGCAAAAGTATTAATATTTCTACAACGTATTTTTGTGTCATGAGCCATTTATCTCCAACGATATCTAACCAATATAGATAAATAAGATTTCATATTAAATATTAAGGTCTCTGCTGTGGTAACATTATATTTTAAGAAAGGGATTTTTCGTAATTCGACCCTTAAAGGGAAAAAATCTAAATATTTCTAAAATTCTGTTTTTGTATTATGAATTATTTATCTCCCTGTATTCGTACCTGAAACCGTGTAATGAAGTATCATTTTAAATCACATCAGCCAGCAATGTGTGAAGTCTGCCTGTAGCCCAATACCAAACACACAGCACAGACCAATAGTCCAATTGTTTTCAGCAGTGAGACCCCAGAGAGTTTCTTTCCGCAGAAGGTACAACTTTAAAAAAGCTGACTGGTCCATGTTCAAAGAAATGCTAGTTCTGTTATTGAACCAACACCAGAATCATATGGCCCATTTACTGCAAGTGTGAAAAAATGCTCCAGAAGATCCATCCCCTGTGGCTGCCGATCATCATATATTCCGGGTCGTACCTCAGATCTAGCTGCCCACTTCATGGATAATAAATCATTGTTCCAAGATAATCCCTTTGGCAAAAAGACAGTAGAAGCTGGCCATCAACTTATCTCTTCTCTAAGTGCAGCAAAAAGAGACCACTGGATCAAGACATTAAAAAAGCTGGACCTGACGAGAGATAGTCACAAGGCATGGAAACTTCTAAAATGCATCAACAATGATCCATCGAAGGTCACTGGACATTCCAACATCAGTGAAAACCAAACTGCACATCAGTTGCTCATGAATGGGAAGGCAATTAAAAAAAGTAGACAATCTAAAAAACAAAGAAAATTGCACAGAAACAGTCAGTAAGAGATTAACAACCTCACTGAGCCCTTCAGCATTTCAGAGCTGGAGAAGGTTATGCACGAGTGCAAGATAAGGAAATCGGCAGGTCTCGATGACATACGAGCAGAACAAATTAAGAACTTCGGATATATGATGGTTGGAACTTAAATAGTGGCAACTATTTATTCACAACTGATACAAAAGCGTTACATGTTTGCACCTGTTTGTCCTTCAAAGTAGTCACCAGCGTTGTGTAGAACCCGTTGCCAGCGATGTGGAAGGTGTAGTATACCGTTAGCAGAGCCTGTTCTGTTGATGGTGCGAATGGAGCGGTCGAATCTCTGGAACAGTTCTGAAGCGAATGCCATTAAGTGGTTCCTTCATCTCTGGAATCAAATCAAAGTCACTAGGACTTAAGTCTGGGGAGTATGGGGGATGGTACAGTACTTCCCAGTCACATCAACCGAACAGAGCAGCCACAGCTTGCGCTGTATGTGCCGACACATTGTTGTGCAAAATGATGGGTGGGTTGCGCTGAAAGTGTTTGCCGCTTCTTTCGCAAAGCTGGTCACAGGTGATGCTCCAAAAACAAACAGTGCATTGACAGTCTGCCATGGAGGAATGTAATGCGTTGGGATAACACCATCACAGTTGTACACAAGAATCACCATTACTTTCACCATACTGGGGCTCTGACACACTTTCGACTTTCGTGGTGACCCATAATGACGCCTTTCGTTGGATTGGCGTTTCAGTTTTGGCTCATATGATGTGGCCCATGTCTCATCAAGTGTTACGATGCGGCGTAAGAAAGCATCTCCTTCAAGCTCATAGTGCTCCAAGTGCATCTAATCAGCATCGTAGCACATCCATTTCTGCATTTCCGACAATTCATGCGGAACCCATTTTTGGCATGCCCAGGTGTTCCTTCAGGATGTGAAGCACAGTCGTATGCACTAATCCGGTTTTGTAGGCGAGCTCATGAATCGTCTGGCATCGATCACTGTCCACTAACACGGCAACAGTATGCACTTCTTCTTCAGATATGCTAGGATGACCTTCCCGATGCATGTCTGCCACAGTTTGCCGACCTTCGTTGAAGGCTTTTACCCAATGTGCTACTGTTCCGTACGGCAATGCCGATTCCCCGCATGCCTCTTGAAGACCTTGATGACACTGTTGTGCTGTATGACCTCTGTCACACTCTGTTGTTCCTGTTTTGAAAACATAGTGACATTGTTATGTTAGACCGCTTGCTCATACGTGACTGCGTTTCCCTCGATTGTGTGCACGCCGGGGACATGGGATGGGCGAGTCGGAGGTAGGGGAGGTATGTCAACAACGGGTGCTATCAGTGACAATAGTAGATTCCATTGCATAGTGTCTCCACAGCAGTGTTGGTACTATTTAAGTTCCAACCCTCGTAAAACTAAAGAATGACTTCTACAACTCTTTAACAAATGTATGAGCACATATCAAATTCCGAAGGTGTAGAGGAAGATGAGAATAATTGTGCTTCTGAAACCTGGTAAAGAAGGGAAATAACCCCAAAGATTTCAGACCTATAGTGCTCTTGTGTCACGTTTACAAAATATTTGAAAGGTTAATCCTGAATCATATCCAGCCTGTGATTGATCCTAAACTTATATCACAGCAAGCTGGCTTTCGGCCTGGTAAAAGTTGTACTGGGCAACTGCTGAGCCTAACTCAGTTTATAGAGTATGGATTCGAGACCTGTAAAGCCACAGACGTGGTCTTTGTGGACTTGTCAGCAGCATATGATACAGTTAACCACCAACTACTCCTTGACAAGATCTACAATATAACAAAGGCCACCAGATTAACCAAGCTCATTGCTACTCTTCTGCAGAACCGTAGGTTTTTCGTTGAATTCCAAAAACAGCGCAGCCGATGGAGGGTACAAAAAAATGGTCTATCTCGAGGCAGTGTACTGGCCTCAATTCTTTTCAACATTTATACAAAACGATCAGCCATTACATCCAGCTACCAGGAACTTCATGTACACTGATGACCTTGCCGTGGCCTCACAGAGAACAAAGCTTGAAGTTGTAGAAAGAAATTTGTCTGCTGCCCTTGAAGGCCAATCAAGCTATTATAGGGAAAATCACTTAAGACATAACCCTTCAAAAACTGAAGTGTGTGCCTTTCAACTAAAAAATAGGAAAGCTCAGCATAAGTTGTAAGTAATGTGGTCAGGTATTAAATTACAGACATGTAACACTCCAAAATATCTGGGAGTGAAACTCAAAAGAATCCTCACATATAAGAAGCACTGCATGAATTGCAAAAAGAAGACCTCTACAAGAAACAACTTACTGCGCAAACTAGTTGGATCACAGTGGGGCAGTCAACCACAAGCGATACGTACATCAGCAATGGCCCTTTATTACTCTGTTGCAGAATATGCATGCCAATTTTGGTATTCATCATCTCACACCAAAGAGATGGATGTAGCCCTCAATAACACCTGTAGACTAGGGACAGACTGCCTAAAGCCTACCCCAGTTGACAGGCTTTACCAGCTTTCGGGGATTGCACCACCCAGTGTTTGCAGAGAAGTGGCTGTGAACAAGGAGAGGAAATAGAACGGGAAAGTGCTCACCCACTACATGGCCATACACCACCAACCCAGAGACAAAAGTCCAGGAAATGCTTCCTGAGAACATCGCGGGAACTAATTGGGTCACCTTAAAAGGCAAACGTATAGTTGTGGAAAATGAAGATCCCTAACATCTGGGGACCACTGACAGTTGCAAAATGTTTGCCACCTAGTCACGCAGAGGACTGGAATATCTGGTGGTCCTTAAACCGATTGCGAACAGGAGTGGGCAGGTCGAACGAAAATCTAGTGAAATGGGGTTATACTGATGCTACCAGTATTAAGTGCGAATATGGTGAGGACCAAACGATGAACCAAATGCTCTAGGGCCCTATGTGCCCATCATCCTGCAACAAAGATGACCTGTATCGAGCAACACCGAATGCACTTGAGGTTGCGAAGTACTGGGCGAAATGTGTTTAAAGCTGTTAATATGTACAGTGTATTTAACTGTGTATTTGATGTGTATGATTCGAGAATAATAATAATAATTTTAAAGATTAAGATCTCTGCTTTGGTGACGTCATATATTATGACAGGAATTTTTCAGAATTTGACCTTAGAGGGCAAAAATATCAATATTTCTGTAACACATTTTTGTGTCACAAGCCATTTATTTCCCTTCATATCTAACTGATATAGATAAATGAGATATCATATTAAAGATTAAGATCTCTGCCGTGGTAACATTATATTTTAAGAAAGGAATTTTTCGCAATTCGACCCTTAAATGTAAAAAATTCTAAATTTCTAAATTGCGTATTTGCTGTCTCGAGCCATTTATATCCCTGGATATCTAACTGAAGTCGGTAAATGAAGTAGAATTTTGAAGAGTAATGGCTCAGCTTTAGTCACATATTAAGATTTTTTTTTTTTTAATTTAACCCTTAAAGGGAAAAAGCATCAATTGTTCTACAATGCATTTTTGTGTCTCCAGCCATTTATCTTCCTGGATATCTAACCGATAATTGAAATCGATAAATGAAGTAGGATTATGAAGTGTAAGGTCTCCAGTTTGGTGACAACATATATTAAGAAAGAATTTTTTGGGATTTCAACCCTTACAGGGAGAAAGTATCAATGGTTGTGTCACGAACCATATATCACCATTAATATCCAAAATAGATAAATGAGGGATCACCCTAAAGATTAAGGTCTCCACTGTGGTCACATCATATTTTAATAATGGGTTTTTTTTTAACTTAAACCTTGCGTTTTTTGTGTCTCGAGACATTTATCTCTCTTGATAGTTAAACAAAATTGATAAACGAGGTATCATTTTAAAGACTTAGGTCTTTGTAAGGTTTTCAGATCCGTTATACCATATTTTAAGAAAGGAATTTTTAAAAATTTGACCCTTAAAGGGCAAAAATATTAATATTTCTACAATGAATTTTTTTGTCATGAGCTGTTTATCTCTCATGATATCTAACCCAAATCAATAAATAAGGTATTGTTTTAAATATTAATGTATCTGTTTTGGTAACATCATTTTTTAAGAAAGAACTTTCACCAAATTGAACCTGAAGGGGCAAAAATAACATAATTTCGAAAACTTTTTTTTTTCCTCGCTTGATGCCTAACCGAAATTGATAAAGACCAAGGTGTCTGCTTTGGTCACACCATATTTTAAAAAAGGAATTTGACACTTAAAGGGCAAAAGTATCAATATTATTTCTACAACATGTTTTTTTTTATTTTACGGTAATTTATCTCTTTTGATACTTAACCGAAATCGATAAATGACATATCGTTTTAAACAATATGGTCTCCAATTTTTTTATTTTTATTTTTAATTAAAAAAAGGCAATAAGTAACTTTTCAGATATTTTTTTTTCCATTACAGAAACATTTTTGTTTTGCTATACAATACCAATGTAAACTTTTTATACTACAGAGATGTTGATACGATGTGTGCATTTTGTTCAGGTTGGTTTGAATTCTGTTAAGGTCAGTGACAGTTTCTCGTAGCTACAGTGTGTTTTAAATTTACCTAACTGTTTCGTAATATGTTGTAAGTATTTTGATGCATACCTATTACACTAAACAAAAGTGCAGTTCTACTTTTCATTATATTTCAAGCATTCAACCTCACTATTCATCGTATTTTATTTGCGAAATTTTCACATGGGTCGTCTAGTCCTGATATATTAGAAAAGGTATAAACACAGATAATTGTAAGTAAAATATTAAATGAGTCTTCATAAAATTATGAAATATTGTGTGGTACAGTTTGTGTTTTTGTAGGCTATTCATTCTGCAAACAAACTTATTTTGGAATGTAAATATGCAAACATAGTAAAATATAATAAACCTGGATTACGAGGCAAAGAACTTGAAAAAGATTTTTCACTCCAGATTACAGAAAAGATTGAGGAACGGGTGAATTGAAGGCTATCCCCTATTAAGTTTGGACAGAGATTCTACAGTTCTGTAGTAAAATAAGGCTCTAAAATCACAATTACAAAAGTAATTAATAAATACTATTTAAATTTTTGCACATTAATTTCAATTTTAATAAAATCATATGGAAACCTTAAATAAGTATTTCCTTATAAACTTTTATTACCAATTTTTCAACATGGACAAAACCAGTTTAACTACAAGACATCTTTGACATTTTTGATTACTGTAATAACTTATTGCATCATATTTCATACAGGACAGCCAGATATTTCTAGAATCAACTAATCTAAAGCAGTAATGATACAAGTATTGATACCTGTTGTTCCAAAATACGTTCCTGTTCAGCCTGCTCGGTATCTTCTTGCTGCTGTTCCAAATATGCTAAACTGCGAAAGCGTGTTAGGTATTCTGCAAATAAGTGACGCATCTCTGCTTCTAGACGCTCAAATTCTTCCATGAAAGCAGGTCTGTTGAAAAAGAGAATCAGTGATTTAAAAAGTATAAAATCTTGACTTTGTCCAAAACTCAAAGTATAGTTGGAATATCATATAGAAAGTGTCATAGGTAGAGCAGATTGATTCTTTCCTCCAGGGTCTATAGTAATCCTTCTTTAATCAGACTCTTTAACTCAAGACCGTATTCAAGGTAATCATCATATTTGTAAATAACTGAGAAAATTTAAAAATTATTTATTACTTTTCTATCTATGTTTAATACAACTCCATATCCCAGTCAACTTTTGAAATGTCAATTTTATAACTGCCTTAAATAATACAAACTATATAATGATCATGAGTAATTAAGTGCTCATACACTTCAAAAGCTTTACTCTACATTCCAATTCATTAAAAACTATAGAAATGTTACAAAAGCCTACAGAAATACACACAGTAGAGTGCTCAGGAACAATTGTTCATGCACTTCCAAAACTTCAAAAGCATTTTTAAATTATATATGATTTTATACAAAACAGTAGATCTTAACATTGACAAATTATATTCGTCCATCATCAAGTTTCATCATGACACTACATTAGCATGCCAGTGTAGCGATAGAAGTAAAAAAGAGAAAGCAGAAACAATTGACCAGCACTGAAATCCCTTTTTGTATTGTGGAGAGATTTTATGGATTACAATCTAACAGTACCCTAAAGAGCACTAAGTAATGGTGGCTTTTTTCGCCATTAGTCAGATAGATGTTAGTAGCAACATTAACTGCTTGACTTTATACAAGTCATTTCCCTCTGTCCAGCTGATTGATCTGCAGAAATCCCACAGACATTGTATCAGTTCCCTTCCATAAGGGTCCTTGTATACTATTCAAAAACTGATTTTGAAAGCCTTGATAAGTCACTAAGGAGTCGTGATGTTAAGAAACCTACCATTGGCTCTTAAGCTGTGTAAAACGAAACTCCTTGAATTTCTCCATTCCCTAAGCAATAGCCATTCCATTAATTTCACTTGGACCTAATTCCTCGATGTGTCTATCACGTTCCTGGATGTGGACATCACACTCAGGCAGGGGGTGCCCTACACACCTCTGTCCACATTAAAACCACTAATCTGCAGCAATATCTTCACTTTGACAGTTGCCACCCATTCCATACCAAACGTTCCCTCCCTATCCATAGCATATGTATCTGTTCTGATGCTAAATCCCTCTCCCAGTACTCTCAGAACCTATCCCAAGCCCTTATTTCCCACTTTTGTACATAAACAAATCTCCCATGTCATCACTTACCCGCCCGGCCTCTCTAAAATCCAACCATAGCCCTGTCTTTGTCACCTAGTTCTCTCCTGGCCTCGAGTCCATCAATCGAATCTTACAACAGGGGCATGACATCCTTCACTTCTTTCTGGAAATGTGCACTCTTCTATCAAAAATTCTACCAACTGTCCCTCGGACATGTCTCAGTAGACCACCTAATCTCAAAAACATCTTGGTCCACAAATACCCCTCCATCAGACTCTCCGAAACCACCATATGAATCTTTTCCATGCAATAGACCTCACTGCGAAACCTGCAGCATGCATTCACCTAATACAACATATTCCAACCCTACTACAGGGGAAATCTTTCCCATCATTGCACATGCCACATGCTCAAAAACACAAATCATATTCTAGCAAACCTGCCACCACTGCACTAGTTCCTATAGAGGCCTCATTACATAGCAACTCTCAGTCAGAATGAATGGCCACAGACAAACAGCCTACACCCGCAACTGATACCTTCCAATGCCAGAACGTGCCAATTATCACAATTCTAACCACCTTAATGACTGCTTCACTGCGAGAGCAATAATCCCTGAAACCACCACTGCTTCAGAACTTCGGAGATGGGAACTTGCATATCAAAATATCCTGGATACCAGATGTCTGCCTGGCCTCAACCACCAATAAAATTCTACCTTTTGACCCATCACTCTTTACTATTAGCATTACAATGTTTATTTTTTAACTAGTAATAATTTGAACAAATTTCTTCCAATATTTTTAAACATTTTTATTTACTAACACACAGTACCCTTTTGTATATACATTAATTTTTTCACCACCTGCAATATATATATTTATGTGTATCATCTTTGTCTTTCCTGAGAAAATCAGTCATGTGGTAAACTTCAGCACGTGCACACCTCCCAAACCACATGACTCATTTTCTAAAACATGAATAAGGTTTAAAACCGAAATATTGTTTATGCTTTTGGTCATCATGTATGTTTTTCACTCGTCATGGCCTTCAACTTTGGTGGGTTGAGTCATTTTCCCTATACTTTGTTACTGAACAGTATTGTATTGTGTGAAGGACGATGTAGGATTAAATAGCCAGGAATTTGCTACATACCTTGTAAATTGTTAAGGTTCTTTGGTGGGTTAATTTACTGCATTAATTAAAAGTCCACCAAAAAACAAGGTTATGTGAAAATGTTCGTTTATTTTGAACAAATCAAAACAAGTCTGCGACATTCACAAGCATAGTTGTTACAATCCAAAGATGCAATACTGACTTGCATGAATGTCTCTGTAACACTGAATTAATACTTAATGCAAACTAAACTCTCTGTCCAGGCGATCTGTTTATATAGAGTCTATCGAAATTACGAGAATTCTTCAAAGGCATCCGCCCGATATTTCTCGATCATTAACAATCACTCAAACAATCAAACATATTAAAAACAATCGGAATTGATACAAAATTAATTAATAACATTACAAAATGATTAGAAATGGTAACTATAGATACTTAAATACAAAATTATTTACAGAAATCCTTTCAAATGGTGGAAAATTGTCCTGTAGACATCGTAACTTACATTAATACAAGTAATTACAAACTTTTAATAAATTCTCTTGCATCATTCGGTTCTTAAACATATTAAATGGTCTTTAAATAATTTTCTTACCTAAAACAAAGTCTATATACACTTATTTACAAGAATTTACAAAATAAACATATCAAATCACTTTCAACCAAACTTTAGCTCATTACAAATATTTCACACAGTCCAATACTATTCAAAATACAGGTATTAGGGCTGTTACAACCCCTCCCCAGGATTCACTTAATTTTACACAGATAAAATTGATTGAATCCGTCACGAATCTAAGCAGGTTGAATGTACACATAATGCAGACACGAACAGATTACAATCAATCAACCATAATGACTTTTACAATGAACAAATACAATTCTTCATACAACATCTGCACATAGTCCATGACACTGATTTTGTTTACAATAATTGTCTTTTCTCAGATCCAATCATTTTATCATTTACTGTGTTTACACAACAAACGTTCAATGCCATCACCTTAAGTTACAATTTTTTCACTCCAAATTACACACTTGATGTCTGCTTGTTAATTACACCAGTCTGTTTACATTTTACAGCTGATAATTTGTCACCACAATGTAGAAAGTAACAACATTATGAAAACACTAAAATTTTCTACACAAAACTGTCACAAATTATACATTGAAATGCTTACATCTGCATCTGAATTTAAGTGCTCACACAAACTATTTACATGCATCAGTTGATATACTTATTTACAAGACTAGATATTTACAGGCTATTGACCCCTCCCCAAACCATGCATTTCAATTAATTCTCATAAGTGGGTTTCAGGATTTCCCTGGAAACCCATAACCATGTAAGTTACTTTTTCCTAACCTTCCAGTTTTCTTCAACTTTTGTATACACATTTAATATTACATTTCTATTCTCACAAAGCTTCATTATATACATACAGAAACACAAACTTCCAATCATCTCAGACAACAGACTTTGGTACAACCACGCAACAGCTGAGACATACAATGGTTCTGTTTTAGCAAATTGATTGTCACTTAAAAGCAATGCTGTTGACTCAACTGGTAATACAAATTTATTATTCTCACTACTACAGTTTAGTCCATCATTACTCCCAACCCCACTCTTCATCATCTGATTGCTACTTAAACTTACCAAATTACATGAATCAGTACCTAAAACTGTTTTAACATCTGGCTTACTGACTTCATCCACCAAATAATTATTTTTCTCAGCAACTACTACTTCACTATCAGCTTCCACATCAAAGAGGGTACAAAACATAGTGTCATCTAAGTCACATTCTGTACAATTTTCCAGATAAGAAACTGGTTCAGATAAATCCTTACTCCCACCCATTCCTTCAATGTCATCATCTACACCAAATAAAGAGCTAAATAACGTATCAGCTAGGTCAAAATTAGGACATTTTTCCAACTTAGGGATTGGTACATAAGGCTTTTCAACCACTCTCTCTTCAGAAGACAAATACTTTGACTTACAATTCTCCTCCTCATCTGGGTCTCCTATCCATACCACTGTATCACCTTCATCTTCAAGATATTTGAGAAACTCCTCGATTTCAGCACTTCTACAAACTTCATTACCACCTATACAAGCACACATAGTCCCAACTATGCCATTCTGGACCTTACAAGTTTCTGATAGCCACACTGTAGTATGCACTATAAATTCTGCGCCCCTTTTTGTAATTAGGCAGTGACCATTTCGAAAATCTTCTACATGAAAATTATTACTTTCGCACACTGATTCTAATGATAAGGTACTATGGTGGTCCCCTTCCCACTTTATCTTATTATCAGTCTTTAAATCATCAACATTATTAATTACATCTATCATAACCTTATCCTGAAATTCACTTGCTGCTACCCCCACCTCTTCCAATAAATCTTCTCGGGGATTATTCATAAAAATGGAATTAACGCTATAGCAGTTGGTACCTGGACCCACCTTCTTGTCCACCACTGCGGGGCCCATAACAGGGGTGGTCTTTAGTTTACCTGCCCCCCATGCTGCCTTTCCCTTTCAGATTGAGGGTTCTGTTCTCTCACTTCCCCATTATCATTCCTTCTTGCATAATTATTACGATCCCGTCCCCTCGATCTACCATCCCTTGACCCATTACCCCTTCTAGGGGGACTCCTGCTGCCCCTCCTATGGTGTTGATGGTGGTAATGTTGTTCATTGAATGACTCCTGGGCATCCAAGCGTCTCAACAATTCAGAAACTCTATCCACATTTACTACATCCAAAGTGGCAATTAAATTTCTTGTTTGCTGAGGTAGCCTAGCTCCTATCAAATCAATAAATTCCTCCTCTCCATAAGGATGGTCTAGGTACTTACAACGGATCCAACATTTATGAAAAAAATCATGTTGAGTTTCCCTACCAGGTTTATAGGGCCTACCAGTCATTAACTCCCTCTTTTCTTGAATTTGCCTGCTTGTCGACCAAAAATGTTTCAAAAAGTTTTCTTTAAACAGCTTGTAGTCAGTCACTTCCCTAGCTTGTCTATCACCCCATGCCCTAGCATAAGATTTTAGATGTTTACCCACAAGTGCAATTTTCTTACTGTCGGGTAACAACTTAAAGTAGTCTGACCTTTCAAAATTATCTATAAATTCAATAGGGTGAAGCCTCCCACTATCATCATAGAATTCAAATTCTTCTTTTACATCGACACTGAAATTTGGATTACCTGTTAAGGGAACCTGACTTAATTGAATCTGCAACCCAGTAACCCTTTTCTCTAACTGATTAACGTTAGATTGTGTTGTCTCCAATCCCTGGGTAAGTTGTTCCTGATGATTTACCAATGTATTAATATTTTTCCCTAAACCAACCACTTCCTGTCTCAACTCAGTAGCTTTAACATCATTAGTTTGGAATAAAGCAACATATTCCTCCCTCATCTTATCACAATTTTCACTGACTTCTTTATAAATTAAATTTTCACATTCAGCCTTATTCTGTTCACAAAATTTTGTAACCTTTTCTAATTTCTCTTTACATTCTGTTACTACCTTCCCCAATTTTGAATCTAAATTGTTAATATCTTCCTTGAATTGAGAGCTAAAACCCTGAAATTGCTCTGCGATTTTAACATCAAAACATTTAGTCAAATCAGAGAATGTTTTATCATTGTTTTGTTGCAGCTGAGAAAAATGATCATTGATTACAGCAAACTGAGAATTAATTTCAGAAAATTTGCTATCAAATTTGGAAAATTTATTATCAAATTTGCCAACAATTTCGGAAAACTGAGACTTAATTTCAGAAAATGTGTTGTCAAGATTTAACTCAGTTTTAAATTCAGAAAATTTGCTATCATTATCACTTTTTAACTCATTTCTAAATTCAGAAAATTTAGCGTCAAATTTGGCTACAAAAGATTCTAAAAATGCTTGCAGGTTCTGATTATCAGCCATTTTTAGTAATTAGCAAAATCAACATAAAAAACAAAATTAAGAAAAATTAAAATCTTTCCAATCTGCCACACAATAGCATGCAAAATAAATCACTTGAATATTCAATGCAGTACTTACAATTCTTCCTCAATTTTGTATCACATTAAATTTCACTTAGAAGCACTTATTTAACCATTAAACACCACACTGACTTCAAAAACTTAACCACACTTTTCACAATTCACTGTAGGAAGACGATTTTGAGGCCGAAGGAAACCCACTCGACGTCGGAAGATTACAGCCGATTGCCGATGAAAAGTCTCCGCCTTAGGCCGTCAAATCCGTGTCGTCGCCGGTCGAAATTTCCTCGCAATTTTCTGCAGATTCGTTTTAGAAGATAAACATCCCACAGATGTTTAAGAACTTCTCCTCCTGTCACGGTCGCCATGTTAAGGTTCTTTGGTGGGTTAATTTACTGCATTAATTAAAAGTCCACCAAAAAACAAGGTTATGTGAAAATGTTCGTTTATTTTGAACAAATCAAAACAAGTCTGCGACATTCACAAGCATAGTTGTTACAATCCAAAGATGCAATACTGACTTGCATGAATGTCTCTGTAACACTGAATTAATACTTAATGCAAACTAAACTCTCTGTCCAGGCGATCTGTTTATATAGAGTCTATCGAAATTACGAGAATTCTTCAAAGGCATCCGCCCGATATTTCTCGATCATTAACAATCACTCAAACAATCAAACATATTAAAAACAATCGGAATTGATACAAAATTAATTAATAACATTACAAAATGATTAGAAATGGTAACTATAGATACTTAAATACAAAATTATTTACAGAAATCCTTTCAAATGGTGGAAAATTGTCCTGTAGACATCGTAACTTACATTAATACAAGTAATTACAAACTTTTAATAAATTCTCTTGCATCATTCGGTTCTTAAACATATTAAATGGTCTTTAAATAATTTTCTTACCTAAAACAAAGTCTATATACACTTATTTACAAGAATTTACAAAATAAACATATCAAATCACTTTCAACCAAACTTTAGCTCATTACAAATATTTCACACAGTCCAATACTATTCAAAATACAGGTATTAGGGCTGTTACAAAATGTCAGGTTTTATCAGACAAATCCAATTTTGTATTGTTTAGGAGTGTGTGGAGCTGCCAGGATTGTTTGTAAATAAGAATATGAATTTAGTTTCTCCCTAAGAATCTCATCTTCATCATTACTTCTTCCACTACAGTAAGCACCCTAGGTTTTTTTATTTTTACCCTCCCCCTTTCACCCCGAAATCTCCTAGCAACTCTTGGTCATGATCCATGAACACCCGAGAATCGTAGTAATCTTTGCCAATGTAAATAGCACTCCACCAATTACTCCTCTATCTCTGCGGTACACTCTACAACCACTGGGGAAAACCTCATTGTCTAATACTCCTCCTTTTAATCAAGACTGTCTCCCTATAATAACTTGTGGTTTGTATACCTCTACTAAGTTTCCATTATACTTCTATAGTTCACCAGTAACACTCTTATTTGTGGCCTTGTGAAATTCAGCATTCACCTTTTTCTTCCCAGATGTACCCTAGTCTGTTATTATTTCAACAACTTCATCTATTTCTTTAGCCTTAGTGATTTTTCTCATCATACATCTACAATCAGTATCCCTTTGATCATATATTTTTACTCTCATACCAGCAGCCCAAAACATAAAAAAGGCATAATCCTGATCCCATTATAACTGGAAATGGGCTCCCTTACAGTTTTAGCTAAGAACTCAGAAAATATTACAGTGGTGTTACAGGTACAACCTCAAAAACAGAACTATTGCCTTTTACAAGCAGCACCTTGGTCTCCATGTTTACCAGTCGCACAGCGTGGTTCAACTGAGGCCTATCATGGCAATTCAAGACATGAATGAGTTCCACTGAGGTATATTACGCCTTCTTCACCACCTTTCTTAGGTCACTTTCTATACTATAACGAGAGTTCCTATCTATACTATTACCACACCTCCCACTATCACTACTCTATCCTCCATGGTGAAATCCCTACAAATTGATCCTATATCCTCTACTACATTATGTCTGAAAAACTTGTAACCTGGTAGCCTAAATCTAACTGATCCTGCGAAGAGGACCTACTCCTCTCCAATGGCTACTACCTAACAGCAGAATCTCTCCTGGCTTACTTTTTCCTTCCATGCCTCTACCTTAAAGGACTGCTGCACATTACCTTCTCCTACATTTACATTAGGCTGTTCCCCATCTGATTCTCATAACAGGTTAAGCCCATATGAATTATCTGGCACCTCTATCTTGCTAACCCTATTTCTCCTATGACCAGTTGCCAGCTCCCAACCAACACTTTCACTCACCTCAACAATACCACCATCTATCCTTTCTGCCTCTATAGGCTGAATAGGGCCCTAATTATTTCACATCTTCCTGATCGGAAATTATCCTATTCTACTTAAAGTTTCCTATCTTGTTCTGAAAGTTTCCTATCCCTGAAACAGAGAGGAAAAGACCATGGAAGATACTTATTTAGTTCCCTTTTTCCAACTGTCCTATGTTTCCAGTGAAACCATTTCTTACACTCACTGCAATGTAAAACATTCGCAACAAGTCTGTGACAGATACAACATTTCCTAGGCAAGATTTCTCGAAGAAAACAAAAATAAATGAGTAAAATAGTACATTTTAAGAGAACTTTATTAAAAATACGATATTCCATATGTATTAAATTAAACTTATGGCCTAATCAAATGAAAAAGTTTAGCAGTGCACTTAAAAGACTAAAAAAAAAAGAATCTTTACTCCTGAATTGCATTGTTATATGTAATAACTAGCTAAAAAGTACTTAAAAGGCAATAAATAAAACTTATTAATGTGAACTTCGAAATTAAATTTAATATGGGATTTAACAGGTCGATACTATTGTTGAATAACAACTAATCAGTTATTTATGAAAAATATTTTTTTAATTATAAGGAAACTACTATTTTAGTATTAGAAAATTATTAAACAAGAATTAAATTTCAAACAGAATAGGGTAATAAATTTAACTTACATTAATGAATTTCAAAACTTAAGTGACCGTGGAAATTAAAATGTCGATACTGTGGAAATTAAAATGTCGATACTGTGTAATACAAATTTCAATAACACCAAAAGTTATTTATAAATTATTATTTATAAATTATTATTTATTAGTAGCAAGTTGTTATTCTAAAGCTTCAGAACTAACTAAATACCAAAATGTTATATTTCCAATGGAATAGAGCCTACAATGTGTGGTAACACAGTAACTATAACAATCGGAGTCTGAACGACTGATTTAAATAGATACCATATGTAAGAAATTAAGAATTGTCTAATAACATATACACACAATTTTTAAGTATGCTATAGTCTTCATGATAAACTGATTACCACACTTTTAATTAATAAAATTTATGATAAGGAAATGAGACTATCTTAAAACCATTAAACAAATTTAAAACTGTTATTTTTAAAGGTAAATACAACTAATTCTTCTCATTAACAGTAATCCTAACAATTTAGTTGATAGTTTAAAGATATTAAAGTAATTTATCCTACAAAAATTAGCCAGTGATTCAATAAATCACAGTTCCATGAGCAGCTCTTCATGCAACCAATGATCACACAGTTCAAAGACTGCTACCAACTACTACTACTGCACACAATTATAGCTTACATCATTGGTTGCGATACACAATACTTTTCATTTCAATAAATGATACAGAATCCAAATCTAAAAAGTTTGAGGTTTTTTTCTCCAACTGTCCACACATTATGCACGAGAAATTGAATGGATTTCAACTAAACTGCACAGTGTAATAACTTATGTCAATGATTTGGGTATAGGATACTTTTTATCCTGGTTGAACACACCTCCACAAGACACAGAGCCCAAAATTGTATGTTTCCAAATTTTTGCCTCGCTCTGCTAGCTTCTTGCAAAATCTGATAAAAGAATTTCTACAAAATTTAAGATAGTGGTAGCTTATGTAATTAGTTTACACACAGGCTTTGGGAAACCATGGAAAAATGAAATCTGGATGGCCAGATGCAGATTCAAATCCATGTCATCCCGAATGAAAGGCTAGAGTATTAACACTCACTCACAAGGATCCCTATTAATATCATATTTCATACATAATATAAAGGGAAAATCGTAAATTTTTTAATTTTTATGAATCCATTTAATAAATAATTTGGCTGTTTGAACTGTCTCAAAGTTAAAATTGCTACGATGATAAGTGTTATATGTGCAGTGATGATATGTTCTCCTTTATGATTCAATTAGGTATTTTATATCACAGTTTATAAACCTATTGGATAAAGGAAACAAAGAAACTGCCGCAAGGCACTGAAAATAAGATAGGATAGGGAGTTACCCGTCACTTACCACAGATGAAGGCAGGAGGGCGAGACACGTAAAAACACAAAAACAAACGAATTGCACAATATTTTGACTTTAGTCTTAGTCATGTGGGAGACGAGACATATGGCAGGGGGAAAGATGTGGTCACATCCCAACCCGCCACATGAATGTAGCACAGGCGGAGAATGCGTGGTAGTGGTAGAATTGCCAGGAGGGGGGGGGGGGGGGAAGGGCTAGGCATGACCAGCGATAAAAGTGAAACAAATCAATATAATCTTTGTGTAGCTTAATTCAAAAGTTATAATTGAAAATAAAGGGAGACAGAAGAATATATATATATATATATAATATTAATAGATGTAATGTACAAATAAAAATAACCGACTGTAAAATGAAATGAGAGATGGCAAGTGACAGGTTTAACGTAGGTTTAGGCCAGGGGTGTGTCTGGTGTCAAGGATATGTTGGTAGGCTAGTTCCCATCTGCGGAGTTCTGAAGGGGTGGTGGTATTAGGAAAAACTCTAATACCCCTAAATGGTTTAGTGGTCCTATGGTGGTTGGTATATACAGAGGCGACCTCAGCGAGTTTTTCAGGTGGTGCGAGATCTCATTGTGGTGCCCCAAATATTCAGTCGCTTATTCATGATTAAGGTGTTCCTATAGACTTACTGAAGATAACATACATTTTTTAGATCCTATTAATATTATACATGTAAATGTTTGTATGTTTTTACTGTTTCACATTGAAACTGCTGAACAGCTTAGGATAAAATTTGAAATAATGAATTGGCTATCTACTTTTATCCCGATCGAAAAAGTTGTTCCCATGGGATTTAAATACGAATATGTGTATGAATGCGTTATGTACTCCACTCGAGCAAAGCCGCTGGCAGAAGACAGCCTTTATATATTAATAATAACTCAAACATCAGAAAGATTAGTATAGGGTAGCAGCATATTGAATGATAAACAACAACTGTAAACAGGAACACTATATGTTTGAAAAAGTTCATTTAAGCTACTATGGCATACCCAAAGCTCACAACATGTATCCGTCAAATTCACATAGTTTTTAATAATTTTTTTAAATAAACAAATGAGGAAATAAAATCATAACTAAAAGACCCAGATTGCCATCTTCCTCAGGTTTGTCCTTGGACAATATTATTTTATATAGGTGAAATTGCAAGGTCTGATAGTCTATCTAGAGTCTGCCTTTACCATCTACATCTACATATATACTCTGCAATTCACAAAATTGTGGGTGGCAGAGGGTGCTGAGCACCAAAGCTAATCTATTTGCTGTGCATTCCAATCCCTAATGGTACGAGGGAAAAAAGAATTCATATAAGAATCAGTCCGGCACCTTATTTCTCCAATTTTATCTTTCCTGTCCTTCCGACTCAAATAGGTTGGTGGAAGAAGTATTTCTCTACACTCAAAAGTGAAAGTGGGAGTACGCATGTTTTCCAATAAGTTTAAACGAAACATATCCTGCCAACCGTTTTGTTTCATAAGTTGAACTTTTATTGGTTCTGCTGATTCAAGCCCCATCAACAATAGTTTCAGTTAGAAAGTTCCTCAATTAATTCACAACTGGATATTTTTCTCCATCAATTAAACTTATTTCTAAATGTGGGCAGAATTATTCAGATTCTGACTTTTCGGGAATTGTTTTGATAATGTGTAAGAACGAAACTGTATCATTAAATCTGGATAGTTGTACGAGTTGAGTGACCAGCGAATTCTCAATTGTATTGATCATGTGCCAAAAAGACGTTCATTGTAAACAGTTCTTCTGGACCTGGTTGCTATTTCATCTACGGCCGCAAACTAAAAAAAAATCTTTGGTTTCTTTGGTATCTTATTGTCTTAGTAATTAGAATACATCCCACCCTTAGAAGCAATTTCACTAGCTGTTATCAGAGCAGACGAATAACCCTGGTATTCTTTCTCAAATTCCGAGCTGTTTTCCACCAATTGTGAAGCGTTTCGTAAATCCACTTTCAGGCTGCATAGTCTTGCTTAGAATATTTACTTGGTCCATGATCTGGCTCAGGGACAAGGCCTCTGTTGGTGCAACTGAATAAAATAAACATTTTTAAAATAAATCTGAACAAAGAAGCTGATTTAAGTGATGTTTTGGCAGCACCTGTTATTACCAAAATTAATGATAGCTACATAGATTATAAAATGATATTGGTTCAGAATTCTGCTTTGGACCCCTTTGTTTCTTCCTATTATACTGGATCTATTGTCATATCTTTGGCCTCGACAATCATTCGTATCAAAACGGAACTTTTGCAAAATATCCTCGATACATAGGCCAGTGAGTACAGCTCCCGAAGAGTCATTATCCGGCTTGTAAGCAACAAAACACTCACGCTCTTGGGCTTCGTCTTCATTAGTGTCAACAAAAACAATGTTAAAGATAATTGTTTGACACAACTGACATCAGGAGTTCACTTCAGTGTAATGGAAAAGTATTTAGATGACTTATCCACAGTCAAATTTTTATTACGAACTTCTTTCATTTTTAATGTGTTTGCTTTCTGTATCGTTTCCAATACTGAAGTGAACAACATTAGCAAGTGATGCTCGCACGTTCAATTTTTTGCCTGATGGTCGATAGATAAAGCGCTCCTTATTATGTTTTTGCAATCAAACATCCTCAGTAAAGCCTGCAGAATTACGAACAGTAGGCTTACATATGAAAATAAAACAAACGATAAAAGATGATTAAGATCACCAAAGCAGGCAATAAAGAAAGATTAAAAACACAACAGTGGTTATTAACACATGGCTGCCAACAGGAAGACAATGACTAATATATTTTTATGTTTTCTTATTTTTATTTTTGCATTGGTGCGGGTCCTTAGGCTACAGCCTAGGTAGCTTATGCCTAAATATGGGCCTGCCAGGAAGTTACCAATATTAGAAGTATTTAGTGTTTCAGATCCAAAGCTTCCTCTGAACAAGAAATTATTGCGTATAAAATGAATACATTAATTTGAGAATTACACCCTATCGTGATTTTTCGTCTTCAGTCTGCATTTATAAATGCTTGTCTATTACACTGAAGCTCTTTAACCGAATCAACGCTTCTATCCAATGGAGCATGATGTGCTGGTAATTTGAGAAATTTTCATGACTTTTGAGAGGCTCCTGTCATCAAATCCTTTCCCAAATAAGAGTGAAACCTTCTGTTACTTTAGCTGCAGATTTTAAGTAAAAAAACCTTATTCTTTTATAAGTTTCTCCATTTGGCATTATTCTTTGAAAATGCGTATTCGAAAAATGACGTCAATGATTTTTTTGGGATTTTTCCGTTGCTCAAATAATTCTGGCTGCAGAGTCAAAGACAGACCATTCTGAACAGACGACAGTGGTGGTATGTATGGTATGTTCTATTCTGTAATATTTTGAACTGCAGATGACATTCAAGCAATAGTTAAATTTTCTCATACATGCTGATCTTTATCATCATGAGCCTCATCTGAAGAACTTCTATTAAATAACGTTTTCTTCCGTCTTGTGTTGAACTAGTTCTGGTGACAACGATTCAGATTACTTCTCAACTTTAAAAAAATTTGCAAGCAATTTTGAAGCATTCTCAGTTTTGCCTTGGTTTTGATTTCTTTTTTAAGTTCTGTGCGTGAGATTTCTTTTTAAGTAGCACATATCTGTAAAAGACACATTATGCTTTATAAATATTTCCGATACGAACGTTTACTGCAGTCTCCTTTGGTATAAAATGGTAGAAATAAATATGTAGGTTGAATCTCTCCCCATTAACATGCACCCGCATGCGAATGAACTCCAAGACTACAGCCCGAAAGGTAGGAAACAGGTGTGGGAGGCGCGGTACCGGAGAGTGTTAGTTATGGGACGAGTTGTGATTTTCTTGATTCGAGTAACTCAAGATAATTCGAGTCGCAACTCGAAAGTTACACGATTCTATGACGGCATATGTCTATGTATCAAGCTGCAGCTTTTGCGCTTATAAACGTTTCTGAATGAACAGTGTGTTAAAATAATATGGGAACAGCAAGCTCGGTTATTGGGTTATATGACGGCACCCGGTGTGGTCGTACCGCTTGCACCGCCCTAGGGCCACCACTGGGTATATAACCGTTCATAATTAGGTTTAGTTACTGCATTGTAAACGGCACTGCCATGAGTCGAGGCTATGTGCATGTAATGTCACACCACGAGGAGATGTCGCCAAATGACAAGTGGCGGCTCATCAGCATCAGCACAAATGCTGGGAATCAGGCTGGTGCGGTAAACACCCATGGCAAGCCAGAGTCCTGCATGGTGGACACTATCCAGTATTCTGAGATAGCTATTCCATGTCAAACCATACACGAAACAGTAGTACTTCAACTGCAACCATACAAAGGCTCTATAAAACCATAGCAAGCAGGAGTGGTCAGCACCCCTTGACCTACCACAAATACATTTTAAAGCATTCAAAGCTTTCAGAGCTCTCACTTTCAGAACTTTGAGATGCAGCAGCCAACTTTACCTATTGTCAAACATGAGGCCTAGAAACCAAACGGATTCACTAAAACTTGAACTGGCTTTCCTCAAGGTAAGGCGAGGTTTGGATAAAATGCTATGAGATCGAGTAAAAAGTACACATTGTGTTTTCTCGGCTGAAAAACGAAAACCGGTGTGTACTGACTTCCAACCTGTTCAGTATGAGTTGCATCTGCCACTCAGCACTCCTCAGGCTGGATGATGTATGAAAAGTTAAAAAATCACCAACAAATAGAATATTGTTGTTCTGTCAAAAGGGGTTAATGGATGGATTGGACAAGGCCCAAAGAATGGAGCAGCCCAAGGGAAAGCGTAAATGCGATGTTGAATGAATTGGGTTGGGAAGACCTGGAACACTTGACCTAGTTTGGGATGACGACAAACAAATATTACTACCATATCTAAAAATGGTTGACAAAGTAAGATAAGGGAAATCAGGGCCAGAACCGATACATTTCTATACTCTTTTTTTCCACGAGCAATTAGGGAGTGGAATAGGAAGGATTATCAAGTGAGAGAAGTTAGAGATTCTGATAGGAATAGGTATCTATAAACCCATCCGGCCATCTTGATTTGGGTTTTCCAAGATCACTCCAGGTGAATGCTGGGATGGTTCCTCAAAACAGCGCATGGGGCCTACTGCCATATCCCATATATCTCTTCCTATGCACAAATGGTTACACATTAGGATTGGTGGAATGCCCCCTCTGCTACCCACTTTTAATGAATCACAGAGTATTAATAATAATAATAATAATAATAATAATAATAACAACAATGTATCAGTAATACCAAAGGAGTCTCCTTATTATTGATGTAATGCTGTTAGGGCTGATAGCAAAGAGGCTCACTCTTAAAATTGACCAATGAAGAACACCGTTTTCCTGGATAAAGAGATTTGACACTTCACTACCAACTCAATACCGGAAGCAATGCTGAGATAAAAAAGACTGTGTAAAACAGAGCAGATTTCCCTGAAAACCCCATACATGAAGTTAAAAAAAAAATTATACTGTGCTACTACAGAAGAGTGTATAAACTATGTGGCTCAGTATAGGGAGGGGATGGGGTTAGCTGGTAAACTACGCTAGGCTACAAAGGGGTGGGGTGGGGGAGGGGTTTCGTGCCAGGCCATGTAGTTTTTCATTCATTTTATTTGCCACAGTTAAAATAACACACAGCAGCACGTAAATATTTATTTACATCTTTTAATTATCTCCATATGTAATTTACGATAGTCTCACAAGGGAAAAACAGTAAAAAATGTCTTCTAGAATCAGTAGGGTATGTGCTACGTGGAGGGTGGGGTGGGGTGGGGACATTGAAACAAAAGCCACATTGGGCTACTTGGTGGAAAAAAGGGGGGGGGGTTCACAGAAGGCCAAACTGGAGCTACATGGTTTATGGATGCTCCCTGGGTAGTATTGTATGCTTTTTCTACATAAAAAAATACACCAACAAGGCGTTGGCTGCGGATAAAGATGTCTTGTATTGCCGCTTTCAGCAGGATCAGGTTGTCCAAGGTGGAATGGAACTTCCTAAATCCACACTGAAAGCGACTCAGCAGATTTTGGGATTAAAGACACCAAACAAGCCAACGGTCAACCATCTACTCTAGTTTCTTTCCAATGAAACTTGTTAAAGCGATGCTTCCATAACTACCTGCTAACACTTAGTCCTTCCCGGGTTTTAAAATAGGGATCAGCATTGCTTCTTACCACGAGTCGGGGAAGTGTCTTCCAGTCCATATATCGTTAAAAATACATAGAAGGTACTCTTTAGCATTTTTTCTAAGAAGCCTCAGGATCTGGTACTGGATCAGGTCAGGCCCTGGTGCAGTATCTTTGGTTCTGTTTAAGGAGGTCTCCAGCTACCAAAACGTAAATGGGCTATCATACACCTGTAAATTCTGAAGTCTTCTTTTGGGAGCATTTCTTCATAGCTGAAACCGAGCTTCCAGTTTGGCAGATAAGGTAACAGCAGCGAATGACTCTGCCATCAGTTGTACTATTCTTTGCTCATTGGTGACTACATGCCCCTGATCCAGTAACCCAGACACTGATGATTGAGAGTACCTTCTAGACATACGGCGGATTGACTCCCATACTTGTGGAATGGTTAATGGTGCTCACATAATACTTCTATGACCTTTTCTTTCTCTCCTTAATCACATGACACATCTTAACTCTCACAATTCAGAACGCTGCAAGTTTGTCAGGTGTTGGGTGCAACCTAAACCGGTCCAAGGCCCGTCTGCGACCCTGAACAGTGGACATCTGTCGTTCCACCACAGGACAGGCATTCTTCGCAGCATTCCTGTGGTATTAGGCATGGAGATATCAGCCGCCCGGTGAATGACTTCTTTCAAGTGTTTAAACTACTCCTGGAAGGTCTGATGCTGTTGGAGAGTGACTGAACAATGATAGAGCTGCCAGTCAACTCAGCTGATATTCAAATTGCTATAGAAGCTCATGATCCACCTCCAAATGCATGAAGCCTGCAATTGAGGGAGAAAGGTCAATGGCAGAGGACATACCGGTAGCAATAGTGAAGTGCGCCATTTGGCCGGTATTAAGGATCCATACCTATTTTTGCTCCAATAATTTACAAATTTCCCGACCTCTGGGGCAATTGGTTGTTGAGCCCCATAACACACTGTGCATGTTACAGTCTCCCATCAGGAAAAAGGCCGAGAAATTTGCCACAGTAAATCAGTCAGCTGACCAAAATTAACTGGTGATCCTGGTGATAGATATAAGGAGCATAATGTCAATTGTGTTGGTCCATGAATTCTAACTACTGCTGGTAGGGGAGAGCAACAGGTTCAGAGTGGACAATGTTTTGGACAAACGCAGCCACTCGACCCTTCGCTCTATCACCCTCAGTATCATCCTTTCGGTAAATGTCATATCCTCTTATCACAGGCTGTTGTGATGGTCTAAAATGGAACTCTACATGACAGAGACACATAAGAGTTGTAATTCCTATTTCTGAGCCATGAAACTGTTAATGTTCCTTTGGAGTAGGGGAGCCATCCTACTGGTTTAATTTCGCCCGCCCGGGATCGGGTGGGTCTTTGTTCACTTCTTGCTGAGGAATGGGATTAGGCTCTTCCCCCAGCATTTCAGTCTCCTCCGGTTCCGAAGATGAGATTGACATCTCCGAATCAGTGTATTCCTCAAACACTTTACTGTTCTTTTTCTTCCACTGCCACTTCGCCCGTCTTCTTCCTATTAGTAGGTAGTCTGGGAGGAGATGAAGAGGGTGGTAATTTTACAAACTGAGCCGTGTACGTGTGTTTAAATTTTGGACCACGGAGCCTCTGTTAACCTTTTCCACTAGTAGCAGATGGTGTTGCTACTGGTGCCAGTGTACATGGTGGAATAGGAGGGACAGTTACTGTTGGTGGGGCCTTGGAGACTGCTGCTGGATTGGAGTGATCAAGGTTGCAGACGTGTTGCTACCGACGTCTGTAGTCATTGATGTTATGACCTTGTCAGCTTTTGATCTGCATTTGTACTGGCATGAGCATATTGTGCTTGTGCTCATATCTGCAACGGACATCTGGGTAGCAACACTTTCTTTCCTGACAGGAGCTGAAGCCATCTTAGCAAAACTAGTTGTGAAAACAAGAGCGGCAAGCAACTTAGCCTTCTTCTTTGCTTCCCTGTAAGGAATCTGGTCTTTGGTCTTCAGCTCCTGTATCTTGTGCTGTTCAAAATACACTTCACCCTCCCTACTCCAGGCACGGTGCGACCTGGAGCAGTTGATGCATACCTGTGGGAGTGTGCAACTAAAACGAGGCTCATGTGCACCCATGCCGCATTTACCACAGGTGAGGTTGCCCTTAAACAATTTCGTTGATTGTCTGAACCTCTGGCACTGAAAACAGCGCATCGGGTCTGTAACATACGGGTGGACATTCAGGTTTAAATATCCTGCCTTGATATTCTTTGGCAACACTGGAGGGTCGAATGTCAGGATGATTCAATACGGCCCTTCACCCTCCACGTGATCTGACGTACCTTGATCACTTTCTCCGATTTTCACTCCTTAGTGAAGATCCTCTGTCCCTAAATCCATGACACCATGGCAGGTGACTACACCTTTTCTGCTATTTAGGGACTTATGGAGTTCACATTTTATGGTGAAATCCCGAACTTCTTACAATTAAGCAGTTTCATGGCTTGCTTATTGGTGGCTGTTTCCAGCAGCAGTAGACCATTCTTTATTATTTAAAAAAAAAAACAAAAAAAAAACAAAAAAAAAAACTGGAATTAGGGTACCTATAAGACACTCAAGACCATTTGAAACATAGAAAGATGACACCTTTTCAAATGTTCCTTCTATTCTTTCCATTACGGCAAAAGCTTTCACTGGCGAACAAACTTTTTTTGATGCTTTCACCATCTGAAGTGGAGGGGGGGGGGGGAAGGGGGCTATAAACTCTCTCCAGCTTCTTAGTATAGTGTGTGTTTATATTAGCCTGCGGCACATCGCCACCACAGGGGTTTGGGTGTTTTTGATGAGGTTTTTAAATTTAATTACTTTGTTTTTGTTCACACGAGTAAGGAGAAAAGATCTGGTGGTACCTCCACTGCGTTTCCACCGGGCTAATACAACAGGGGTACGCAGGTCCCCCGAAGTCACAAGCTATTGATGATTGTTCTGATGACCCATTCACCTACTCAGCACATGTAAAACGTTGAGGTTGTGGGATTATTTTAAAGAGGTTTGTTCCATCCTCACGATCCGGGCACTGAAGCCAAGATCCCCGTTCTCCTAGACATACAACATTCCACCGTCAAGTTTTACAGTGGTCATTGAAGCATACATGGAGTTTACAGTGTGGGAACTTGCGGTTCTTACAAATTACCAGCTCAGGCACTGCAGGTTCGCCAAAACCATACCTGGCATTTGTGTACCAGCCCTTGCAGGCAGTAAAGTGTCAATTTGAATAATGTCTGTTTAGTTCATTGCGTTTAAATACGTACATTGCTATCATTATATATGTGATATTTGTATAAGAATGAAATCAAAAATAAATAGCCAAAACTTGCAAATTTAATAATAAAAATAATAAATAATGAATTATCAGCAACATATGTATCAGTATCTGGCAATAGAGTTTTTCTCTACCTCCCTATCCTCCAGCCCATTGGCTTATATTGGAAGGAAAAAAAGTTATATTTTCTTTTCATGTGTATTTTGGTACTAGATTAACTCTCTCTCTCTCTCTCTCTCTCTCTCTCTCTCTATATATATATATATATATATATATATAATTTCCCTTTCTCTCTTTTTTAAAATTTTCATTTGAACACTGGGTTTTCTTGTCATATCCATAACCATTACAACCTAAAATAATATTTCTTGTATTTTAATAATAAATATGTGACCTTGTGGTGTACTCTGTACAATGAGCACAATTTTGTCAGAGCTCTACAGTGACTAAAATGATGAAAGATCTTGGACACATACTAAGGAGATACAAAAGTGACTATTTATTATAACTTCTGTCTTATTTCAAATATGTGCTTCATATCTCTATATATAATATGGTTTTCAATCCTATGTACAATACATAAAGATTACAAATGTAACTATACACGTCACTTTCCACAGATGAAGGCAGGAGGGTGAGAAGAACAAGTAAAAACACAAAAAATAAACACAAATGCACAATATTTTGGCACGGGCCTTAATCATGTGAGAGGCGAGACATATGGCAGGGGGAAAGATGTAGTCACATCCTGACCCATCACATGAATGAAACAAAGGCGGAACCTGCACGGTGGTGGTAGAATTGCCGGGGGTGGAGGGATAAGGTTGACCAGCGATAAAATTGAAACAAAATAATCTTTGTCTAACATAATTCAAAAAGTTCACGGCAGTTTCTTTGTTGCCATTATCCAAATGTAACTATATACAGAGATATGGTAACAATGAAATAATAGGTGGTAAGTAATGAAAAGTAATTACAAAATAGTTTAGAGAAATAAATCACGACTTACCTTAAATAATGCTTGTATGGCGTGATCACATAAAACAGACACAAACATAAAAGACAAAGAAATTTGATCAACTAGAGCACAGTGGGGCGAGTGGATTTTGTGGGAGACTGCCTCACAGAGTGACTGTTAAGCTGGGAACATGGAGAGCTAAATTCAAACAGAGGAAAGGGAGAGGGTGTAGTGATTTTAAGCTAATACCCAAGCATTGCAAAATATCAAAACTAATAACTGCATAAACAGAATTTGAAACTTTTAACAAAATTATATTTGGTGCCAATAATTAGCTGGAATATAATCTTAAATAGTAGATACCCAAGTGGTAACCATAAACTCAGAAGTGCTGCAAGAAATATATGAGGCAATAAAACAATCAGTGCAATAATAAAGGCTCATACACTTAATTAGAAATCTAAACTTTTGTTCTGTGTTAGGTAATTTGGAAAAAGATTCTTTGACACTATTAGAAAACATTAAAAATATAACTGCTTTTATTCTAAGGACATAATAATTTCCTCACCTGACTTTCTTAAGAGTTAGCAGTCGTTTCTGATTCCTTTCTAATTCAATACGTTTCTTCTCAATCTTACTGTCTAGAGTTGCCTCATTACTTGATACATTTTCCAAAAGCTGTTTTATATTATTAATGTCAGATTTCAGTATTTCAATTGCTTTTCTCATTGCTTCTTCAACTTCACCCAATTCTAGTTGCCTTCCAACACGATGGTTTCTGATTTCCTATTTGAAATTTGATTAATATATATGTATATATTAAAAAAACATATAAAAAAGTACATAAGAATTGATAAAACATATTAATTTGCTGATTTTAGTGAACAATCAATTCCGAAAACGAAGAATTTACTTCAAATCTAGAACGTCCTTAACTTTCACAGTCAGTCGGGGCTTTTACATGTGTCAGGGAATGTCATGGCTGTTAGCACATGCGAGATCGTGAAATATTGTATACATGTGTTTGAAATTGCGTGGAGTACAGCTATGAACATGTATCAGGTTATTACGAGTGATAGATTACTGTTATCAACTCCTACGGTGGAACAGTGAAAGTGACTGAATATTTTTGCTGTGCAGTACAGAGGAAAAAAATGGACTGTAAATGATTGTAATGAATTGTTTTGTTGGACATGAACTTAATAACAATTTTTCCTAAAGAATCTGCAATCTTCAGTTGTAGAGGTTCCGATAAACTATTATGATTAAAAATTGATGTTGGCCAACGGGTTCTACCAGTTGTACCAGTGGGACTAACAATAAACTTATTCTGGACAGCAACGTGCTTTAGTAAACTTGTGCGTTTTCTTGATAATAACAAACTGGTTTTGGTAACCTCTGGCGACAGATGCATACACATGAACAAAGAATTTAGAACTGTTTAAACTTAATCAATTCTGTTAAATAAACCTGTCAATCAAGTAATCAGCTTACATGGTGACACTATGACGGACTGTGTGGTTGATAATTAGTACCAGGGAAGAAGCAGCTTTCAAACTCTGGAAAAAAAAATTAGTGATATTTAATTGGTGGTGATAATCGGAGCAGAGGTGACAGTGCCCAAAGAAGTCTGAAGAGATTCTACACCAGGCAAGCAGCATGGTTGGTTAGAGAGCTTCGTAGAAGAGTAACCACTCTGGAAATCAGCACAGAGGGGGCCCAGTGCAGTAGTGACTGAAGGAATCAACCAGATCGCAGACGAGCCGAATGAAGAGTCATAGTGCCAAGATCGCTGAAAGATATGAGATACATTGTGCACTGCTTGCTTGCTATTTCAAAGGCGTTGTTCCTTCCAAAATTTTCCTTAATCTTTTCTTTTGAATTAATATCCAGGAAGAGAACTGAAATAAGATTTTCTCTCCCAATTTTGACAAAATTATTTTTTTCAACCTTCATCGGTGGTGACAAAATCCTTCTTGTCATGACAGATCAAGGAACCTTTCAGATGCTTAGCAAAGTTGAGTCATGTACTTATGAGTAATTCTGAGAATTTTTCTGTCCAGTAGTATTTGTCTACTCAGTATTTCAAGCTTGTTTACTTTCAAGTCTTAGCACATTTGAGCTGACATATTTTTTCTCAATTGTGTTTCTTCTGAGAGAGTGATAATGGAGGGTGTCTCGAAAGGGAATGAAGTATCTATGGGTAATTTATTCAACCTCATTCACTTGCTAACGAAAAATAGCTTCGCCTTTCGTATGAAATTAGAACAAACTAGCTCTGCCCTTTAAGCAGAATTTAAGGCTGGCATTCCCTCACTAAAGGAAGACAACTTTGCCCTTTGTACTACATTAGGGCAGAATATAAGGCTGTTCTCCTCTCTATAAAGGAAGAGAATCTCGCCTTTCAGGCAGAGATCATGGCTGAAAATTGTAAATTGGTTATTAAATTCTTACCAGTACCAGCCAGATCAGAAGCCATTTGCATCAAAATGTGAAAAAGGAGGGAGAAACTGAAGTGAGAGTGTGCTTGGGGTTAAGCAAAAGGAAAGAATAGATTGAGATAGGGCTAGCAGAAAGACTCTTATATAAGGTAATGTTGGCAATAGATGAGAAACAGAAGATAGTAGGGTGGCCAGTCAATGGGATGACAGAGACTGCTGCTACAGAGCAAAAAAATGAAGACAGTCAAATGTGTTTTGCAAATAGTAGGAGAAATTTGAGGATTACGTGTGGAAATGGAACCTTATGTAATTTCAGGGCTCAATGTGGATTTTATACTGGGCACTGATTGGCTCACAATGGTGGGAGTGAAGGTGGACCTGAAAGAGAGAATGCCATAGTTCACGAGCCGAGGCAAACGTGTGAAGGTGGACCTGAAGAAGAGAGCCATGAACAAGAAAGAAGAAATGAGTGGAATACGAGTAGTTTCATGGGGAGATGCCAGGTCAGTTCAGCACAGGAAGATCATGATTCGTGTTAGAAATAAGTGGTGAAGTTCAAGTTTGGGGAGCGTTTGAAAGATTCATGCTATTCGGAACAAAACATTCTAAGCTTAAGAACACGCTACGCCAAATCTTCCCACTGAGGGAACATCCTATATCACTTTAAGTCTCACAATAAAGGTAAAGTGCTCACAATGCACCTACTTGTCTTTCGCTTGAACAAGCAGACCCCTTATGCACAATCACCAAGATGATTCATACACTCACTACTTATCATCTGGCCTTTTTCTTTTGCCTTATAAATGCTGAGCCAAGCAGTAGACTTCATTGGTACATGGAGTCGATAGATGAGAGCCTTCAGAACTCACACCATAGCCATCTAAAATAATGATTTCCATGTATTATATGTGTTTTGTTTTTTCCAGTGATTGATTTTTCAGTTTCTTTCTATATACTGACAGATTTGTGTGAGAAAGCTAAGTCATCATTTCTGATGTGATACAAAGATGTTGTTTTTGTGCTTTCCTATTGTATGTTTCCTGATTTTTCTGTTTCGTAAAATGTGTGTTCAATTGCCAAGTAGATGTATATGACATGAGGGGTAGGCCTCCCCAAGGTTTGAATAAGTACATTACTATAGGATGGTACTATATAATATTTTTTTCTTTTTTTTTTTTTTTTTTTTTAACTGTGAGGAAACGGTTTATAGTGATAATTTCTCTCTTTTGCAACCAATCAATTATACCTGTTGTAACAGCCCTAATAACTGAATTTTGAATAGCATTATACTGTATGAAGTATTTGTAGTGAGCTAATGTTTGGTTGAAAGTGATTTGATATGTTTATTTTGTAATTTCTTGTAAATAAGTGTATATAGACTTTGTTTTAGGTAAGAAAATTATTTAAAGATCATTTAATATGTTTAAGAACCGAATGATGCAAGAGAATTTATTAAAAGTTTGTAATTACTTGTATTAATGTAAGTTACGATGTCTACAGGACAATTTTCCACCATTTGAAAGGATTTCTGTAAATAATTTTGTATTTAAGTATCTCTAATTACCATTTCTAATCATTTTGTAATGTTATTAATTAATTTTGTATCAATTCCGATTGTTTTTAATTTGTTTGATTGTTTGAGTGATTGTTAATGATCGAGAAATATCGGGCGGATGCCTTTGAAGAATTCTCGTAAATTCGATAGACTCTATATAAACAGATCGCCTGGACAGAGTATTCATTCAGTGTTACAGAGACATTCATGCAAGTTTTCATTCAGTAAGTCAGTATTGCATCTTTGGATTGTTACAACTATGCTTGTGAATGTCACAGACTTGTTTTGATTGAAAATAAACGAGCATCAACATACATTGTTTTTTGGTGGACTTTTTAATTAATAAATGCAGTAAATTAACCCACCAAAGAACCTTAACATGGCGACCGTTGACAGGACGAGAAGTTCTTAAACATCTGTGGGATGTTTATCTTCTAAAAAGAATCTGCAGAAAATTGCGACGGATTATCGGCGATAAGCGAACATAACCTGTGAGGAAATTTCAACCGGCTACGACACGGATTTGACGCCAAGCGGATCTTATTCGGCCTAAGGCGGAGATTCTCCATCAGGAATCGGCGGTAATCTTCCGACGACGAGTGGATTTTCTTCGGCCTCAAAATCGTCTTCCTACAGTGGATTGTGAAAAGTGTGGTTAAGTGTTTGAAGTCAGTGTGGTGTTTAATGGTTAAATAAGTGCTTCTAAGTGAAATTTAATGTGATACAAAAGTGAGGAATAACTGTAAGTACGGCATTGAATATTCAAGTGAATTATTTTGCATATTAATGTGTGGCAGATTGGAAAGATTTTAATTTTCCTTAATTTTGTTTTTTATGTTGATTTTGCTCATTACTAAAAATGGCTGATAGTCAGAACCTACAAGCAATTCTAGAGTCTTTTGTAGCTAGATTCGATAGCAAATTTTCTGAAATTAATTCTCAGTTTGCAGAAATCAATGGTAAATTCGATAACAAATTTTCTGAATTTAAAATTGAGTTAAATCTTGACAACAAATTTTCTGAATTTAAAAATGAGTTAAATCTTAACAAATTTTCTGAATTTAGAAATGAGTTAATAAGTGATAATGACAGCAAATTTTCTGAAATTAAGTCTCAGTTTTCCGAAATTGATGGCAAATTTGATAATAAATTTTCGAAATTTGATAGCAAATTTTCTGAAATTAATTCTCAGTTTGGATGTAGTCTTCTCGGGAGACTAGCCGAGTAAGTAAGATGTTTCCACACGATATTTCGGCGATCTCTGACTCCGTCGCCATCTTCTGGTGAAGTGCCGGATCCGTCAGAAGGCTGGTTCTTATAGCCTCCGAATGCGCGCGTGGTGGCGTGCGCGCAGCTGGTTGGCTGACTCGGTCGGCGCCTAGGCGGTGGAGTGGGGGTTGGCGCCGGTAGGAGGCAAGCGTGGGCGCAGTTGGTCCGCGGCCGCCGTGCTGTGCACTTCGGCGCGCTGACGACGTATTGCATTAATGACAGGTGCCCACGCTTCGCTCAGCTGGTATCCACAGTCCCGGTTGACGAGATTGCGCGTGGTGCGAATCTCAACTGCTTCTGTGAGAATACTGTCCCAGAAGTTCCTTGTACGCGCCAATATCCTGGTATTCTCAAAGTCGAAGCCATGGCGTTGTTCCAGGCTATGTTCCGCCACCGCCGATTTTTCACTCTGCCCCAGACGCACGTGTCGGGCGTGTTCCAGACATCGCTGGTTAATGCATCGTACCGTCTGGCCAATGTATCTCTTACCGCATTCACATGGAATGCTGTAAACTCCCGGTGTTCGGAGTGCCAGGTCGTCCTTGGGCGAGCGCAAGATGTTCTTCAGCTTCGGTGGTGGCAGGAAGATGGTCTTAATCCCGTTTCTGGCCAGAACTCTGCCAATTCTCGACGTTGTAGGACCGGAGTATGGCAAGAAGGCAATGCGTTCCTGTGGCTCGTTCTCGGTGTTATTGAGCCTGCGTCTCGGTTCTCGGAATGCCAGTCTGATCTGATGCTCCGAGTACCCGTTGCGCCTGAATGTCTGCCGTAGGTGGTTGACTTCGCCCGGTAGGCTGTCGACATCGCAAATCGCTCGCGCCCTATGTACCAGCGTGGTGAGCACCGTATTGCGCTGTGCCGGGTGGTGGTGACTACGCGCGTTCAGGTACAGGTCTGTGTGCGTAGGCTTCCTGTACACAGAGTGTCTGAGTGTCCCATCTGGTTTCCTTTCAATCAGAATGTCTAGGAAAGGAAGCCGGCCATTCTCTTCCACCTCCATCGTGAACTTGATGTTTTTGTTGATACTATTCAGATGCTGGAGAAAACCTTCCAGGCTGTCCCTGCCGTGGGGCCAAACGACAAAAGTGTCGTCCACATAGCGGTAAAACGCGCTTGGCTTCATGTGAGCGCTAGCTAGCGCTTTATCTTCGAAGTGCTCCATGTAGAAGTTTGCAATCGCCGGCGACAAGGGGCTGCCCATGGCTACTCCATCAACCTGTTCGTAATACTCCCCGTTGTATAAGAAGTACGTTGATTGGAGGGTGTGCCGGAACAATTCAATCAATCCAGGCTCAAAATGATGTTCTAATAGAGCCAGCGTCTCATTCAGAGGGACCCTGGTGAACAGAGACACCACATCGAAGCTCACCAGCAAGTCATGCTGACCAAGGCGGAGATCCTTGATGATGTCAATAAACCTTGCAGAATTTGTCACGTGGTGAGGACACCTTCCCACAAGTGGGGTGAGCAGCCCAGTTAAGTACCGGGCCAGATGGTAGGTGGCTGATCCGATGGCACTCACTATTGGACGCAATGGGTTGCCTTCTTTATGCACCTTAGGAAGTCCGTACAGCCTGGGTGGAACCGCCGCACGGGGCTGTAGCAGTTTTAATGTGTCCTCAGGCAGACCAGAATTCTTTAGTAGGACTGTCGTCTTCCTTGCCACAGCATTGGTTGGGTCTCGTGGGAGTTTGCGGTAGGATTCGTCCATGAGGAGATCTTCCACCTTTCGTCGATAGTCCACCATAGTCAGGACTACAGAGGCGTTTCCCTTGTCAGCCGGCAAGACAATAATGTCTTTGTTGTTCCGTAGTGCTCGAAGTGCTCTTCTTTCTGCGGCTGAGATGTTGGACCGCGGCGGCTTTGCTTTGCATAAAATACGGCAGGTTTCACGCCTCGTTTCTTCTGCCGCCTCTGTAGGTAAACCACGGACAGCCTGCTCAACTCCAGTGAGAATTGTCTTATACGGTATGGACCTCGGTACTGGAGCGAAGTTAAGCCCTTTAGATAGTACCGAAATGGTGTCAGCGTCAATTTCCTCGCCGCTTAGATTAATGACTGTTTTACTGTCTGGTTCCGACGAGCCGTTTGAGCTGCGGGCAAGTCGGGAGAACTTGCCGCATTGTCGTGCTGTTGCGCGGCGTTGAACTCTGAGGCTTTCTGCAGCCGTGCAGCTATCTACCCACTCCCAGGCGTCACGGTGTAGGCGGTTAGACAGGAACAAATGGGCAGCTAGCAGTGCTTGAGAGACGGAGTCTAATTCGCGCCTGGTGTACCGAATCCTCTCCCTCACAAGCGCCAGACTGGCCCACCGCAAAATCTTCTTCGCGGACGAAGAATCAATCGCATGCCGAATCTCGGCAAACCTAGGTACGATGTCCTGGTCCCGGCATCGCTGGAGAAAAGCGAGCGCACTAAGAAGTCTGGACTTCTTCTTGCGCAGTTTCTCCAGTCGCTTAACTCGACGATACATTTCCTCCCCGTAGAGGTGTGTTATATAGGAACGAAGTCTTTCTCGGCGTTGAGAATGGATGTAGTCTTCTCGGGAGACTAGCCGAGTAAGTAAGATGTTTCCACACAATATTTCGGCGATCTCTGACTCCGTCGCCATCTTCTGGTGAAGTGCCGGATCCGTCAGAACGCTGGTTCTTATAGCCTCCGAATGCGCGCGTGGTGGCGTGCGCGCAGCTGGTTGGCTGACTCGGTCGGCGCCTAGGCGGTGGAGTGGGGGTTGGCGCCGGTAGGAGGCAAGCGTGGGCGCGGACCAACTGCGCCCACGCTTGCCTCCTACCGGCGCCAACCCCCACTCCACCGCCTAGGCGCCGACCGAGTCAGCCAACCAGCTGCGCGCACGCCACCACGCGCGCATTCGGAGGCTATAAGAACCAGCCTTCTGACGGATCCGGCACTTCACCAGAAGATGGCGACGGAGTCAGAGATCGCCGAAATATCGTGTGGAAACATCTTACTTACTCGGCTAGTCTCCCGAGAAGACTACATCCATTCTCAACGCCGAGAAAGACTTCGTTCCTATATAACACACCTCTACGGGGAGGAAATGTATCGTCGAGTTAAGCGACTGGAGAAACTGCGCAAGAAGAAGTCCAGACTTCTTAGTGCGCTCGCTTTTCTCCAGCGATGCCGGGACCAGGACATCGTACCTAGGTTTGCCGAGATTCGGCATGCGATTGATTCTTCGTCCGCGAAGAAGATTTTGCGGCGGGCCAGTCTGGCGCTTGTGAGGGAGAGGATTCGGTACACCAGGCGCGAATTAGACTCCGTCTCTCAAGCACTGCTAGCTGCCCATTTGTTCCTGTCTAACCGCCTACACCGTGACGCCTGGGAGTGGGTAGATAGCTGCACGGCTGCAGAAAGCCTCAGAGTTCAACGCCGCGCAACAGCACGACAATGCGGCAAGTTCTCCCGACATGCCCGCAGCTCAAACGGCTCGTCGGAACCAGACAGTAAAACAGTCATTAATCTAAGCGGCGAGGAAATTGACGCTGACACCATTTCGGTACTATCTAAAGGGCTTAACTTCGCTCCAGTACCGAGGTCCATACCGTATAAGGAAATTCTCACTGGAGTTGAGCAGGCTGTCCGTGGTTTACCTACAGAGGCGGCAGAAGAAACGAGGCGTGAAACCTGCCGTATTTTATGCAAAGCAAAGCCGCCGCGGTCCAACATCTCAGCCGCAGAAAGAAGAGCACTTCGAGCACTACGGAACAACAAAGACATTATTGTCTTGCCGGCTGACAAGGGAAACGCCTCTGTAGTCCTGACTATGGTGGACTATCGACGAAAGGTGGAAGATCTCCTCATGGACGAATCCTACCGCAAACTCCCACGAGACCCAACCAATGCTGTGGCAAGGAAGACGACAGTCCTACTAAAGAATTCTGGTCTGCCTGAGGACACATTAAAACTGCTACAGCCCCGTGCGGCGGTTCCACCCAGGCTCTACGGACTTCCTAAGGTGCATAAAGAAGGCAACCCATTGCGGCCAATAGTGAGTGCCATCGGATCAGCCACCTACCATCTGGCCCGGTACTTAACTGGGCTGCTCACCCCACTTGTGGGAAGGTGTCCTCACCACGTGACAAATTCTGCAAGGTTTATTGACATCATCAAGGATCTCCGCCTTGGTCAGCATGACTTGCTGGTGAGCTTCGATGTGGTGTCTCTGTTCACCAGGGTCCCTCTGAATGAGACGCTGGCTCTATTAGAACATCATTTTGAGCCTGGATTGATTGAATTGTTCCGGCACACCCTCCAATCAACGTACTTCTTATACAACGGGGAGTACTACGAACAGGTTGATGGAGTAGCCATGGGCAGCCCCTTGTCGCCGGCGATTGCAAACTTCTACATGGAGGACTTCGAAGATAAAGCGCTAGCTAGCGCTCACATGAAGCCAAGCGCGTTTTACCGCTATGTGGACGACACTTTTGTCGTTTGGCCCCACGGCAGGGACAGCCTGGAAGGTTTTCTCCAGCATCTGAATAGTATCAACAAAAACATCAAGTTCACGATGGAGGTGGAAGAGAATGGCCGGCTTCCTTTCCTAGACATTCTGATTGAAAGGAAACCAGATGGGACACTCAGACACTCTGTGTACAGGAAGCCTACGCACACAGACCTGTACCTGAACGCGCGTAGTCACCACCACCCGGCACAGCGCAATACGGTGCTCACCACGCTGGTACATAGGGCGCGAGCGATTTGCGATGTCGACAGCCTACCGGGCGAAGTCAACCACCTACGGCAGACATTCAGGCGCAACGGGTACTCGGAGCATCACATCAGACTGGCATTCTGAGAACCGAGACGCAGGCTCAATAACACCGAGAACGAGCCACAGGAACGCATTGCCTTCTTGCCATACTCCGGTCCTACAACGTCGAGAATTGGCAGAGTTCTGGCCAGAAACGGGATTAAGACCATCTTCCTGCCACCACCGAAGCTGAAGAACATCTTGCGCTCGCCCAAGGACGACCTGGCACTCCGAACACCGGGAGTTTACAGCATTCCATGTGAATGCGGTAAGAGATACATTGGCCAGACGGTACGATGCATTAACCAGCGATGTCTGGAACACGCCCGACACGTGCGTCTGGGGCAGAGTGAAAAATCGGCGGTGGCGGAACATAGCCTGGAACAACGCCATGGCTTCGACTTTGAGAATACCAGGATATTGGCGCGTACAAGGAACTTCTGGGACAGTATTCTCACAGAAGCAGTTGAGATTCGCACCACGCGCAATCTCGTCAACCGGGACTGTGGATACCAGCTGAGCGAAGCGTGGGCACCTGTCATTAATGCAATACGTCGTCAGCGCGCCGAAGTGCACAGCACGGCGGCCGCGGACCAACTGCGCCCACGCTTGCCTCCTACCGGCGCCAACCCCCACTCCACCGCCTAGGCGCCGACCGAGTCAGCCAACCAGCTGCGCGCACGCCACCACGCGCGCATTCGGAGGCTATAAGAACCAGCCTTCTGACGGATCCGGCACTTCACCAGAAGATGGCGACGGAGTCAGAGATCGCCGAAATATCGTGTGGAAACATCTTACTTACTCGGCTAGTCTCCCGAGAAGACTACATCCATTCTCAACGCCGAGAAAGACTTCGTTCCTATATAACACACCTCTACGGGGAGGAAATGTATCGTCGAGTTAAGCGACTGGAGAAACTGCGCAAGAAGAAGTCCAGACTTCTTAGTGCGCTCGCTTTTCTCCAGCGATGCCGGGACCAGGACATCGTACCTAGGTTTGCCGAGATTCGGCATGCAATTGATTCTTCGTCCGCGAAGAAGATTTTGCGGCGGGCCAGTCTGGCGCTTGTGAGGGAGAGGATTCGGTACACCAGGCGCGAATTAGACTCCGTCTCTCAAGCACTGCTAGCTGCCCATTTGTTCCTGTCTAACCGCCTACACCGTGACGCCTGGGAGTGGGTAGATAGCTGCACGGCTGCAGAAAGCCTCAGAGTTCAACGCCGCGCAACAGCACGACAATGCGGCAAGTTCTCCCGACTTGCCCGCAGCTCAAACGGCTCGTCGGAACCAGACAGTAAAACAGTCATTAATCTAAGCGGCGAGGAAATTGACGCTGACACCATTTCGGTACTATCTAAAGGGCTTAACTTCGCTCCAGTACCGAGGTCCATACCGTATAAGGAAATTCTCACTGGAGTTGAGCAGGCTGTCCGTGGTTTACCTACAGAGGCGGCAGAAGAAACGAGGCGTGAAACCTGCCGTATTTTATGCAAAGCAAAGCCGCCGCGGTCCAACATCTCAGCCGCAGAAAGAAGAGCACTTCGAGCACTACGGAACAACAAAGACATTATTGTCTTGCCGGCTGACAAGGGAAACGCCTCTGTAGTCCTGACTATGGTGGACTATCGACGAAAGGTGGAAGATCTCCTCATGGACGAATCCTACCGCAAACTCCCACGAGACCCAACCAATGCTGTGGCAAGGAAGACGACAGTCCTACTAAAGAATTCTGGTCTGCCTGAGGACACATTAAAACTGCTACAGCCCCGTGCGGCGGTTCCACCCAGGCTCTACGGACTTCCTAAGGTGCATAAAGAAGGCAACCCATTGCGGCCAATAGTGAGTGCCATCGGATCAGCCACCTACCATCTGGCCCGGTACTTAACTGGGCTGCTCACCCCACTTGTGGGAAGGTGTCCTCACGACGTGACAAATTTTGCAAGGTTTATTGACATCATCAAGGATCTCCGCCTTGGTCAGCATGACTTGCTGGTGAGCTTCGATGTGGTGTCTCTGTTCACCAGGGTCCCTCTGAATGAGACGCTGGCTCTATTAGAACATCATTCTGAACCTGGATTGATTGAATTGTTCCGGCACACCCTCCAATCAACGTACTTCTTATACAACGGGGAGTACTACGAACAGGTTGATGGAGTAGCCATGGGCAGCCCCTTGTCGCCGGCGATTGCAAACTTCTACATGGAGCACTTCGAAGATAAAGCGCTAGCTAGCGCTCACATGAAGCCAAGCGCGTTTTACCGCTATGTGGACGACACTTTTGTCGTTTGGCCCCACGGCAGGGACAGCCTGGAAGGTTTTCTCCAGCATCTGAATAGTATCAACAAAAACATCAAGTTCACGATGGAGGTGGAAGAGAATGGCCGGCTTCCTTTCCTAGACATTCTGATTAAAAGGAAACCAGATGGGACACTCAGACACTCTGTGTACAGGAAGCCTACGCACACAGACCTGTACCTGAACGCGCGTAGTCACCACCACCCGGCACAGCGCAATACGGTGCTCACCACGCTGGTACATAGGGCGCGAGCGATTTGCGATGTCGACAGCCTACCGGGCGAAGTCAACCACCTACGGCAGACATTCAGGCGCAACGGGTACTCGGAGCATCAGATCAGACTGGCATTCCGAGAACCGAGACGCAGGCTCAATAACACCGAGAACGAGCCACAGGAACGCATTGCCTTCTTGCCATACTCCGGTCCTACAACGTCGAGAATTGGCAGAGTTCTGGCCAGAAACGGGATTAAGACCATCTTCCTGCCACCACCGAAGCTGAAGAACATCTTGCGCTCGCCCAAGGACGACCTGGCACTCCGAACACCGGGAGTTTACAGCATTCCATGTGAATGCGGTAAGAGATACATTGGCCAGACGGTACGATGCATTAACCAGCGATGTCTGGAACACGCCCGACACGTGCGTCTGGGGCAGAGTGAAAAATCGGCGGTGGCGGAACATAGCCTGGAACAACGCCATGGCTTCGACTTTGAGAATACCAGGATATTGGCGCGTACAAGGAACTTCTGGGACAGTATTCTCACAGAAGCAGTTGAGATTCGCACCACGCGCAATCTCGTCAACCGGGACTGTGGATACCAGCTGAGCGAAGCGTGGGCACCTGTCATTAATGCAATACGTCGTCAGCGCGCCGAAGTGCACAGCACGGCGGCCGCGGACCAACTGCGCCCACGCTTGCCTCCTACCGGCGCCAACCCCCACTCCACCGCCTAGGCGCCGACCGAGTCAGCCAACCAGCTGCGCGCACGCCACCACGCGCGCATTCGGAGGCTATAAGAACCAGCCTTCTGACGGATCCGGCACTTCACCAGAAGATGGCGACGGAGTCAGAGATCGCCGAAATATCGTGTGGAAACATCTTACTTACTCGGCTAGTCTCCCGAGAAGACTACATCCATTCTCAACGCCGAGAAAGACTTCGTTCCTATATAATTCTCAGTTTGCTGTAATCAATGATCAGTTTTCTCAACTGCAACAAAACAATGATAAAACATTCTCTGATTTGACTAAATGTTTTGATGTTAAAATCGCAGAGCAATTTCAGGGTTTTAGCTCTCAATTCAAGGAAGATATTAACAATTTAGATTCTAAATTGGGGAAGGTAGTAACAGAATGTAAAGAGAAATTTGAAAAGGTTACAAAATTTTGTGAACAGAATAAGGCTGAATGTGAAAATTTAATTTATAAATAAGTCAGTGAAAATTGTGATAAGATGAGGAAGGAATATGTTGCTTTATTCCAAGCTAATGATGTTAAAGCTAATGAGTTAAGACAGGAAGTGTTCGGTATAGGGAAAAATGTTAATGCATTGGTAAATCAACAGGAACAGTTAGCGCGTGGATTAGAAAGTAATGTAAATCAGTTAGAAAAAAGGGTTACTGGGTTACAGGTTCAGTTAAGTCAGATTCCCTTAACAGGTAATCCAAATTTCAGTGTCGATGTAAAAGAAGAATTCTAATTCTATGATGATAGTGGGAGGCTTCACCCTATTGAATTTATAGATAATTTTGAAAAATCAGACTATTTTAATTTGTTACCCGACAATAAGAAAATTGCACTTGTGGGTAAACATCTTAAGTCTTATGCTAGGGCATGGGGTGATAGACAAGCTAGGGAAGTGACTGACTACAAGCTGTTTAAAGAAAACTTTTTGAAACATTTTTGGTCGACAAGCAGGCAGATTCAAGAAAAGAGGGAGTTGATGACTGGAAGGCCCTATAAACCTGGTCGGGAAACTCAACATGATTTTTTTTCATAAATGTTGGATCTGTTTGTAAGTACTTAGACCATCCTTATGGAGAGGAGGAATTCATTGATTTGATAGGAGCTAGGCTACCTCAGCAAACAAGAAATTTAATTGCCACTTTGGATGTAGTAAATGTGGATAGAGTTTCTGAATTGTTGAGACGCTTGGATGCCCAGGAGTCATTCAATGAACAACATTACCACCATCAACACCATAGGAGGGGCAGCAGGAGTCCCCCTAGAAGGGGTAATGGGTCAAGGGATGGTAGATCCAGGGGATGGGATCGTGATAATTACGCAAGGAGGAATAATAATGGGGGAGTGAGAGAACAGAACCCTCAATCTGAAAGGGAAAGGCAGCATGGGGGGCAGGCAAACTAAAGACCACCCCTGTTATGGGCCCCGCAGTGGTGGAAAAGAATGTGGGTCCAGGTACCAACTGCTATGGAGTTAATACCATCTTTATGAATAATCCCCGAGAAGATTTATTGGAAGAGGTGGAGGATAAGAATGAAGTTTTAGATAAAGTTCCCATAGTGCAAATTAATGCTTTTAATAGACATATAGATGCTCTCATTGACACCGGGTCACAGGTTTCTTGCCTTGCTGAGGGATTATTTAATGAAATTGAAAGCACCAATCAAATTGAAGTGTTGCCCGTTAGTAGTATGACAGTTATTACTGCTACTGGTTCTCGTAGTAAGAGAATTAAGCAGGAAATGTTGATGGAAGGTTGTATGGGGACTGTAAATGTAGAAATACCCATGTATGTAGTCCCTAAGTTGAATGTAAATTGTATTTTAGGCATGGATTGGCTTACAAAAGTAAAGGCTTTGGTAGACTGTGGAGAAGGTAACTTACGGATTAAATTAGACAGTGGGGAATACTGGGTTGATTTTGAGAAGACTGTTTGGAAAGGCATACAAGAAGTAGATCATGTGAGAGTTAAATATAAGGATGCTGGTGTAGCTAGAGTTTGTGACAAACTATTACCGCAGATTTGTGTAAATGTGTTAAGGCAGAGTAGTGAGATTAATAGTCTGATTGAAGGTCAGGAGATAAGCGAAGGAAACGTTATTAATTACCCAAACAGTATGAAACTATTACCATCAGACCAACAAGAAACGCTGAAATGTCTAATTGAAGAATATAGGGACGTATTTTCTGACAAACCAGGTCTGATAAAAAATTATGAGTGCAAGCTTACTGTAAAGTCTGAAGAGCCTTTCTTTATTAAGCCATATCCAATCCCTTTGACCAAAAGAGATGAAGTGAATAAGGAGATAAATCGAATGCTAGAGTGGGGGGTAATAGAGAGGTCAAGGAGTCCTTACAATAATCCCTTGGTTGTGGTAATAAAACCGGACAATTCTGTGCGACTAGTGCTGGATGCTCGCACATTAAACAAGCATTTAGTAACAGAACGGGATCATCCTCCACCTATCAGTGAGTTGTTGCACAGGTTTAAAGGTAAAAGATATATTTCGTCTATCGATTTGACTGCGTCCTATTGGCAAGTCCCGCTTTCAGAAGAATCCCGGAAATACACTGCCTTTCTATTTGATGGCCGTTGTTATAATTTTCGAGTGTTACCATTTGGGTTAAATATTTCAGTGGCTACCTTTATTCGTGCTTTGGATAGTGTGTTAGGAAAGGAATTGCTTGAACAAGTAGAGATATACGTAGACGATATTCTTATAATGTCAGAAACACTTGAGGAACATTGGGTGCTACTTAGAAAAGTTTTAGAAGCATTGAGAAAGGGGGGTATGACGATTAAGTTAAAGAAATGTACATTTTTGCAAAAAGAGGTTGAATTTTTGGGCCATCGTATTACACCACAGGGGATCTTGCCTAGTAATGATAAAATAAATGCCATTAAGAATTTTCCCCGACCTAGAGATAAGAAACAACTACAGAGTTTCTTTGGATTGTGTGAATACTATAGGAGATTTCTTCAGGGACAAGCTTTAAATAGTCCAGCCTTAAGAGATTTGGTTAAAAAAAGTGTCAGGTGGGTGTGGTCCTCAGAATGTGAAAGAGATTTTCAAAAAATCAAAGATGACTTATGTAATTCCAATATCCTCTATTATCCAGATTGGGATCTAGATTTTTGCCTTGCCGCAGATAGTTCTGACTATGGTTTAGGAGTTCATGTCTTCCAGGAAGTGGAAATCAATGGAGAACCGGATTTTAGGACTATTGCCTTTGCCAGTAGAAAACTACAACCAGCTGAAACTAGATACACAATTACGGAAAGGGAGGCCTTATCTATTTTGTGGGGTTTGACTAAGTTTAGGTACCTACTGTTAGGTAGAAAAATTATTGTATATACAGACCATAAGGCTCTTTCATTTTTGTTAGAATGTAAGTTAGTCCACAGTCGGTTAACCCGTTGGGCATTGGTTCTGCAGGAATATAATTTAGAGATTCGGTATAGACCTGCTAGTAAAAATCAAGTTGCAGATGCTTTGTCACGTCTACCGTTAGGTCTAGATTCTGAAAAGCGATGTCTAGGACCACAGACTGAGGTTAGAATTGCTTATCTAAAAGGAGTACCGTATGAAACTGAGGTTAAGTGTTCCTTGCGACAAATCAAAGACGAACAGGACAAAGATGTAGCTATAGTAGAAGTAAAAACTAATCTTGATAGCCCAGAACACAGAGATAAGCTTCAGAAATATTATACTTTGCATGGGGAAGTATTGTTTAGAAGGACTAGTGAAGATGAGGATGATTGGAAGTTATGGCTTCCAGAAAGTTTGGTTGAAAAAATTGTTTGGCATCACCACTATAGTTATGGGCATTATGGGCCATCCAAGTGTTAAGGGAAGATACATATTTCTATAATATGAGAAGGAAGATTTCGAAGCTATTAAAATCTTGTCAAGTGTGTCAAAGATCTAAAATAGATAGTGTTAAACGAGTGGGGAAAATGCAAAATATCATCCCAAGTAGTGTATTGGAATTAGTTTCTGCTGATGTTCTTGGCCCGCTACCCATGTCTCGGGGAGGGGTGACCCAAGTTTTAGTTTTATTTGATGTTTTTTCCAAATTCGTTAAACTTTACCCTGTAAAGAAGTCTACGGCTAAAATTTTGGTCAGAAAGGTGATTGATGAATATTGTCAGAAGGTAGGTAAACCTAAGAGGGTGCTTTCGGACAATGCCCCGCAATTCACTAGTAAAGTGTGGACAGAAAAACTTGAACAAGAAGGAATAGAGGTTATACATACTTCTGCTTATCATCCAGCAGGAAATCCCGTAGAACGCCTAATGAGGGAAATTGGACGTTGGTTTAGGACATATTGTACAGACCAACACAGTAAGTGGGCATGTGAAGTAGAAAATTTTGAAAATGTAATTAACTCTATACCTAGTGATACAACTGAAATACCACCCATTGAGCTGATGTTTAAGAAACCGGCTAACAGATTAATTCGAGAATGTGTTAGTTTTCCAAATAGAAAGAATTTCAACTATGAGGAAAAGGTAGCTTTAGCTCTTAAAAATTTAAAGGAAAAGGCAACAAGGAGAAAGAAAAGGCATGATGAAGGTCAGAAGTGTATAGAATATAAAGTGGGTGATTTGGTGTTAGTTGAAGTTCATAGTAAGTCGTCAGCTTTGCGACAAGAGACTCGTAAGTTTAACCGTTTGTTTGAAGGCCCTTTCAGGATAGAGTCTATACCAAGGAAAAACTCTTATGAGCTAATTGACCCTGAGAGTGGTAAATGTAAGGGTGTGTATAATGTTGAAGCCCTAAAACCCTTTTATGAATAAGTGATCACTTATGAAATGTGCCACTATATGTGTAAATGTCTAATTTGTAAATAAGTATGTCAATTGATGCATGTAAATAGTTTGTGTGAGTACTTATGCTCAGATACAGATGTAAGCATTTCAATGTATAATTTGTGACAGTTTTGTGTAGAGACTTTTGGTATTTTCATGATGTTGTGACTTTCTACATTTTGGTGACAAATTATCAGCTGTAAAATGTAAACAGACTGGTGTAATTAACAAGCAGACATCAAGTGTGTAATTTGGAGTGAAAATAATTGTAACTTAAGGTGATGGCATTGAACGTTTGTTGTGTAAAAACAGTAAATGATAAAATGATTGGATCTGAGAAAAGACAATTATTGTAAAATCAGTGTCATGGACTATGTGCAGATGTTGTATGTGATGAAGAATTGTATTTGTTCATTGTAAAAGTCATTATGGTTGATTGATTGTAATCTGTTCGTGTCTGCATTATGTGTACATTCAACCTGCTTAGATTCGTGACGGATTCAATCAATTTTATCTGTGTAAAATTAAGTGAATCCTGGGGAGGGGTTGTAACAGCCCTAATACCTGAATTTTGAATAGCATTATACTGTATGAAGTATTTGTAGTGAGCTAATGTTTGCTTGAAAGTGATTTGATATGTTTATTTTGTAATTTCTTGTAAATAAGTGTATATAGACTTTGTTTTAGGTAAGAAAATTATTTAAAGACCATTTAATATGTTTAAGAACCGAATGATGCAAGAGAATTTATTAAAAGTTTGTAATTACATGTATTAATGTAAGTTACGATGTCTACAGGACAATTTTCCACCATTTGAAAGGATTTCTGTAAATAATTTTGTATTTAAGTATCTCTAATTACCATTTCTAATCATTTTGTAATGTTATTAATTAATTTTGTATCAATTCCGATTGTTTTTAATATGTTTGATTGTTTGAGTGATTGTTAATGATCGAGAAATATCGGGCGGATGCCTTTGAAGAATTCTCGTAAATTCGATAGACTCTATATAAACAGATCGCCTGGACAGAGTATTCATTCAGTGTTACAGAGACATTCATGCAAGTTTTCATTCAGTAAGTCAGTATTGCATCTTTGGATTGTTACAACTATGCTTGTGAATGTCGCAGACTTGTTTTGATTGAAAATAAACGAGCATCAACATACATTGTTTTTTGGTGGACTTTTTAATTAATAAATGCAGTAAATTAACCCACCAAAGAACCTTAACACTGTCCTTAGGGAGAGAATGTAATGTAACAGTTACCTTCCTTCCGCTGGCTTAAGTAGCGCTACGTCGTGCAGAGATATAGACAATACAGTCAGTCGCGGCTTGTACATGAGTCGGGGAGTGTCGTGGCTGCAGGCACGAGTGAGACATGAAATATTGTACAGGTTCCAGTCATATATATTATTTCTATAAGGTGTTTTTTTGTCACAAACCATTATCTCCCTTCAAACTTAATCAAAATCAATGAATGAGGTGTCATTTTAAAGCTTATGGTTTCTACTTTTGTCACATCATATTACAAGAAAGGAATTTTTCGGAATTCGACCCTTAAAGAGCAAAAAGTCAATATTTATAAATGCTGCTTTCTGTTTTATGAGTCATTTATTTCCCTGGAAACCTATCTAAAATCGTTTGATTAAGTATCATTTTAAAGATTAAGATCTCTGCTTTGGTGACATCATACGTTAAGACAGGAATTTTTCGGAATTTGACACTTAAAGAGCAAAAGTATTAATATTTCTGCAAAGCATTTTTGTGTCACGTGCCATTTATCTCCCTTCATATCTAACTGATATAGATAAATGAGGTATCATAGTAAAGATTAAGGTCTCCACCATGGTCACATTATATTTTAAGAAAGTAGTCTTTTGTAATTTGGCCCTTAAAGAGCAAAAATGTCGATATTTCTAAAAGGTGTTTTTTGTGTTTCGAGCCATTTACCTGGATATCTAACCGAAATTCATAAATGAAATAGGATTACAAAGAGTAATGTCTCAGCACTGGTTACATTATATACTAAGAACGAATTTTTTGGAATTCTACCCTTAAAGGGAAAAAGTATCAATGGTTCTTCAATACATATTTGAGTCACGAGTCTCCATTAATATCTAACGGAAATAGATAAACGAGGTATCATTCTAAAGATTAAGGTCTCCGCTCTGGTCACATCATGTTCTAAGAATGGATTTTTTCTGAATTTAACCCTCAAAGGGCAAAAATATCAGTATTTCTAAATTGCTTTTTTTGTGTCGCGAGTCGAAACAAAATTGATAAACGAGGTACCATTTTAAAGACTGAGGTTTTCGTAAGGTCTCCGATTGGTTACATCAAATTTTCGGAAAGGAATTTTTCAGAATTCGACCCTTAAAGGGCAAAAGTATTAATATTTCTACAGCGCATGTTTCTGTCATGAGCCATTTAACTCCCTTGATATCTAACCAAAATTGATAAGTATCATTTAAAAAAATTAAAGTATCCACTTTAGTTATATAATATTTTAAGAAAGAACTTTCTCCGAATTAAACCCTTAAGAGGCAAATATGTCATTATTTCTAAAACTTTTTTTTCCACCTTGCTTGATGCCTGACCAAAATCGATAAATGAGGTATCATTTAATGACCAAGGTGTATGCTTTCGTCACACCATATTTTATAAAAGGATTTTTTTTGTTTTTGTTTTTGCAATTCGACCCTTAAAGGGCAATAGTATTAATATTATGTCTACAAACTTTTTTTTTTTTAAATTACGTACCATTTATCTACTTTGATATCTAACTGAAATCGATAAATGACATATCGTTTTAAAGACTAAGGTCTCCAATGAGGTAAAATCATAACTTAAGAAAGAATTTTTCGGAATTTGATGCTTGCAGCGGTTGTGCGTATGAAACAGTTTAGAGCCAAGTGCTTAGATTGCAGCAGCAGATATCACAAAGATGTCACTAAGCTGTTTTTTTTTTGTTTTTTTTTTTTTATCCCGTTACGGAAACATTTTTATTTTTCTATACAATTTCAATGTAAACATTTTAATCGCACAGCAACACATAACACAGAGATGTTGATATGCTGTGTGCATTTTTTTCAGGTTGGTTGTATTCTGTTAAGGCTAGTGACAGTTTGTCATACACACAGTGTGTTTTAAATTTTCCTAACTGTTTTGTAATATGTTTTGATGTTTAACTATTAAATATTAACTAATAAATATTTGCTACAAAAGTGTGCTTCTACTTTTCACTATACTACAAGCATTCACCCTCACTATTCATCATATTCTATTAGTGAAATTTTCACATGGGCCATCTAGTTTGTTATAATGATAAAGATTTGGTGGTGGTCATCCAGTTCAGTGTATCAGTGGGACTAATAATGTACTTATTGCAGACAGCAAAGAGCTTCAGTAAACTTGTTGATAATAATCCTCCCACTCAATAACGAACTGGTTTAGTAACCACTGGTAACCAAAGCACATACAAACAACAGTTTAAACTTAATCAATTCTGTTAATTAAATCTGCTAATCAGGTAATGAGCTTATATGTGGGTGCGCAGACATCTGCAGTCATCGTCGGTGTTACCTTGGTTGTCCGGTTTGAACCACATAAATTTATGAAAACCTAACGTTTCGGCCATCATTTTGCGGGCTTCTTCAGAGGACTGTCAAGATTGGGAACGCTGTCGCCTATATATAGATCCCGGCAAGCGCTATAACCGCTTGAAGTGACGTCACTCAAGTTACCGCTGCCAGCGTGGCCTGTCGAATGGGGGCCTGCATTTTCCTAAGCAAGCATGACCATATTTGGTCAAGTTGAAGTCCGCTGTCCACGTTCATATTATTTGGTCTCTTTTTAATTTCCAGTGCTTCTCTGATACATGGCGGGTAGTAACTTGAGTGACATCACTTCAAACGGTTAGTTCGCTTTCCGGGAGCTATATATAGGCGACAGCGATTCCAGAATTGACAGTCCTCTGAAGAAGGCCGCAAAATGATGGCCAAAACGTTAGGTTTTCATAAATTGACGCGGTTCAACCCGGAAAATCAAGATAATAATGAACTTACATGTTGTCAAATTAATTTCGTAGCTGGTTCAATATGGCTGATTGTCAAAATTTACAGGCATTTCTAGAATCCTTTGTAACTAATTTTAATGAAAAATTTGATAACAAATTTTCTGAGATCTATTGTAAATTTTCTGAAATTAATTGTAAATTTGCTGAATTTAAAAATTAATTGAATCTTGACAGTAAATTCACTGATTTTAAGATTGAACTGAATGTGGCCGTAAATTCCATAGATTTCAGAGTCATCTAACCATATGGATAATAAGATTTCACTAATATATGTAAAGATTGATGATAGGGTTAGTAAGCAACTTCAGGGGATTTGTTGTGAAATTAAAAAAGGACATTAACAATTTAAATTCTGGGTTGGGGAAGTAGTCGTAAAATGACAGAAGAATTTGGAAAAGGTAAAACAAATTTATGAACAGGATAAAAATGCATGTATTGATTTAATTAATAAGATAGACTGTTAAAGAAATTATGGAAAAATTGTGATAAGATGGTAAAGTAGTTGTTATATATCTTTTATCTTATCTAAACCGTTCAGCAGGAGGCCTATTACATATAGTGCATAAAGCAAATAACTTTTATAATCATTTTCAAGGGTAAAGCACTTTTCATATCAGATTTTCTTTTAACTGCTTTACGTCTCTTAACAGCGAGGTCTTTAGAGACGGGAAAGGATGGGGGCAAGGAATGGGAAGGAATTCGGCCATGGCCTTTTGAAGGAAGCATCCCGGCATTCGCCTGGAGTGATTTGGGAAACCATGGAAAACCCAAATCTGAATGCCCAGACGGGGATTCGAACCTCCGTCCTCCCGAATGCGAGATAGAACGCTAACCGTTACACCGCCCCGCTCGGTTTTCATATAAGAACATAACCGTGTTATATGTCCATTATCTGGCTAAAACCATTTAGAAAGGGGTAAATCTCATATGGTGGTATAGTGAAGAACTTTTATAGCCATTTTCTTAACAAGGAAACCCCATTTTAAATGGATTCTAAACCATTTTCATAAAACACATAAAATTCAAATAAGGTTGTTTGTCAGGCTAAATTAATTTTGTTGCATTCATTTCCACTAAGAAAGCAGAAAATGACGATCATTTTAAGGTGTATTATGTATGCATGCTTTTAAAATTTATCTGAGAAGATATTGGAAAAACAAAGAATTTTAAATTTTTAGATAAAAGAGCTAAGAAGATAAAAGTAGGCTCAATTGAGAGAGAAAAATTCAGTTAATAACAATAATATAACAGTTCAAAAGTAATTTGAAATTTAAAGTAAGAAAAACAAAGTTTTATGGTCGACATGTGATGGCATCACTAAGTGTGACTTTTAGAAATTAATAGCTCTTAAACGAGAAAAATTACGAGAAAACTTGTCATGAGCAAAAAGATAAAATTAAATTGTAACATATTAAAATTTCGGGAAAAACTGAGTAAAATTAGTATTCTACAGGAATGGGGCGAGTTTCATAAATCACTAAAGAATAGTGTTTCCCTGTGGGAATATACCATTGCTCCATGATGATTCAGAAACAGATTAGCCAATGCTATGAAAAGCTAACCAGCGCCCCCTCAAAAAAATCAGTTTCTGTCAAGCAGGCAGTCGAGGCGAGAAGAGGTCCGTGATGGGCAGCGAACTATGAGGCTAGGGACTTTGAAGGTTTTTAGTAGTGGTGAAATGGGGAACTTATAAATCTTCATGTTGTTATAAACTTTACATCAATGATTAGGACAGTGGATGCTATTCCGATATGCCATAAGATGATCTTTCAAATTTTGGGGGAATTTTCTGTAAGACTGACAATCAGTGTGTGTGAGTGACGTCAACCTGCAATCTAAATTCAAGGAGACGATAGTATCGATGCCTTTTCTTTCTGGTACCAGCACTTATACAGAATTCAAGAATATAAACTTTTTCTAGGCAAGAACTGTTTCACTCCATAAACCTTTATCTTTTGGGAGTAATTACAAGGGATTGGTGGCCATATAAAGAACCTATGCAAGCATCCTTTAAAGGCATCAACCAACACAATCAAGTTCAGTAGAAATGTTTGAATCCCCATCAAACATTTGTATAGGACATGGCGACAAATATTCCCAGTTTTCTGTAAATGAAATTGACGTTGCTCACCTTGGCTAATTCCATCAACTGGATCTGGGAGTCCTGGGTTTACAAGCAGAAGACAACCGACCACTATTCCTGGGTGCCCTATACCACAACGGAAATCCGCCCACACTGACGGTGCAGAATGCTTCACTGCAGCTAATCTCAGGACAACGCCGAAAACAACCTCCAGAACACATCTGCTAGTTGCACCACCACAGCTTTGCTGACACCTGTTCGCTGCATACCACCAACACAACCCTGCTTTTCTCGTCTCGACATTTTGCAGATAAGTGCAACTGCTTCGCTGAGCTTTGCCTGCAAAGTAATCACAATATTTTGTATGCCACAATAAGAATTAACTTAAGTTATTCCCCCCCTAAGCTGGGTGTGTAGTAATTTGAATGAATACTTTCCACAACGAACTTTTCAAGGAGGGCATCCTTCAACTCACTTACTGTGGTTCGTGATTTCTGCTGAAGGATAAACTATTATTGATTTGGTTCTCAACATGCTATATTTGCAGGTCACAACAGTACTTTTCCTCTAAGATAGTTACTATCAAGCGTTTACGCCCTACATCACTGTGTTAACCATGGTTGTTGTTTTTTTTTTTAAAAAATAATTAATCCACTTCAGTGAGATAGTTCAATATTTTTCCATCCTTTTATGCAATTTTTAAGTTAACAAACATTTGCGCATCACTGAACGGTAGCCAAGAGTCCGGGCATTATACTGCCTTGTTCTAGCTCAAAGATCCTCATCCAATCTTAAAGACATTCTACATCGGCCGGAGATATTTTTGTTTTGTATTTATTTCTGGTAATGTATAAATCTGTTTCAGAAGATGGCGTCCAGTAGTATCTCTGAACAAGTAGAACCCACTTGCACAGATACATTGCCCGGCAAACCAATAGTAATGGTCAGAATAACATCAGCTGATGCCATTCCGATAACTGTTTCACCTACACAGGCTCGGAATGTAAGTACCCCTTATGCTAAGGTGACTCCTTTAACAACAATGAACGCAGATTTATGAAACATTCAGGTCACATCTGATCCATTAAATTCTTGGGAACACGAAGAAACAGATTTCAACATTCCTTCCTCTTTATCTTCCTCAAACCAAGTGCCACAAATTACAGATGACAATTTCCAAGGTAACCTATATCAGGCTTGGCAATTTAAAGAGTTTTCTACCAAACATATGTCACAATCTGCTGCACACACAACAGATAGTCAGGAGGAATCTGATTCCTCACCGAGCGTGGTGGTGTAACAGCTAGCGTTCTGGCCTCACATTCGGGAGGATGGCGGTTCGAATCCCCGTCCGGGCATCCAGATTTGGGTTTTCCATGGTTTCCCAAATCACTCCAGGCAAATGCCGGGATGCTTCCTTCAAAAAGGCCATGGCTGAATTCCTTCCCCCCCATCCTTTCCCGTCTCTAAAGACCTCGCTGTTAGAGAGACGTAAAGCAGATAAAAAAACTGATTCCTCAGATGACACTACAAATTAAAAAGATGCAACACTTATCCCACCTTCTCCACAACCTCCACCAGCAGAACCACACTTATTGCAAAGCTTGCTAACTGCTCTCATTGGAAATTTTGCCGCTCTTAGTACAAAATTTGATACCAGAAAACAAGATTTTGAGGCCCTTAATGCCAAATTTGACACAAAATTTGATCAGTACACTAAAGACCTTAGGACGGAATTCAGCAAAACCTTACATAACTCCGCTAAAGTTTGGAAAGATGATATACTACTAACTGTTTCACAAACTTCTGCCCAAATAACTACCTCACTAACACAACAAATAAAAAAGGCCACAAGTGTTATAGACATTAAACTCAGTGATAGAATATTGGCTTTGGATAACAAATTACAGTCATTTGTTGATAGATTTGATCTGAATACCCAAGAAGGGCTGAGTTTTACACCTCATGTCAATACACAATTGGCTTCATGAACAGAACAGCTCAACAACAAATTTGCTAATATCTCCCAAGCAGTAGCACAGGTGAAAGACATCACTACCAAAACTGATAACAGCCTAACTTACTGTAAATAAAAATGTGAAACACGTCCTTTCTGAGGTTCAGGAACTGAAAGGCACTCAGGACGTCCATGTAACTTTGTCTACAGACGTCCCAAATAATCTAACAGATGCTCACGATAATTTTGGTTGTATTGCAGCTATTCCGTTCATAGAACTGTCAATAGTAAAAAGGCAAAAGTAGCTCTTCGGCAAACAGCTGATTTAAATATTTTGGTCAGGGAACCACGAGCTACTGTAGGTGATGAAGTTGTCAGTGTAACTCAACTTGCAAATACTAGATCAACAGATGACAGTATGCATTACACTAGTCAACGCTACAATCACCCTATTAATAAGGACTATACCAGTCCTAAGGTGGCTTCACAACACAACAAGCTTCACAGGCGACGTAAACTTATACCTGCACAAGACCTTGCTGGGAATCTGCATATATTAATGTTTCCAAATGAAACAGATATTCTTTTGTCGAGTCAGAATGTTATTGATAAAGCATTCCTTTACTATACACATTTTGTGCAACTTATATTTTTCAGTGATCATCCAGTTGGTCTTTTGGCAATATTGTCATCACCCTCTAAGTTGCACAACTATCATTTCAAATGTACAATTCGTACTTTAAGTACACTAACACACACAAGAAAACATAAGAACAAAAGGTTCCTTAATATTTTTGAAATTTGTAATAATGTGAAAAAGAAAGTGACAGATTTTGGGAGGATGGTAAAGAAGCATGAAATAATTTTTCCATCTTTCCACTCAAGAAACATGCTATTTGGTAACATGAAAAATATACTAAAACTTAAACAACCATACTGCCCTATACGGGTAAACCTACAAAGGAATTACTCTACAGGGATTTTTAAGAGAAATGTTGCATCTTGCCTTTCCCAAATACTGCTGTTCCAGGCATTTGACTCAATTTTGTAGGAACTCTGAAGTCAGTTACTAAGCTGATTTTAATTTTTGATGTGGTATTGTTTGATAAACATTTGCCAACAATTATTCACTCTATAAGGTATCTTTTATATTATATCCACCTCAAGCTCTGGAAGAGCATTCTTAGATTTAGAATGAACAGGTTTTCAAACTATGCGAAGGTAAAGCAGACTAAAATAACGTTTGATAGTCAAGGAGTTGAAATCTTTTGTGTAAAGAATGCACAGAATGCAACCATTGAAATGGTGTTGGAGGTTAAATGTGTCTCCCAATAATATTATGTAGAAGAAAGGAAGAAGATATGATCAAATAATTTTCATGGGGGTATACTTTTAAGGTCCAGGACATTAGTAGCAGAGACTACACCTGTGATATCTTTTATTTGCTTCACTTGATAGATTAAGCTTCTTACTATAATATTTCTTCAAATTGTCATTATTGGTACTTATCAAAGATGACTTAGGTAAAGTAATCCACTCACTATTACTGAGAAACAGGGCAATTGTAGATTCAAATTGATTATTAAATGTTACTTTTGCTTCAATACTTTTCAGGTTGATACTATAAGGTAAATAAGCTTTTTCGCCTGTATCATTTTAATATGTACAAAAAACTCAATGTACTCTTCCTCTTTAAAAGTACTGTAGGATCGAAAGAAGGAACCATAAAATTTTATTTTACAGTATAACCTACCATTCCATTGCATATATATATATATATATATATAAAAGCACCATTTCATTGACTGCGATGGCATCACTAGTGCATCACTGACATAATATCAGGATGATATGTTATACATCATATTATATGCATCACCAGCAGGGTACTGGTAAACATAAATTTTAAGGTCCAGGGCACTAGCACATACTAGATGACACCTGTTGCACTTAATTTAATATGAAATGCATTGACAGATCAGAACTGGGTTGCTAATAACTACAGATAACACATTTAATATTTATACTTGGTCTTAGTTTTCAACTGTGGTTCATCAATTTCTTTGTCTTTTGATGCAACACTGATGGTCTTAGTATGGACCTTTTGTAAATACTGATATGCTTTTATGCACGATGTATGTGCATTACATTATTTTGAAGCATACTAACATGACTTCATATACTATGACTTATCATACATATGTACCCTAAGGTGATACATTACTTCAACTGATTTGGAATAAATTAAAATGTAATACTGTGATAGGGCCCCTGTTGTTTCTCACATGCATTAATGATTTGTGTGATATAATAAAGGGGATGAAAAGATTATTTGTCGATGATGCTATTATTTATCATGAAATCAAAACCCAGGACGACTGCGCTTTGTTACAAGAAAATAATTGCAAGGCGTAATGATTGGCAGTTGGAGTTAAATGCTAAAAAGTGCCAAGTCATGTATGTAAGTAAAAAGGTGACACCATTTAGCTCTAAATATACAATTAATGGTACTGTCCTTAGAATGGTAGATTCCGCTAAATATCTAGGGGTAACAATTTGAAATAATTTGTCGTGGAATGAGCATATCGAGAATGTAAATGGGAAAGCAAATCGTATGCTCTGATTTCTAGATCTGAATTTAAATCAATGAACTCCAGATGTTAAATCGATTGTATAAAAGTTTCTGGTGCGTCCTCACTTAGAATATTGTTGTTCTGTATGAGGTCCCCATCAAAAGGGGTTAGTGGAGCCATTAGAGAAGGTTCAAAGAAGAGCCGCCCGATTTGTGATGGGTATATATAGTTGGAGCGAAAGCGTAAGTGCAATGTTGTAGGAGTTAGGTTGGGAAGACCTGGAACACCGAAGGTGTTGCTCTCGACAGAAGGTAATTGGAAAATTCACAACTGACGTATTTCGGAATGACAGCAAGCAAATATTGCTACCAGCAACATTCATATCTAGGAATGACCGCGAAAATAAAATAAGAGAAATCAGTGCCAGAACCGATTCATTTCAGTACTCATTTTTCCCACGAGCAATTAGAGAATGGAATAGAAAGGATTTACCGGGTGAGTAAACTTAAAATCCGACAGGAGTAGCTTTCGATAAAGCACTCCAGCCATCCTGATCTGGGTTTTCCATGATTTTCCCGGATCACTCCCGGCAAATGCTGGGATGGTTCCTCACATTAGCCCATGGGCGCCTCCTGCTATATCCTGTATATCCCTTCCAAACTATTACCTTCGGATAGGTGCAATGCACCCTTCGCCACACACCTTTAGTGAATCGCGGAGTAATCATAATAATAATAATAATAATAATAAAATTTCGGGAAAAACTGAGTAAAATTACTATTCTACAGGAATGGGGCGAGTTTCATAAATCACTAAAGAATAGTGTTTCCCTGTGGGAATATACCATTGCTCCATGACGATTCAGCAATAGATTAGCCAATGCTATGAAAAGCCAACCAGAGCCCCCTCAAAAAAAAATCAGTTTTTTTCCAACATGCAGTCGAGGCTAGAAGAGGTCCGTGATGGGCAGCGAACTATGAGGCTAGGGACTTTGAAGATTTTTAGTAGTGGTGAAATGGGGAACTTAGAAAACTTCAAGATGTTATAAACTTTACATCAATGATTAGGACAGTGGATGCTATTCTGGTATGCCATAAGATGATCTTTCAAATTTTGGGGGAATTTTCTGTAAGATTGATAATCAGTGTGTGTGAGTGGCGTCAACCTGCAATCTGAATTCAAGGAGATGATAGTATCAATGCCTTTTCTTTCTGGTACCAGAACTTGTACAGAATTCAAGAATATAAATTTTGTCTAAGCAAGAACTGTTTCACTCCATAAACCTTTATCTCTTCGGGTTAATTACAAGGGATTGGCAGCCGTATAATGAACCTATGCAAGCATGTTTTAAAGGTACCAACCAACATGATCAAGCATTTGTATACGTCAGAGTGTTTTGATTCCATTCCAGTCATTGATAGTAGAGGTGCTCACAAGGTAGATAACCAGCTACAGGATATTAATTAAAACAAAATATGGGAATGGTGGTGCAGCAACAGGAACTGCTTACACATGGACTGGAAGTGACACAATTTAGTGTAAATCAGATTGAGAATGAGGTTGCTGGGCTCCAAGTTGAAGTAAGTCAAAGTGTTGTACCTTAACTGGTAATCAAGTGGTGAGTGTTGATGTAAAGCAAGAAATTGATTATTATAATGATACTAGAAAGTTGCATTCTGTAGAATTTATTGATAACTTTGAGAGACCAGAGTAATTTTAAGTGTTACCAAACAACAGAATAATTACCCTATTATGTAAGGACTTAAAGTCACATGCCAGAAGGTGAGGAGATAGACAGATTAACGAGGTAGATGGTTGTAAGCTTTTTTTTTTTTTTTTTTAAAACATTTCTCGCAAATAAGTAGGCAAATTCTGGAGAAGAGAAAATTGATGGCTAGTAGATCCTATAGACATGGAAGCAAGACAAAGTATGAATTTTTAAAAAATGTTGGATCCGGTGCAAATGTTTAGACCATCCATTAGGGAAGAGGAACTCATAGATTTCATAGATGTTACACTAGAAATCTAATAGGTACTATGATGTGATTAATGTGGAAATATTTTCAGAACTGTTATGATACTTAGATGCACAAAAGTCTTATACTGATCGAAATTACAATCATAACGATAGGAGCAGAAGCAGGAATCCTCCTAGAAGGAGACATAGGTCAAGAGATGGTAGGTCCAGTGGAAGAGGTCACGATGTTTATGGAAGGAGACAGGATAATGAGGCGAGAGAACAAAACCAACAACTTGCAAGGAAAATACAGCATGGAGGGCCACCAAACTAAAGACTGCCACTGTGTCAGTTCCTGCAGTGGTGGGAAAGAATGTGGGTCCAGATACCAATTATCCTAAAGTAAATGCAATTTTGATGAACAATCCATGAAACAATGTCAGCTCGAATGTTAAAGTAGATTCAGATATGTAATTGTAGGTTTTCCCAGCGAATCTGATTCTTGAAGATCTCTCGGGCATGCGGCCAGATCAATTGATCACGGATGAAAAAATTTTTGACGCCGTAACATGCCATCATCTTCAGGTTGCGTCTGCTGTCCGGCATGAGAAGCGCAGTCCAGGACGCAACTGCTGGGCTGGTCTGCAACCTGAAGATGATGGCACTTTACGCTGTCGAAAATTCGTTCATCCACAACCATTTGATCTGGCCGCATGCCCAAGCAATCCTCTAGCATTCAGATAGTAGTAAGTCAAGGGTAAATGCTCCTAAGGAAGCAGGATACTCTGACAGAAGTAATGAAGTTACTGAAGGGGCATAAATTATTCCTAATGATGAGCAGAGTAGTGTCACACCCCTTTCAGTAGATGAGAATAATAAGTTTTGTATAGAAAATTTATGGAATTAACATAGTTTTATTACCAAAAACAATGCAGAGTTTTTAGTTATGGATACAGTATTGCTATCAGAGACTGATGAGCTACAACATAGCCTAGCTGGGACTATGTTTGTTTGTACTGGTGGGGAGAAGGTTTGTAAAAGAGCTGAAATTGGCAAGCTTCTTAAATACTTTGAAGAAGAGAGAGATACTGTGGTATCAATAGAAGATTTAGATGAGGAGGAGAGTCGTGAGGTAAGATGTTTGTCCACTGAAGCAAGTAAGGATAAAAAAATCCTATGTACCAATGTCTAAGTTAGGAAAATTTATTGAATTTGACATAACTGACATGATGTTTAATTCTCTGTTTGATTTAGGTGATAATAGTGTAGTGATAACTGAAGAAGAAGATAATTGTGAAGGAAGGCTGTGAGTCAACTTTAGGAAAACAATAGATACAGATTGAGATATGGACAGTAATAATGGATACTGAAGTTGGAGGTGATGAGATCCTGAATTGTATTAGAGGCAATTGTAAATCTGTGTTGTTGGTTGATTCAGTAATGTTGCAGTGTAGTGATGAACAATTCGTGAAAACAAAACCATGTGACCAGCCAGCTGATCTGTTGATACGTCAGTCATCTGTTCTTGGTAATTCAGTGTTTATATATCTTTCAGGGGATTATAAAGCTTTGTGGATATAAAAGTGCAGTGACAGTAGAAGAAAACTGGAAGATTTGGAAAAATGATTTATGTAGTTTTGGTTTTTCAGGGAAATCCTGAAACACACTTTCATTGTGAAATGAAGGGGTCTTTGCTGCTGTCTCGGGGAGGGGTGCCCAACTATAAGCTACTTTTTTGATAGTTAGGTTTTGCAATGCATGTTTGGGGAGGGGTCACTGCATCTAAATATATAATTTTGTGTTAAAGATTCAAAAGTGTATATAGAGATAACTAGTTTGTCTAATCTAGATACAATGTTAAACATAAAGGTATAGATTGATAGTAAGTGATTCAGATGTCTAAAACAACTGAAACAGTTTTATTTAATGGCTTTCAGGGTTTTCAGGATGGTGGGGTAGGCTGTCCTGCAGCGACAGCTAATTCTCAGCTGTTGTGGAATGTAAACAGATTTCTTGTCATTCACAAACTGACAGAATATTTATAGCTCATAGTGAATTAATGACTTTGTACCTTAGGCTTAAGGTGATTAAATTAAATGATTATTTAGTAAGGTAGGAATTAAGAAAGTGAACTTGTAAAAAAATAATTTGATTTGTAAACAGATATATATTTCTGGTGACTAGTATGAGAGTTGTAAAAGGTGTATGGATGTTGTATGGAATAAAGGATTGTGTACTTCGATTGTACAAGGGTAATAAGAATTATAATTGATTAGCTATTTTTGTGTATGTGCTCAGCTTCTGTGTTCGTACTGCCTTCCTAACTTCATGAAGATTACAGTCTGTTTTAATTATGTAAAATTAAATGAACCCTGGAGAGGGATTGTGACAGCCAACTTATGATATTTTATTTTAGCAATTATGTATAGAAAGATGGGAGTTAATTAATTGTGGACTTGTATATTTTCCGTGTGATTAATTGTGAATTTATGTATATTTGTCATGTAAATGAACACTGTTTTATGGGGAGAAACAGTGTATCTAATGATTGTGAGTGATTTTGTACAAATTCTGGTCGTTTTTATATGAATTTGAGTGAGAAAGTATTGTCAGCAATCTTTATTGCCTTCTGGATGCTTCTGTCGCAAATTTAAAACTGCGGCAATGGTGAGCGAGTAGTGGTCAGTAGTCAATTGTTTCAGAAGTTTTGGTATTTGTTTTTGAGTTATCAAACAGTTTTAATCATTGGAATATTTGTGTATTTGTGCTTCAGTATCTTTTGGATGGGTCCAATGCATTATCTGCATATAATGTTATATGGAGCTCATGAAGAAATAAATACAAAGTGAAAATTCCAGTCATTAACATTTTGGGAAAGGTAAAACTCTCTGGTGACCAACAACTGCAACTTGTGTATTAGAGGATGATGTAATTAATCATTAATTGATGACAGGACCAAATAGTTAATTACTAAAAAGCATATCAAGGTGTCTTTATTAAGTTAATTATTTCATACAAAACAAGGTGCATTTAAAATCATCTGAAGAAATTGTTTTAAAAGGATTGTATCCTATGGAGTTTAATAGGGTCAGCAGTACAACACTGTAACAACATAATGTTGGATGGGATGTTTGGTAGTGGGTGTACTTTCAGCCTTATACGAGGGTAAGTTAATTATTATCTGCAACGTAGCTATAAATTTTATTGCAATACAAATAGGAAACTTGCATGTACATCATTTTTCAATAAAGTCCCCTTGCATTTCAATGCACTTGGTCCATCACTGCACAAGCTTCCTGATTTCCGCATAAAAGAAGGTTTTCGGTTGAGCTGCGAGCCAGGAATGCACCACTTTTTTCACTGTTTCATCAGAGGTAAATCGACTTCCCCTTAATGCCTCTTTGAGAAAACCAAATACATGGTAGTCAGAAGGTGCAAGATCAGGACTATACGGAGGATAAGCTGGTACTTCAAAGTTGAGTTTCTGGAGCGTTTGAGCAGTGTGGGCAGCAGTATGTGGACGGAGTTGTTGTGCAATGACACAACACCTTTTGACAGCAGCCCTCAGCGTTTGCTCTGAATTGCAGGTTTCGGTTTGTCAGTAAGCATCTCACTGAAACACACACTGTTTATTGTTGTGACCCTTTCTTGGTAATGTTCCAGTACTGGGCCTTGTGAGTCGCATAAAATTGTAAGCATCAGTTTTCCTGCAGATGGTTGGGTTTTGAACTATTCCTAAGAAGGCGAATTTGGATGATTCCATTCCATAATCTGCCGTTTAGTCTCCGGCTTGTAATGATGGATCCAGTGATGATTCTGTCTAAAAAGTTGTCATCTTCGTTACCATAGCGATCCAAATGGTTTCGGCAGATATCCAAGCGTGTTTTGTTTATGCAACTGTGAGTAGTTTTAGGACCTATCTTGCACAGACTTTATGAAACACCAGTCTGTTGTGGATGATTTCATAGGCAGAACCATGACTAATTCTAAGATGATGTGCCACTTCATTAATAGTTGCTAATCTGTCTAACAGAACCATGTCACGTGCACACTCAATGTTTTCCTCATTTGTGGCGGTAAACGGTCGTCTGGCTCCTTTGTCCTACGTAACACTTGTGAACTATTTTTGAATTTTTCAATCCATTCATAAACACTCCGTTGTGGCAAAACGCTGTTCCCGTACTGTACGGAAAGTCTTCAATAAATTTCAGCCCCTGATACACCTTTCGACCCCAAAAAAACTGATCACTGAACATTCTCTTCTTTGGTGCAAACAGAAAGCGGAGCAGCCATGGTTAACGGCAGCGCAACGACAATGGAACTAACCTAGCAGCATGAAACCTGCACAGACATAACAACAATTAAACCACGCATGCGTCAGCTATGTAACACAACAGTACTACCAACATAAACAAAAATGTAACTAAATTGCGGGTAATAATTGACCTACCCTCGTACTTGTTGTTAACCCACACAAGTTGTCGTTACTCTACCACCGACTTAAGAAAGAACCCATCACTCTTTATTATTATTACTAGCTGGTACTCATGACTTCGTTCGTGTTGGAAAAGAACTTTGATTGATAGCTACTAACATGCAACCACCACAGTGCACGATGGTACACTCAAGGCTAATACCAGACACAAACACCAGTGAGCTCCGCAGGGAATTTATGGCTGCAAAGTGAAATATAGGGACACTCATGTCTTTGGTCGAAATTTGAAAATGCCCTCAGTCAACTAGACTACTTTCAATCTTCACCCCTGCAGCTACCGACATACAACCACTATAGTGCACAATGAGAGACTCCATGCTACTATCACACATAAACACAAGTGATCTGTGCTATGTAGATGTGTTTGCAAAGTGAAATATAAGGACACACATTGGTCGAAATAACATAATAGCCGTGGTCGACCACTTTGAACCACCATATCTCCCACACCTCCACAGCACCTGACATTTGGCCAATGTTGTGCATTGTGGATGTCTCCGTGCTACTAACACATACAAACACCAGTGGTCTGTGATTATGGCTAGAAAATTAAATATAGGGACACACGTCTTTCGTTGAAATATGAAAATGCCCTTTGTTGACCACTTTCAATCACCATACCCTTCCCCATCACCACAACTACCGACATGCAACTAGCATAGTGCACAATGGGAGACTTACGCTACTACTACACACGAATACCAGTGTGTCTGCACTAGCAACCGCTGCTAGGTGCTAGGCTTCAGAGTGAAATATAGGGATACACGTCTTTTGTCGAAATACCAAAATGCTCTCCATCAACCAATTTCAACCACCATATCTCTTACACCACCATAGCTACCAACATTAACCACCATGGTGCATGTTGAGAGAGTCGAGGCCACAACCACTCACAAAAAACCAGTGGACTGCACTAGGTTGTTTTGACTGCAGATTGAAATATAGCGACACACTTGTCTATTTTTATATAAGGTCAACCACTTTCAAGCACTATATCTCCCACACTACCACAGCTTCTGACAAGCAATAACTACAGTATACGATGGAAGACTCCAGGCTACTACTACACACAACGCCAGTGGTCTGCACTTGGTAGTTATGGCTGCAATGTAAATATAGGGACACACATGTCTTTGGTAGAAATAGTAAAATGGCATTTTCAACCACCATTACTCCCACACCCCATACCCATCGACATGTAACCACCATAGTGCATGATGGGAGACCCGAGGCCAACACACAGACACACACCAGCGGTCTGAGCTATGTAGTTGTGGCAGCAAAGTGAAATATACAAACATACATGTCTCAGGTCAAAATATGAAAGTGCCCTGTGTTGACCAATTTGAACCACCATATTTCTCACACCCTGATATCTACTGACATTCAACCACCATGGTAACTGTTAAGAGACATGAGGTCACTACCACACACAAACATCAGTGGACTGTGCTAGGTAGTTTTGGCTGCAGAGTGAAATATAGGGACACACTTGTCTATGTTTATATCAGGCGACTACCTTCAAGCACCACATCAACCACACACCAAGAACTACCGACATTCGGCCAACATTGTACATGATGGGTGCCCCAGGTCAACCACCAGTATAGTACATGAAAGGAGACTTGATGCTACTATTACCTGCACTATGAAGTTCTGGCACCAAAGAGAAATGTAAGGACACACATGTCTTTGGTCAAAATATGAAAAACTAGTTGTAGTAGCAAGAAGAAGAATCGGGTTATGAAGAAGTTCTGTTTGTACAACTCAAACCCGAAAATGCTGATAAAGTAATATTGACTACATGCATTCTACACAATTTCATAAAATATTACCATACCCATGTAGGTGAAAATACAGCTGTTAGTAATTTGAGTAATTACCAAGGTAAGGCAGGAGTAGTCAATCTACCACTTTTGATGTCGGAAACAAATTTGCTTTGTATTTTGAATCATCTGCAGAAGCAATAGTAAACAAATTGTAATAATTGTTTTCATTAATAAATGCCTGCTTACCTTGTAGTTGGAGTTTCTTTTGCTATTTCCTTCCATGCGTCATCTATCCAAGTCTGTCACTATATCATTTGTTACTCAAGTCATATAGAAGTTTGTATTCTCTAACTAATTCAAGTAATTTTTTGCTGTTCATCTTTTTTAATTAAATCATATAGTATGCTGTCTGTGCTGTTACGTTGTCGTCTTCATACTAACCACACAGACACCTTCAGACATGCTCAGACACAACATTCTTTCCAAATGCTGGTCGGTGCTGGCACGAATCTGTACAGACACGCTTCATAATACACGGTAGTTGTGAATACGCCTATATATAATGTATGTGCTGATAAGTGTCTGACACATACAATGTCTGTAGATGTGAATGAGGCTTAAGGCTTTAAATTGAAATATTGTATATGTTTTTGTACGTCTCATATGCAACGTTGGTGAGTGATGAGTTATTTTCCAGATACTTTGTTATTTATATTGTGTATTAATATTAGCAACAATATGCTTCAATATGATAATTAATATGGAAAGGAAAGATACAATCACCCGTCGCTCACTGAAGTTGATATTAATCTTATTTCTTTAATCGACCAATTCTTGTATATGTATAATATATATATATACTACCGGCCTTGTTGGCCAACTCTGTTGGCTGCCAGCCTCCAGCATGCAGCCATCTCACTCTACTACTGAAGAAGGGCTACAGGCTCAAAAATTGTGTATACGTGTTTTTCCGTGTCTCCTATCCAAATACATATATCTATATTAATATTATAAATGCAAAAGTAACTCTGTCTGTCTGTTTGTTACGTTTCTTGGGCTAAACGGCTACTCAGATCGTGATGAAATTTGACAAGAAGATGCTATTTGACATTAGGATGGACATGGGATACTATATTCTGTATAGATAAGAACATATTGTCATTAAATTATGAAAACTATCTGAACTGTGAAAGACAAACGCATAATATCTATATGCCTTTGTTATGCGTAACAATAGAAAGCAATGATAGCGTAGCATAGTGATAACATGCTTGCTTCTTAAGGAAACTGCTGTGTGGCTTCGGGTTTAAACCAAATGGGAGCAAAAATGTTTACGAATTGTTTTTCATAGTTTGAGCCAAGACTAGGATTTTGTAGTAAGGAGACCATATTCTGGCAAATCTTTGTTGATAGAATAGTGCCCCAAGCATTTACTTTACATGGTATACTGGTTCTACAGGCAGTTTTTGTGTGACCTAAACTAATAATATTGAATATGCATCTCCATCTTTTTTTTATGTTTTGACGACTATATGTGTATACCAATGACAAAGAAATACTTTGTATCTTTCGGAATTAAATAGGATACCTTTTTTCCAATATGAATAACAGTTTTAGTGATGAGACAGGTTTGACAGTAGAATGATATATCGATGGCGTTCCTGTCATATTATGCCCACTCAGTGTTGTTTGGGTCATGCCTTGGGTAATTTTCAGCTTTTTATATTCAATTCTAGCAATAAAATTCTAAATCCATGCGTACGATGTCGCGGACCATAACATCTAGTATATATATATATTTTTTATTATTGTAGCTATATCGATCCTTTTTTTATGATGTAGCTTCTTTAAGTCTAATGAGCTATATATTAGAATTTAATTCTACGTAGTTTTGTTGTAGTTCTTTACAGGCTGATCGATCTGGAGCCACCATCTTCCAGTTCACGCCTGTAACTCGACGTATTTCCTTATCCCAGCGATCCGGGGGTCTTCCTCTTGTTCTTTTCAGGTTTCTCGGTATCCAATCCAGCACTACCGTAGTCCATTTTTCATCTCTTTTGCGAGCAATATGACCGGCCCATTACCATTTTTGGGTCATGACTCTTTTTAAGATGTCTGTTACTTTAGTTATTAAATGAATGTGCACGGCCCTTTTCCTGTCTCTTCTTTTAAACCCTAGCATTGCTCTTTCCATACTTCGCTGGGCAGTTCTCAGTTTTTGCTTCGTGTTACTATTCAGGGTCCAAGTCTGGCAGGCATATGTGAGGACCGGTAATACAGATTGTTCAAATACCTGTTTTTTAAGAAGTACTGGCATGTTAGATTTAAAAACTATGGAATTTCTTCCATATGCTCTCCAGCCCAGCTTTATCCGTCTGTAGATCTCAGGCTTTGAGTCGCCATTCATATTGATCTGTTGGCCAAGATAGATGTACTGATCTACGGACTCAATACCAGAATCTTTCGTGTCTGCCTTTATCTTTTTCTGCCCATTTGTTTTGCATGATTTTGCTTTTTGATATATTTATTTTAAGGCTCACTTCACTGCATGCTGCCTCTAGTCCATTTATCAGTTCTTTGAGCTCTTCCAGACTGTTTGAGAGTAAAACTATATCATCAGCGAATCTTAAGTTGTCGAGACTTCTTCCATTTATTCTCCAACCTCAGTTTTGCCATCGGATTTTTGACATTGCCAACTCTAGGACTAATATGAATAGCTTGGGGGATATAGAGTCTCCTTGTTTTACCCCTCTTTCTACTGGGAACTCTTTGGCGGCTTCAGCGATGTTTGCCTGACTTATTACTTCATGGATGACTTGGATGTGATCTACTGTGCTGAATCCTGACCTAAAGCTAGCCTGTTCAATTGGTTGCACTGTGTCCAAGGTGGAACTGATGCGGTTATTGATGACCTTTGTAAACACTTTGTATATGATAGGAAGGAGGCTGATAGGGCGGTAGTTTTTAATATTGTAACGACTGCCTTTTTTGTGTAGCAACACAATCATTGCTTTGTTCCAGCTGGATGGGATATTTCTCTCTTCAAGGCATTTTGAAAACACCTTAGCTAGGTGTTTGTAGGTTTATTCTCCAGTCAATTGGAGTAAGTAAACAAATAGGCAGTCATAACCACTAGCTGATCCTTTTTTCATTTCGTGCACTGCCCTTCTAACTTCAGATGGGAAGACTTCAGGAATTGGTGAGTCTGGGCTTGATGTCATTAAAGGATTTTCATCTTGCTTGCTGTATAAGGACTGATAGAAGTTCGTGATATGATCCAATACCGCCGTTTTGTCTGTAATACGTTCATTATCATCATCTAAATCTATTATTTGTTTCTTTCCTATCAATAATATTTTTTTTTTGCTTTCTTATAGCCTTTCTTGTTCTCTATAACTGATCTGACCAGGTTTTCGCTATATTTCTTGATGTCAGCTGTTATTTCTTTTCTAATGGTCTTGCACAGTTCAGCATATTCAATCAGGTTTTTTTCAGGTTTTACTTTCATTTTCCTTCGTTTATTCAGGAGAGTTTTTGTATCCTTGCTAATTTCACTTAATTTGGTGGTTTTAACAGTTCCTGCAATTTCTATGGCTAATGTGTTAATAGTTGAAGCTAAATTTCCATTGGCGGTGGTAGCTAGATTCTCCAATAGAGTGCGTTGGAAAATGTCTTTCTTTTCAGTGAGATTGATTATATTTACTGATGTTTTATGGGTTCCTTTTATTAGCTTTCGCCTTTCCTGTTTTATGCAGATACTAAGTTTCTGCTTGGACCAGCCTCTGATCACTTCCCGTGTTGAATTGATTTAGAACAATGACGTCTTGAACAAAATGTCTGCTATTGGACAGAATGTAGTCTATTTCATTTTTAGTTTTATGATCTGGACTTCTCCATGTCCACTTTTGACTTTTTTTTAAAAAAAATGTGTTAATGACAAGCATTTTTGTGTGCTCTGCAAACTGCACAAGTCGTTCCCCTCTGTCATTCCTTGTTTGTATTCCGAACTTATCGACCATAGTGTCTCCTTGTTTCCTCGTGCCTACAATACATATATATATATATATCAAAAACATGATTTTACAAAAAAAATCAGCAACTCTTGTATCTGGTATCTTCGGAACAGCTCTAATGCCATTGCTTAGATGATTCAGGTACCAATGCTAGTTAAGTTCTCTTTGGTTACACTAAGGAACTCTTTTACTGCTAAACAAATAATTTTTGTACACTATCTGACCCGTGTGGATAGTCAGTCACTGAATGTAATATAATAAGGTGGAAATAAGCAAATGCAAGCATTTATCAATGAAAAGTATTTTATTTTGAGGAGTAGTAATAAATATCACTATTACTGTAAAAAGTCATTGTCATTAAATAGTACATGTTTAATTCTAAAACATTTAAAAAGTAGATATTCAAAAAATATTGGCTTTGTTGGATGTCCAATTTTCAATCTTCTTTACGTTACAAAACTTCTTTGAAAACAATATCAACAGTTATAATGTGATCATCTTTGACTTTTTGATCATATGTGCCGTTAACACAAAAATAAATATTAATGAATCTACAAACCTGTGAAAAGCCAAGTACTGGTGATCATACAAAAAAGGTTATGATAAATACAATACTTCTTTTCGAAGCATCTTACCCTGTGCTTTATTAATGATCATAACAAAGGTTTCTTCTATTGGGAATTGTTTTCTTATCATTTGGAAAAGCATGGTTGATCAGAAGATGTGAGTTTAATGCGAGGTATGTACAGGGTTTTATCAGAGAGAATGAATTTTTGATGCATTTGTCTAAGTGAATCACCATGAATCTTATACCATTAATTGATCCCTGATTAGCATTACGATTTGTGTTTAACATAATAACAGTATTTTTCCTTAAAAAAAAATTATGAGGTGGTAAACCAGAGGATCACGGAAATGTCACTAACAATTTGGGTAAAATTTCATATGTAGATAACATTCTGATTTTCAAGTTTGTGAAATGATTTAAAAAAAAAAAAAAAAAAAAACACACACACACACACAGAGAGAGAGAGTAATTCGGGGGTTGCACATGTTTTGGAACCTACCTGAAACTGCTACTAACCTGCTGAAATTTGGATTAACTGCTTTGACACAATGTCCTCTTCACATATTGCACTCTTATTTTATGGAAAACTTGCCGTAAATCAGATAAAAAATGCTGAAACATGAGAGGCTGCACAATTGTGAAATACTACCAGCACTGCAAAAGTGACAAAATTTTTTTTTTGGTTCAGGGATCATATCACTCTGAACAGTTTTGTTTGATCATAGAACACATGGTTAGGTTGAAATGCATCCTGGAAAAGAGAAAGAAAATAATTAAGAAAATTCTGTTCTGCGGCAATCATTTCGTAATTGGTGTATTTGTTTACAATGGAAGCAACTGAGTGTATCTGATTGCTTGTACCAATATAAGATGGCGAGTGTTGTTGTGTTTCACCTCGGACATATATTTTCTATTTGTAAATTTTGTGTGGCTTTTTACATTGGAAGGAAGTTGAAACAACAAGAAAATATTACAACAAAGAATTTAACCAACATTTCAAGATATTGCCATTGATTTTGCAGTGCTGGTGGCAACTAATAGCTGTGCATTCCTGTCACATTTCGACACTTTTAATTTAATTTGTGGTGACTTTTCTAAAAAAAAAAATAAGAGTGCAAAATGTGAGGAGGACATTACAATGAAGCAGTTAATCCAAATTTCAGCCAGTTAGTAGCAGTTTCGGGTAGGTTCCAAAAGTGTTGCAGTATTCAGTAATTCTTGTATTTGGTATCATGGAAACAGCTCTAAACTTATCTCGTAGAACTTTCAGTATACCCACTGATGTTAGTTAAGTTTCTCTTTGGTTAGAGCAAGGAAATGTGCACTTCAATATGCCTAGGAAGCCTTCAAGAAAAACATTTTACTTTAATAAAACTTTACTAAAAATCTTGCATATTGAACAGAAATCAAAAGAAGCTGAGCGAAGATTGATCACCCAGGTACTATGTATGAATATAAAGCATTTATACAAACAAAGGCAGAATGATATTGTGGTTGCCAGGAAGAACACAGTATCAATAAAAAATAAACCATAAAAATTACTGAATATGCTTTACTTACCCTCATTTCTACCTCCTTTCCCAACAAATCATAAAGAATTGCTCCCTTGGCAGTTATCTCTGATGCTAATACCCGGATACGTTTAATATCACTTGCCTAAAATACATAAATAATTTTATTACATGTTGAAAATAAATTGACATTGAGACACTTACTTCTGCTAATTAACATTTTCAAATCTATTCATTCAAAATACATTACACTGAATTTAGTAGTTGACAAATAAAACCATTACATGCACGACTGTAACCCTTGAGCATATATTAACAAGAGGTAATCATGTTCCTAAATAAAACAAATTACATGCTGAGAAGTAAACATGCTAATCATGTTGAAATGTGAAATAAAATTGTTAAACTGAAAAAAATACGAAGTTTCCCATTAGTACAGCATGAAGTTTCAATAGTCATAACACATACAATACAGAATAAAAATAAATTCTTCTTTACTCTAAAAGCAGCCCACAAGTATCAACAAAAAAGAACTTCAATTATGTATATATTTTTTTTAGTTACCTGGCTTCTTCAAAGGTATAACTGTAAAAACACTTGAAATAACAGGGCAGGAATAAATTTAGATTGCATTAATTAAGGAGATGTCAGGCAGAGAGGTACTAACTATAAACAAAAATATCAGATTAATTTACGTATGGGTTAGCTGAAGAAATGTACAGGCATTGGATAGACAAAATACAGACACCAAGCCTGGTGTGAACTTGAAGGTTAGGTCAAATTCAGACAGATTTAGCAGTTATGTCTATGATCACATCCAAGACAGTAATACGAGGAGGGATCAAATATAAATGGGATTTTATTTTTTATTTAAATTCATTTATTGAAAAACACAAGGTAATTAAAATTTATTTTTCCACATGGTTTCCTGCTTTGGAAATACATTTTTCCCAGCGTATGGGCAGCTTTTTGATGCCCTCATCATAAAAAGAACAAGGTCGCGTCACCAGCCAGTTGCACACGAAGTCTTCCACACTCTTGTCATCTTCGAATTGTTGCCCTCCTAGAGCTTCTTTAAGAGGTCCAAACAAATGGAAATCGCAGGGCGATAAGTCCGGACTGTAATGAGGGTGATCAAGTGTAGTCCAGTGCATTTCCTGTAGTTTAGAGATGCAGTATGGGGTCGCGCATTGTCGTGGAGGAGAATGACCTGTCGAATCGGTTGGTCTCTTCTTTTGCGGCGATATGCAACTCTCGCCTTGTTCAACAACTCGCAGTAGTAAGCAGCATTGATTGTGCGTCGCTCATACAAAAAATCTATCAGTAAAATGCCTCGCCACTCGATAAAAACGGTTGAAAGAACCTTGCCAGCTGACAGTCGAGTCTTGGCTTTCACTGGTGCTGCCTCCCCTTTCCTCCGCCACACCTTACTGGCTTCTTTGGATTCAGGAGTGTAGTGGTGAACCCATATTTCATCGCAGGTGACAATCCGACTCAAAAATGCATCACCTCCTTCCGCAAACCTTGCTGTAAGCCTCTGACAGACTTCCAAACGTCTCAGCTTCAGATTTTCGGTCAAAAGCCAAGGACCCATCTGGAACACACTTTACGGAAATGTAAGTGTTTTGTGATGATTGCTTGACAGTTCCCATAACTGATTCCGACTTGTTCTGCAATTTCTGACACTCTCGCCCGTCGATCGACGTCAATAATGTCTTTAACCACACGAATGTTTTCGTCTGTAACGCTGGTCCGGGAACGGCGATCGTGTTGCTGATTTTCCACACGTTCTCGTCCTTCCTTGAACTTTTTATACCAGAAAAACACACGCGTCCTTGACAGTGTTTGATCACCGAACTGTGCAGTTAATCTCTGGCAAATTTCCGCCACTGTAACTCCTTCAAGAGCAAGAAATTTTATAATAATGCGTTGCGCAGTGGAGGGGTGCACCTGTTGCTCCGACATCGTGAGCATTACTGGCTAAACGGCGGGAAATGTCTAACAGCACGCTCTCCCCACTCCTAATGGTCCCGCCTAAGCATAGCAGAATCGTGGGGCCAGTACTGCCAATTGTTGATGTTCAGGAACAACAATCCCGTTTATATTTGATCCCCCCTCGTATCATCCTCTAGCAATGCCTATATGATTGTGTCACTGTATGAAAAAATGGGTGAAGTTTAACATGGAATGCAGGAAGAGTGACAGACAAAGAATCCCAAAAAAATATTTCATGAAAACTAGAAATGACATTAAGAACAGTCATATAATAATTGATAACTGCAGTGGAACTGCCAGTCTGGTGATGATTGCCATATCTTGCACATCTGTTTGTCAGGTCTGGAGTATGGGATGCAGCATAGTGCAGTGTTGGTCCCATAAAATGACACAAAAACCCTGTAAAGCAGACATTATAGGAACTATTAAACACAAGCATAATAATGGAGTGACCTTCGCCATTCACTAGTCCTATATTATCAGTCCAAAAACACCTGTTCTGACAGCACGTAATTAGACTATAGGAAGTTCAATGACAATACCATCACAGATTAATTCCTATTGCTTTCTAATATAAGACCATATAGCAGAAGGTTCACTTGTTTTGTTGTTTAGATATTCTAACAAGCTACCATCAAGAACTCTGCTGAAGGAAGAAAAAACAAAAAGGCAAGCATTACTCCCAATGGCAGGCACAGTTTTCCAAGGAACAATCATAAAAATTTTAAGCCCATGTAGAGTGCATTTATGGTAAATTGAAGTAAATAATTAAGGTACGTCCGAGGCGAGCGGCCACTGTCGATCGGCACGAGCCAGCAGGTTATTGCCACGGCATCAGCAAGTCTGTGACATACTGGGATGGTTGGGCATTGCCCGCTGGGAACGTTCTGGAAAAGTTGCGAGTGATGACATGCGACGATCCACTATATAAACCCCGGGTTTTGGAGCCTCGGGGGCAACAAGTTCAGTGCCTCACCCCGCCACCCCCGAAGCCAGCCAGCCATCGCAATTGTCTGTAAGTTAACTTGACATTATTTGGTAACTACTGCCGTGAAGAGCCACTAATACCAATGCATAGCAGCATTAACAGAAGCACTACTGAATGCAATGTATCATTTACTCCCCAATGGTATTTTTTACTAGTGTTAAACAAAAATCTACTTGGTTGATCCTAGTAAAGTAGTTAAGAGGGCTGGTTTTCTTTTACCTCCGATCATGTTTTTAAGTAAGCACATAATATGTGGAAGTCAGATCTGTGCAGTTCCTCTGCCACAACCTCTGCCTGTTGGCCCCAATGCATCAGTCGTAGTTGAGGCACGGGCAATTGAACATGGATTCCACAATAGATGCTCTCACCAAATACGAGTTATGAAGTGTAATCCATTTTCTGCTAACAGAAGAATGTAATGCTACTGAAATCCACTACAGAATGAGCAAAGTGTAAGGTGAAAACTTTATGAATGATGGTTGTGTATGAGAATAATGTAGACCAGAGGTTCCCAACCTATGGGCTACGACCCACTGGTGGGTCGCGGCGTGTTGTTTGGTGGGTTACAGGACAATCAAGGTTTTTGCCACAAAAATATCTTTTATTTCATCTACTTAAAAAATATAACATGATATTCTACAATTGCAATAATCATGAAAGCTATTAGCCTAAATTAAAACTTTGTGAGAGAAAAAAAAGTTTTCTTAAACAGTCAGCCGATATTATGCAATAATGTCGTTGTAAGATATAGCAGTGGCAGTAATTGCACCATCGTTATGGCAACCCCTGAACACCTGCTCTCCCGGCCTGCTCTAGAGTGAAGATGTGCGTGCATACCACCTGCAATTTTACTACTCTCAATATCATTTTCTTGTTTATTATTGATTCAAAACAAGTCTTTGATCAAAACAGTCTTTCTCTGCTTGCGTTTTGTTTTGATTGAGAGTAGATTTAATGGAAAGTTGGTTGAGGACTGGATCATGCCATTAACAAGAGCATCAAAATAGTGAGAAAACTTTAAACACCACAGCTAGTAATAATAAGTTTGAAAATGCTACTGAACCACAATCAAGTATTTGTAATTACAATGCAGGTGGCATGAAAAAGCAAAAGACGTATCTTCGAAAGTATAACCTGGATTATTTGAAATATGGGTTTGTGTTTTCGGGTACTGAAGAGGAGCCAATACCTCAGTGCGCGATTTGTAGTGAAAATTTGTCCAATGAAAGCATGAAGCCATCAAAACTTGAAAGGCATTTTTCAACCAAGCATCCTGAATACACAGGTAAGCCTCTTAAATTCTTTCACAATAAAAAACAAGGTTATCTTTCAATCAAATCTAAAATGGAAAAGCCGGTGTCAGGCCAACAAAACAAACAAACTACCATAGTGTCTTACAAATTATCCTTGTTAATAGCAAAGTAAGGAGCTGCTCACATAGAAGGTGAGGAACTTATTTTACCTGCAGCAAAAATAATATCTAATACTTTCTTTGATGAAAAATTGTCAAAAAGAATAAGTGAAATCCGTTTATCAAACATTACTGTAAAAAGGAGAATCAATGAAATGTCTAATTGGGTCGAGGAAACAATGATTTTAACTCTGAAGCAAAGTGATTATGTTTCACTACAAATTGATGAAAGCACAGATGTTGCCAGTAAGGCAAATTTATTAGCTTCTGTTCGTTTTGAGTTCAATGATTCTGTGGAAGAAGAAATATTGTTTTGCAAGTCCTTGCCTACAAGAACTACGCGAGAGAAATTTTTTTAAATGTGTTGGCACTTTTTTAAAAAAGAAAATGAAATGGTTCGGCCACAAAAGTGTAGGTTTGACAACTGGTGGTGCCTGTGCTATGTCCAGCATTTTTAGTTGCCAAAGATAAATCAGTGGCCCCTTTGGTGCAATGGAAACATTTCTGCCTTCATCGAGAGGCTCTAGCAGTAAAAGGTTTAGATGAGTGCCTAAAGAAAAGTGTGGACGATGTTATGAAAATTGTTAACTTTATCAAAGCATGGCCTAAAAATTCAAGATTGGTTGTAGTGTTGTGTGACGAAATGGGCAGTGAACACTAACAACTTCTCTTTCATTACCAAGTTCGATGGCTGTTGAGAGGTAAAGTAGTGCCGAGATTATTTGAACTTTGTGACGAATTAAGAATGTTTTTATTGGAGCACAAAAGTAACCATAAATTAATAAGATACTTTATTGAATATATTGGGACGAGAAACGGTTAAAACATCTTGTTTACTTGGCTGATATTTTCAATGCACTCAATGTAATAGATCTGACAATGCAAGGAAAGGATATCCACAGGTTTTGCATCCAGGACAAAGTTGATGCAATGATTAAAAAACTCAAACGATGGGCCTGCAAAGTAGAAGAAAATAGTTGTGATGCATTTCCTGTCTTGCATTTCTTTCCTGAATTAAAAGAAATAAAAGTCAACAAGGAAAATGCAAATGTTATCAAAGAGCACCTTGAAGCCTTGGCGTTAGCCCTCAGGTAATTTTTAAAATTTTCCAGTAAGATGTAGGCCTCATTTATTTTCAAATAGTATATCATCTTTATTTCAAGCACTTGTAAGGATTTTAAATTTTGTTATGTATTAAAAAGTGAAATGTGTTCTATTCGTTTACTAATAATTGTTTTTGGAGCTACTTTCCAAAAATTGACAATGGTTACTTTTGGATAAGAAATCCTTTTGAAGAAGAACATTTGAAAGGCCCAAACAGCTGAAGAAAACTCTCTAGTAGAGCTATCTTGCAATTCTCCTTTAAAGGCAATTTTCAAGGAAAAATCCTCAATTTCCTTCTGGACGAATGTATGAGTGGAGTATCCAGAAATCTCTAAATTAGTTGTTAAGTTCTTGATGCTGTTCAACACAAACTCGTGTGAACGAGCTTTTTCTACTTTATTGTTTTTGAAAAACAAATACAGAAATAAAATATGTGAAAAAAGTGACTTAAGGTTAAAATTAACCCCGATATTGATGCCCTCATCAGTAAACACCAGTGCCAGAAATCTAACTGATTGTAAAAATCATTACCTCATCGAGTTGACGGCTGAAATTCCAGGATTAGTTAAAATTCGATTTGCAAATTAAAATGCCACTGATGTGCCAAGTCATATCTTGGTGGGAAACACCTACAAATCTTATTTTAGTGGTTGACAGGTAAGTTTACCATTGTGTTTTCCTGCTATCAGTCTTCCATATTTTCATACATTTGGTTGAAGTAAAACACAATGATAAACCTATCAATCAACCACTAAAATCGGGTCTGCAGGTGGTTTCCACCAAAAAGTGACATGGCAGACCAGTTGTATTTTAATATGCAGATCGAGTTACTTCTAATCATGGAATTTCAGCAGTCAACTTGATGAGGCTGTGCTGCCGCCTCCTAGTTGTTTTATGTATTATCAATTATAGTTTTTGTTGAAAGTATATCCTTTGTACGAAAATTTGCCTTTTCGTAGGGTAGGGTAGTTGCTAGCGTATCAAGGTCATACAACAGTTACCATTCTGATATTAGATAGACTCTCATATTTGGTGGGTATCGATTTTTTTTTTTTTTTTTAACTTAAAAGAGGGTTATGTACAAATAAAGGTTAGGAACCACTGGTGTAGACAATTTAAAGAATGGTGAATCGATGTCCATGATAAAGGTGGACAAGGGCACAAGACTGTCACTACTGCAGGCCTTGTTCAGTGCTTTGCTCAAGTGGTCAAAGGAAGGTTTACATTCAATGAACTTTATCAAGAATTTCCAGAAATTTTAAGGCCTGCTTTGCACCAATCATACAAGATCTAGGATACTGGAAGCTATGTGCCTGCTGGATCCCAAAAATTCTAAGAGGCGACCACAAAATACAATGAATGATATCAGTCTTAACATTTCTCACACATTACCACAATGAGGGGGACTTTTTTCTAACTTTGTCATTACTGGGGATAAGACTTGGGTGCTGTATGACAATCCTGAATCAAAGAAACAATTTAAGCAGTGGATGCAATAGAAGCAAGCTGAAAAAGTTTAAACAGACACTGAGCCAGAGGAAAACAATGGCTACAGTTTTCAGGGAGCAAAAATGAGTGTTGTTCTTCAGCAGGGAACAGCAATAACAAAGGAAATTTATTGTGCAACTTTGTTGTCTGCACATAACCATCTGAACCAAATGAAGAAGACAGATCTTGTCACCATGGTTTTGATCCATGCCAATGCTTGACTATACTGTGCCAAGGCGACAAAAGACTTCCTTAAACAGTTCAATGAGGAACTTCTCAACCACCACCATATAGTCCGGTCCTAGCACCGACTGATTTTTGTCTGTTCACAGACTTCAAGGAAAGGTTTGGTGGAAAATGCTTTGCCACTAACGAAGAACTTCAGTATGCCATCAACACGTATCTCTCCTCACTGGCAGCTAAATTCTTTGAAGAGGGCATTTCGATATGACAAATGCCTCAACCACTTTAGTGATTATGTAGAAACATAAGTAAGACCCTACTGTACTTTTGATGGTAAAATTATTGTCTTATGTCAATTTGTCCTTTTTTATATATACGAGGGTGGTCTGAAAAGTTTCCAACCTCAACGTGAAGATGGCAGCATTCGTAAATAAAAGCTAGTGAATTTCGTTGTTTATCTGTTGACAGTTACTCACCAAAGTTTCAGCCATTTTGGACGCACAGTTGTTATGTAACAGTCATTGAGTGAGTTTATATGAGTGTTTTTGTGAAAATGGACAAAATCAAGTATCAAATATTTGTTTTTGAAAGGCAATACGCCTATGAAAATCAAAGATGAGTTGGATTCTGTGTATGGGGGCTCTGCACCATCACTTACCACAGTGAAATTTTGGGCAGCTGAATTTAAGCGTGGCCATGAGAGCTTGGGAGGCGATGAATGTTCAGGACGTCAAAAAACTGCAACTACCGACGAAAACATCGGCAAAGTTCACCAATTGGTGCTAGACGACCGCCGAATTAAAGTCAGAGAGACAGCAGAGGTAATGAACATCTCAAAAGAACACGGTTGTTACATATTAAATCAACATTTAGGTATGAGAAAGCTGTCCGCACATTGGGTGCCGTGTTTGCTCATATTAGACCAAAAACGTGTTCGAATGAACATTTCCAACGCTCTGTTGGCGCAGTTTAAGTGCAATAAATCCGAGTTTTGGTGCCGATTAATTACTGTAGATGAAACTTGGATACACCATTATACACCCGAAACAAAAATACAGTCCAAACAGTGGACTGCAAAGGGGGAACCGGCTCCAAAAAAATCAAAAACTGTTTTTTCGACTGGGAAAGTTCTGGTGACTGTTTTTTGGGATAGTTATGGAGTAATTTTAATCGATTACCTTCAAAAAGGAAAAACCATTACAGGAGCATACTACGCATCATTACTTGACAAGCTGAAGGCAGAACTTGCGGAAAAAACGGCCACATTTGCAGAAAAAGAAAATCCTGTTTCACCAAGATAATGCCCCGTCTCACACTTCAGCGGTTGCCATGACAAAAATTCACGAATTAGGATTTGAACTGCTTGGCCATCCACCTCACTCACCAGATCTAGCCCCAAGTGAATTCTTTTTGTTCCCTCATCTAAAAATTGAGCTTGGAGGACAGAGATTTTCGTCTAATGAAGAGGCAATCACCTTTGTGAACAATCATTTTGCAGAGAAAAATGCCGAGTACTATTTGGATGGGTTACAGAGATGGGAGCTTCACTGGGAGAAGTGTGTAGAATTAGAAGGAGACTACGTCAAAAAAAAAAAAAAAAAAATGTCTTGTATCTTTGTTAGGTCGGAAACTTTGCAGACCACCCTCGTAGCCCACTTGAGTTTGGAAAAAAACAGCCCTCATATCTATATCTTTCTGAAACAAAACAATGACTATGACTGAGTTAAGTTGGATAAAGGTAAAATATCGAAAAGGAATATTAAATTCAAAATATCTCAATACAACTTTTCCCATGCAATGCCACATCTTAAAATTCGAATCTTATCTACCAAAAATAAATGCTTCTATTTGATGCTCATGGTTCATTTATAAGAAAAGAATCAAGTGAATCAATACTGTAAGTTAATGGAATATCAACAAATCTGACCTCTTGGAGAAAACTTATTGTGTACCTAAATAGGATAATGCACTTTGTTGCATATCAAGTATTAAAAGTTGTCAGAATACAGGATAATTTTGAAATGGGCAAGGAATGGGGGGAGGGGGGGTGGAATGAGCAGGTTTCCTCTGAGTGTAGGGGGCCTTCATACATATCAAGGTTTTTCTATTTTATTCCACTGCTGACACAGGGATCTGTTGAATTGGCAGTGGAAGAATTACTATGATGGCAATTAAGTCGAACATTAAAATTGGACAGTGGTGATAGTGAAAGTGCCATTAGGCAATGAAAATAAGGAAGGATGGAGACATACGAAGGCAGGAGGGCGAAATGAACACAAAAACATTAACACACTTTACAATATGATAGTAAAGTGGTAGGGCGTGGTGTGAGCATACCCTCCCCTGCAACATGGCCCAGTCCTACCTACACCAATAAAGTTTTTAACCAAAATATTGGAACGCGAGTTCATGGTTTTGTGTTTTCATTTTATTTTATTTTGACTGATCTTTACAAAAAATATACTTCCCCACAATTACCACTGCTCAACTTCATTTCCCCTCCCCCTCTCCCCTCCACTGCAATCCCGACCCTTCCCACTTCGGTTCAGCTATGCGATAGGTCTGAATATGAACACATTCCCACCGCCATATGTCTCACATGAAGAAGGTTTTTTGCTGAAATATTGTAAAGTGAGTTTATGGTATTGTGCTTCATCTGTGGTAAGTGGCATTTTATTTTCCATATTATTCCTTGTTTTCATTGCCTAAAAACAGTTATATTGTCACTTTTATCCAATTAATATTATTATTTTATTTTGCAGTTTCACTTTCCTGAAAGTTTCTTGTTTTCTATGCCACCCAGATTGCAGCAGAAAATTACAAATTTGCTATGATTAGGTGACACTTGAAGTTCACACGTATATTAAATTCTCTAAACTTCTCTCATTTAGGAGTACCATATGGAAACCTGCCTCTGAGTGCATATTACCCTCATGAATATCCCTTTCCTTGAACTTTAGAGTGACTTCACTGTAATGACAAGTGTTCCTAAACCCCTTTCAAATGTACAAGGAATTCAACTCCTGATGATTACAATAAAGGTATTCTGTAAGGAGGTGACTTTATCTTGATGTTTTCATTTACAGATTTAGTAGTCTAGTACCTGAGTCCTCCAATAGTTTTTTCTTTTATATATACACTGAAGAGCCAAAGAAACTCAGAGATATGTAAACACTCAGAAAATGGCGGTGCGGTCGGCAATGCCTACATAAGACAACAGGTGTCTGTCACAGGAGTTAGATCGGTTACTGCTGCTACAATGCCAAGTTATCACAATTTAAGTGAGTTTGAATGTGGTGTTATAGTCAGCACACAAGAGATAGGACACAGCATCTCCAAGGTAGCAATGAGATGGGGATTTTCCCATACGACCAGTTCACGAGTTTACTGTGTATATCAAGAACCTGATAAAACATCAAATCTCTGATATTGCTGCGGCTGGAAAAAGATCCTGCAAGAATGGGACCAACATGACAGAACTGCAACCCATCTGCAAATTGCTGTGGATTTCAATGCTAGGCCATCAACAAGTGTCAGCGTGCGAACCATTCAATGAAACATCATCGATATGGGCTTTCAGAACTGAAGACCCACTCGTGTACTCTTGCTGAGAGCATAACACAAAGCTTTACGCCTTTCCTTGGCCTGTCAACACTGACATTGGACTGTTGATGATTGGAAATATGTTGCCTGGTCTGACGAGTCTCGTTTCCAATTGTATCAAGCGGATGGACGTGTACGGGTATGGAGACAACCTCATGAATTCATGGACTCTGCATGTCAGCAGGGGACTGTTCAAGCTGGTGGAGGCTCTGTAATGGTGAGGGGCATGTGAAGTTGCAGTGATATGGGACCCCTGATATGTCACTCTGACAGGTGACATGTTCATACACATCCTGGATTATTACCTGCATCCATTCATGTCCACTGTGCATTCCAACAGACTTGGGCAATTCCAGCAGGACAATGCAACACCCCACTGTCTAGAATTGCTACAGAGTGGCTCCAGGAACACTCTTCTGAGTTTAAACACCTTCGCTGGCCACCAAACTCCCCAGACATGATCATTATTGAGTATATCTGGGATGCCTTGCAACGTTCCGTTCAGAAGAGATATCCACCCTTACTTACTCTTACGGATTTATGGACAGTCCTGCAGGATGCATGGTGTCAATTCACTCCAGCACTACTTCAAACATTAGTAAAGTCAATGCCACATCGTGTTACGGCACAATTCTGCATACTCGCGGGGGCCCTACACGATATTAGGCAGGTGTACCAGTTTCTTTGTCTATTCAGTGTATATATTTCTACCTCATTTACAGAGACCCACATACAACACAGCTATTAGAATGGGTGTTGTGCCCCAAGAAATAGCTGGAGAGCATGTGGTTGTCTGTTATCTGGAGAACCCCTTAGCATACCTCCAAGTAAAATACAAACTAGGATCTGCACATGTGATCCATGCATCCAAGTCTAGTTCTCCAATACACAAAACATTCCAGTGTCATGTACAGAGTTTATAATGATGCGATACTATCAACACTCACCAGTTCTATGTGTGGGTAATACAGATATCCAGACTTTATACAGGACCATGAGGGGTCCAGGATAAAGTTATTTTGGGCAAAAGGTGTAGCAATAATTTGGCTGAATAAACAGTAAGACTTTATAATAAAGTCAAAGTGTAGGATGAAAGGTGATACATTTCCTATTGCAGTTGAACTGCATAACATAACAAGGGCTAGTAATAATATTGATTCAGGCACCCTAAAATGTTTAGAAATAAGAATCTAATCCTTTTGTGAATTATTCTTTAAAGGCTAGCCAAAGTGTTCAAAAACCAGCTCTACAAACTGAGCAATGATGTTGACATTCAGTTAATAGTAGCCTCTTGTGGTATTTCCTTCTGATGACAAAGACAAAATTTCGTGTTATATTGGAATATTTGCTGTTATAATCATAGTTGTCACCACTGCCCAAAAATCATGACAAATGTTAAAATATAATGAGTGCCTTTATGTGCACTTAATCCCAATTGTCTTTTTGGAATTATAGTAGGTGTAGCTGCATGATGTATTACAGCTGCGACATAAATATATATTACCAATGCCTTAGTTCTTGGACAAATCTATAAATATTCATTTGTTAACCATATAAAATCTGTCGTAACCAGAAGATGATGATATTTGTGGCTTTAAGGTATGTTGACATTTGGTTGTTATCATCCTACAAAAAATTTATTTTCAATATAGATTGTAAGAAGATGACCTCAATCAGGAATAAGATTAGTTGTTACCATCAACATTGAGTTCATTTGATTCTGGGGGGGGGGGGGGGGGGGTGTTGTTAACTAAATGCAACATCTTCTCTACTGCAATAGATGTTCCTTTCTGTTAATACTTTCTTTTTCATACTAACAATTGTTTTCTGTCATTCATAGTATCCATGGTGTCAATCTATAATTTTTTAGTCATTCCACATGTGAGATTCCCTCTAATGCCTAGTTTCAAAGTGAATTTTAACACATAAATTCTTGCTAACAAATTAATAAAGTGCCTAATAATATACCAACTTATATGAATTTGACACTAAATTATGAATTCTCTATTTCATAATTTTAAGTAAAGACTTAATTTTTATTTTGGATCTTTCTTTTGTCACTCAGTAGTAATTTGCAAAAGTACCTGAAAAATTGAGATGGTGATGACTAAATACAAATAAACAATGGAAAATTTGATTGTAACAGAGAAACAGAAGACATAATTTGTTACTACATTTTGTGAACTGTAAATTATCCTGGCAGATTTCGCCAAATGGAAACTGCCCCTTTTAAATATGGCTCTTTAACGTAATTTAGTCTATAGTGGAATCCTTCTGTTAGCTTCTTGGATTTATGCGCATATAGTAAACCAATAGCTTTGTTATTGGAATTTGACTCCACGTTTAAATTAAGGAATGGTGTATTGTGGCTAGTTGGCCCTTTTGATCACCACTAACACTGCAAGCACAGTTATTTTTAATTACTGATAATTACACTTTATTGGCAACCATACCCACGAGATAATCAGAAGGATTTCTTGAAGTATCTTTAAAGGAAAATACACAGTTTGGTTCACGTTAACTTTCAATTTAGTGCTTTCAAATGCAACCACGACTTTACACAATTGTAATATACATTATTCCGTACAACCATACTAACTGACTGCTTAACAATCACTCATGGCATTCGCTCGTGAGCCTCACCATGCGAACGCTACAACATGACTCTTTTCTACCTGCTCACTATACGTACTACCATCTGTGGAAACCATATTACATCTAATTACAAATATTAACATAAATTATATGTAAAACACATAGTAGTAACACCAAAACAATTAACCAATAGCAGAAATAATATACAGAATTTAGGAATAAATGTCACACCTGCCTGCACATCGAGGCAAAATTAATTGGGTGTTGAAAACATCTGATTCATTTGCCTAGATGTTTCAGTACATCCAACAACATACCATTTACATCTTAATGTATCATCAATGGTGATTTCATAGTCTGCATAAGTATTTGTGAGCACACCTTAAAAGCATCCAAATCACATTCCATTACACAAATAGCACGTTTACATAAATAACTGATCACTGTCTATCTCAGTTCTTACATTATACAGTGTGTACCAAAAAGAATCACCTGATTCAAAAAACATAGCTATTATGTTATTTGATATATGTGCGTGAACAACATACTGTTGGAAAGCGCAGACTCTCAAGGTTTACATGGTTCCCGCTGGGTAGAAGCAGTGTGCACCCATTTTAGTTCTAGTAAAAGTGGTGTTGGGACAACAGAAAGTGTTTTGTGTTCTATATTTTGTGCAGTGCAGGTCAGTATCAACTGTTCAATGTGACTTTCGCACTAGGTATGGTGTGGATCCTCCTACAGCACAGAGCATTAGACGATGGCATGAACAATTCCGAGAAACAGGTTGTTTGTGTAAAGGCAAATCGCCGGGCCACAGTTTCGCAGGAAAAGGTGTACGGTCAATTTTTCTTTGCTGATAACACTGTTATAGGAAGCACATATCTCGATATGCTTGAGATCTTCTTTTCCCACAGTTGGAGACTGATTCGAACGACTTCATTTACCAACAGGATGGGGCACCGCCACATTGGCACCTGGAAGTGTGGGAATTTTTAAATCAAAGGATTACTGAATGATGGATCGGTTGCACTGGACCAAATGACTCGGCCTTACATTACTAGACTCCAAGGTCACCAGACCTGACTGTATGTGATTATTTCTTGTGCGGGTTTATAAAAGACTCTGTTTATGTGCCTCCATTACCAAGAACAATGAATGAACTGAGACATCACATAACAGCAGCTGTGGAAGCTGTCACTCAAGACATGCTCGCTGCAGTGTGGGAAGAATTTGAATACTGCATTGACATATGCCATGCATCTCAAGGGAGGCATATTGAACACCTATGAAAAGGTATGAAAAAAAACTTTTTGAATATCTCATTCACCAAAAAACAAAATTCATTGTATATGTTTATTAGTTTCACAAAATATAGATGTACCAAATCGGATGATTCTTTTTGATATAACCTGTATAATCCACCACATGAACACATAGAGAAACTACACTTTAACAGTGTCCAACTCCCTGCCGTAATATTTACATACATAAACAAAACAAAAGAAACAAAGAAAAAAAGACTCTAATCTCTCTCAATTCGTTTCTTATTTACAAATGTTCACCACTTCCATTAACCTGTTTAACATCTGACTGTCATTATTTATTTACTTTTATACAGGGCGTTCGCCGGAAAACGCAACCCTCCCAGTCTGTTGCCGTCGGCAACTTGCTCGGACAGCGAAGCCAGCAGTTTCCGCCACACGGCACCGTGAATCACCGCACTGTTTAACACCTCCGCTGCCCCAACAGTGCAGTGCAGTGACCCTTACATTGTTAAGAACGGTTTCTTTGCATTGTAGCTAGTTTGTGACTTCAGTCTCTTATTAATCAGTGTTGTGAATAAACGTTTCTTTGCGGTTTGGGGCTTCATACTTTTACTAATCTGTACCGTGTTTGAGTGTGAGTAAAATTATGGTACGTTACAGTTTGCAACAAAGAATATTTCTCTACGATACATATGTGAAGAAGAAGTCGTTTAAAAAGTGTCGCAGTAAATTTCGTCGCGAATATCCTGGCGCTTTACTGCCAGCTAAATCAACAATTCTGCGTCTGGTTAAAAAAGTAAGAGAAACGGGTTCATTTTTTAACAAAAAGAGACTGTCGGTCAACCGTATTCTCACAGAGGAGAAAATTGACGATATCGCTTTTCGACTAGAACAGTCACCCAAAAAATCATTAAGTCAGTTAGGGCAGCGTGTGTCTCGAAATATGTTCAGAAGATGTGAAATGTGCATTACACAAGAGTGTCAACACTTCCAGCATCTTTTATAAGGTAAGCTAATGAATTACGTCACATTTAAATGCTTAGCACATACAAGTTTATGAAATAGTCCGCGGCCGACGGTCGAACAATGCCGGGAGCTGACCGCTCGCTCGCCGCGAGCAGTTTCTTCCTTGTAGCGCTAACAGTGGGTTGCGTTTCCCGGCGAACGCCCTGTATAACTTTAATCTACTACATTTCTCAAACCAAACCTGTTATTTGACTTGGGGTATGATTACAGGTAAGAACTAACATTTGGCTTCGCAATGGCTTTAAACGGCCCATGATAATTTTTTTTAAAACTTTTTAATTTTAGAATTTATTTCACGAGACCTTTTCTGTGATCTCCCACATTAAGCCTTCATCATGTCTTCTCTTTGTTTCATCTGCTTTCTTCTTCATAATATTTTTGACTTTTACTATAGCTCTTCTTTGTCAACATTAGTCACTGGTGGAAATCTGATCTTTTCATTTATTACAATAGGAGGATCTATATTAAACATTATTATTATTATTACTCCCTGATTCACTAAAAGTGAGTGGCGGAGTGTGATTCAGTACGGAGTATATCTGGTGCTTTTGCTTGGAATACTGTTAATTACATCTTCAAAGTCTTTTCATACATTCACGAGGTAAAGTCAAAAAGTTACTGGAATTGGTTATTAAAAATTAATTGAAAGTATGTATAACATTTTCCCCTTATTTTCCTTCAAAATTTTCCAGACAGGTAACATTGTTTTTGGCAAGGTATTGTATCAACATTACAGATCAGTGTGATAGGTATTGTCATGCAACAAAAACCAATCATTTCCTGTCCATTGTTTAGGTAATTTTCATCGAATTGTATCTCGTAACTGTTTTAAGATCTCTGTATACAATTATTTGTTTACTATTTCCCCTTCAGGAACAAATTAATAATGAATCAAGCCCCGATAATCAAAAACACCTCCAGCATTACTTTACCCCAGCTTCTGTTCAAGCGAAATTTTTGTTTTCCTGGTGATGTATTTGATTTCCATTCAGGAGACTGCCATTTCATTTTCTCCGAGGGTCATAAAGAAAGAACTACGTCTCATCACCTGTTATATTTTTGTGCAGGAAGTTGTCATCAGCATCAATCATTTCAATCAAGTCCTGCACATGGTCACTCTCATTTCTTCATTTCTTTTTGCTCCGGGGATAACATTTTCGGAACCACATGCAAGCAAACACAATGAATACTCAAATCATTATGAAGTATACTGTGAACACTCCCATGTGAAATACCAACTTTGGAGGCAATAATGTCGATGGCTGTCTGCCTGTCCGTATGCACAAGTTGTAGATTGTGCTAAACATTCTCATCAGTCATTGAAGTTGAAGGACGCCCAGTCCGAACATCATCTTCAATTGTGTGACAGGTCGAAAAACGCTTGTGCCACCCTTTAACTGCTGCTTTCATCACATAGTTCTATACGCTTTCTTCAGTATCTCAAGTGTCTCCAACGGTGATTTCTCCAGCAAAACGCAGAATTTGATATTGTCAAGCTGCTCTAAAGACGGCTTTTCACAATCCAACAAAAGAAAGAAACTGCATCTAAAATATCATGCACCGCATGCAGGAAACCAACTACAACTGCCTGCTGCATGGCACAGTACCTTCCTCAGTAGTGTTGCCAAACTCAAAACAAAAATTTCAATTTCGGCAAACAACTGCTTGACTGTACATGACAATTCTGGGAACTTTTTGATCCTAGCTCGTAGTATGTTTCTGGTAGCAATAAATTCTAAATAGATGACTTAATTCTCTCATTACATATTAAGAAGGGTTACTTGCTGGATGATAAGCAGACATTTTAATATGTCGAATATTATTCTCTTCCATACACACAGCCTATCTTCTTGAAATAAACTGACTTCCATTATCGCTTTTGGGTGTCCCACATTTTCAAAGTAGTCCTTTTCTAATTTAGTTATCAATGCTTTTCCAGTAACTTTATTCAAGGGATAGAGCTTCACAAATTTTGAGAACACATCTAGGACAACAAATATGTACGTAATCCCTCATCTGGATATAGGTAAGGGGCCACACAAATCCACCTATATCTACATAAATGAGAAAGTTTGGATATACTGTTGGCTTCAATCATGCCTTAATTGCTCAACAGATATAAATCAAATTCGGCATGGAGTTAGTAAATTGTGTGCATAGTGACATAGAATAGGTTTTTTCCTGCAAAAACAAATTGTTCATTTAGAAATTGCAATTATAATTTTGCAAATACCAAAGAGATTTTTTACTTTATAGATGACAGTGCCACATTTACTCTTTGCTTTTTATGTATGAGTTGCAAACATTGCTTTTCAGAAATAAAAGTAAGAATCTTTTGATATAGCCACATGTGTGTTTAGTTTAAAAGCGCTATAACTGATGCACTTGATAAATAATAATTCTGGAGCAGGAAATGTAAATCTGTACTTAACCTTAAAAAAGATGTCTTCAGTTGCGTACATGAAATAATATGACAATTAAGGTATCAAATTATAACTCTGCTTGTAATATATGTAAAAAATCAAAGGTTGCAGGGGGAGGGGGGGGGAGGGGAAGTGTAAAATACTAAGAGTATATCAGCATCAAACTTGGTTCAGTAAAAGTGTCAAAATGGTCGTGCGCGAAATGTTATTGTAGCCTATTTGCATGTTCATTATAAATATGTAATGGTTTTTATTCCATCTTGATTCAATTTACTTCCTAAGAGTCTTCATTTTTGTTACCATACTCTCTCTGTAACATAACAAATTATGTTTACCAAAATTTAAAACTTAACCAAAGATAACCATCACATTTTTTTAAATTTTTTCTTCAAATTTTTTGTAGGAATCATTACAAACAGTAGCCTATGATTAACAAAACAGCACTTTTTACTTACTGTTCAATATTCTACAATTACCTATTAGATCCTTCACTAAAAATGAATATATTCAATGGCCTAAGGTAGAAACTTTTCATTTGAAGAAACAAGTAGTTTACATCACAATACACATTGTCGCTAACACAACGCTTATGAAAGCAGCTTATTTATTAATAATAATTCATCCTGCCTGTCACTGTAACAAGAACATTCTGGTCCAGGTAGCACTTTCACCTAACAACTATCTCTGCTAATATTGCTGTTACAAAATCAAATGATACGGACATACCTTAACACATTAAATGCATCGTAACCACATTTCGAGTAGTAGCAACATTTTCTCTATCAGCATTCCTAATTACCACACCATCAAGTATCACAATTAATTTTATAATACACTTCAGTATGAACCACAACTGGACTAAATCACACGCACTAAAACAGTCACTGTATAGTGATGTAAACTTGACCCGCAATACCATCGTTAAGTTGTAATGAATGTTGGACTTTCTGTTGTATTGTGCAAGTTACAAGAAATTTACTATACATTCTTCAATTACATTGCTTTAATAGCTGTTATGATAACATCTTAAATTTAGTTCTATATGTATTCAGTATTTACTTTATTTTGCTATTAGTGCTTTGATATCATGATCTGAAATTGTGGGTCAAGTTTCTATTGCCATTCATGGCGTCACTTACATGCAATGCACTGAATGTATTAATGCGTGAGAGATAGAAGTCTTGAGTTTCTAGCTATTAGTGGAGTTTGTAACTTGGTTGAAATGCAGCCTGGTCCAGAATGATAACTGAAACTTTAATAGTAGCATTTGCATATTTATGACCAAAAAAATAAATATGCAAGCAAATATGACCTTTAAAAAGGGGAAATATGACCTAAAAATGACAAAATATGACCAAACATTTAAATTTACTATACATCAAAATAAGCTCAGTTATAAGTCATGAATTTTATCTAGTATTGTCACTTTCATGTAGACAGCATTGCTGTCCATGCACTCATTTATACACCATTGGGATAAATTCTGACCAATTAAGTGAAAATTAGTTTGGTTTTTCCTCCAATGTATAATAGGAGTACAGTTCTGAGGACAATTATCCTAATATCATCTCATCTATAACTTCTAGTGAATTCCTGGTATTATTAAAAATTACATTTTTTATTAAAATATGACCATATCATTATAAATATTATCGTAATATGACCAAAACTAGGAAAATAGCCTGAATATGCTATATAAAATACATTAAAATTTATTCAGAAACGTTCAATTAGTGTTTAATTCAGCATTACAGCTGAAAAAGAAGGCAGGAAAAAAATAAGACTTGTCCTAAAGATCCGAACCATATTTATTAGTAATTTAAACTTCTTTCATGAGCGCCAATTTAGTGACGTCATATATCAGATTGTACAAATTTTATATCAAAAGATCTATCATAATAGTTCCGCAGAAGGAATTATAAATCGTACTTAGCCTTAAATGTTTTAAATTTGTACTGTTGGTAAGTTCACAAGTAGGTGTCTTCATTTGTGGGCATGAAATATTATGACACCTCATGTATCATATCGTAATTCCGTTCAAAATATATGTGTCTTAATGTATGTGGGGGGGGGGGGGGGGAAATTGCTGATAGTCGAGGGGCTGTACTGAGTTTGTGGTTAGGTTGAAATGCAGCCTAGATCAGAATGACTACTAATATTCCATAGTGCATAGTGGATTTGAAGTGCCATGCTGAATTATGACTACAGCAACATCAGAATCTGCTCAAGACGTCCATTGTCGCTAACTGAGTAATGTTTGTAATCGAATTTTTCGACATGCGTTACACCTTTTTTTTCTATTTCCTGGCTTTGAGGTATGTTTTTTTTTTATTTTTTGAAAAGTAAAACACAAGGAAAATGTTGAGCATATTTTCAACCGCTCAAAAATTTTTTTGCTGATTGTACTTTGAATAGAAACAAAAACACATATTATAACACACGTTAAAGTTGAAGAAGTCGCGGGTAACTGCTATTAGCTAATAAGTCTAGTACATACGGTTCTTCGTTGCTACTGTAGATACTTTAGTATGTTGACATTGGTCATAGCTAGCTATTCTTTTGGCTATTCACTTGCACATATTGTCAAAAATCATAACTTCCTGCAATTTCTGATAACATTTTTAGGTTCCATAGTGTCCATAACTCAAATGAGCATGATCAATTATTATGTTTAGATAATGCTTAGGCCGTCACAATTTTCATTCTTCTGTAGATTCTTCCTTTCTTCAAAACAGCACACCATCTTTTTTTTTTTTTTAACTGCTTAACATCTCCTATAACAACTAGGTCTTTAGAGATGGGAAAGGATGGGGGGCAAGGAATGGGAAGGAATTCGGCCATGGCCTTTTGAAGGAAGCATCCCGGCATTCACCTGGAGTGATTTGGGGAAACCATGGAAAACCCAAATCTGGATGCCCGGACGGGGATTCGAACCGCCGTCCTCCCGAATGCAATGCCAGAACACTAGCCGTTACACCACCACGCTTGGTGCCACCATACTATCTGTAATACTTTTTTTAAATTTAGTATTATTTTTACACCCCAAATTTTGTTTTACTAATTTTAAACAGTCATCTTCATTTTGTTTCCTCCTCGTGTCTTTACAGATTTCATACACAGCCCCCTTCATATGATATATTTTAAATATTTTTTCTGAGCTATCAATTCTGCTCACACTGCCCTGAACCATAGGCAACCTAGACAAAGTGCGTGCTACGTTGTTGTCAGGATCTTTAATGTATCGTATTTTATAATTGTCTGAAAAATGAAGCCCACCTGGTTAACTGCTCATGCAAGAGTTTGCACTATTGTAGGAAAATCAAGGCTTCATGATCTGTGAAGATGGTTCTATACCCCACATATAATATTTAAATTTACGGAATCCCATATAATAATTCTTTTTTCAAAATCCCGTATGACCTTTCATGTTTGTTTAGCAATTGTCCTTCAATATTTTCAATCTGAAATAGGTGTACTCCGACACCATAATCTGAACTGTCCGTTTACATACAAAAAGGCAATTTTAAATCCAGGTGATGCAACAGCTTACTATTAATCAACTCTTGTTTTAATTTTCCAAATGCTTGCTGGTATTCCTGTGTTTCTTCCCATGTCATTTGTTTCTTCCGAAATTTATTTAAATGGGGATCATTAAAAGATTGATCAGCGACAAACTTTTGGTAAAAGCCACGTAGTCCAAAAAATGATTTCAGTTGCTTCTTATCCCTCGGTATGGGAAATTCCACTATTGCTTACAATTTGTCAGGATCACGTTCAATTCCTATAGCAGTTACTTCGTGTCCCAAAAATTTTATTTCCTTTTTTACAAACTTACATTTCAGCAATTTCAAAGTCATGCCCCCTCTTCTCAAAGCTTCCAAAACTTCTTCCGAGGTTTCATAATGATCCTCCCAATTCCTGAACTTATTAAAATATCATCTACATAAATTGATAATTTACTCAACAGCTCCTTGCCGAGAACTTTCTCATAACTACCTTTTAATAATTTTTCAGATCCTCCTCTATGTGACACACCTGCATTTCTTCTTCCTCATAATTTCTTATAAAAATATTCTTATCTGAGTTTCTTCATTTTCCTCATATTCTCCATTTTCTTCACTTTCATCTTCACAATATTCACCGTTGTTACATGAGACAATTTCTTCATATTCTTCATTTTGACCAATACTTAAAGCTAGTTCGATGCCATCTTCTTCCAATTTTTCTTCTGTGCTTACTCATTTCGCTCTGCCGCTTGACTTATTTTCTTTTCAACCTCTCCTTCTCCACAGTCCTTGTCATATACATCGATTCTTGCCAACTTTGATATTTCTTCAATCTCCCATCTGCTTACATTTCTTGCTAAAATGGTCCCACACTTGCTGTCGTTCATTAGATGTAAACATTTCAACCACTCCAAATATTCATCTTTGTTTAACTGCTTGCTTTGGTAAATAGAATCCTTGCACACAATTTTTGATTGACATGCATTTAATGGTCCTCTATTCCTTCTATCTGCCCCCGTTAGGACTGTTCCATTTGTGGATTCAAGTTTTCTGCTCTCCTTTCTATTTTTTTTTTTTTAATCGTTAACTAAGCTTTTCAGAAAAGTAGTTTGGCTGTATTATAGTCGCTGGTTCCCATGCTCATCCGACACATTATCATGCCTGCTTCCATTGTTGGTATTATTTTCAAATCATCATGCATCTCCTCTGCCTTGCTGATTAATCTGCAGATATTTTCATATTTCGACCAAAGACATGTGTGTCACTATACTTCTCATTCCTGGCACAATTACATTGCACAGACCATTGGTGTTTGCATGTGGTAATAGCATCGAGTATCCCATCATGCACTATGGTGGTTAGATGTCAGAAGATATGGGGGTATGGGAGATACAGTGGTTGAAAGTGGTCGATGTGGGGCACTTTCATATTTCGACGAAACATGTTTGTGTCCCTATGTATCACTTTTCAGACCAAATTATCTATCGCAGATCACTGGTGTTTGTGTGTGGTAGTAGCATAGAGTCACCAACTGTGCCCAACGTTTGCCGAATTTCAAAATCTGCAGGGGTGTGGGAGATATGGTGGTTGAAAGTTGCCAATGAATGATATTTTCTTATTTTGACCAAAAACATTTGTGTCTGCATATTTCACTTTATTGCCACAACTATATAGCGCAGGCATTTCCTATCGTGCACTATGTTGGTTAGATGTCGGTAGCTATGGGGGTGTGAGAGATATGGTGGTTTAAAGTGGTCAACCTGAGGAATTTTCATATTTCCACCAAAGATGTATCTTTGTGTGGACCAAAATTTGTCACAAAACATTCTCAAGAACTCATTATAATCATTACAGACCTCTGGTATTTCACAACTCCACAAGAATGTTTCATCTTTGAGCTTACTTCGAATGTATCAAATCTTATCCGCATCTGACCAGTCTGCTGGCAAATCTTAGAGTATATTTTTACAAAATCAGCTTAAGGTAAAGTCAGTTGATTGTATGTCACTATACTACAGCTAAAAACTGCATTAAGTTGTTGTTCCACTTCTTCCATTCTTTCATTAATGTTGGTAAGATCTCTACATAACTGACCAACTTCTGCTGTCAACCCTTTCACATGCTGTCCCACTGATTGTTTTGCCAGCTCCTTCATCTCCTTCTGAGATTCTTCTTGGCTTTCTTTCAGCTTCAGGTCTAGAGAACATTAAATCTCTTCTATGATACTTCCCTCCTTTTCATCCACACACTGATCCACCATACCAGAAACATCTTGCTTTACCTCTTCTTTGAACTTGTTCAAGTCCATCTGTGTCTCATACTTCCATTTTTCCTTAACTATCCTTATCTTGGCATCCATGGCTTGTAGCACTCCTGTTTTCTTTTAGCTCTGCTTAATATTTTCATTAATTCCTTTATTTCTTGATTTGCTCTTTCTTGATTTGACATAATTCCTTTTGCATTTCTCCAGTATCTCCAGTATCTTGTTTTATTTCTCTTTGTTCCTCTGCTTTAATGAACTTTTTATTCATTTCTTGACTTGCTTTAACTTTTCATTCCTCTGCTTTTGTGAACTGTTGCTTTAAGACATCTAGTATCAAATTAAGGTCCATACTCCTATCTCGAGTGTAATCTGTTCGACCCAGCTCTGTTGGAAACTCATTTTGTCTTAAATTCTGCCTTCCCCTTATTATCATTATTTTCATTAGTTAGTACTTTATTCTCATCTTTATCAACAAAATAGTTATTTGCAAAAAACTAGGGCTACAGCTAAACTCTGTTTAAATATGGCAATCATTATTACTATTTACATCATTAAGGTTGAAACTAATAACCCCCAGTATTAATCTGATCTTCCCCGAAAACTATTTTTAGCATTCGTCCTCAATAACACTTTGCAGTTACTATTCATAATGAAAGAAAAGGTAAATTACAAACTGATTTCGAATAATTTGTTTTTATTTCTGTCTTAGCTAAGTATTTCCACAGATTCATAAATATATAGATATATATATATATATAGAAAGTACTCCCTTCCCCCTTCTATTTAGGTGTATGCCATGCCTAGTAAATGGTGTTCACAGGCACAACCCCCAAAAAAGAACTAATGCCTCTTCCAAGAAGCATCTCTATTTCCATGTTTAGCCTTCTCATAGCATGGTTCATCTGTGGCCGATCATGGTGACTTAGAACCTGAATGAGTTCCACCATGGTATGCTGCGCATCCTTTACCACCTTCCTCAGGTCACTCACCTTGTTTAGAAGAAACTAAATCTAAATGGACAATATTTTACATCAATATTGATTCCATGGATACTGGAAATCATAAACAAAGCACACAAACAGATACTACTCAACACAGTACACACCAGTATCCAGAACCAATCTAATAAGCAATGGTACACAATGTCATACATCAACAAATATACACACAGGATATGTAATACATTCAAAACGCAAGGTATTCAAATAGCACTTAGAACTAACAACACAATACATAACCGTCTAAAAACTAACAGTGAAACTGGCCAATTCTAACAGTCAGGAATATACCAACTGACTTGCCAACAGTGCCAAGCAATATATTCAGGTCAAAATGCTAGGAGCTTCAACACAGGTACAAAGAACACATCAGAGCCATAAAATGCACAAATTATTCGACGCTTGCCGAGAATTTATTAGATAACAATCACCCACCCACAACTATACAAACAGATATGAAAAATCAACAACTACAGAAAACAGTACAAGAAAGTTATCAAATTCACAAAGCCAAATGGTGCCAAATGAATTTACAAATTTAACAAACAAAACATTATACAAAGCAACAGAAAACACCACAACACATGAAAACCAACCCAGTCGCACACAAATCACAAATAATAGTTAATATAATCACAAAAACAAAAGATATAATTTAACGTAGAGTGAACAAAGCAATAAACAACAGAAATAGGTTGGTACAACTGTAGATACAAAACAAACACAACACTGTAGACACTATAACTAATTTGGTGTAGTTAAAAGTGCAATTTAACAGCAAATTATTTAAATAGAACCAAGTGAGCAATATTAAAGTAAATAATGCTAAGCTGTAGCAGGGCAGGATTTAAACTGTTTTTTAGTGTAGGCTGTTCATTTTGTGCCGCCATTTTCTCCTTCATACTTACACTAATCACTAATTTGTATTACCTTTATTAGGTAGCAAACGATTGTATGTATATGTGAATGGATATAGATTAAGAGTGACTTCATTACTTGAAAGTATTCAGATTTAGTCATAAAATAGAAGCGAGAAAAATGAATGTTTATTGTGAAACAAGGATACAATCAAGAAAATAAAAAATGTAATACATAATTATAGTTTTCTACGGGATTTTTGATTGGCGAACATAGAGGAACAACTTTCTCACTGACAGTTTTCCATACGACAAACTTCGTAACACACTGTAAGGACCAAGGCCGATACCAGGGTTGAGTATCGCCTAAGTGCCTTAACTTACACTCTTGATAGCAACTCACTGTTCGATGAAAACTTACGGAATATTTTAATTTAGTTTGACCATGTTGCCTGGATAGATCAACTAGAATGCTTCAGGTCGCCACAATATTTGTTGACCCACAAATATTGAAAGGGTTATCAGTTAACTACTAAATAAGAACAGTTCACTTTTCCAAAGTTCTTCAAATTTATTCAAATAAAATAAAAAGTTCAAAACAGCATTCCAAAAGTTGATTTGGCTAATCGAACATTTGTTTCCAAAAGTTGCACGTTGTGGAGAGAAACTTAACCGACCTAACCCCTTTAGTAAATTTAAAAGTTCATGTTAGTTACTATATAACACGACACGATCCAACATGGTTGAACTAGCCAGCGTGGCGAGTTACAACCAGCGCGACGAAACAGACTACCGACAGGAACAGACGCAGGTTCACTCACATAATGCTAGACCGGAACAGACAGACCATCATGGCGACGGGGTCTTTTATCGAAACCACGAGAACCAGTGACGTCAGCAACTGTATCACATCTTTTTGCTTCCACGTAGCTCAAAGTATGTGTAATTTATTTAACGATCCCGACTATTAAAAATGTTCAAACTTTGACAGTATCTGGACTTATCTCCTAGAAGTCCAACGGCAGTCTCTTGAGAAATTTAGAGTAATTAATTTTAAAGTTTTAGCTGTTTAAGACTCTGCGTAGTGATATATTCAAATTTGGGTAAAATACCTAAGTGTTCTAGAATTTTACGCGCGTGCACAACAATCCGCGACAATCTATTTTACAAAAACTTAATTACTGGACAAATGCTAAAACATTTTACAGAAAACCCATATATGTATGAAATCGTCTTAATTAGGGCTATCTGCTGATGTAATTTTTAATTTAATATCTCTTTTAATAAAAAAGCTTATTTTTTTCTCTTAATTAAAATCACTAATTAGACTTGGCCGAATTACTTAATTTTATTGCCAAAATATCGGGGATAGTGCTGACTACAGCTGGTGATAGAAGATCGGTTGTAGCTTTACGCGATTTAAAGATATTACAAATCTTAGATTTTTTACTTTTATGATCGCGTGTTTCAAAACTTGAACAAAGCGGAATATCTCTTAAGCCAAACGTTTCCCGATGTGATAATTACACTTTAAAATGATTATTATAACGAATTGTTACTGTGGGGAAGATTACAGGGAATTTACTTAAAGTTGAAAACTGGACTTCTCGAAATTTCTAAGTCCCGCCAAAGCAAAACTAGAATTTGCCAAAATTCTAAGGTCCTTACAACACTTTTTATCGGCAAAGAACAGAAAACATGTTAAGACGTATGCTCTGATTTGTAATCAATTATTATTAAACGATTATAATTTATATTAATTTCAATCAGAATACCAGTTTCGGCATAGTTCAATGCATGTTCCTTAAAAATTTCAAAGAATTTATTTCATTATTAGTTGAGAAATGATGAGTTAAGTTTAAAAAATCATTGACTTTTCAATTATTTTTTCAATAAAATTAGGACTTTTGAGCGCTCAGGGACTTTCAACATCCAGATACTCAATTAATGAAATCTTAGATAATATTTAAGTATTTTTATTATAGAAATCATGAAACGTAAGTCTTTCAGCAGAAACTTACCTCTGTCTATAGAGTCTTCCTTCGGTAATATACAACGGGCTACAGACTTCATTGAACAAGATAGAAAGTCAGGAAACTAATGAATAATTAAATTAATAATTTACCTAATTGTTCGCTGTCACCACTAGTGATGTGCCGGATATCCGTATTCGCGGATATCCGAGGGGAAAAAAAGATCTGTATCCGTATCCGTTTCTTTTTTAGCGGATCTTTAACGGATCTTTTGTAAAGAATTTCACTAAGCACGTATATAATATTTTAAAGATATCTAGCTATGAAATACTATTAACTTCAATTCCAATTACTTCATATTTCTTAAATTCTCATGTATGGCTCATTTATATTGCAAAAATTAATTATTTAAACATATATTTTACTCGAATAGTCTTCACGGAAGTACCCAGGAATTTCAGGCCCGGGGTAAAATGGGCGGCCTTTTTTTTAGCTCTACAAACTAGAGGTGGGCAAAGTGACTCACTAAAAAGAGCGGTGTTCATTTGATCACACGAAAAGAACTAGTTCTTTTTAATGGTTCACTAGCTCAGTTTTATTTGAGACCTTTTTTTTAGGTCTCACCCCTCAGAATCCGGTTACACCCCCACTTTTCGATCAAATACCCCCTTAAATCGACTTTGATGCAATTAGTAGATTTTTTTTTTTTTTAGCTGTACAGTCCACAAAACCCACGTGAACAAACTCTTCTTGATCTTCGGAACTAGCCGACTTATGACCGACTCACCTAGAAGAACTACCGTTCACTTTTAGTGAGCAACTGCTCACTCGCTCCTTTAAAAGAACTGCTCTAAAGAACTGAATCAATCGCGAACGACCCATCTCTACTACAAACTAGCCGGGCGACAATGGGCGGATTTTTAGCTTCGAGGCCTGGGGGCCCCTGCAGCCGGTGATCGGGGTCCCCCATCAGCCTGCGGGCCCGTGTACATTTGACCCGCTTCACCCCCCCTAATGCCGGCCCTGGATGTACCGCCGGATTGTGTTGTGAAAACACGATATTTCGACGACTAGCTCTGCCGTCTTCTTCAAATGTGGAGACATCTTCATTGGTCGGCTGACTCATAGATACCCTATTTGTGAAGATGGCGGAGCTAGTCGTTCTTACACTTATTTTACTAGGTTCTCAAAGGTAATTGGTAACTTACGACTGTAGTAAGTTTTAAGGTATTATTTTAACTATCTTTATTGTGAGATCAGGCCTCTAATCTTTGTGATTTGCTAGCTGAAATTATGTTTAAGGTATGCTGAAGTGTTTACATCAGATAAAATAATCACTTTTACAGAAACTTGAAAAAATAAATCTTATATTTAACATTAAGTTTGGTAAATTGTACTTCAAAAAGAGTAAATTGGCAGTTTTGTCACCCAAAAATCTATTACGATGAGCATTATAAATTATTCCTGCTGCACTGAAAAACTGCTCACTTGGAACGCTTGTTACAGGTGATGATAAATATGTGCTACTCATTTGTCATACACCTCAAAATTTTTTACTATTATTGTTAACAGCTTTTTTAACAATCAGGTGCAGCTGATGTGCTGCAGAATCAATATTATCTACGACAGATAAAGTGCAGGAACTCTTCATGTTGGATCCTCCATCTCTTACCATGCAGTGCACATTCTGTTTGGGATTCCCCAACCTTCAAATATATTTTGAAATATTTCCAAAACGTAATCTCCCGTTTGGCGTTCTTCAAGTATCTCCGCTTTTAAAACGATATTTTCCCTTATAAAATCTTTTGTAATGTTCTGGACAACAATGAAACACCTTACCAAAACGGGATGTGAAGGAAACTCTCTCAAAATCCTTCAACACGACTTTATTTTCGATCCTAAAGTTCGCTGCAGATAAATTGTGTAAAATATTTCCTGCCTTTTAGAACATAATTTGCAATAACATTATCCAGCAATCGTCGGAACACAAAATCTTCTACGTGTTGAAAAGATAATCCAGATAAAGGTATCATTTCTGCAATTAAATAGTTTTGAATAAATTTTATTTTTTACTTTTCCACATTTTGACTTTTTCTATGTATTCGTTATAAAATGTTTTCCTAAATTCTCTTTTTACCGTTTTTAAAGACGTTCCCTGTGTTCACCGGCAATCTTCTTAGCGGAGTCTTCTTTTAATAATAACTCATATTTTTGTGGGTGTTTCGTCTGAAGTTGAATTTATAAGAAAGTTGTACATTCATGGGAATACATTCCTTCACAGAGTTTGTATTTAGCACAATCGTCATTTACTATCATAAAATATTTCAATATTACACTACTGTACTTTTTTGTATAAATTGTTTTTATTTTAATTTAACTTACAACTTCCCAAAAAACAGAAACGTATATAACCTACGCAGTCCTATGTCATCCTAAAATATAAACATAAACACGCATACTTCATCGTCAAAACACGTCGCGTAAGCTTGACGTTCGTCGATAATAGATCATAGTTGACGACTTTTCCACTGTCGGTCCAAGTTGAGAAAGTTGAGATCCTATCCGTATTCGCGGATCTAGACAATAATGATCCGTATCTGTATCCGTATCCGCAGATATACATTTTTAACAATCCGGCACATCACTAGTCACCACTTACCTAAACGGAAATTGATAGTAAACGTCAGTCGTCAATCAACAGCCACCATAATACATTCGTTCCATCATCTTACTTTTAATTTATTTACAACTAGACGCAGAAATTCATGTAAGGAGAAGGGGATTCACTATTTATGCTATTTTATCTGTATCAGATATAAGGACTAGGTTAAACCATAACCTAAGAATTTTTTTGGCAGACGATAAGAAACAATGAAGTTTATTAAAACTCGGAGAAACGACATGCGAAATTTACTAGTCAAATAACTAACAGTTATCCGTTTTCGAAATTATAGTCTCCGTCATCTAAAGTAAAATGCATTTATTTATGTAAAATCCTAACCAAATACTCTGATAATCTAACCAGAGTAGCGTATTCATATAACGAAAGAAATAATTAAAAATGACTTATTCGTTTCTCTTTGTAAGCTTTTCCATAATAAATTCCTACTACCACCCTTAGTTTTTAATACATGTGTTAGCTATTAAATGAGATTTAAGATAACTTTTTTGTTAGATTTAAATCATCAAGGATGTGACTATTTACTGTATATTCAACAACAATATTATTGCCGCAAAATAGCAGTGAGCCGAGATATTAGAAATACGGAGAGCAGGGGGGTATGTCACAAAGTTACAATTAGTACAGTCATTTAAATTTGTATTTTGCTTTTTATTTATCTACGACAACCAGATGCAAAAATTCATGTAAGGAGAAGGGTATTCTATGTTTATGTTATATTACCTGTATCGGTTGTAAGTACTAGGTTAAAATACAACTTAAGGATTTTTTTGGCAGAAGATAAGAAACAATGAAATTTATTAAAAACTCGGAGAAAGTTTACACGAAATGTACGAATCGCAAAATATATCATTCAAATAAATGACAGTTATCCGTTTCTGATCTTATACTTTCTGTCATTTAAAGTAAAATAAAGTAAAGTAATTAAATCGGTATTACTGGAGATTGCAATTCCGCCAGGAATTGCCGAGACAAGAATCCTCTAGAAATATTTTCGGAAGAACATTTAACCGTATTATGCCGGTCCAGGATGTATTACAACCTAATTTCTGCTTGAAAATAATGGTAGTTTACAGGCTGTATTACAACGGAATTACTGCTTGAAAATAAAATGTCTTGCCATTGACTACAGCAGTATAATGATGTCATTACTGAATGTTATTTTGGCGGAATCGCGATCTCCAGTAGACCCGATCGTTATTCATTTTTCCTTACAAGCTTTTCCTGAATAAATTCCTACTACACCACAGGTGATGTCCATCATTATTCATATGAGGGTAATAGAAGCTATGATTTTCGAAAGCAATATTAGTGGAAGTTGTGGTGCAGTTCACCAGAATCCCCTCTGACACATTTTGTTACAGCTTAATTCACACTGAAATGAGTTTTATAAACCAATTAAACTGCTTTCATAAGCGTCAGGTAACTGAAGGTATTAATTAATGCGGGTGAAAATAGTTTCATACACATTGTGCTGAATTGTGCATGGACCAGGAATAAAACTGATATTACATGGATAGCAAAAGTTTTCCGGATTCCTAATTTGTTTTTAATTTTATTGGTTCTATACTTCTGTCATCATTAATTCAGTAGAAGTTACTACTCTATTGCTATCGGAACAGCAAATCAAATATGTAGAACATTAGCAAATCAAGGCCACTAGCATTATGTAATAACAATTCCGTATAATTAACCAACAGCAAAAAAAATATATATATATATATATTTGAACTGCCAGAATATGGCGTTCAAACCGTCATTTTTGACGGGCTCAAAGCTAGTACTACAATATGAATACATAATTAATGTATTTAATCGCATACACAAACATAATCATAATATTATATTATTTATAGCCACTGATGATACCGCACTCCAGAAGGGCGAAACGTGTCTGGTAGATAAAAGTTAAGAATAAAAACAGTTGTTAGAAGACGGATTTTTATTCATAAACATTTATGCAACAACTGCGAAACATGGCCAACAGCTAAGTTACTAGTATGAACAGTATTTTTCGTTTTGTTTTAAAGTATACGCGTGCAAATTTCCATCAAAATCTGATAAAAACTGTAGTTTTGTATAAAAATTAAATGATGTAAAGGGGTAGAGCGGGTGGTTTGTTAATGAAATTTATATGAGGCCACTTTGAAGGTATACCCCATCCACTAAAACAATTTCATTAAAATCCATTAAAAAATGGTGAAGATATCGCTGCACACACACATATATAAAAACCAACGAATTGAGAACCTCCTTTTTTTTAAAGTCTGTTACAAAAATTTAACCAAACTGATCGAGCCATTCTCATGTTCTATGGTTACCAACGAACAACATTTCATTTTTATTTATACAGATAAACAAAAATAAGGTATTAGCAGAATGATACAACATTATAGTCACCTGGTAAGGCAAAATATATTCCTAATATCCATTAACTTAAAAACATATATAAAATTGATGCAAAATAATTAGTAACTCTCATTACATTTTTCTAAAAAAAAAAAAAAAAAAAAAAAAAAAGTAGAATAATCGTCAAAATATTATCATTTCTGGTTAACTACAATATCAAAGGAGAATACTATATTACAGTGACTGTACTCACTTTTACTGAAACATCAAATGTTGTGTTTATATTTGATGTAGATTCCTCTGAAATACGTGCATTGGTACGTAAGGCATTGTACAAAACTGTTGTAGGTTTAATGAGTTCCCTAACAGCATAGCCATCAGCTTGGTATAAGTTTTTTGTATTTACCTTTACATTAAGTTTTGACGCCTGTAAATATCAGAAAAATTAATGGTACATTTTGTGCTGATGATTTTAATCGTTTGACATAGGTATATTACTTACCATAAACTGTGCTGCAAATCTGATCATCACCACCCTTTCAGATTCTGTATTATAGTCTGTAGGAATTTCAGCTTCGGGATCAAACCTTTTAATAAGCCATATTAATATTTCAGCCACAAGAGGAAAGTTGGGGTTTCTGAAGTTCTCAGTAGAGATCAGTCGAGTAAATCCCAAAACTCTCATCATTTCTGTAAAGTCTAATTTTTTTAAAAAAGGTTTATAAGATAAGATATTTATTGATACATTTAGTCAATTTGTAGTACAGGAGCACATTTGACTTTGGAACACTCAATATAGTTTTTTAAATGATATATTAGCAAGTCCCACCCCCACTTTTCCAGAAACAAGCCAGCATTACAAACAACCCGATTTTTTTTTTTTAGTATGATTTGTTTCTCAGCCTATCAGTCTTTTATTTCCCCACAACTGTACTTTTCAGACAGAATAGTTATTCAATAAGTTACCTTCTTCCCCTATATAAATGACAAAACAATGGTAGTATGTTAAGATAAAAATAACGAGATATTTCATTACTTTTTATATTATTATTTTTTAATTATGTAATATTCTAAAAAACATTCTACACATCAATAAATTTTCATCAAAATATTACCTGAATAAAATAGAAATTTATCACAAAAAGTAATCATCTGGCAAAATTCGCCTCCTTCAATTTAAACAGCAAAATGAAATAAAGAAACAAAGTTACAAGTAAATTTTCAGAAAACATATGGTGAGGTTCTGTATGGGTAATATATGAAAAATGTGAGGGAGCAATCATAAGAAAGACATTAAGTAAATACCAGTTATTAGCATTTTTTGGAAGCTTTCAATGGCAAAGATTATGCAGCCATAAACACATAGCTTAAAAACCTATGAAATTCTAAATCAGTAAATAGTAACATTGAGCAGGCAAATGCTTTAAGGCAGTAAAATTAAGGATGGATAGGGAAATATGACCCAACACTTACCAAAGATGAAGGCGACTGGGACGACGAACCCAAAAAACACCCACAGAAAAGCGCACACCAGACGGCAGTCGCTGTGTGCACATCTGACTCTGCCTGGTGTTTCACTTCTTACTTCCGCACGAATAAGGCTGTTGCGGAAATACTTCGCTTTTTTGTGTTTGTTTTTTTGTGTTCATCGTCCCAGCCGCCTTCCTCTTTGGTAAGTGTTGAGTCATATTTCCCTATCCATCCTTAGTTTTAGTAAATAGTATATTAGGTTTGTATGCATAGTATCAGAGTAGCATGTTAGGCAGGCTGTAAGGGTGGTCTTCAGTATCTCCTCATTTCTACCTTTTCATCATATTTTCATCATATTGTTCTCTTTACCCTCCAGTGGGGCTGGTTTTCATGTAGTGTTCTGAGCTGAGTGGATAAACTCTCACACAAATGGTGCGTGCTGTAATTCATAAAGTCTCGCTGGCACTCAGCACCTTCCCTACCAAAACAATAAAATATCTGGAAAATTTTTCGTACCAGTTATATTCAGTTTTGAATTTCTATTCAAATCCATGGGGCAGGATGCCTTAACAATACTTCAACCAAAGAGAAAAAAGAACAAAGAAAGTGACTGTACCACCCTGTCATCCAAGAGTGCTATAAGAACTCTCAATTTGCGCAAGAATGAGCATTTGTCTATCAACAGTTTAGTTTGTGCAACCTAAGTCTGACAAATACTTCAGCTAACTAACAATTATGCTACTCCAAGGTGGGTGCATGGTGTACAATATTATCTACATATATATTTCCTACTTGAAAACCTGATATTACTGCATTCATTAATCATTGTAAGATAGCTGGTATGGTTTCCAATCCCAAGCTAAGTAACTCAAACTCATAGAGTCCATTGGGAATAAAAAATATGTCATTTCCTGGGCTTATTGTTTAACAATACATGATAATATCTTGTGTGTTAAACCTAATGTTGTAAACTACTTGGCATTCCATAGCTGAACCAAAATATCAGTTATCAGAGACAGGAGGTATACATTACCCACTGTTATCTCATAAAACCTACACAGACTGCTACTCTCCATTATTACCCCTTCTGCCTGTAACTTATAAAATTATTTCTGCAACATTTCCTTTTGGGTATGGGGAATATGGTATGGCCATCTATTTGTTATTATCTTCTAGGATTCTAGTATTAACACAATTTCATGTTTTAAGGTTGGAGTATGTGAAAGATGTGATTATAAGCTGCACATAATTCAGTGACGTCCTTTCTCCTCTTATTAATTAAATGGTATAATTGTTACTTCTGTCTCAGCACCTTTAATCATGCATACACTAATATCTACTTAGTTCTGCATGACCTACTTCCAATACCTCCTAATTGTCATAGATGTCATGTACTTATACTCTAGACCAAAGAAAGTTTACCTGCTACTCGTTGGTATTCACCGCGCTTATAATGCACTTCTCTCCATAAATGTTAATTGGGGCTTTTAGCATCTATACCCCAGGTTGAACTCCTCCTTTGAAATAACTGCTATCTCATTTTGCTGGCCTTCAATATTCAGTTTCCTGCTGAGAACCCAATTGGGCCTACTGCATAAAGTCAGCTTCTTCATCTTCTGTTTGTGCATTTCTTCTGTGTTCCCTGTGTTTCTTTAAGTTATGGCCTATTCTCACTCTTTGGCTAGCACATTCAATGATTGGCCCATTTTTTACCAACAGATCTTGCCCTCCCTTCAGTTTTGATTAATTCACAATTTAAAAAAATATTATTACTAACATTACGGCTGTATGCTTCATCAAAGACATTAGAGTGGAAGAGGGCAAGGATTTTTTTTTTAAACTGCTTAACGTCTCTCAACAGCGAGGGCTTTAGAGACGGGAAAGGATGGGGGGCAAGGAATGGGAAGGAATTCGGCCATGGCCTTTTGAAGGAAGCATCTCAGCATTTGCTTGGAGTGATTTGGGAAACCATGGAAAACCCAAATCTGGATGCCCGAACCGCCGTCCTCCTGAATGCGAGGCCAGTAAGCTAACCATTACACAGCCATACTTGGTGGGGGCAAGGAATGGGAAGCAATTTTGTCATGGCTTTTTCTGAGAACCATCCCAGTATTTTTCTGTAGTGATTTTTGGAAACCATGGAAATCTAATGGCCAGATTTTTAAACAGTGGCTTCTGTGAGATATGGCTCCTAAAAAATATGAAATTTTGGAATTAATTTAATGAGCTGCTGTATGAACCATCATGGGTTAGAAATGGAAAGATATTGCAATAGGTATGAAAAGTTAACATCTCTCTAACAGCGAGGTCTTTAGAGACGGGAAAGGACGGGGGGCAAGGAATGGGAAGAAATACAGCCATGGCCTTTTGAAGGAAGCATCCCGGCATTTGCATGGAGTGATTTGGGAAACCATGGAAACCCCAAATCTGGGTGCCCGGACGGGGATTTGAACCGCCGCACAGTGTGTTATTTTCCAAATCTAGAGGGACAAAAGTCAATTTTGACACTAGTCTACACAGGCAAAATAGTTATTTATATTTAAAGTAGACAAACTATATTATTAGGAACAAAGGTTTATTTTACGCGTATCTGCGCCTAACAATAGAAAAAATAATTTGAACAATGGGCTTCCTGTGACCCACCGATCAAGTGCTCCATTCGGCCGCGCCATTCGACTGAGTTTGGGCGATGATTACGCTGTGTTTCTGTGTGGTATTAGGAATTTGTGTGTTGCTATTGCTTTTGGTGAGTTTCAAGATAAGTTTAAGCATTATTTTTCCGTAATACGTTTTAAAACTGAATCATGAGCATCATTAAAACAGAGCGAGATTATTTCTGATAAAGAAAAACTACTGAGCCAGTTTCATTTTGAGTTTTAGTTTATTATACCACATTATACCAATCTATTTCTATATTTATTTGAAAGAGCAACTTATTAACTACAAGAATTGAGTTCATTTGTTTGCGCATGTTTGCGACACCCATACAACTTTTCTTCATTTTCAGAATGACTGCACAAATTTCGCGTACAGAATGTTTCAACGTATGGTTTGCTAACGCAAAACAATCAAGGATAGATGCTTTGTTACAGTTTGTATTGCAGTAACTAAGTGACAGATCGTTTTCAAATGACATTATAATGAGTTTAAAAGCTAACATCAGAATTGATTCTCTAAAAATTGAGCAAAGATGGTCTAAAACTGGAAGACATAGAGACCGCTTCCTATTCTAAATGGTTAGAATGAAACGTTTCACTACCTGATATTGTCACCAAAACTGCACTTCCTGGGACGAGTTTGGGCATATATGGCAGACCACAAAAATACTTTGAGAGTTCAAGTATTAAAGCAAAAAGACGACGAATCAAGCATCTCCCTGAAACGGCAACCCAAGAAGAAATTTCGATGGCAACCGAAGTGCAGCTTCGCAAGCCAGGAAAACGAAATTCTGCAGCAATCGTGAAAGAGCTTTGTCTTCATTCACCTAGAAGAGGCACTAATATTTCTGACCACTTAGAATATGTGTTTAGGAAGCGGTCTGTGTGTCTTCCCGTTTTAGACCATCTTTGCTCAATTTTTAGGGAATCAATTCTGATGTTAGCTTTTAAACTCATTATAATGTCATTTGAAAACAATCTGTCACTTAGTTACTGCAATACAAACTGTAACAAAGCATCTATCCTTGATTGTTTTGCGTTAGCAAACCATACGTTGAAACATTCTGTACGCGAAATTTGTGCAGTCATTCTGAAAATGAAGAAAAGTTGTATGGGTGTCGCAAACATGCGCAAACAAATGAACTCAATTCTTGTAGTTAATAAGTTGCTCTTTCAAATAAATATAGAAATAGATTGGTATAATGTGGTATAATAAACTAAAACTCAAAATGAAACTGGCTCAGTAGTTTTTCTTTATCAGAAATAATCTCGCTCTGTTTTAATGATGCTCATGATTCAGTTTTAAAACGTATTACGGAAAAATAATGCTTAAACTTATCTTGAAACTCACCAAAAGCAATAGCAACACACAAATTCCTAATACCACACAGAAACACAGCGTAATCATCGCCCAAACTCAGTCGAATGGCGCGGCCGAATGGAGCACTTGATCGGTGGGTCACAGGAAGCCCATTGTTCAAATTATTTTTTCTATTGTTAGGCGCAGATACGCGTAAAATAAACCTTTGTTCCTAATAATATAGTTTGTCTACTTTAAATATAAATAACTATTTTGCCTGTGTAGACTAGTGTCAAAATTGACTTTTGTCCCTCTAGATTTGGAAAATAACACACTGTGCGCCGTCCTCCCGAATGCGAGGCCAGAACGCTGGCCGTTACACCACCATGCTCGGTAAAAGTAGTGCATGGAAGGGAAAAGATGACCATGACCACAAGCTGGCACTCGATTTCAGGCACAAGGGTGTGGAAAGATACTCTTTTTTAGGTAAGGGTGTCAGGGATTGGAATGAGTTACCAAGAGAAATGATGAATAATTTACCAAAAACATTGAAAGAATTTAAAGATAAAATTTATAGAGGGCAAATGTAGGTGGGTGCAGGATAGGGGGAAGAAGGGTGTGTAGGGAAATTGCAATTAAATTAAATTAAATTTAAGAGTAGTCCTACCCTAGGAGGGGTGAAATCTCCTTAGTTAGCAAAATGATCCTACTTTTTTGTATGAGAAAAAATCTTAAAATTACAAAATTATTAATTGTTTCCATTAATTGTGTAATTTTTTGGATTATTTTTCATTACTTTGCATTTAATTGTTGAATATTATGTTAAGGTACATTTCTATAGTTTCAAAACAAAGAAAATTTCAATTGTACAATTTTCAAAATGTATGTATTTTTAGCCAAATATCCAATAGCTATAGCCACATCAAAAATAATTTTTTTTTTTCACAAAATACTTTTGGGATATTTCGTAACTCAAGTATGATTATCAGCTGTATCTCCCCCCCCCCCCCCCCCCCCCGAAAGAATTGCATTTGATCAACTGAACTGACACATTTGGGTAAAAGCTGTCCGATTTGACATGGAATGTGCTGCCTCTAATATTGTTTGTTATCTCTGTCTTAACTATTCCCACTGACCTGTAAATATTATTGGACAGAGACCATACCAACCTATTGCTTAAACATAGTTTTTGCCTAATAACACTTGAGGGGCTGGCGAAAAAAGGTAATAATTACACAAATTCAAATTTTACAGGAAGATCAAAAAACTAAATAACATACATGCAGTGGGATTTTGGTGTTGTTTTTTTTATCTACTCATATGGTGTTTTCAACTCTGTTTGATATAATGTAAAATCCAAATTCCTATCTCTAATAAAATGGAAGATATTCAAATTCGAAAAATTCAATGATGCCATTTTGTTGCCACCAGGGTACAGTTAAGGCATTTTTATTGCAAATGCTAAGATCTTTGTGAGTTAGGTTAGCTTAATTGAAGCATAAGTAGTTTAGAAAACCTTTATTTAATCTAGTCTAATTATATTTTAAACTATTAACCATTAAAAAATTAAGTTTCATTAAGAAAAAAGTCACTTCTCCCTTAAATTAAAAAAAAAGTCGCCAATGCATTCATTATTTCCATTTCCTCACAATTACAACCTTTGTCATATCCATTTTCTGACATCCTTCTTCATAATCTTTCCTCTTACCCTCATTGCTTTCCTTCGGGTATCCTAAAAGAGTTGCTTTTTCTTAGTTTTAACTTAAGTATTTTTCTTTTTAATTCATAATTCCTGATGTTGATCTTTAACCAAAGTTTAATTAACAAATCTAAATATATATGTTAGATAGCATAGTTTTTACCTTAAATACATTTTTTAAATAATTTGCATATTTGCTCACTCTTTAAACATACCACTAAAATACTTTTTTTACATCCACCTCCTTAGATTTTCATGAAATTTGGCTCAAATGGTTCTAATACCATCATGACAACACCTGCAAATTTTTTTTGCTGTATCTCTTGTAGTTATATATATATATATATATATATAAATTTTTAAAGTTTTTATGTTTTGTGTTTTCCGAACCTTCAGAAATGGTAAATTTAATTTGTATTGAAAACTTCAAAATTGCTTATCTTAAAAACTCTTTTAGATAACATCATGAATTTTTGCAGCAAGTTTATTTATTATACATATTTGAAGATAAAAATGATACTATTAAAATATATTAATATTTTCTATGAAAAAAAATTATTCTCTTCTTTTTTTTTTTTAACGGGTGTTTTGTTTTATAAGAATTGCAATATCTAGAGTCTCAGACCTGATAGAATGCTCAAATTTGTTTTAATGTACTCTTAAACATATAGGCTACTTGATAAAACAAAAATAATGATGGCTTTTTTAACATGTTTATTAACTATAGTAGATTACATTAGAATTATGTACAAAGATAGTGTACTTACAACACTTATGTATAACCCAATTGATTGCTTGAAACATTGAATTTTTTGAGTAATTTTGTCTTTTTGATAAACATTAATCCTGATTCAAACTGTTTTCCCACGTCATCCAAGAGCTTTCAGTTCTTTTGATACAGTCTTTTTTGAAGTAATACATTCTTTCAGTGCCGCTTGATTGAGGTGCGTCTACTACACAGACTATGTGCTCCAAAGGCACTATGCAAGAATCTTCTCTTTCAGGCCAATAAAATGATGCAGCTGGTCCTGAAGGATGTAGAAACAGAATATCTGCATCTTCTTCATCATTGAATATTGTTTTTACCAGTACAAAGTACCAGTTACCATCATAATTTGCAGCCACATAGCTATTTATGGTTGGTTTAACACGAACCCAGTCAGAAGAAGAATGGAAAGAAAAGACAAAGGAGGGTTTTATACTATCTGTAGTCCTTCTAATTTCAAGGTTGTTTGTTGGTAGTGGTTTGAAGTTATGAAAACTTCTTGTTCCAGGAATGGTTCGGGTTGCTGAAAAACGTTTTTCTAGTTTTAACCGTAGCAAATCAGCTTCTTTTTTGTCAATAAAGTGGAAATGAATGTTTTCAATATTTTTTTCACAAAACTTGTACACTTCGATTGCTGCCAATATTTGTTCTTCGTCTGAAAGCTGTAGACTGGCTTTCCTTAAAATTCTTTTAATAGTTCCTCCTAGACCATCACAAATTGACTTCCCATGACTTGTTGCAAAGAAAATAGTGTTGGGCCTTCAAATTAAAGTCTCTCACGTGTTCAGTCAAATTGTTAAAACTGTTTCTATTTTTGTACTGCCCAGCACAACCATCTGTAAAGTAGTGAACTGAGTCAATGTCAGTATGATGTAATGACAGCCACTTTGTAATTTCTTTTTGTACAAAGTTAACAAAACCAGTGTCATGTTCTTGGTCATCACTAATAAAACAGTGGTTGGAAACAAAAACATTGTTTTCCTCATTTCTTAGAAAAACTCCAACTGGGTGTAGAGTACAACCACCTCTATTCCAATGGAAACTTTGGATCTCATTTTGTATAACAAAGGAATAATTTTCACTGAAATCCATCACAATTATTGCTGTTTTGGGTGGTGGGTCTTCTTTCAATCTTTTAAAGGCTGCTGATTGGGATTTTGCTATAAACGAGTGCGGGATGAGCTTTTCCAATGACGTAACCAATAACAAAATGTAGTCTTCAACACTGATAGACTGTTTGATCATTTCTGCCCTGTCTGTGTTAACCCACTGACTGATTACAATTTCTTCTTCTAAATCATAATCTTCACTTAGTTTTTCAGTTAAGTACTCAATTAGTGCAGTATTTGCAGGACAGCTGTCGCAATGACGTAGCATGCAGTTTTGGTTTTCCGTGTTGCACACAAGCATCTTAATTAGGTATTTATAAGATTCTTCAATTTTCACAGCATGCAGTAATAGTTTAACATTCTGGTGGATACTGCATACACATACAGTGTGTGTGTGTGTCTCAAGAAACAAAATTTTGAAAATCCTACTTCTACCTCGGGATTCTCCCATTTGAAACAAGAATAGAGTTCTCTCAAGTTACACAAAATGAGTCTTTTTTGCATGAACACATTTTTTTGAACACTTACTTTGTCTTTTGTTGCAGGTAGCACTCTCAAACTTTCATCCTTTTAATAAAAATCTGTTACAAGTCTTACTGTATTTTCAGAAAGAGTTTTACCTTTTTTTGGACCAGGAGTTTCCAAAATACCCTTTTCAGATTTTAGCTTTCTCGCTTGTCGCACCATGTACTCACTTACATTAAATTCTTTCATCACTTTATTTTGACTCCAAGAATCCGGAGCCAAGGTCAGAATCTGGATTTTTCTAGACCTCCCAACAGATGAAATCTTCTCATTCATAAGAGAAATCATTACATCAAAATCCTTTGCTTTCTCAACCACACTTGAATCTTCTTCGTCATCATCAGAACTTGGTGCATCATATTTTAATGCTTTTGAAACCGCCTTTTTTGCAGTCTTTTCAATACTGCTAACCTTCCTTTTAAAATAAGACCCTTTACTATGTTCTGACAAGCCATGAAGCTTTATCGGCGTTAAACCTAAATTATCTAGAGAAATGTTTGTTTGTACGAGGGATTCATTTCTGGATTCCAATGATTCTAATTCAACCATGACTTCATCATCTGTTTCACTTTCATTGACTTCAACTCTTAATTTTTCCTCACAAAAGTTATGCTAATATTTTTTGTCAGTAATTGTTTAGAAAGATCCAAGCCTACACTTCTCAATGATTTTTTGATGGGCTTTTGTGTTTTTTTAGTGGGTCCACACATGTTGTTTGATACTTTTCAAAAACATTTAAAAAGTAGTAGCTGTGGTGTGAACATATATTCTTAAATTCACACAGATTAATTCCAGATCGTAAGTGGATCAAATCTTTTTCTTCCTCACTCAATTCAGATAACTTTTTTGAAGGTGTGTAGGTTGTTTGGAAACAGTCAGATTTTTTAAATAACCCTACGCTACAGGTTTGAATATCTGACATACTGATTTCACTTTTGGTCTGATTACTGTTCTGGTTACTTTTATAGGATATTGGAAAAGAATTTCTGTAAACTAAGTAACAGTTCGAATAAACTTAATAAAATACTATCCAAGCACTATTTAACACTGCAATAATTTTTTACTTCAAAACACAGGAGTAACAAAACAAAATCCAAGCCTACATTGTTACTCCATTAAATTGATAACAACTATAACTGTTGACCAAATTAAAACTAAAAGACTTAAAACTCTGAATGAAAAAAATAATAAATAAATTACGTCACTGTATGTAAGCACAACCTGACTCAATGAAAGACAGTGAGCAACTGAATCTAACAATTACCAACTGTGGAAGAACAGCATGACACCACAGGACAAGAGCCTTGCAGAATTAGCTGTATGGAGGAGCATGTCGCCACAGGAAATGTATCTGATCAGACTTGCAGAACCATGCAAATTTTAATGAGCACAGCTAATCAGGCACTGTTATTAGCTAAATCAAGGTAAACCTGACTTGAGTTGTACTATTATGACGACTGAGCTTTTTTTAACTAATAGTACTGTAAAAATACACACAGCTGATTGAATTTTTAACTTAACATACCAAGTTTAAATTTAAACTTAACTGGAGTGGAAAATTGATATCTATCAACATTAATATTATTTATTAAGAAGATAAAACTTATTTTTGGTGTCTAAGTCACTTGGTTCTTTTTATTTTAAAAATATAATTAATATTATTTTAAAAATTAGATAACTATTAAACAGGTTAAAAAGCCAACATAATTTTTCTTTTATCTAATAGCCTATACAATTAAGAGTATTTTAAAACAAATTTGAGCTTTCTATCAGGTCTGAGACTCTAGATATTGCAGTTTTTGTAAAACTAAACATCCGTTAGCTTGCTTTTTAAAAACACGTAAATTTTTTCATTTGGAATATTTTAATATATCTTTATGGTATTTTTTTTTTTAACATTTAGATATAACACACAAACTTATTCCAAAATTTCATACTGATATCTTGAGTATTCTTTAATATACAAATTTTTTTAGTTGTGAGGACACGTTTTTTAGTTACGATTTCCGACTGCTAAAACAACGCCAAACCTAAAAACTTTAAAAATGTATATAAAAAAAACTATAAGAGATAGAGCAAAAAAATTTTACAAGTGGTTTCAGGATGATAAAAGAAGTAATTGTACCAAGTTTCATCAAAATCTGACATGGTTGGTGTCAAGGCCTGGGTGACTTAACATGGAATGACCCATGGGTGAAACAGGAAAGATAGATTACAGAATGGCACAAACCAGACTTCAGATACAAATGGACAAGATGCATGGTGTACGAACGTGACCCACGGGAAGACCACATGCTTCGTCAACACCCAGATCCAGTGAGCTGGATGTGAATGTCTCACAGAAAATTAAAAAGCTTTTTTTTCCCATGACAAAATCTGGAGTAATATAAACTGGTGTTTTGTTTTTAAGCTGGGATTCAGTTCCCACATGTCTGAATTTACCATTATACCCACATTTACCTGTAATCGTTTGCCCACCCCAGATGCATCAAGCATATACTTGATTTTGGTATGGGGACAGAGAAAGGTTTAAGAGATGACACTATGATGAATTGGGTCAAAAGATCAAACTGCTAGTCATTCAGCATTTGCTTTAGATTGAATCATTAATTAGCCAGCCACAAGCTTATGGACAGAATACCCTGGTGACCAGCCTACATTGTGAAACAGAGAATAAAACATCACTATACTATCTATGGCATGGAAGAATTATTGCCTGAGTTACATTGTTTGTACAATACAAGAAACCACTGCTACAACATACTGATGTTACTGACAGTAAGGACTCCCAAGTTACTTGACGACACACTGCAGAAGCAAGTTTTTGACCTGGCATCGATCCGTTGCTTAAGTCTTGTAGGTGACACAGATTTCTGGGTTTAATTCGAGATGGGGATACCGCTGTGTCGCTACTGTTAACGTGATGTCACGTTCACGTACAGTTGTAAAAACTACGCGAGGTCACAATAATTTAAAGCTGTACAATATCAACATAAACTGATATCCCGAAGGTGGATCAGATGCTGGTAAGCGGCCGCAGATGTCCGATAACACAACCGGATGTTCAATGTTTCAGGTGAAGCTCGCATTTCATCATCATAGCAATATTTTCTAATATTTCTCTGATGAAATGCGAGCTTCACCTCAAACATTGAACATCCGGTTGTGTTATCGGACATCTGCGGCTGCTTACCAGCAGCCGCCTGCATCTGATCCACCTTCGGGATATCAGTTTATGTTGATATTGTACAGCTTTAAATTATTGTGACCGAGCGTATGTTTTTACAACTGTACGTGAACGTGACACAGCGGTATCGCCATCTCGAATTAAACCGATTTCTGATTGTGGAATACCAGAAAAATGGATGGATATACTGGGCAGTAGAGTTTTGGGGGGGTTCTACAATACCCAAGCCACTGAAATTTGATAAATTTCATGGTAGATTCTTGTATATCTTGACAACACAAATCGAAAGTAAAAAATAAAAAATTTTCATATCTCTAGACATCTTACCTCAAAACTGAGGCGGTTAGGTTGAAAAGCTTCCTGGAAAGGAAAAAAAATTCGCAAATGCCATATTTGAGGATGAATTCTTCTGCAACTCGATGAGAAAAACTAAAAGTAAAGAATAACATTTTTTTGATACCTATTAGTTATTGTTAGATATAGTATCTCTAAATTGAGGAGGTTAGGTTGATATGCTTTCTGAACCAGAAATAAACTCGCCTAAGTCACTAGGAAATACATGGCGAATATGCACAATAGGTATTTTGTTTTATTCTTAGCTGTGGTAATTGGATTGAAATACGTCTTCAACATAAAAGAAAAACTTCACCAAATCCACAAGGAACTATACCTGTAACTGATTTTTAACATTCGATATCTCAAGAACTATGCAAGATATCAAAAACATTTATCTTTACTTACGATTTGTCTCGTCGAGATATGTAAGAATCAATCATTAAATTCATCAAATTTCAGAGGCTCGGATAGCGTAGTATTGCTAGGTTTTGTCTTTTGCACTTAAATCACAACCAATTGATTTTTTATTTTATTAAACTCCTGAAATTCGGCGATCAAATTACAATTATTCAAGAGTAGTAACATACATCATGTTGACCAAAACTAGTAAACATTATATCGCATGCATACACTAAACATGATCGCAATTACATTATCAAATTCTTTGAGATAAAAAAAATGATTCCTTTAGGAAATCCGTTCCTCCTACTTACAATAGCGCTATAATTTTTATGATGTTAATCAAAATATAACTTGAAACAAGCCTTACGAATGCTGGCGTGACATTCGTCACTGCCGATCAACGAAAACGAAAAATATTATCAGTACTTACTTCTTAAATCTCTATAAGACATAATGAATCCAATTGGAATACACCAACATGAAACAATCAGCCTCAACACGGCCAACGGAGTGACAAACAGACTGCAAACAGACGTGACAAACTTCAGGATTGTTTGAATGTGTTGCCATAAGCAACCAAGACAAAGATAAAGTTTGTCAACAATTAATAACCATGGAGGAAGGAATCATTCCTCCATGGTGGAGACAAGTGGGGAGGGGAGGCCGCCATATTGCTTGACCAGAAACACGGAAATATGCACAAAAACCTCAAGGGAATCATAAGACAACCGTGGCACCGCAATTTGATGATGGATTATTATGTAACATACGAGACACATCAAAAATGAAGAATAAAATTTTTTGATATCGTGCTTAGTTCTCGAGATATACTGTCTCAAAAGAGTGGAGTTTCTGGTTGAAATTCAGAAGAAACGTGTCCCCAAAGTCAAATTTGGTGATAGATTCTTATGTAACACGACGATACAAATCGAAAATAAAGAATAAAATTTTTCGATATCCCGCTTAGTTCGCGAGATATACTGTCTCAAAAGTGAGGTTATTAGGTTATGAGGGGATTCAACGATAACCGTGGCGTCGCAATATGATGACGAATTCTTATGTAACTCGATGAGGGAAACTGAAAGTAAAGAATAAAATTTTTTGATATCTCGCTTAGTTCTCGAGATATTGTACCTTAAAATTGACGTGGTTATGTTGAAATGCGGCCTGAACCAGAAAAAAACTATCGCCATATCCATATTTGATGATGAATTCGGACTAACTTAATGAGCAGGTAATTCTTTTTAACTTGAATAACAAACTGTTTATTTCTACAGTCCTTAAATTTTAGTTGATGTTCAAAGAGGTTATATTTTCACATTCTATTTCAGTAATTGACAAGGAAGATTTCAAAATCTAGAAATATACTTGCAGATATATTTACAAACAGAAACAAGTCATATCTGATTTTTTTTTTTTAAAGCATAAGTCAATGTTTAGAGCTTTAAAAAAAATTAATACTTCATAAAACCTCATTGTTTCTGAGCTTACTTAGAAGATATTGTACTGTTAGTGGCCTATATAATTTTGCTAGAAAAATCAGTACATTCAAAAATCAGAAGCTAACAGCTAATAATAAATAAATTGTTTGTTCTCTTCAGGTATACACCGCATTTCAACCTGCCAACATTTCCATTAATATTGCCGCTACAAAACCAAACTATGTAGACACATCTAAACACAAGAAATGCATCGCGAACTACATTTCCGTCAACAAAGTTTATTTCATCACGTTTAGTAGTTCGCACAGCACAAATTATCACGATTAATTTCATCGTGCAATTTCAGTGTAAACTTAAACGTGAGTTATGCATGCAAAATACCATATTCACTGTGTCGCGATGTAAACATGACCCGTTTAAATTAAATTTCCAACATTTGTCTACAATAAGGATAGCTTTTCAGGTGCAAAATAGTAACATATGCTAATTGTCTATACTACACCAACAAAATTTTGAGAATAATATGATCCTATTGAGAGCAATGAATAAATTTATAGCGGAAGGCACTAATGTTGCGGTTGCCTGTCAGATACTTCAAGAACGATAATTACAATGTGACTTACTTATGAAACGCTATTCCAGGTTTTTTCCTATCTCGTCTGTTTGTGCAACCATATGCATCACAACTTGGCATTATAGAAAACTTTAGAATATTAGAAAATGAAATATTCTCAGCAGCTGACACAGAGCAAACAGCCCAATGTTTTGGTACTCCAACGATGTCCGCCACGCAGGCACAGTTTTTTCACGAGGTTTCACGGATTTCGCATTATCTCGTCTCCATATATTCCTTCCTCCATGGTCTCCACCCGGTTTCACTCCAGTATGTGGCGAAGGTCCCTTGCGTCGTCTCCATATATTCCTTCCTCCATGTTAATAACTGGGATATAATAATATCTATAAAGTGGTAGACCCTATTATTGTCTCTGGACCCTATATTACTTTTTTTTACAATGAGAACCATTTTCAAGGGATTAAAAAATATAATTGACAGTAAAGCTTTGAGGTTAGTCAATAAGTCAATTTATATATATATATATATATAATGGAGTGGAAAAAATTTCTTTTTTGGGGGAAGGGTGCCAGAAATTGGAACTCATTACCTAGTGAAGTGATAAATAATTTAATAAAAACACTGAAATAATTTTAAATTAAAATTGCTAAAACCATTTTTCTTGGGTATGAACTTTATTTTATAATATTTCTAAGCATTCGCGAATAAATTAACTGACATAATCTATATATCTATAAATCTATATATCTATAAATGAGAAAATGGAAAAGTTCGGATGTGTGTTTGGATGTACTTCTGGAATCAATAACTCCTTAATAACTCAACATCTTTAAATGAAATTTGGCATAAAGTCAGTTAATTGCGTGCGAAGAGACATAAGATAGATTTTATCCCGCAAAAACGCATAATTATTTTAGAAATTGCCATTAATATCAATTCGGAATCAACAAAGAGTTTCCTACTTCTTAGATAGCCGTGCCACGTTTACTCTTTGCTTTTTACGTAAATCGCAAACACTACTTTTCAGAAATAAAAGCAAGAATCTTCTTACATGTTTAGTTTAAAAGCCATAAAACCGACGCACTTGACAAGTGATAGTTTGGAAGCAGGAAATATAAAAATAAAGGTAGGTACTGTTGTCAAGTTCGCAAAGAGATTTGTTCATTTGCGTACATAAAATAGTATGACATATCAAATTTTACATCATAATTTCGTTCGTAATATATGCGTAATAATAAATATAAAAAATCAAAGCTTGGAAAAAAAGTAAAATGCTATGAGTATACCAGCACGAAAGTCGGTTTACTTAAAGTGCAAAATGGGCGTGTCCCAAATATCGTATTTATAAAAATGTAAAGGATTCCATTCTATCTCGGGTTAATTTATTTCCTGTTTCTTTTTTGTTACTATACAGTGTTTGTATTACAAATTATTTTTGCCGAAATTTAAAACTTACTTAACCCTTTTTATTTTTCGTTCAGAATTTTTGTACAAATATTACTGCTTTTTACTTCAATATTCTGCAAATATCTATCGAATGCTACACTTAAAACGAATGTATTCAATGGGCTAATGTATAAACTTATTGTTTCATGAAGTAACACTGGAAGTCGTTTACAACACAATGCACCTAATGAAAGCTGCTTACTTATTACTAATAATAACTAAATTCCTTCTGCCTTCTGCTGTAATAAAAACATTCTGGTCCAGGCAGCATTTCAACCAAACCACTATTTCTGCTAATATTGCCGCTATAAAATCAAACGATACGAACACGTCTCAACACATTAAATGTTTTGGAACTACATTTCGAATAGTAACAGAATTTTCTATATCAAAATTCCTAATTAGTATATCATAAATTACTATCACAATTAATTTCATTATACACCTTACTAAATCACGAACATTAAAAGTCACTTTATCGCGATGTAAATTTGACCAGCAATATTAACGACCGTAGACTGTAGAGAATTGTGGACTTTCCGTTGTGCATTGTAAGTTAAAAGCATTTTAGTATAAATTTTTTAATTACGTTACCTCAATAACTGTCATGAAGCTGGCGACATAGTTCATGCGGCTGAATGTAGTTTTAGATGTATTCAGTATTTAATTTACTGTGTTAATAATAAGTCAATTTTATTTCGCTATTCATGACGTCACTAACATACAATATAGTGAATGTATTAATGTGCGAGTGATGGAAGCTTTGATTTTCTAGCAGTAATTTTAAAACGAAGCCTGGACCAGAATGAGCATTGAAACATCATTAGTTATTTAAGCTTCTTTCATGAGCGTCATTTTAGTGACATCATGTATCGCTTTGTACCGATACTGTATCAAAAGATCTATAGTAAGCTCGGACGATTTCGCAGAACCATGTGGCGTTGCCCGAAGTAAATTTTTGAAATTTATCAATGTTTTATTCAGATAATGGAGTGGCGGACAAGCGGAGTGGTAATTCGCCGGTAGTCATTTAATTCTGTTTGCAGAGTGAGAAACCACTCTATTACTACTTTAACATTGAAATTTATATTTTAGCGCAGAATGAATGGATCGAAACGAATGAACTATAGTAAACTGGCCTACAGACAATTCAGTTGTTTCCACAGATAGAGAAACCATTACCACAATACCACTGATCATTATGGATAAAAGAATCAATTACTATTACTATTATAATAAGTAAATTTCTGTCGATGGAACCAATATATCCTAAAACAACACAAAAATTCAATATTTAAAGAGCAAATTAAGTTATCTTTATTTAGAGATTTTTTTCAGATATTCAATGCAAATCGAAATATTCATTTTTCGTATCGCAATTTTACAAACGGAAATGAACGTCCTTGGGCCACTTAAGTATTTATTTGCTGTTTGGATGTTAGTATTTTTTTTGTTGATATTTAGTCGATTCCATCAATGTATTGCTAATATTTTGACGTTTTGAGCTTCCATTAATTAAAACTATATTCATTTTTATTCGCGAGATGAAATTAGTAATTTTAAGAGATGCTGGGTAAACGAAATTCAAATCTTTCAAAGAAATGTAAGAAAACTAGGGCTATGAAAATAGCCAAAACCTAGGAGACAAATCCTCAATATTGTGTATACGGATATATTAAACTGAAAATACTCCTTACAAACAGAATATTTTTACTATTTTAAAAATTCAATGAAGTAGTTCTGGAACATAGATTTTTGTTATTTTATTGCAATATTTATTACCACTATTACTAATAAAAATAGCTATAAAATAAATTGTATGGTCGTATTGACCTGGTGGCAAGGCTTCTTTACGTATCCGCAATCAGTCCCTTTCGCAGCCTCTTAACATAACCCAGTAATCCTACCGGACATAGAGTACCCACAGTTCAACACGGAATCAGAACCAAGTGAGCATTGTGGCGTAATTCACGTCACACAACGTATGCCAGATGTGAAGGTCGAGCTAAGGACCTTTGAAAATCCTCGCCGAGACTGGGATTCAAGCTGGGGACTTTTCCATCTCCAGTGGGACGCCCTAACCACCGAGCAAGAAAATCATATTACAACACTCTTCAACGCGGACGAAGTCGCGGGTAACTGTTAGTACTGAAATAAAAGTATGTATTGCGTTTAAATCGACATATCAACCATTAGATGCTTATATTTACGTAATAATCATTTTATGTAAAAGTTTTAATTTTCGAACATCAATTTCAACGAAAGCTTTGATTAGATCGTTACATAACGTGGGTCAGAATTACAATTGGCATTATTCAGGGCATTAATAATTTGGTTGTTTCTTCCAAATAATTTAAACTGCACCCTGTTATTGTTATTAAATCGGTTGAACGGAAACAGTTGCGCACTGATCACGAACTGTGCAGCCTACACTGCAATTAAAATAAATATTACGTGTCATAATGTAAGTTTATCAAATTTATTTTAATCTTCTTTGAGTAATATTACTGAGGCTATTATTTCCGCAATGTGTAACTTTATTTATTTATTTATCAATCTTGTTCCACGGATCGCTTCTGAGGAAGGACTCTTGGGATGTGAAACATGTCATGGTTAATACGTGGAGGAAGGAAATATATGGAGACGACGCAAGAGACCTTCATCACGCATTGAAGTGAAGCCGGGCGGAGGAGGAGTGGGGGCTAGGCCGAACCCATACAGACTCGGGGTATATGTACAAAAACCTCAAGGGGACTCTAGGATAAACGTAACGCCGCAATCTGGTGATCGATTATCATGTAACTCGATGAGACAAATAAAAAATGAAGAATAAAATTTTTTTATATTCTGCTTAGTTTTCGAGATATTCTGTCTCAAACTTGAAATATTTTTGGTTGAAATTCAGAAGAAAAAATTGGTCAAAGTCAAATTTGATAACAGATTCTTATTTAAAAAGACAAGACAAATAAAAAACAAAGAATAAAAATTTTCGATATCTCGCCTAGTTCTCGAGGTATATTGTATCAAAAGTGAGGTGTCTTGAGTTGAAATGCAGAAGAAACATTTCACAAAAGTCAAATTTAATGATCGATTCTTCTGTAACACGGCGAGACAAATCGAAAATAAAGAATAAAATTTTTCGATATCTTGCTTAGTTTTCGGGATATACTGGGATTGAGTTGATATGCGGCCTGAACTAAAAATTAATTCTGCCAAAGCCACAATGAATTACATGGTGGACATGCAGAATGGATATTTCAGTTTTTTTTACTACCACTTGTGGTTAGGTTTAAATGCGGCCCAGATGAAAATAAAAATAGTTATCTTGTAACCATACATCGTAATCTTAATTGGGAATAGCTGGAAGTGGAAGTGGTTTCCATCACGATACAAGTTTTGTCACTAACTTGGTTCTCATGAAATTACTAACAGTAATAGACAAATTCTTTGTCCCTTATGGAACAACAAAACCATTCTGGTACAGACTGCATTTAGACCTAACCACAATCTCCAGTAATTTGCCGATACAGAATCAAACTATGTAGACATACTCACACACGCGTATTTGAATCGCAAACGGTATTTGCGGTAACAACATCGTTTGGTTCATCAAGATTCCTAGATTGCATAGCATAATTTAAGACATTTAATTTCATCATACACTGTCAGTATAAACTGCAACGTGAAGAAAGAAAGCGCAATACTAAATTGACTGAATCGCGATGTAAAACACAACCCTTTAAATCTCATTTTCAACACTCGTTAAAAAGTAATGCTAGTCTATTATGTGCAAAATAGCAAGGTATGCTGATTTTCTACACTACACCAACAAAAAATTAAGAACAAAGTCATCCCATTGAGAGCTATGACTAAATATTTATAGACTGGCAACAAAGTTTGCAATTCATACCGCCCACTTCAACAACGATAATTTGAATTCAACTTACTTATGAAATGATATTCCAGGTTCTTTCCTCTCTTGCCTATTTGTGCAACCGTATGCAACATAAGATGGCATTATAAAACACTTACACACATTACAAAATGAAATAATCACTGCATCTAACACAATATGATCATCGCATTTGTTTGGGAACGCAATATGGCCGCTGCCACCACTGCGCATGCGCGAGAGTTTAGTGCCTGCTTCACAGATTTAACGTCACTTCTCCTCCATATATTTCCTTCCTCCATGGGTTAAGACACATACATATAATATGAGTCATAATCATAGTAAAAACAATTATATGTTAAAAAAGACAAATAAAGAGAATAACAATAAAAAATAATTTTTACAATTTTTTTTGCAAATTCATAATGAATACAATTAATTAATTTGTTCTAAATCTTGAATGGAGTAGAGGGAGTTACCAGTAAGATAATCTCTCATTTTTTCTTTAAGTATATCTTTATTATCAGCAAACTGTTTTATACTCTTGGGAAGTTTATTAAACAGTTGTATACTGGAATAATTAACTCCTCTTTGTACTAATGACAGAGATGTTTGTGTTTTGTGCAAGTTATTTCTGTTTCTTGTATTGAAATTGTGTACCTGTGAATTAGAAGTAAACAGGTTAAAATGATGACAAAGCACATGAGAGAATATATATACTGAGAAGTCATTGTAAGAATATTTAGTTTTTTAAAAAAATTGTCTGCATGAAGTTCTTTATTTTATCCTACAGAACATCCTAAAAGCTCTTTTCTGTGCTATAAAAACTTTTTTACTTTGTGAAGAGTTTCTCCAAAAAATGGTGCCATATGACATCACTGAATGAAAATATGAGGAGTACAACTGTTTCGTGAATCCTAGATCTGCTATTAGAAAAGTGTTTGTATCGCAAAGGTGGCACTACTTATCTTCTTCAGTAGTGATATGTTTGTGCCAACAGAGTTTCTCATCTAATTTAATACCAAGGAATTTTATACTCTTTGTTTCTAATATTGTGTTATTTTTATAGCTTACTTGTAAATCTGGCTGTGCAAATTTTTTTGTTTTAAACCTAATATAATGTGTGTTTTTTTTTTAAATTTAATTTTAATGAATTTGCGTTAAACCAATTTGCTACTTCACTAAGTACTTCATTTATATTAAATTCTAGATTGTGTTTGGTGTTTTTCTCACAGTCAGGTTAGTGTCATCTACAAATAAATCACTCTTAACTTCGTCAGATAAGTTTCCAGGAAGGTCATTGATGTACAACAAGAAGAGGAGGGGTCCTAGGACAGAACCTTGTGGAATTCCATGTTTTATTTTTTCCCAGTCTGATGAAGCATCTTTACTTATTTTAGAATCAAAAATGGAAACTTTTTGCATTCGACTTTCCATTTATGATTTAAACCATTTACCTGCGGTTCCACAAATACCATAGTGTTCCATTTTCTTCAAAAGTAATTCATGATTGAAACAGTCAAATGCTATTGCAAGATCACAAAATATTCCTACAGCGCTCATTTTTTTTATTCAGTTCCTCAAATGCATTATTTAAATATGAATATATTGCGATTTCTATAGATGATCCTTTTGGAACCCAAATTGTGATTTAGTCAGCATATTGTTTTGTGTAACATGATTTATTACTCTACAATACATGACTTTTCAAAAAACTTTGAGAATCCTGAATGTAATGAAATGGGATGATAGTTATCTATACATGTTGCGTCTCCTTTTTTAAACAACGGTTTTCCAACTGCATATTTTAGTATATTTGTAAACACACCTTGCGTTAAGGATTCATGACAAATGTGGGCAAGTACACGATTGAGACAATCTCAACATCATTTCAGTAATTTACTTGAAATATTATCATAGCTGGAAGAATTTTTAGGTTTCAATTGTTTCATGAGTTTATTTATTTCTTAAACTGTTACTGGTGGCAATTGCATTTCCACAAACCTATTTGGGAAAGCAATCTGAAGAAGCCTTAGGGCACTATGTGGGGATTACTTTTCTGTGCCTAATTTCTCTACAACTGAAGTAAAATGTTTGTTAAATATTTCACAAACTTCCCCTATTTCACTATGAATAGATCCATTTAGTTCTATTTTTATGTCTTTAGAATGATTTACAGATTTTCCTGTTTCAGCTTTTATTATATTCCACATAGTTTTCATCTTATTGCTTGAATTCTCTATTTTCTCTGATATATACCCG